>OX451736.1:1101931404-1102608487 GCA_948472305.1 Vicia faba
TTTAGGCAATTTGTTCTGTAGCTGAATTTGGGACTTTGCTTGCTGTTGCATTGTATATTTGTTTGACTCATGCTTTGGCAGTTTTGGCGCCTGTTTGTCCCTTTGAATTGTAACTCAGTTGGTTTGGCTGCCATGTTTGGTTTGCTTAGTTTGACAGCTTGGCGCCTGTTGCCTTTGAAATTCAGCTTGCCTTGTATGCTTGCATTTTTTCAATTTGTATATATATTTTTTAATTTTCTCTTTGTGAACCAAGAAGAGCAATTTTCTTGTGATTTGCAGAGAGAAAAATAAAGCGTGATGAAAAAAACAAGCATTCTGATTCCAGACGACCAATTTTAATGATGATTTTTTTCTTTTTCATTTGAAAATTCTTGTACTAATTTTCTTTTCCTTTGCCTTTTGTAGGTGAACACCAATGGACGATAGAGGAAGCAGAGGAAACAAGAAATCTTGAGCACGGGGCAATGGAGTTTAGGCTTTAGACTTAGATTTATTTTCCATTTATTGTAAACAATTATTATTGTAAATACTATAAGTTGTAAACTTACAATATTCAAATAATTTTGTACAACATTTGAAATGAATAAAAGTCTTTATCCAAAGAATTTTTCTATTGTCACATATCTTGCCATTCTTTCTTGCACCTTTACTTAATTATTTAAGTTTTTCACAATAAAAAATAATTGAAATTGCATTCCAACAATTCTAATCCATATCACTTAAACCTCAAATAATCCAAAACTCTGCAGTTTCATAACTTTGCAACAACATTCCAATTAACATACGTATTATATAGTTAAATAAGAAAGCATTCCATTAAACGACAAACCTTTCATTCCCCTAACAAGCAGATGCCTTAATATTCCAAATAAAAGTCTCAGCTCTTATCCCAGATAATCAGGCTTTGAGAACAATCAGTTAACCTTTCAGCAAATTTTGAAAAGTGTGAAAACAATGTAACAGTAAACTGAATTTCTGTGGATTCAATTTCTTCTGAGAAATGCGAGAGAAAACCTGATTCTTGATTTACTGCCAGAGAAAAGTCTGTTTGATCGATTCCTGAGCCAATCTTAAAAATCAGAGAAAACCCTAGGGTTGTGATTTCTTGTGAAAAAGGGAGGGCAAATTTTGGGGTACAACAGCTGCCCCTGTTCAATCTTCTTGAACTTGAAGAGTTAGATTGGCGATTTTGCCATTTGCGACTCGAAGGTAAAAGATGATTGGACACTAGAGTGCCCATAAATTTGCACTCGTCAAAGCATAATTAAGGCAATGGGCTTAAAGATGCCATTTGGAGATGTGACAAAACCTTGTCGGAGACGGGCTTAAAGATGCCATCCAAGAATGTTTGTTGAACTGTATGTTGTAGGTGAAAGAATAAGTATCAGAAAGGTATCTGTGTTTGGAATGTCTCTAAGCTAGGGGTCTGAATAAGCAATAGATTAACAACCATGTTTGGAGAATCTGTAAACTGTTTTCAATGAGCTGAATCTGAACAAGCGATAGATTGACATCCCTGTTTGGAAGCACCTGTAAACTGTTTTCAGAAGTTGAGGTTGAATAAGCAATAGATTAGCATCCATGTTGGGAAGTATCTGTAAACTGTTTTCAAAAGTTAAATCTGAACAAGCGATAGATTAACATCCATGTTGGGAAGTATCTGTAAACTGTTTTCAAAAGTTGAGGTTGAATAAGCAATAGATTAGCATCCATGTTGGGAAGCATCCGTAAACTGTTTTCAAAGGTTGAAGTTGAATAAGCAATAGATTAGCATCCATGTTGGGAAGCATCCGTAAACTGTTTTCAAAGGTTGAATCTGAACAAGCGATAGATTAACATCCATGTTGGGAAGTATCTGTAAACTGTTTTCAAAGGTTGAATCTGAACAAGCGATAGATCAACATCCATGTTGGGAAGTATCTGTAAACTGTTTTCAGAAGTTGAGGGTTGAATAAGCAATAGATTAGCATCCATGTTGGGAAGCATCCGTAAACTGTTTTCAAAGGTTGAATCTGAACAAGCGATAGATTAACATCCATGTTGGGAAGCATCCGTAAACTATTTTCAAAGGTTGAATCTGAACAAGCGATAGATCAACATCCATGTTGGGAAGTATCCGTAAACTGTTTTCAGAAGTTAAGGGTTGAACAAGCAATAGATTAACATCTATGTTGGGAAGCATCCGTAAACTGTTTTCAAAGGTTGAATCTGAACAAGCGATAGATTAACATCCATGTTGGGAAGTATCCGTAAACCGTTTTCAAAGGTTGAATCTGAACAAGCGATAGATCAACATCCATGTTGGGAAGTATCCGTAAACTGTTTTCAGAAGTTGAGGGTTGAACAAGCAATAGATTAGCATCCATGTTGGGAAGCATCCGTAAACTGTTTTCAAAGGTTGAATCTGAACAAGCGATAGATTAACACCCATGTTGGGAAGTATCCGTAAACTGTTTTCAGAAGTTGAGGGTTGAACAAGCAATAGATTAGCATCCATGTTGGGAAACATCTGTAAACTGTTTTCAAAGGTTGAATTTGAATAAGAAATAGATTAGCATCCATGTTGGGAAGCATCCGTAAACTGTTTTCAAAAGTTGAATCTGAACAAGCGATAGATTGACATCCATGTTTGGAAGCACCCATAAACTATTTTCAGAAATCCTTGAAGTTTAAAGCTTGCTAAACTTATCCTGTGAAGGGTAAAATATTAACTGAAACACAAAGTTATGTTGCATGAAATGTATGATGCAATATATGTGTTTTATCAATGTTTATGATATATGAATGCAATGTATGCGCATGTGAGTTGATGAGTTGTCTTGCTGAGGAAGATAAATCCTGGATAGCTGGAGATAATAAAATCTTTGACCGCTGTCGGGGAAAATAAATCCTTGACTGCTGCTGGGGATTGAAAATCCTTTGATCGTTTGAGAATGAGAAGTCCTGGGACCACTGTTGAAGAGTATGCGTGTCTTCAAGCGTTTTGACAACCTTTGCGGGGAGAAGTTATACTGCTAGGGAAATCAGGAGTTTGGGTTGTATGCCAATCTACTGGGGATTTCTGTTTTGTTGTTTGAGGAGAACTTCGTTGGGGAAATCAGGAGTTTGGGTTGTATGCCAATCTACCGGGGATTTCTGTTTTGTTGTTTGAGGAGAACTCCGCTGGGGAATATCTGAAAACTCCGTGGGGAACTGAGAATGAGATTCTTCATTCTGCTAGGGGAATTTGTGCCGAGGAATCAAGAATGAGAATCTTTGATCTGCAGGGGATTAGAAATTCTGTGGGGAATAGCCATACTGCTGGAGAGTAAGCTCAGGACCCTGGGAAAAGCTTATTCCTGTTTGGAAGAAGTTCAATAGCTTAGGTTGTATGCCACTCTACTGGGGAAGCAAGAATGAGAAACTCCGTTCTGTTGAGGATATTGGGGGGAAACTGAATGGTTTCCGCTGGGGATTGGTAGCTCAAAGTTTCCTCTCCACTGGGGGTCCTAGTGACGTGCTGATTTGATTGGCGACTTCACTGGGAAAAAGTTTAAAAATAACTTTCTGATGAATTATCTGGTTTAAAAGCAACTCTTCGGGAGAAGGGAGGAAATTGAATGGTCTTTACTGGTGTTCACAGGTTAAAGGTTTAACTCTGCTTGGGGAAGAAAGTTTCATTCTTACAGAGAATTTGTAGTTCAAAGTTTTGCTCCGCTGTTGGTTGAGAATTTGAATACTCAACTCTGATGGGGATCCTTGAAACTTAACTCCGCTAGGGATATGCATTTCAAAGCTTTAGTTCCGCCTAGGATCTGGATGATGTATTGCAGTGGGTTTCTCCTGGAATAGCCTAAAGACACTTTCCTATACTTCCATCCTATCAGTAATTATTCTTTCTCATTTCGTTTTATTTGTAAGCAGTGATTATATTCAAATGCATATGCTCATTTAATAAATCATTGGACGTTTTCAAATAAAACACAAGTGTAAAAAAGAAAGAAAAGGCAAACAGTTTTATGTTCTTTAAAGTAATTTTGTATTGACTTTGTGTAAGCATTTGTACAAAGGAGACAAACATCCTAGTAAGAGAATGTTGTCAAAAAGCTGAGAAATTTTTTATACAAAGAAAGATGGCTATGTGTAACAATTCCATGGGGTTCCCATTCTGCTATAGCCTTCACAAACTCTAAATATCTTGTCCATTCGTTGCTTTGTCCGTAGATGATTGGATTGATCAGAAGTTTCGGAGCTGGTCTGTGAAGAGATTGTCCTTAAAGTGATCCGACGAGACATAGTCATACGCTTTAATTCCCTAACTTTTACCTGGATCGCCTTTTTAGGTTTTCGATCCACCGGGAAACCCTTTTTTTCCCAAGTCGCGCCTTTCGGGTTTTCAACTTGCCGGGTGTACAGATTTTTTTTTGTTTATCCCTAATTTTTGCCTGAATCACCCTTTCGGGTTTTCGATTCACCGGGATGCCCATTTTTGCCCAAGTCGCCCTTTCGGGTTTTCGACTTGTCGAGTCGTTTACGCGTAGTATCTTTTGACTATGTCTGCGTTCGTAGGGTGCGGTAGGTCATCACCGTCCATGGTGGTCAGAATCATTGCCCCACCAGAAAAGATGTTTTTGATCACAAATGGTCCTTCGTAAGTAGGAGTCCACTTGCCCCTGGGATCACTTTGTGGCAAGATAATCCGCTTGATTACAAGATCCCCGACTTGATATACTTGTCTCTTGACTTTCTTGTTGAAAGCCTTGATCATCCGTTTTTGATACGTCTGACCATGACAAACAGCAGTAAGTCGCTTCTCGTCAATCAAGTTAAGTTGATCAAGTCAGGTCTGAATCCAATCGTCTTCACTCAAACCAGCGTGCTTCATGATTCTTTGGGAAGGAATCTGAACTTCTATAGGTAAAACAGCTTCCATGCTGTATACCAAAGAAAAGGGTGTTGCCCCAGTTGATGTTCGCGCCGTGGTACGGTACCCGTGTAGAGCAAATGGTAACATCTCATGTCAGTCCTTGTAGGTGACTGTCATCTTTTGAATGATCTTCTTGATATTTTTGTTCGCAGCTTCGACAGCACCGTTCATCTTGGGCCGATAGGGAGATGAATTGTGATGTTGAATTTTGAACTGTTCGCACAGAGCGGTGATCATAGTGTTGTTCAGGTTTGTACCGTTGTCCGTAATGATTCGGTTAGGAATACCGTACTGGCAAATGAGGTTCTGCTTGATGAAGCGGGCAACCACATTCTTTGTAACAGAGGCGAAGGAAGTTGCTTCGACCCATTTGGTAAAGTAATCAATAGCCACCAGGATGAAGCGATGCCCATTGGATGTTGTAGGCTTGATCTCTCCAATCATGTCGATACCCCACATTGTGAATGGCCAAGGAGCTGTTAGGACGTTGAGAGGAACCGGAGGAATATGCACTTTGTCTGCATAGACTTGGCATTTGTGGCAAGTGCGGGCATATTGATGACAGTCAACTTCCATGGTAGACCAGTAGTAGCCTGCCCTTAGGATCTTCTTAGCCATCGTATGTCCGCTCAAATGGGTGCCGAATGTGCCACTATGTAGTTCAGTAATGATCTGCTCAGCTTCAACCTTGTCCATACAATGAAGTAGAATACAATCATGGTTGCATTTGTATAGGATGCCATTACTCAGGAAGAACTTAGCAGCAAATCTCCTTAAGAACTTTCTGTCATTGACTGAAGCTCCTTCAGGGTATTCTAGAGTCTCGAGATACCTTTTGATTTCATGAAACCAGGGTTGTTCCACTACTTCTTCGGTATTAATCCCATGACAATGTGCAGGTTCATCCATTCGCTCGATGGTGATTCAGGGAGCCTCATTATCCCAGTTAAGTTTAAACATGGAAAACATTGTAGCTAGAGCATCCACTAGCTAATTTTCTTCTCGCGGGAAGTGCTCGAAGGTAATCTGCTCGAAATGAGGTAACAATGTCAGGACATGTTCTTTGTATGGGATGAGATTAGGATGTTTAGTGTCCCACTCTCCTTTGATTTGACTGATAACCAAAGTTGAGTCTCCGGATACAACCAAAGATTTGATTCCCAAGTCAATTGCAGCCTTAAGACCAAAGATACAAGCTTCATACTCGGCCATGTTGTTGGTGCAACTGAAACAAAGTCTAGCAGTGAAAGGTGTATGGCAACCTTCTGGAGAGATAAGTATCGCGCCAATACCGTTGCCAAGTGCATTTGAAGCACCATCAAAGTACAGGGTCCATCGGGATCCTTGTTCAGGTCCGTCATACAGTCCGTTACTTTCAATGTTGTCCAATGTCATAATGTCCTCGTCGGGAAAGTCGAATTTCATGGATTGGTAATCTTCGACAGCTTGATGAGCTAGATGGTCAGCTAGTACACTCCCCTTTATAGATTTTTGGGTTGTGTACTGGATATCATACTCAGTCAGGATCATTTGCCATCTAGCGATTCTTCCAGATAAAGCAGGCTCTTCGAAGATATACTTGATCGGATCCATTTTAGAAATCAGCAGAGTGGTATGTGTCAACATATATTGCCTTAGCCGGCGAGCAGCCCATACCAAACCGCAACAAGTTTTCTCGAGCAGTGAGTAGCGAGTCTCATAGTCGGTAAACTTTATGCTAAGGTAATAAATGGCATGCTCTTTTCGACCAGACTCGACATGTTGGCCCAATACGCACCCCATTGAATTATCCAAAACAGTCAGGTACATGATTAACGGCCTTCCTTCGACGGGTGGCATCAAGATATGAGGTTCTAGTAAATACTCCTTGATTCTATCAAAAGCCGCTTGACAATCATCATTCCATTCAACCACCTAATCTTTCTTCAACAGCTTGAAGATTGGTTCACAGGTAGATGTTAGGTGAGAAATGAACCTTGCAATGTAGTTTAGGCGTCCTAAGAAACCTCTGACCTCCTTTTCAGTGCGGGGGGCAGGCATTTCTCGTATAGCTTCGACTTTTGCAGGATCAACCTCAATGCCTTTGTTGCTGACAATGAATCCCCAGAGTTTACCAGACCTGACTCCGAAAGTGAACTTGCTAGGGTTCAGTCTGAGCTTATATTCCTTCAATCTGACAAAAAGCTTTGCAGATGGTCGAGGTGTTCTTATTCTGTTTGTGAACGGGCTATCATGTCGTCTACACAAACTTTGATCTCATGATGTATCATGTCATGAAACAAATCTACCATGGCGCGCTGATAGGTTGCCCCGACATTCTTCAGTTCAAATGGCATCACTTTATAGCAGAAGGTACCCCACTGCATAATAAAAGTAGTCTTCTCTATGTCTTCGGGGGCCATTTTGATCTGGTTGTACCCTGAAAATCCATCCATGAAGGGAAATACCTTATGTTGAGTTGTATTGTCGACCAAAATGTCAATGTGCGGCAGTGGAAAGTCATCTTTAGGGCTAGCCCTGTTTAAATCTCGGTAATCCACGCACATTCTTACTTTGCCATCTTTCTTTGGCACGGGCACGATGTTAGCAACCCATTGAGGATAGGAAGTAACAGCAAGAAACCCGACATTGAATTGCTTCATCACTTCGGCTTTGATCTTTTCAGACATATCGGGCCTCATTCATCGAACTTTTTGTTTTATTGGTGGGCAGTCTTCTCTGGTAGGGAGACGGTGAACCACAATATCTGTGTCGAGTCCCGGCATGTCTTCGTAGGACCAGGAAAAGATCTCAACATATTCATTCAACAGCTGAACTAAGCGCTCCTTGACACTTGGCTCTAGGTTGGCACCCATTTTAACCTCTCTCCTGTCTTCGGCAGTACCCAAGTTGATAGTCTCTAACAGCTCTTCATGGGGCAGAATAGCCCTCTCTTCCTGTTGTAGAAGTCTAGCCAACTCTCCAGGTACTTCACAGTCTTCATCACCTTCGTACTCGGCATGATTGACCAAATCTCCAGAGTCACTGAAGGCCAAAGTAGAATAGTCACCCGTGGAATCCGGAGTGGATGGGTACCTGCATTTTGTGAGTGTGGGTGTGTGTAAGGGATAACCATCCTTAAACAAAACAAAATGTAAAAGGAAAGAAAATGAACACAACAGTTTATAGATGAAAACACCCAATGATTCATTAAAAATGGCATATGATAATGAAGAAATACAGCCCTTACAAATGGACCTATATGCCCCGGGAAAGGCATAAGGCAAAAAGAGAGTGTACAAATTGTTTAATTATTACATACATAAATAGGAAATTGTTCAAAGATAAATTACTGATGGATGAAAGTGATGGGAACGAAGTCTTTCGCCTCCCAGTTGCTTAATCCTCCTTCAACGGTTGGAAAGATCCAATCTTCAAAGTTGTCTTCTTCATCATCATCTTCTAAGGCATTAATTCCATGGTGAGTGATTTTTACGGGTGGTCCTCCAGCCCGGGAGCGACGCACAACTTTTTGGCCAGCAGTAGTGAAACCCAATCCGAACTTGTCCGTCTTGTGAGGAAAATCTGGAAGTTGCCCCCACACTGTACTCCTTCCTTCTTTGATTACAACCTCTGCATCTTTGAGGGATGCCATCCTAGACACAGGCTCAAAAATGATAGGCACGTCAATCATTGTCTTTGCAACTACGACTTCAGGAGCAACCTCTTCAAAATGTTGGAAAGGCGTTTCTATGAATTCGCCATCTAACTCCACATAGCGAAAGGAGTTAAGGTGACTTATCATATACTCTTCCTCCCCATGAACCGTTATGATCTTATCCTGAACTGGATACTTTAGAATTTGGTGTAGAGAGGAAGTGACTGCCCCAGCGTTGTGGATCCATGGCCTTCCCAACAAACATGAATATGAGGGACGGATGTCCATCACATAAAAAGTAGAGTTGAAAATTTATGTACCCACTTTGATTGGAATGTCCACTTCTCCGTGAACCATCCTCTTAGAACCGTCGAAGGCTCTAACAACTATGTTACTGGGCTTTAAGATCAAACCTTCATAGTCCAATCTGTCTAACGCCTTCTTCGGTAGAACATTTAAGGATGAACCGGTATCTACCAAAACATGAGAAAGTGTGGTCCCCCTGCACTCTACCGAGACATGCAGTGCATCGTTATGCTTTCTTCCCTTAGGGGTTAAATCAGCATCAGAAAAACCAAGACCATTATCGGCTGTAAGGCTAGCCACACACTCTTGAAACTGGTCTGCAGAAGTTTCTTGAGGCACGTGTGCCGTCTTTAGAAATTTGATCAAGGCTTTAGCATGAGCCTCAGAGCAGAGTAAGAGAGCCAACATGGAGATTTTTGAAGGGGTCTTCCCTAGCTGCTCCACGACGTTGTAGTCGCTCTTCTTGATTATCTTTAAGATTTCTTCCATCTCTTTTTGGGTGGTCTCGAGGATAACCACAGTCTGAGCCTTCGTCCTGACAGGCGCTTCTTGTATCCCCTTACCCTTATTGGTAGTAACATCAGAGGGTCTAGCTTCAGGAGCATCAAATTCTTCAATTACTGGGCTTTGCACAGATGGCTTGATAGGTACAGAAACTCTCGAGGGTCCAAAGATTGCCCGTGGCGGAGCAATCTCCGGAGAGAAGATCCTTTCGTTGCGGGTTATCTTGCTCGTTCCCACAATATTCCCTATATCAGGGGTTTCATCATCGGAATTCTCTTGGACTGATTCAACCTGCTTGATACCATGGTAGAAGATTTCTCCTTCGTAGTTCCATGGTATCGTCTTGTTAGATTTATACGGGATAGGCCCCAGCATGGTAATTTTCAACGGTATAAACTTAGGATCAGGCGTAATCTTAACAGGCCTTTTGCAGGTCTTGGAAAGATCGTTGGAGATGGTTATTATAACAATGTCATTGGTTGGAGTATCAAAGGTAACAGGAGTAACATGACTGATAGGATCAACAAGAGTCTTTTGAAAGAGGATCTCTTGGGTATCCATCAGGCGTTGGATGCCTGATTTCAACAGTGGGTAGTCAGTCTGCAAGTTTGAACAAAAGTAACAGTCTTTTCCACAGCCTGGGAATATCCCGACTTTCATCAAATTCATTTTAATCACTGGTAACGGAGTCATTAATTCATTAACGGCAGTGACATGAAGATCTTCCATAACGGCATGGACATTATGATCGTGCTTGGGCATTGGGGAAGAAATCACATTCAACTTTTCGGGCGCATCAAATTCTACCTCCTTGGCATCTATCAAGTCTTGGATTTTGTTTTTAAGGGCCCAACAGTCGTTGGTGTCGTGACCTATGCTATCTGAATGATAAGCATATTTTGCATTGGGATGATAATGCGGAGAAGTGGTATTTGTATTCTTCGGTGCCTCTCTCAACTTAGCAAGGTTTAATTTCAGGAGATGTGGAAGGATCTGAGTGGGTGTCATATTTATCGGGGTATATTGCCGTTGTGGCCTTTCTACCCTTTGCTGATAGGCTCTAGGATGATCATTCCTCGGTTGACTGTTTCTAGGCTGATCTGATGCGGATTTTTGAATTAACACGACCCCCACTGTTGGTCGGTGTTCCTCTCTTTCACGATTTCTCTGGGTGTAAACAGCAGAACTTTCCTTCTTGGCTGGGAAGGTCTTCTTTATAGCGGTTGAAGCAGATGTATCCTTCTGAATTTTACCACTCTTAATACCAGCTTCGACCCTTTCCCCTGTCAGAATTAATTTAATGAACCCTGCAGATGAGCTCCCTATTAGGTGATTGAAGAATGGACCAGACAGGGTCCCCAAAAACATATCAACAAGTTCCCTTTCAGACAATGGTGGTTACACCCTTCCAGCCAAATCTCGCCACTTCTGGGCATACTCTTTAAATCCCTCGTTAGAAACCATACTCATGCTCTGTAGTTGAGTACGAGTAGGCGCTAAATCTGCATTGTATTGGTATTGTTGGTAGAAAGCAGCAGCTAAGTCTTCCCAGTTATGTACATCAACCCTCTCAAGCTGGTAGAACCAGTCCAATTGTGTACCCGACAAACTATCTTGAAAAAAGTGGACCCACAGATCCTTATCAGAAGAGTGAGGTTGGATCTTTCTGACATAAGAACGCAAATGCATCTTTGGACAAGATAAGCCGTCGTATTTAGCGAATGTAGGCACTTTGAACTTGGGGGGAATGACGATCCCAGCAACCAATACCAGTTCTTCGAAATCCAGTCCGGGAACCCTTTGCACTTCCATAGCTGCCAACCGCTCTTCTAGATTTTTATACCTGTCTACCGCAGGAGGGTACTGCTGCTTGGAGTAATCTTCATCCACTCCAACTTCTTCCTCTTCAGCCTCAGACTCGGAAGGTATTGCAGCTCCTTTTCCTTTGTCGGTCCCTTCATCAGACTTCGAGGGGAACTCCAGGACTCTTCTAGCTTCGTTCTCAAATATTCTTCCCAGAGTAGCTACTCTGACTCTTTTCTTTTTCTTTTTTCCTTTTTCTCATTGTTTCTTCTCTAATAGTGCTTTAAGGTCCTCTTGACCCTTTGCCAAGGTCATGAGGAGTTGTTGGAATTGTGAATTCTTTGCTTGCAGATCTTTGACCGTCTGCTCTATATCCATCTTGCTGAAATAAACAGCAGAAAGATAAGGAAACCTGGTGTGAAGACCTGTTTATGCATATGATGAATGATATGTTTATTCATGTGATGCATCCAAGGATTTAGAAATTCAAAGTTGTTGCAGACAAAAAAAACACATGTCATATTAATAAGAAGAAATTTGTCAGTACATAAATGCCTCGTGGGAAAAATATTACAAAGCTTCTTAAGGTAAAAAGACGTTACGCATCCTTTTTGGCTCGATGTAAGTGTTAAGAGTCTCCTCTTCATGAAGTCGGCAGGTAAGCTCCAAAACCTTCTTCTCGCTGGCATAGAAGCTGGCTTCAAAAGTGTTCCGCTCTTCCTTGAGTTGTATCCAACTCTTTTGCAATTCTTCCAATAATGTTGGCATGTCTGGATGCATGAGGGTGTACGGAACCTCTCCTTCCATAACAGGCTCTTTAACCACGGGGAGAATGTGGGGGTAAGGCATCATAAGACTCTGGGCGCGTGTTTGTACCCACTTGAGGTAAGGCTCAAGAGGGATGGAATTCTTGTGCTGCAGTGTCTTATTGTCCACTTTGTTGGGCATCCTCCATGCTCGGATAAACCTTTGTCGATGTCCTTGAGCGTTGTTGTCGAAGTCAAAAACCAAATCAGGAATCAGCATATCATGAGGGCCATCTCTTCGGGCATACCCAAATTGCCTCATAGCTAAACAGGGGTTGTAGGTAATGCCTCCTCTAATGCCAAGTAGTGGGACATTAGGGAATTCCCCACAACGATCAATGATGATGACATTTTCTCTGGACCGAGAACACCAATGAACATCAGAGTATGTGAGAGTCATCAACCGTTGTGACCACCTCAAGCCTTGTTCATTCTTCAAGACTGACTGGGGAAGGTGAGAAATAAACCACCTTGCTAGGAGAGGAGTACAACACATGAGAACACCTCTTTTCCTCATTGTTCGTGTGTAAAATGAGTGTAGGATGTCCCCAAGCAATGTAGGCACAAGATTCCGAGATATGAAAATCTTGACAGCATTCACATCTATAAGTTGATCAGGGTTTGGGAACAAGACCAACCCATAGATAAGAAGTGCTACAATCTCCTCAAAAGCTTGTAGATCTAGAGAATTCCAGCAGTCTTGTGCCTTCTCAATCAGAAACTTTGCCAAGAAACCCTTGACACCACTTCTGGTTTCCCAATGACCTTTGATATCAGATGGTTGCAAGTGTAAGGCTTGAGCAACATCCTCAGGCTTTGGTTATTTTTCCGTACCGTTGTAGGGTAGTTGATGAAGAATAGAAATCCTCATGAGTTGAGAAAATTCCTCCAAAGTAGGTACTAGTTGGTAATCAGGGAATGTGAAACAGTGGTGAAGGGGGTCAAAGAACTGGAAGAGAACTTTCACCATGTCTTCTTCGATGTTGGTGTTGACCAAGTTGAGGAGTCTACCATGTCTTTCACTGAAGATAGAATTATCTAGAATCTTGGAAGTAATCTCCTTGAGTTGAGGAAGGATTCTTACAAGGTTGACTTGAATTGTTTTCCTGCGAAGAGATTCCATGACCTACAAAACAAGAACAAAGATGAAGATCCAAACCCTTGAAATGGTTAGTGGATGCATATGATGCTTTATGATGTTCATGATGTATGCACAATCATATGTACAAACAAGTCACACAAGATCCTAGTTTCAGGCTTGTATGGGGTTTCATAGGTAAATACCCTCTTGAAGTTAGTTGGCTCAACCTGTCCTATAAATAGTAACCGGGTTCTAAGGAGCTCAATATCACTGGATTATTTTCTGTGTTCATTGTTTTAGTTTAGCCACTTTACTGGAGACCGAAATATTCCAAGAAAATAACCCTCAATGAGTGTAGTATCGAGTATCTACCAACTTCGAACTGCACCAAAGCCGGTCATCTCACTACCCCTAAAAAAGGCCAAGATGGTCAAGTAAGGTTCTAAGAGTTCATTAGTGCTTCATGACATCACTCAGCGGCCCCGTATTCTCTTTGATTGACTCAAAGGCTACCGGTACCCACAAATATGTCGCACTAATATAGCTATTACTTCAACCATGTCGGTATACCCCGCACAGTTTCCACAATGTATTGCTATTTACCTATGAATGTTTCCCAAATCCAGGTAGAGGATTTCAAGCCCAAACAATAGAACCAAATGTAAAGCAATCAAGGCAAACAAGATAATCATGCAAAGGTGATCTAAAAAACCCTAAGGTAACCCCACTTTTACAATAATCCCTAGCAGAGTCGCCAATTCTGTGATACGGTGGGAGAACTGACTTGGTATTTGCGTTTGTGTTCGCAATTGTGCGGTTTAGCAAGAGTCGCCACCGACTTTTTATTTTATCCTAAGTAAAGGTCAAAAAGCACAGGAAAGACCTTTGAGATTGTTTTCTTGGGTTTGGGGGGTATATTATGAAAAGGGAAGGTGCTAGCACCCTTTTCATCCATGGTTTTCCATGGGCTCTTAAGTACTTGTTTTAGATCACTTGCCTTTGCTTTTCAATTGTTTGAAATGGTGCTTTGTGTGTGGTTTTTGAAAATGCTTTGAAAAAAGAGGCCTTGTCTAGGCAACCTTTGTAATGATTCTTGTTTGAATATATACAAAGCTGTGTGTCTTTTTGAAAAGATATTTTGATGTTTTGAAAGTTTATTTTGAAATTGTGTTGTGGAGTGTGTTTGAAAATGGCAAGGATGTTTTGCAAGCTTTTGATCAAGTAACTAAGAGTTGTCTACCCTATTTTACTCAAAGACCTTTCTTATGTTTTTAACCCTTTGGACAATGTTATTTCACCATTGCATTTGGTGAACAACCTTTGGTTAGGATGTTTAAATGGGACAGGCGCGGGTCATCGCATACAATCATTGAAAGCAACTTGTGAGACGCTCTAGCAATTTTGTAAGGGACGAGATCGTTTTATCTAAGGCAACATCGAGGGACTACGATCTTTGTTTATCGAAGGGGTATTTGCTAGAGTGTCTCATATTCGAGGGACATGATTGCATTTTCCGAAGCAACAAGCGAGGTTACCCTAGAGGTGCAAGTGTGCATTGTGTTTGTCATTTTCATGCATTTGGATCTTGTGTTAGGTCATCTAGCGATTGATTTTAGATTTTCGCATACAAATCCTAATCTCTGGTCATGGCATATTTTAAAAGCATAAAGTGCGAGAATTAAATTCTAAGCTATTACAAAAGTATCCGGGGATGGGGGTACAATTATTTACAAATGGGGATGAGTCTCACAAGAATAATAATGTCCACATATCAAATGTTACAACCAAATCAAATTGTCGCAATTCAGTGTAAAATTACAATAAAATAAAAATAAGGAAAATCAGTAAATTATGAGATGCATGTATTTATTTACAAATAAAAATCTATTCTAAAAGAAAGAAAGATTAAAAATTATATTATTATTTGCATGGGTTTTATTAATTGTGAAAAGAAAATATTTAAAGAAAGAAAATTTTGTTAATCAAAATTCTATTATTTACATATTTTTTAAAGAAAACAAAATTAATTAAATAAAACTTCTATTACACTTGTATTTTATTAATGTAACGATTATTAATTAATAAAGAAAATTAAAACTATGTTAAGAAAATCAAAATAATTAATTAAAAAAAACAAAATTTTAATATTATTTAGTTTTATTATTTAACAAAAGAAAGGGAATCTAAATATTAAAAATGAAAATTAAATAGTGTTAGTTTAAACAAAATAAAATTTTAAAAAAAAAAAGATGATGGGCTTAAGGCAATTGTTGGGTGGCCCAAAATGAACAAATGAAGAAGAAAAAATAACAAGTCAGAAGGAAAGGGGGGGGGGGGGGGGGGTACAGGCAAAATCGTTATGGGCTTAAGGCAATATTTGGGGCGAAGGCCTAGTGTCCAGTTTTCACAATTGTTTTGGGGTTTGTTCATTTTTTAGGGTTTGTAAGTTTGGCTTTACAACGGCGCCCCTTTCATTCTTCTTCTCCTCTTCGTCTCTCTCAGGCGCATGCGCTGATATTCCTCCTAGACCTAGCTACCGGAGCGTCGCCCTCTCTCACTCTCTATCTTCTTACAGTGGCCCACGACATTTGTTTGAACGGTACGATTCATTTCTTTTCCTTTTAGGGTTTCACAGTTTGTTTTCGTTTTGCTTGCATGTTTTAATCCATGGTTTTTATGTGTTTGATATGCAGTAAAAGGGGTTGAGAAAAACTTACCTTGAGCGTTTTTTCTGTAAAAATGTAAGGAGAGGAGAAAAGGGTTGGACCGGCGGCGCTCTTGGGGCGGCTAGAGGCGGAGGAAGATGATGGCCTAGCTTTGCTTCTGGTATCTCTCTTTGGTTCTTTGTTTGACGATGATGATTATTCTGAAAACTGATTGTTTGTTGATTGTTGATGATGAATTTGATTCTGAAACCCTATTTGCTTTGCTTCCGAATCTCTTCCTCTTTTTTGGCTTGTAAATGATGAAATCTGCTTCTGAAACTGTTGTTTGCTTGTTTCACTTCTTGAAAACTTTATTTCTTCCTCTCTTGAATGATGATAAACTTGTTCTGAAGCTTCTTATTTTTTGTTGTGATGTTTGATGATGATAATTTTCTGAAAACTGTTAATCTTTTGCTTCCAAAACTCTTTCCTCCCTCTCTGATATTGACTGTTGATGGTTGATGATGATGTGATTCTGAGAACCTGTTATTTGTTGATTATTGAGGATGATGTGATTCTGAAACTTTTGCTCTTTTCCTCTACCTTGAATATTGGTGATGATGGTTAAACTCGGTTTACAGTTTATGCAGTTTTGTAGTTTGTTTTAGTAAGTTGGTTACAGTTTGTGGTTTATTTTGTTGGTTTTGGAATTGCTGGCCTGTTATGCAGGTTTTGGTTGCTAGCTTGGCTTTGCAGGCTTGCAGGTTTTGGCTGGTTGAGTTTGGTTTGAGCAAGGCTTGGGGTTTGAACAAGCTTGGCTTGGGTTGATGGCAGTTTTGCTATGGTGTTTTGATGCAGCTTGTGCAGGTTTATGGTGTTTCTTGTAACTTGCAGGTTTGGAGAGTTTTTGTAACTTAAGCTTGGCTCTAATGTGTTTTTTAGACTGTTATGCAGTCCTTTTGTTTGATATCTTTTTGTCTTTGCCTTGGATAACTTGAGACAGACTGCTTTAGCCAAACTGCAAACTTTTTCACCAAATGTCCTCTCTTTCTCTCTCTCAAATAAGCACTTTTTGCTTATTATATAATATTTCTGAAAAATTGGCTGTCTGGAAAATGATGACAGCTTTTTGACAAGTTTTGACTTGTCAAGTGGGTTACCTCTTGCTGTTTTACTTTTGCCTGCTATATTTTTCTGTTTCCATGCTGCATTGCTACGTTTATCCAATTTGTCTTGTAACTTGGTTTTGGGCAATTTGTTCTGTAGCTGAATTTGGGACTTTGCTTGCTGCTGAATTGTATATTTGTTTGACTCATGCTTTGGCAGTTTTGGCGTCTGTTTGCCCCTTTGAATTTTTAACTCGGTTTGGTTTGGCTGCCATGTTTGGTTTGCTTAGTTTGACAGCTTTGGCGCCTGTTTGCCTTTGAAATTCAGCTTGCCTTGTATGCTTGCATTTTTTCAATTTGTATATATATATATTTTTTTTTTTAATTTTCTCTTTGTGAACCATGAAGAGCAATCTTCTTGTGATTTGCAGAGAGAAAAATAAAGCGTGATGAAAAAAACAAGCATTCTGATTCCAGACGGCCAATTTTAATGATGATTTTTTTTTCTTTTTCATTTGAAAATTCTTGTACTAATTTTCTTTTCCTTTGCCTTTTGCAGGTGAACACCAATTGGACGATAGAGGAAGCAGAGGAAATAAGAAATCTTGAGCATGGGGCAATGGAGTTTAGGCTTTAGACTTAGATTTATTTTCCATTTATTGTAAACAATTATTATTGTAAATACTATAAGTTGTAAACTTACAATATTCAAATAATTTTGTAACAACATTTGAAATGAATAAAAAGTCTTTATCCAAAAGAATTTTTCTATTGTCACATATCTTGCCATTCTTTCTTGCACCTTTACTTAATTATTTAAGTTTTTCACAATAAAAAATAATTGAAATTGCATTCCAACAATTCTAATCCAGATCACTTAAACCTCAAATAATCCAAAACTCTGCAGTTTCGTAACTTTGCAACAACATTCCAATTAACATACGTATTATATAGTTAAATAAGCAAGAATTCCATTAAACGGCAAACCTTTCATTCCCCTAACAAGCAGATGCCTTAATATTCCAAATAAAAGTCTCAGCTCTTATCTCAGATAATCACGCTTTGAGAATAATCAGTTAACCTTTCAGCAAACCTTGAAAAGTGTGAAAACAATGTAACAGTAAACTGAATTTCTGTGGATTCAATTTCTTCTGAGAAATGCGAGAGAAAACATGATTCTTGATTTCCTGCCAAAGAAAAGTCTGTTTGATCGATTCCTGAACCAATCTTAAAAATCAGAGAAAACCCTAGGGTTGTGATTTCTTGTGAAAAAGGGAGGGAAAATTTTGAGGTACAACAAAATGGTATCCAAAAGGCCTTCGTTTTTTGCCCATAGTGCGCGTGACGCGTCGAAAATCCTGAATGCTGAATGTTATTTCATTTGGGTCGAAACTTCGAAAATTCATAACTCAGATAATTTTTATCAGATCTGGTCCATATTTTTATACAAGGTCACTGACTCAAAGATTTACAACTTTGCTTCTAAAGTCAGGACCGGGTTATGCTCTGATCAATACCAGTTTTTTATTGAAGAACGTGTCAGAGTTGACACTGGAGCCCAAAATAAGTATGTCTGAGGCGAAATTTCAAAAATTCATAACTAATTCACCGTTTATATGATTGAGCCCATTTTGAACATGAGTTAGTTCTCGATGTAGGCTACATTTTGTTTTCAAATTTCAACTTCAAAAATTGCACTTAAGTCCCTGCGATTTAGCCTAGAACGTGACGGACTCAAGTAAATAAAAATCTGCATTATTGCTTGTGGTTATTGGAGGCCCAATTGCACATTCAAAGCCCATATCTTTTCTCTAATTTCCATTATATAATCTCACTTTTTCACACAAACAGGAGGAAAAACGAAAAAAAAACATTTGCCACAATCCTGTCAAAATATCAAATTCTTTCAAGAACCTTATAAACCTTGAAATCCTTATTACAAACCCCCATCTCACTACAAACAAGCCATCCTTGTTACAAACTCACATCTCACTACTTCTCTAGTAAGGGTAAGGCGGGTTTGATCTCCATGATCAAAAGGGTATAGAAGCATTCATACATGCCATATCGGTTTTAATATTGCAAAATTTCATATATTTTCTTTATTTGTATTTCATGATATAGTAATTGTTGTACCCCAAAATTTGCCCTCCCATAACCTTCAAAGTTTTGACAAGAATCATCCACAATTGGTTCAAGTCTACTCAAAGGCTACACAATCAACCACCCTCCTGAAGCCAGTCAAACTAGGGTTTTGGTTCTCACAAGGAAGCTGAAGTTTTCAAGGGCCCAATCAAGCCTCACATGCCTACAAATATGGTCAAGTATCCTCACATCAAGTTTCAAGACATTCAGCTCAAGATTGCACAGTCAAAACCCTAAATTGCACTACAGTCAACTGTAGGGGCAAAATGGTCATTTGGCAGTCAAAAGTTCAAATTTTTGGTCAACATCTCATTTTGAAGCCACAAACATCATTTGATCAATGCTTGATCATGATTCTCAAAACTTGGCTCAAAAATCATCAAGACACAGAAGTTTCTATTTTTGGACAGTTGAAAAAGTCAACTGAAATTGACCAGGGCATAACTTTCACATGGATTATCAGAAAAATTCCATCCAAAGCTCATTTTGAAGAGAAAGACATTTCCTACAACTCATCTTCATACTTCAAGTCCAATAAATGCTCTCACAAAAAGTTATCAATTTCAACATTATAGGTCATTTTCAAAAGTCAACAAAAAGGGACTTTAGGTCAAAGGCCATAACTTGAGATTGGTAAATCAAAATGACATGGGACCAAAGGAATTGGTTAGAGGACTCAAAGACCTTTCTAAAATGTCCAAGAACATGAGCAAAGCTTAAAAATTGTGCAAGTTATGCATTGGAGAAGTTGGGAAATTTTTGTGAAATGGCCAAAATCATTTATCCTTGAAATCTCATTTTTGACAAAAGGGGCCCACTTTTTCCACTTGAATTAACTTGACCATGCTTCCCACGTGTCCCATCTTTTATTTCAGATTTTTTTATTAATTTTTTCATTTTTATTGATTTTTATTGGATTTAATTAGTTTTAAATCTTTTAAAATCAAAAGAAATTCAAAAATTGATTTAAGAGGGATATTCTGGCTTTGACTAGCCTTGAAACACCATTATGTGCCTACCATTTTTCGTGCTAAGGCTTAATCAAGGCAAAAATTCAAAAATGAAGCAAAATTGGAAAGTTGATAATGGTGGCTTATGAGAAAATCCAAACCATCAAAGCAAGGTGTTATTGACCATAACTCCCATCCAAACATATTGCTAGGGTATATACAAATGATCAGAACAAGATTATACACAACAAGCTGCGCCAGAACTCAACACCCAAACTCACATTTTTAACCAAAAAACTCAAAACTGTAAACCATTTTTTAGGTCGATTCAGGCCTCCATTCTTGTCTCAATAGCTTGCCAAGGTTGCCCTGATCACATTCCAATCCAAAACATCAACTCAAGCTTCAAGAATTGGTAATGAGAACCTCTACTGTACAGCAAAAATTCCATAATCGTATATCATATTATAAGCATTTTTACAGCATTCTAATTGTGGATTTATATTCCTTGTGATGTTTTAAAGCTAACCATGATGTTTAATTTGATTATTGCGCTGTATATACGAATATGCCATGAGTGAATTTTAGGGTTTTCAGAGGTTGGAATTGGGGATTTGCAAACGAAGAAAAATTAAGCCTTGAGACCACCACCATCCAGTTCAGTGCATGGAGATGAAGAAGAATCACCTATCGCGCTGGATTTATGGATACCATAGCGCTAGTCGCTATTTTCTTGAAGCCTGCCTAAAACCACGCGTTTAAAACCGTTGCTGTACACTCTTGTTTCAGAAGAAAAAAAATAAACATGCGAAGAAGATGATGCGTTGTCAAAACATGAATGGCTGGTTTGAATCCAGCGCGCGTTTTTTTTTATTTTATAACGTTAACACGCATTTTATTTTATATTATTTCTTTCTCATATGATATACAAAGCGCGCTAGTGGATCAGTTGGTTAAGGCGTTGGTTGGTAAGTGCTGGGACCTGGGTTCGAATCCCAGGTCCCCCCATTTCATTTCTATTGTTTTGTTTAAATTGTTCCAATGCAGTACACGTTCCAAAAGCTCACCATGCACCCAATACCAAGACTTGCCAAGTGTCTTGAGAGAAGCCCCTGAAGATCAAACAAAAGGCCTAGATCTGAAGCACACCATAAGCCTGGTCAACCATCCCACACGCTGTCTGGAAAAGTCAATGGATCTGAAGGATATTGGGCTCAATTTGCTTGGGCCACACCTCCTAATTGGGGCCTGAACCCCCCCTGGGTTTGCAATTCTTTTCTTCATATTTTATTTTTTTTTCAATTATTGTTTTATTTGCTTTATTATTTTAATTTAATTATTTTTTCTTGCAAAATATAAAACCTCATAAAAAATCAGAAAAGATAAAAATAAAAAAAATAATTTTATTTTAGTATTAATTTTCATAAATAAATTCACATGTAATTAATTTAGATTTAATTTTAGGTAATTTAATTCTTTTTTCATAACAAACAAAAAAATAACAAAAATAGGTCTTTAATACTTTTTCCCTTTTTTAATTAATTGAATATTTTGTCATTAATCATTAATTTTTGTAAATAAATTTCATAATTAATTTAGTTTAAATTCTAGGTTTTAACTTTAATGCGTTTTCTTTAATAAATTAAAAACCATTAAAATTAGAATTAATTACTTGATTTTTAATTAGTTTAAATTTTCTTTAATTGTCATAAATAAAAAAAAACATAAAAATAAGTCATTTCTTTTATTTAATTTAATTATTCTATTAATTTCATTTTAATTCCTTAAAGGGTCCAACGCCCTCACATTCGGTCATATTTTCCTTTTTCGCGCATTTTATTTATTTTTGATGTAAATATAATGTAATTGTACCTAAGCCATGTAATAGCTATTAGACATTTATTTTCTGCAATTTATTTTAAATCGGGTCTGGATTAATTTGGCGTTGTAGACCCGCGCCCTTGTAATAGCGTAGGACTTTTATCCTTTCCGCACTTTAAATTCCCGCACTTTTAACTGTTAAACAATAACATGAAAGAATGAATGCCCAAAAATAAAATCGAATCGTAGATCACCAATGCATGACAAGACAAACAATAAACTGAAAATGACACACAATTCACACACCACCCCTAGGGTACGCTTCACTGTTGCCTTGCCCCTCGAAAGGTGGTCGTCGAGTAGAGGATGTCTTAGTAAGTCCTCATGATCCGGGAACCTGGCATGAGGGTAGCTTCTAAGGTGTCTTCCCATTGCTCTGGTGATCACCATGTCCCTACAAACTCGAATTGACCCGAACACCTCCAACGGTGGTGCTACCTACCTCTCAATGGTGGGATGGCACTACCTAAAGGACAATTACACAGCTTTATTCCTTAGGGTAGGTAGATTCTCATAGATACTTGCTCATCTCAAAAACAAACAAAATACTTTTCACACCTACACTTTCTAAAAGTTTTCAAACAAATTTTTCAAACACTCTTGAGGACAGATACAAGAGTTACTTAGAAATTTTTCAAACGAAACTTTTTTTTTCAAAACCCACTCACACTTGAAAAACAAACAAATATTTTGAAAACACAATGAGCAAGTATCTAAGAGCCCGTGGATAACCATGGATAGAAAGGGTGCTAACACCTTCCCTTTCTATAATCTACCTCCCGAACCGAGAAACCAATCTCATAAGGAATTTTTCTGTGCTTTTGTCCTTTCCTTGTTGGAGAAAATAAAAGACGGTGGCGACTCTTGCTTACCGCGACATTTTCGCGAATCCAGCTTTTAAACAGTCAGTTCCAGATCCACCGATCACAGAACTGGCGACTCTGCTGGGGATGCTTTATAAAGTGAGGTGTACCTTAGGGCTAGTTCATAACTGTGTTTTCAATTGTTTTCCTTGTCTGCTTTAAAATTGTGGGTTGCATCGGAGTTTCATAGATCCTAACCCGGATCTGGGGATACCCTGTTTAGGTAGCATAAGCTGTGAGGGACCTGTCCGGCGTAGACCGACATGGGTGAAGCAGTGGCTACGTTGGTGTGGCACCTTGGTCTGTACCGATATCCCTTGTGTCGTAACGAGGAGAATATGGGTCTTCCAAGGAGTCATTAAGCACCAACAGACCTTAGAACCTTAATTGACACAACTTGGCCTTTAGAACAGTAGCAGTATGCTACGCCCATTGAGGCTAAACTCTCGTGATGGTTCTGGCCGCAAGAAAAGATTGCGATGCTGGAGTTATGACCGATTGAGGGTAGTCAATGATATTGGGATCCTCTAAGAACCCGGTTACTTTTGATTAGGACAGGTATGAACCAACAAACTGAAAGAGGGTAGTACCTAGACCTCATGCTGGCCTAAACTTTAAGGGTTTGCTTTGTGTGACTTGTGTGCCTTACCATGTTTGCCTTTGTATCTATTTGTGGTGTGCTTTATCATAGCATCATAACATCATGAGCATTGCATACATCCTGCATAAGGACTGACCATTTCAAAGACAAGAGGGTTTCATCTTTGCTCTATTTTGTAGGACACCATGATGCCTGTGCGAAGGAATACTATCCGGTTCAACTTTGTTCACTCACCTGAGTTGCTTGAAGAGTTGGTTAGCAGAATTCCAAATACCACCTCCTTCATCCAGAGGCATGGTTCTCTTCTCAGTTTAGTCACTGCAAAGCAGGATCAACAGTTGATGAGTGTTCTGACCCAGTTCTATGACCCTCTGTACCAGTGCTTCACCTTCCAAGACTTCCAGCTGGTCCCTACCCTGGAAGAGTTCTCTGATTTACTTGGTATCCCTATCTTGGATCAGACTCCTTTCACTGGTTGGGAAAAGACCCCCAGGCTTGAGGATGTTGCTGCAGCTCTTCCCTTGACACATCAGGAAGTAACAGACAATTGGGTAACTAGAAGCGGGGTTAAGGGTTTCTTGGCCAAATTTCTGGTGGGTAAAGCTAACAGTTTCTGGAATGACCTGGACTTTAGGGCATATGAAGACATCTTGGCTCTCTTAATCTATGGGTTAGTCTTGTTTCCCAATCCTGACAACTTCGTCAATGTCACTGCTATAAGGATCTTTATCTCTCAGAATCCTGTACCCACTCTCTTGGGTGAGATCTTGCAACAACTTCATGCTCGTACTACCCGAAGACGAGGAACCCTATGGTGTTGTATCCCTTTGTTGGTGAGGTGGTTTATTTCGCACCTCCCTAAGTTCGTACTGAAGAACCAGGGAGGAAAAGGATGGGCTCACAGGTTAATGTCTCTCACCGATAAAGACGTCATTTGGACTTGCAGAGGTTTGGATGAGATAGCTGTTATTGATCGATGCGGAGAATACCCTAATGTTCCTCTTATTGGTACTCAAGGAGGGATCTCTTACAATCCATGCCTAGCACTCCGTCAGTTTGGAAGAGCAAGAAGAGCAGGGCCCCATGAGATGTTGGTGCCTCACATCAGTTTTGAGTTTCAGGTGGATAGTGACGAGCTGCGTCGTAAGTTCATCAAGGCTTGGGACAAAGTTCATAAAGCTGACCCACAAGAGTTAGGGCCAAAGACTTCTTTACCTATGGAAGCCTACTACAAATGGGTTCGCATCCGTGCTCAGAAGTTAGGTATGCCGTATGATGCTGTCAGACCTGTCGTTCTTGAGTCTTCTGACAAAGATGGTGTTCCTCCAACTGTCCTCCCTCCTCAGGTACCCACTGATTATGAGATGTTGAAGAGGTCTTGGTCGCAACTGCGAGAAGAACGGGATTCTTACCGAGAAAAGTTCAACGAGCAGGAATTAAAGATCCAGAAGCTGACAAAGCAATTGGAGAATGAGCGAGCCCTGAATGCCTACATCCGTACTGAGAAGAGGAGACCATGGGATCAATAAGGAGCTCTGGATGTTCTTTTTACAGTTTTATTTCCCTTTTCAGTATTTCCTTTCATGTAACGCCTAAGGGCAACCTGTTGAACAATTTAAGCTGCAAAATTGAATCTAATGAAGTGTGTTCCTTTTGGTTTACAAAGTTGATTCCCGATTGTCTTTGAAAACATAATTCATACGCATCTCATTCATCATATGCATCACAGGTACTCTTCTTTTCAGGTTGCTTACCGTTCTTCACTGTTTATTTCAGCATCATGAACCCTGAATCATCAACTGAGGCATCTATCAAGGCCCTTCAGGCGCAGAACGCTCAATTTCAGGAACTGATCAAGGGTTTGGCTCAGGGTCAACAAGAGCTGAAGACTATGCTTCTGAAGCAGAATAAGAAGAAGAAGAGGACTGTGCTATTTAACACTGGGCGCAGACTCGGGAACACCTTGCAAATTGAAGCTGAGAGGACTACTCCATCTGTGGGGGAAGGTAGTCACCAAGAAAGGGAGGTCCCTACTCCTGTGGTCTCTGATACTGAAACAGACTTCAACGACGAACAGTACCCTCCTGCTGAAGACCGGTACAAGCAGTTGGAGGACAGATTAAAAGCTATGGAAGTTCAGCGTGTGCCTGGACTGGATTTCGGAGACTTGGGGTTATCTACTGGGGTGGTGATTCCACACAAGTTCAAGGCACCCGCCTTTGTGAAGTATGACGGGGCTTCCTGTCCCAAGATGCACCTCCGTTCTTATGTAAGGAAGATCCAGCCTTACACAGCAGACAAGAACCTTTGGATCCACTTCTTCCAGGAGAGTCTTTCAGGGACTCACCTCGAATGGTTCTATCAGCTGGATGGAATCAACATTCGTAACTGGGAGGATCTGGCCACTGCTTTTTACAAGCAGTATCAATATAATTCCGACCTCGCTCCTACGCGTACCCAACTCCAGGGTATGTCGCTAGGGTCGGGTGAAGGTTTTAAGGAGTACGCACAGAAATGGAGAGACCTGGCTGGCAGGGTGCAGCCACCATTGACGGACCGGGAGCTGGTAGATATGTTTTTGGGGACCCTATCTGGTCCATTTTTCAATCATCTCATTGGTAATTCCTCTGCTGGGTTTACTGATCTGATCCTGACTGGTGAAAGGATCGAGGCCGGTATAAAATCGGGGAAGATACAGAAGGTTGCCTCCTCCAGTGCTGAAAAGAAACCCTTCAAAAAGGAGGCTAGTGCTGTATATAGCTCCCGGAGACCAGAGCGACCTGAGCACCGCCAATCTGTCAGTGCGGTAATGATTGCTAAGCCTGCTGCCGCTCCCCGGCCAAATAATCCTCAGAAGGTTGAAAGACCCCGGAGAGAGTTTACCCGCTTGAGCATGACCTTATCACAGATCCTGCCACAGTTGCTATCCACCAATTTAGTGACTGTCAGGGAGGCTCCAAAGTTTCCCAATACTGCATCTCCCAAGTTTAATCCAAATGCCCGCTGTGCTTACCATTCTGATAGCCCGGGGCATAACACAGATGACTGCTGGGCCCTAAAGAATAAGGTTCAGGACCTTATTGATGCAAAGGAAATACAGTTTGAGGCGCCCGAGAGGCCGAATGTTGTAACCGCTCCCATGCCCCAGCATGGAGTGAATGCTGTTGAGGAGGATTTGTATGTAGCTTCGGTGGATGATGTTGCTACTCCGCTGCTGACGGTCAAGAGGAACCTGTTGCTAGCCGGTTTATTTCCGGGATGTAGCAAAGGTTGCCCTCTATGTGTTGCCTCCCCTGTTGGTTGTTCTCTGCTGAAGTCAGGCGTCCAGAGCCTGATGGATAGTAGAGAGATTTTGTTCAGAAAGACTACTGTTCCTGCTGCTCCTGTTGAAGAAGTTTCAATTGTTACCATCTTCAACAACCCTTCCAAGGCTCCTTCAAAAAAGCCGGTCCAAATTTTGCCGGTTCACAAGATTGCTCCCGTCACCATTACTGTTCCGGGGCCCATCCCCTACAAGTCTGATAAGGCTGTCCCATGGCACTATGGGGCAGATGTTTACGTTCTGGGTGTGAAACAAGAGTTCAACATTGACGCTGGTGTCTCCAACATCACTGGGCCTGCTAAGGTCACTCGTAGTGGAAGACTGTTCTCGCCAGACATTGCTCCTCCGGTAATTCATAGGCCGTTGGTCTTCACACCTGCCAGTGTGCCTGTTTCTCCCCCTGACCAAGTATCCACCCCTGCTGCCGAGTCATCTGATACTCGGGGCAAGGGGGTTGCTGCTGATGTGCCTGCCCGGATGGAGGCACCGAAGACCATTGTTGAGGCTTCCAGGCAGGAAATGGAAGAAATCCTCAAGATAATAAAGAAAAGTGATTTCAACGTCGTGGAACAGCTGGGGCACACCCCCTCCAAAATCTCCATGTTGTCACTGCTGCTGTGTTCAGAGGCCCACGCCAAGGCTCTGATTGCTTTCTTAAAGACAGCCCACGTACCTCAAGAGACATCTGCTGATCAGTTCACCGACTGTGTGGCCAACCTAACCGCTGATAATGGCCTGGGTTTCTCTGATGCCGATCTGACAGCAAAGGGGAAGAACCATAATGATGCCCTGCATGTCTCCATTGAATGTAGGGGCACTACCCTTGCTCACGCGCTGGTTGACACAGGTTCTTCATTAAACGTGCTGCCCAAGAAGGCTCTGGATAGGCTGGACTGTGAGGGTCTAGAGCTCAAACCAAGTAACATTGTTGTCCGGGCCTTTGACGGGTCCAAAAGAATGGTACATGGTGAAGTGGACATCCCAATCAGAGTTGGGTCACAGGTGTTTGATTCAAAATTCTATGTGATGGACATCCGTCCATCCTATTCTTGTTTGCTGGGTCGCCCGTGGATCCACAAGGCTGGAGCTGTGACCTCCACGTTGCATCAGAAGCTCAAGTACCCGGTCAGGGGGAAAATTGTAACAGTGCAAGGGGAAGAGGAATACATGGTCAGCCACCTCAACTCCTTCAGGTACGTGGAAATGGATGGGGAGTTCATTGAGACCCCCTTTCAACATTTTGAGGAGGTGCCACAAACTTTGGCAGCAGCAGAAGCAGTGGTTGAAGAGGTTTCTCCTTTGAAGATGGCCTCCTTAAAGGACGCCCGGGCTGTGATCGAAAGAGGTGAATGTGCAAACTGGGGCAAGCTCCCTGATCTTACTCCTAAGACTAACAAGTTTGGGCTGGGTTTCACCACGGAAGCTCAGAAAGCAGTGCGCAAGGCGAGAATTGGAAGACCTCCTGTGCTCATCACCCACTCAGGAGTGAATGCTATTGGAGAGGAAGACGAAGTGGAAGAGTCAGAGTTCGATAGCTGGATCTACCCGACGACCGACGGTGGATTGACCAATTGGACTGCTAAAGACTTTACACCCATAACTTTTGTTCCCCAGTAATGAACTTCTTTGTTTTGGATTTGTAATAAACAATAATTTGAAACTGTATGGCCCGGTGTCTTACCCGGGGCACCGTGGTTTTGTTTATGAGGGCTTTTGTTTGTCACTGTCATATATCATAAATAAAAGCATTGGACGTTTTTCACATTTCAAATTTTGCGCTCCTTTTCTTTCCTTTCTTTATATATTGCAAAACAGCTGTATTTACACACACACTCACTCATACAGGTTTCAATCCACTCTGGATCTCACTGGTAACGACTCTGCTACTGCCAATTATGACTTCGAAAATCCGATCAACTTAGCCGAAGACGAAGGTGAAGATGATTGCGAAGTGCCTGGCGAACTTGCAAGACTGTTACAACAGGAAGAGAGGGCAATTCAACCCCATGAAGAGCCAGTGGAAATAATAAACTTGGGTACTGAAGAAGACAAGAAAGAGGTAAAGATTGGTGCCAACCTAGAGCTCAGCGTGAAGCAACGGTTGACTAAAATGCTGCATGATTATATGGAGATCTTTGCCTGGTCCTACGAAGATATGCCCGGATTAGATACCGATATTGTGGTCCATCACTTGCCAACTAAGGAAGACTGTCCTCCGGTTAAGCAAAAGGTCCGCCGTATGCGTCCAGAGATGTCTGAGAAGATTAAAGCCGAGGTTATGAAGCAGTTTGATGTCGGATTTCTTGCAGTGACTTCTTACCCTCAGTGGGTTGCTAATGTGGTGCCGGTACCAAAGAAAGATGGAAAGGTCAGAATGTGTGTTGACTACAGGGATCTGAACAGGGCCAGCCCCAAAGATGACTTCCCTCTACCTCACATTGATGTCCTTGTTGATAATACAGCTCAGCATAAGGTGTTCTCTTTCATGGATGGTTTCTCAGGTTACGATCAGATCAAGATGGCACCTGAATACATGGAAAAGACTACATTTGTTACTCAGTGGGGCACCTTCTGCTACAAGGTCATGCCTTTTGGACTAAAGAACGCTGGGGCAACCTACCAACGTGCCATGGTTGCTTTATTTCATGACATGATCCATCATGAGATAGAAGTGTATGTTGATGACATGATCGCAAGGTCCCAGACTGAGGAAGAACACCTGGATCATCTGCAGAAACTGTTTGACCGTCTAAAGTTGTACAAGCTGAGGTTGAACCCGAACAAGTGCACCTTCGGGGTAAGATCTGGGAAGTTGCTAGGCTTCGTTGTGAGCGACAAGGGTATTCAAGTGGACCCTGCCAAGGTTAAAGCTATTCAAGAGATGCCAGTTCCTAGAACAGAGAAGGAAGTCAGAGGCTTTTTAGGACGCCTGAATTACATTGCTCGATTCATCTCACACCTGACTGCTACCTGTGAGCCAATCTTCAAACTACTGAAGAAAGATCAGGTAGTACGTTGGAACGATGAATGTCAGGCTGCTTTCGACAGAATCAAAGAGTATCTCCAAGAACCGCCCATCCTTATGCCACCGGTTGAAGGGAGACCTCTGATACTTTACCTGACAGTACTTGATAACTCAATGGGGTGTGTGCTGGGGCAGCATGACGAGTCTGGCCGAAAAGAGCATGCCATTTATTACCTTAGCAAAAAGTTTACCGACTGTGAGACCCGATACTCACTGCTCGAGAAAACTTGCTGCGCTTTGGTATGGGCTGCTCGCCGGCTGAGATAGTATATGCTGACTCACACCACCTTATTGATCTCAAAGATGGATCCTATAAAGTACATATTCGAAAAGCCTGCTCTGTCTGGGAGGATTGCAAGATGGCAAATGATCTTGACAGAATATGACATTCAGTATACGACCCAGAAAGCCATCAAGGGAAGTGTATTGGCAGACCACTTGGCACATCAGGCCGTAGATGACTATCAGTCAATGAACTTCGAGTTTCCGGATGAAAGTATCATGATTGTGACTGATTGTGAAGTACCTGGACCGGATGAAGGACCTGAACCAGGATCCCGATGGTCTATGCACTTTGACGGAGCCTCCAATGCTTTGGGTAACGGTATTGGCGCTATAATCATATCCCCTCAAGGCACTCATACTCCACTCACTGCCCGGCTATGTTTCAACTGCACCAACAACATGGCGGAGTATGAGGCGTGCATCATGGGACTCAAAGCTGCGATTGACTTAAGGATTAAGTTTCTGAGTGTCTTCGGAGATTCCGCCCTCGTGATCAACCAGATCAAAGGAGAGTGGGATACGAAGCATCCGAATCTTATCCCTTACAAAGAATGTGTGTTGACAATGATCCCCCACTTCACAGAAATAACTTTTGAACACTTCCCACGAGAAGAGAATCAGTTGGCGGACGCGTTAGCTACAATGGCTTCTATGTTCAAGGTTAAATGGGATAATGAGGCTCCCCGGATTATCATCTGGAAACTGGACGAACCGGCATACTGTTGCGACCTCGAGACTGAATTGGTGACTGAGAAGCCTTGGTACCATGAAGTAAAGAGATATCTGGAAGCTCAGGAGTATCCTGAAGGTGCATCTGTCAACGATAAGAAGTTCCTGAGGAGGTTCGCGGCAAAGTTCTTCCTTAGTAACGGCATCTTGTACAAGCGAAACCATGATTCAACCTTACTGCGTTGTGTGGATAAGACGGAAGCAGAAGAGATCATGGAAGAGCTACATGAAGGGACCTTTGGTACACATTCCAGTGGGCACACTATGGCTAAAAAGATCCTTCGGGCAGGGTATTACTGGTCCACATTGGAAGCTGACTGCTACCAACATTCCAGGACATGCCACAAGTGCCAGATTTACGCAGACAAGGTGCATGTTCCTCCAGTTCCCCTGAATGTTCTGACCGCACCTTGGCCTTTTGCAATGTGGGGCATTGACATGATTGGTGAGATCAGACCTACGGCATCTAACGGGCATCGCTTAATCCTTGTAGCGATTGATTACTTTACAAAGTGGGTTGAAGCAGCTTCCTACGCTACAGTAACCAAGAATGTCGTGGCACGGTTCATTCGGCATAACCTGATCTGCCGATACGGCGTCCCTGAGAGAATCATTACAGACAACGGTACCAATCTGAACAACAAGATGATCGCTGAGCTCTGCGAACAGTTCAAAATACAACACCACAATTCTTCTCCTTACAGACCGAAGATGAATGGGGCTGTAGAAGCAGCAAATAAAAATATCAAGAAAATCGTGCAGAAGATGACAATGACCTATAAAGATTGGCACAAGATGTTACCGTTCGCTCTACATGGGTACCGTACCTCAGCTAGGACGTCAACCGGGGCAACTCCTTTCTCCTTGGTCTACGGCATGGAGGCAGTCTTACCAATCGAAGTGCAGATACCCTCTCTTCGGATAATGAAGGATGCAAATCTGAACGAAGATGATTGGATCCAGACACGACTTGATCAGCTCAACCTCATTGATGAAAAGAGACTTGCTGCTATCTGCCATGGTCAGACGTATCAGAAACGAATGATCAGGGCATTTAACAAAAAGGTCAGACCACAAGAATATCGAGTTGGGGATCTGGTAATCAAGCGAATCATCCTTCCTCAGAGTGATCCAAGGGGCAAATGGACCCCTACGTACGAAGGGCCATTTGTGGTTAAGCATGTGTTCTCAGGAGGAGCAATGATATTAACCAATATGGATGGTGACGACCTTCCTCACCCCGCCAATGCAGACATAGTAAAAAGATACTACGCATAAAAAGACCCGCTAGGCTGACATGCCTAGGCAAAAATTAGGGCTTCCCGGCGAACCAAAAGGGTTCGGGCAAAATGAAGGGATGAAATAAAAAAAATCTGTACACCCGGCAAGTCGAAAACCTGAAAAGGCGGCTTGGGCAAAAATGGGTATCCCGGTGGACTGAAAACCCGAAAGGGCGGTCCAGGCAAAAATTAGGGATAAAGCGTAATACTATGTCTCATTGATCGCCTTGCATCCAGAGTCCGGTATCTACACCAAGTTCAGACGGCATCGATCAGTCAGCTTCACCTTCAACCAAGGTCATCAAGAGATGAGACGCTCGGAGATATAACGGCAATAGCAGAGTTGAAACCCAGCGGGATCATTCATTTCACACAGCTGTTTTATTTTCTTTTGTACAAAATTTGTATAAACTCTTTTGCTCGGCGGCGTTCTCTTACTAGGACGTCAGCCTCTTGTATACAAAACGCCTATTTACAGGCCACTCAAAAATCAATACAAATATACTTTTCAGTTAAAATGTGCCAATTGTTTTTCTTTTTCTGTTTTGTTTTGCGAAGAACGTCCAAGTTTCAATTTGTGATATATGCATTGACAATAGCTTGCTAATTCATGAGTATTTGCATACAAAACAAAGGATTAATTACAGGTGACATTAGAAACAGGGGCAATAAGGATTTGTCTAAGCAATCTAATTGTTTTATCCTCCAAAGTACCAAGGTAGGTTCAGCTAAAGAACATAACCAGGCATCTTAAATTCCCCAGAGAGTGAGCCAGCAAGCAGTATACTCTCCTCAAACCAAGCAGTTATCAACCTTAAGGAAGTTGGGTATCCTCCCGCAGATCTCAACATTCCCCAGCAGCATATATTCTTAACAAGCATCCCCGGCAGTCTTGGTCTAAAGATTGTTCCCCGGCGGCATACAAGCATTCAAAGGGATCACTTCCCCCGCAGTTCAATACTTCCCCAGGAGAGTCCAATCCAGTTCCCCAGGAAAGTTGGAACTCATCTCCCTAAGCAGCAAGCTTATCCCCAGTAGATTCTGGAAGCTTGTCCCCTGCAAAGCACGAACGCGTCGTCCGGCTTTATTTAAAGAGTTATTTCCTTAACAGGATATAACTGGGTTATCCTCAGCCAAAAGCCACGAAAAGAGCGTCGTCGACAAAGTCTTCCTATCCCCAGCAAATTACTATCAACATTCAGCAAGGCACCCCTCTCCCCACAGAGTATTGCTTCCCAGCATGGTCGCTAGAGTATCTCTTCTCCCCGCAGAATCTTCCATTTGTCAAGTTTATTCCACAACGGAGTCATCTTCTCCTACCGGTATTCTTGCAATTATCATCCCCAGCGGAAGCGAAATCTATTCTTCAACGTCAGCCCAGGATATGACTTCCCGGCACCCGTCAAGGATTTACTTTCCTAGACGAAAGCATACATTCATAAACATCACATACATCATGATACATGCATAAACGCATCATACCTTACAATCTCATTTATGTTGAGAACATCATTGCTTGATCCATATCATGCATTGCATGTGACTGACCTTTACCTTTCAGGAAAGATCCGGTTAAGTTCTCAGCTATATTTCAATACCTAGACCGGCTCAGTTAAATCGACCCTAAGATTTTCCTGATGCTTATCCAGTCGAAGGCCTTCTCTTGGTTCAGTCAGATCGACCCTAAGATCTACCTGATGCTTATCCAGTTGAAGATATTTCAAGACCTTGTCCGGTTCAGTTAAGTCGACCCTAAGATTTTCCTGATGCTTATCCAGTCAAAGGCCTTCTCTGGTTCAGTCAGATCGACCCTAAGATCTCCCTGATGCTTATCCAGTTGAAGATATTTCAAGACCTTGTCCGGTTCAGTTAAGTCGACCCTAAGATTTTCCTGATGCTTATCCAGTCAAAGGCCTTCTCTGGTTCAGTCAGATCGACCCTAAGATCTCCCTGATACTTATCCAGTTGAAGATATTTCAAGACCTTGTCCGGTTCAGTTAAGTCGACCCTAAGATTTTCCTGATGCTTATCCAGTCAAAGGCCTTCTCTGGTTCAGTCAGATCGACCCTAAGATCTCCCTGATGCTTATCCAGTTGAAGATATTTCAAGACCTTGTCCGGTTCAGTTAAATCGACCCTAAGATTTTCCTGATGCTTATCCAGTCAAAGGCCTTCTCTGGTTCAGTCAGATCGACCCTAAGATCTCCCTGATGCTTATCCAGTTGAAGATATTTCAAGACCTTGTCCGGTTCAGTTAAATCGACCCTAAGATTTTCCTGATGCTTATCCAGTCAAAGGCCTTCTCTGGTTCAGTCAGATCGACCCTAAGATCTCCCTGATACTTATCCAGTTGAAGATATTTCAAGACCTTGTCCGGTTCAGTTAAGTCGACCCTAAGATTTTCCTGATGCTTATCCAGTCGAAGGCCTTCTCTTGGTTCAGTCAGATCGACCCTAAGATCTCCCTGATGCTTATCCAGTTGAAGATATTTCAAGACCTTGTCCGGTTCAGTTAAGTCGACCCTAAGATTTTCCTGATGCTTATCCAGTCAAAGGCCTTCTTTTGGTTCAGTCAGATCGACCCTAAGATCTCCCTGATTCTTATCCCAGTAGAAGACACCCAAGATTTTTCTCAAGGAGCGTTGTTGAAGTTAAAGTCGCCCAAGATTCTCTTATCATTCATGCTAAGGCAGTAACCATCCCTGGTTCATTCATCATCTTGTGAAGCTCCAGATTCAACTCCTGTGACCAATCAGGACATACATTTACACAAAACATCTGAAAATCAGCTCCTGCAACGTGTCAGGTACTCTTTTCTCTTTTGCAGGTATGCAGGTCCTCGCTAAGGAATCTCCTACGCGATCAACATCCAGATGGCATCTATAAGCCCATCATCCTATTCATCAACCTCTAAATGGCATCTATAAGCCCATTTCCATCACACTGCTATTATGTGAGCGCAAATTTCTGGGCACTCTAGTGTCCAATCATCTTCTACCCTCGGATTACGAAAGGCACGTCAGCCAATCTATATCCTCAGGTCTAAGAAGATTGAACAGGGGCAACTGTTGTACCCCAAAATTTGCCCTCCCATAACCTTCAAAGTTTTGACAAGAATCATCCACAATTGGTTCAAGTCTACTCAAAGGCTACACAGTCAACCACCCTCCTGAAGCCAGTCAAACTAGGGTTTTGGTTCTCACAAGGAAGCTGAAGTTTTCAAGGGCCCAATCAAGCCTCACATGCCTACAAATATGGTCAAGTATCCTCACATCAAGTTTCAAGACATTCAGCTCAAGATTGCACAGTCAAAACCCTAAATTGCACTACAGTCAACTGTAGGGGCAAAATGGTCATTTGGCAGTCAAAAGTTCAAATTTTTGGTCAACATCTCATTTTGAAGCCACAAACATCATTTGATCAATGCTTGATCATGATTCTCAAAACTTGGCTCAAAAATCATCAAGACACAGAAGTTTCTATTTTTGGACAGCTGAAAAAGTCAACTGAAATTGACCAGGGCATAACTTTCACATGGATTATCAGAAAAATTCCATCCAAAGCTCATTTTGAAGAGAAAGACATTTCCTACAACTCATCTTCATACTTCAAGTCCAAGAAATTCTCTCACAAAAAGTTATCAATTTCAACATTATAGGTCATTTTCAAAAGTCAACAAAAAGGGACTTTAGGTCAAAGGCCATAACTTGAGATTGGTAAATCAAAATGACATGGGACCAAAGGAATTGGTTAGAGGACTCAAAGACATTTCTAAAATGTCCAAGAACATGAGCAAAGCTTAAAAATTGAGCAAGTTATGCATTGGAGAAGTTGGGAAATTTTTGTGAAATGGCCAAAATCATTTATCCTTGAAATCTCATTTTTGACAAAAGGGGCCCACTTTTTCCACTTGAATTAACTTGACCATGCTTCCCACGTGTCCCATCTTTTATTTCAGATTTTTTTATTAATTTTTTCATTTTTATTGATTTTTATTGGATTTAATTAGTTTTAAATCTTTTAAAATCAAAAGAAATTCAAAAATTGATTTAAGAGGGATATTCTGGCTTTGACTAGCCTTGAAACACCATTATGTGCCTACCATTTTTCGTGCTAAGGCTTAATCAAGGCAAAAATTCAAAAATGAAGCAAAATTGGAAAGTTGATAATGGTGGCTTATGAGAAAATCCAAACCATCAAAGCAAGGTGTTATTGACCATAACTCCCATCCAAACATATTGCTAGGGTATATACAAATGATCAGAACAAGATTATACACAACAAGCTGCGCCAGAACTCAACACCCAAACTCACATTTTTAACCAAAAAACTCAAAACTGTAAACCATTTTTTAGGTCGATTCAGGCCTCCATTCTTGTCTCAATAGCTTGCCAAGGTTGCCCTGATCACATTCCAATCCAAAACATCAACTCAAGCTTCAAGAATTGGTAATGAGAACCTCTACTGTACAGCAAAAATTCCATAATCGTATATCATATTATAAGCATTTTTACAGCATTCTAATTGTGGATTTATATTCCTTGTGATGTTTTAAAGCTAACCATGATGTTTAATTTGATTATTGCGCTGTATATACGAATATGCCATGAGTGAATTTTAGGGTTTTCAGAGGTTGGAATTGGGGATTTGCAAACGAAGAAAAATTAAGCCTTGAGACCACCACCATCCAGTTCAGTGCATGGAGATGAAGAAGAATCACCTATCGCGCTGGATTTATGGATACCATAGCGCTAGTCGCTATTTTCTTGAAGCCTGCCTAAAACCACGCGTTTAAAACCGTTGCTGTACACTCTTGTTTCAGAAAAAAAAATAAACATGCGAAGAAGATGATGCGTTGTCAAAACATGAATGGCTGGTTTGAATCCAGCGCGCGTTTTTTATTATTTTATAACGTTAACACGCATTTTATTTTATATTATTTCTTTCTCATATGATATACAAAGCGCGCTAGTGGATCAGTTGGTTAAGGCGTTGGTTGGTAAGTGCTGGGACCTGGGTTCGAATCCCAGGTCCCCCCATTTCATTTCTATTGTTTTGTTTAAATTGTTCCAATGCAGTACACGTTCCAAAAGCTCACCATGCACCCAATACCAAGACTTGCCAAGTGTCTTGAGAGAAGCCCCTGAAGATCAAACAAAAGGCCTAGATCTGAAGCACACCATAAGCCTGGTCAACCATCCCACACGCTGTCTGGAAAAGTCAATGGATCTGAAGGATATTGGGCTCAATTTGCTTGGGCCACACCTCCTAATTGGGGCCTGAACCCCCCCTGGGTTTGCAATTCTTTTCTTCATATTTTATTTTTTTTCAATTATTGTTTTATTTGCTTTATTATTTTAATTTAATTATTTTTTCTTGCAAAATATAAAACCTCATAAAAAATCAGAAAAGATAAAAATAAAAAAAATAATTTTATTTTAGTATTAATTTTCATAAATAAATTCACATGTAATTAATTTAGATTTAATTTTAGGTAATTTAATTCTTTTTTCATAATAAACAAAAAAATAACAAAAATAGGTCTTTAATACTTTTTCCCTTTTTTAATTAATTGAATATTTTGTCATTAATCATTAATTTTTGTAAATAAATTTCATAATTAATTTAATTTAAATTCTAGGTTTTAACTTTAATGCGTTTTCTTTAATAAATTAAAAACCATTAAAATTAGAATTAATTACTTGATTTTTAATTAGTTTAAATTTTCTTTAATTGTCATAAATCAAAAAAAACATAAAAATAAGTCATTTCTTTTATTTAATTTAATTATTCTATTAATTTCATTTTAATTCCTTAAAGGGTCCAACGCCCTCACATTCGGTCATATTTTCCTTTTTCGCGCATTTTATTTATTTTTGATGTAAATATAATGTAATTGTACCTAAGCCATGTAATAGCTATTAGACATTTATTTTCTGCAATTTATTTTAAATCGGGTCTGGATTAATTTGGCGTTGTAGACCCGCGCCCTTGTAATAGCGTAGGACTTTTATCCTTTCCGCACTTTAAATTCCCGCACTTTTAACTGTTAAACAATAACATGAAAGAATGAATGCCCAAAAATAAAATCGAATCGTAGATCACCAATGCATGACAAGACAAACAATAAACTGAAAATGACACACAATTCACACACCACCCCTAGGGTACGCTTCACTGTTGCCTTGCCCCTCGAAAGGTGGTCGTCGAGTAGAGGATGTCTTAGTAAGTCCTCATGATCCGGGAACCTGGCATGAGGGTAGCTTCTAAGGTGTCTTCCCATTGCTCTGGTGATCACCATGTCCCTACAAACTCGAATTGACCCGAACACCTCCAACGGTGGTGCTACCTACCTCTCAATGGTGGGATGGCACTACCTAAAGGATAATTACACAGCTTTATTCCTTAGGGTAGGTAGATTCTCATAGATACTTGCTCATCTCAAAAACAAACAAAATACTTTTCACACCTACACTTTCTAAAAGTTTTCAAACAAATTTTTCAAACACTCTTGAGGACAGATACAAGAGTTACTTAGAAATTTTTCAAACGAAACTTTTTTTTTCAAAACCCACTCACACTTGAAAAACAAACAAATATTTTGAAAACACAATGAGCAAGTATCTAAGAGCCCGTGGATAACCATGGATAGAAAGGGTGCTAACACCTTCCCTTTCTATAATCTACCTCCCGAACCGAGAAACCAATCTCATAAGGAATTTTTCTGTGCTTTTGTCCTTTCCTTGTTGGAGAAAATAAAAGACGGTGGCGACTCTTGCTTACCGCGACATTTTCGCGAATCCAGCTTTTAAACAGTCAGTTCCAGATCCACCGATCACAGAACTGGCGACTCTGCTGGGGATGCTTTATAAAGTGAGGTGTACCTTAGGGCTAGTTCATAACTGTGTTTTCAATTGTTTTCCTTGTCTGCTTTAAAATTGTGGGTTGCATCGGAGTTTCATAGATCCTAACCCGGATCTGGGGATACCCTGTTTAGGTAGCATAAGCTGTGAGGGACCTGTCCGGCGTAGACCGACATGGGTGAAGCAGTGGCTACGTTGGTGTGGCACCTTGGTCTGTACCGATATCCCTTGTGTCGTAACGAGGAGAATATGGGTCTTCCAAGGAGTCATTAAGCACCAACAGACCTTAGAACCTTAATTGACACAACTTGGCCTTTAGAACAGTAGCAGTATGCTACGCCCATTGAGGCTAAACTCTCGTGATGGTTCTGGCCGCAAGAAAAGATTGCGATGCTGGAGTTATGACCGATTGAGGGTAGTCAATGATATTGGGATCCTCTAAGAACCCGGTTACTTTTGATTAGGACAGGTATGAACCAACAAACTGAAAGAGGGTAGTACCTAGACCTCATGCTGGCCTAAACTTTAAGGGTTTGCTTTGTGTGACTTGTGTTCCTTACCATGTTTGCCTTTGTATCTATTTGTGGTGTGCTTTATCATAGCATCATAACATCATGAGCATTGCATACATCCTGCATAAGGACTGACCATTTCAAAGACAAGAGGGTTTCATCTTTGCTCTATTTTGTAGGACACCATGATGCCTGTGCGAAGGAATACTATCCGGTTCAACTTTGTTCACTCACCTGAGTTGCTTGAAGAGTTGGTTAGCAGAATTCCAAATACCACCTCCTTCATCCAGAGGCATGGTTCTCTTCTCAGTTTAGTCACTGCAAAGCAGGATCAACAGTTGATGAGTGTTCTGACCCAGTTCTATGACCCTCTGTACCAGTGCTTCACCTTCCAAGACTTCCAGCTGGTCCCTACCCTGGAAGAGTTCTCTGATTTACTTGGTATCCCTATCTTGGATCAGACTCCTTTCACTGGTTGGGAAAAGACCCCCAGGCTTGAGGATGTTGCTGCAGCTCTTCCCTTGACACATCAGGAAGTAACAGACAATTGGGTAACTAGAAGCGGGGTTAAGGGTTTCTTGGCCAAATTTCTGGTGGGTAAAGCTAACAGTTTCTGGAATGACCTGGACTTTAGGGCATATGAAGACATCTTGGCTCTCTTAATCTATGGGTTAGTCTTGTTTCCCAATCCTGACAACTTCGTCAATGTCACTGCTATAAGGATCTTTATCTCTCAGAATCCTGTACCCACTCTCTTGGGTGAGATCTTGCAACAACTTCATGCTCGTACTACCCGAAGACGAGGAACCCTATGGTGTTGTATCCCTTTGTTGGTGAGGTGGTTTATTTCGCACCTCCCTAAGTTCGTACTGAAGAACCAGGGAGGAAAAGGATGGGCTCACAGGTTAATGTCTCTCACCGATAAAGACGTCATTTGGACTTGCAGAGGTTTGGATGAGATAGCTGTTATTGATCGATGCGGAGAATACCCTAATGTTCCTCTTATTGGTACTCAAGGAGGGATCTCTTACAATCCATGCCTAGCACTCCGTCAGTTTGGAAGAGCAAGAAGAGCAGGGCCCCATGAGATGTTGGTGCCTCACATCAGTTTTGAGTTTCAGGTGGATAGTGACGAGCTGCGTCGTAAGTTCATCAAGGCTTGGGACAAAGTTCATAAAGCTGACCCACAAGAGTTAGGGCCAAAGACTTCTTTACCTATGGAAGCCTACTACAAATGGGTTCGCATCCGTGCTCAGAAGTTAGGTATGCCGTATGATGCTGTCAGACCTGTCGTTCTTGAGTCTTCTGACAAAGATGGTGTTCCTCCAACTGTCCTCCCTCCTCAGGTACCCACTGATTATGAGACGTTGAAGAGGTCTTGGTCGCAACTGCGAGAAGAACGGGATTCTTACCGAGAAAAGTTCAACGAGCAGGAATTAAAGATCCAGAAGCTGACAAAGCAATTGGAGAATGAGCGAGCCCTGAATGCCTACATCCGTACTGAGAAGAGGAGACCATGGGATCAATAAGGAGCTCTGGATGTTCTTTTTACAGTTTTATTTCCCTTTTCAGTATTTCCTTTCATGTAACGCCTAAGGGCAACCTGTTGAACAATTTAAGCTGCAAAATTGAATCTAATGAAGTGTGTTCCTTTTGGTTTACAAAGTTGATTCCCGATTGTCTTTGAAAACATAATTCATACGCATCTCATTCATCATATGCATCACAGGTACTCTTCTTTTCAGGTTGCTTACCGTTCTTCACTGTTTATTTCAGCATCATGAACCCTGAATCATCAACTGAGGCATCTATCAAGGCCCTTCAGGCGCAGAACGCTCAATTTCAGGAACTGATCAAGGGTTTGGCTCAGGGTCAACAAGAGCTGAAGACTATGCTTCTGAAGCAGAATAAGAAGAAGAAGAGGACTGTGCTATTTAACACTGGGCGCAGACTCGGGAACACCTTGCAAATTGAAGCTGAGAGGACTACTCCATCTGTGGGGGAAGGTAGTCACCAAGAAAGGGAGGTCCCTACTCCTGTGGTCTCTGATACTGAAACAGACTTCAACGACGAACAGTACCCTCCTGCTGAAGACCGGTACAAGCAGTTGGAGGACAGATTAAAAGCTATGGAAGTTCAGCGTGTGCCTGGACTGGATTTCGGAGACTTGGGGTTATCTACTGGGGTGGTGATTCCACACAAGTTCAAGGCACCCGCCTTTGTGAAGTATGACGGGGCTTCCTGTCCCAAGATGCACCTCTGTTCTTATGTAAGGAAGATCCAGCCTTACACAGCAGACAAGAACCTTTGGATCCACTTCTTCCAGGAGAGTCTTTCAGGGACTCACCTCGAATGGTTCTATCAGCTGGATGGAATCAACATTCGTAACTGGGAGGATCTGGCCACTGCTTTTTACAAGCAGTATCAATATAATTCCGACCTCGCTCCTACGCGTACCCAACTCCAGGGTATGTCGCTAGGGTCGGGTGAAGGTTTTAAGGAGTACGCACAGAAATGGAGAGACCTGGCTGGCAGGGTGCAGCCACCATTGACGGACCGGGAGCTGGTAGATATGTTTTTGGGGACCCTATCTGGTCCATTTTTCAATCATCTCATTGGTAATTCCTCTGCTGGGTTTACTGATCTGATCCTGACTGGTGAAAGGATCGAGGCCGGTATAAAATCGGGGAAGATACAGAAGGTTGCCTCCTCCAGTGCTGAAAAGAAACCCTTCAAAAAGGAGGCTAGTGCTGTATATAGCTCCCGGAGACCAGAGCGACCTGAGCACCGCCAATCTGTCAGTGCGGTAATGATTGCTAAGCCTGCTGCCGCTCCCCGGCCAAATAATCCTCAGAAGGTTGAAAGACCCCGGAGAGAGTTTACCCGCTTGAGCATGACCTTATCACAGATCCTGCCACAGTTGCTATCCACCAATTTAGTGACTGTCAGGGAGGCTCCAAAGTTTCCCAATACTGCATCTCCCAAGTTTAATCCAAATGCCCGCTGTGCTTACCATTCTGATAGCCCGGGGCATAACACAGATGACTGCTGGGCCCTAAAGAATAAGGTTCAGGACCTTATTGATGCAAAGGAAATACAGTTTGAGGCGCCCGAGAGGCCGAATGTTGTAACCGCTCCCATGCCCCAGCATGGAGTGAATGCTGTTGAGGAGGATTTGTATGTAGCTTCGGTGGATGATGTTGCTACTCCGCTGCTGACGGTCAAGAGGAACCTGTTGCTAGCCGGTTTATTTCCGGGATGTAGCAAAGGTTGCCCTCTATGTGTTGCCTCCCCTGTTGGTTGTTCTCTGCTAAAGTCAGGCGTCCAGAGCCTGATGGATAGTAGAGAGATTTTGTTCAGAAAGACTACTGTTCCTGCTGCTCCTGTTGAAGAAGTTTCAATTGTTACCATCTTCAACAACCCTTCCAAGGCTCCTTCAAAAAAGCCGGTCCAAATTTTGCCGGTTCACAAGATTGCTCCCGTCACCATTACTGTTCCGGGGCCCATCCCCTACAAGTCTGATAAGGCTGTCCCATGGCACTATGGGGCAGATGTTTACGTTCTGGGTGTGAAACAAGAGTTCAACATTGACGCTGGTGTCTCCAACATCACTGGGCCTGCTAAGGTCACTCGTAGTGGAAGACTGTTCTCGCCAGACATTGCTCCTCCGGTAATTCATAGGCCGTTGGTCTTCACACCTGCCAGTGTGCCTGTTTCTCCCCCTGACCAAGTATCCACCCCTGCTGCCGAGTCATCTGATACTCGGGGCAAGGGGGTTGCTGCTGATGTGCCTGCCCGGATGGAGGCACCGAAGACCATTGTTGAGGCTTCCAGGCAGGAAATGGAAGAAATCCTCAAGATAATAAAGAAAAGTGATTTCAACGTCGTGGAACAGCTGGGGCACACCCCCTCCAAAATCTCCATGTTGTCACTGCTGCTGTGTTCAGAGGCCCACGCCAAGGCTCTGATTGCTTTCTTAAAGACAGCCCACGTACCTCAAGAGACATCTGCTGATCAGTTCACCGACTGTGTGGCCAACCTAACCGCTGATAATGGCCTGGGTTTCTCTGATGCCGATCTGACAGCAAAGGGGAAGAACCATAATGATGCCCTGCATGTCTCCATTGAATGCAGGGGCACTACCCTTGCTCACGCGCTGGTTGACACAGGTTCTTCATTAAACGTGCTGCCCAAGAAGGCTCTGGATAGGCTGGACTGTGAGGGTCTAGAGCTCAAACCAAGTAACATTGTTGTCCGGGCCTTTGACGGGTCCAAAAGAATGGTACATGGTGAAGTGGACATCCCAATCAGAGTTGGGTCACAGGTGTTTGATTCAAAATTCTATGTGATGGACATCCGTCCATCCTATTCTTGTTTGCTGGGTCGCCCGTGGATCCACAAGGCTGGAGCTGTGACCTCCACGTTGCATCAGAAGCTCAAGTACCCGGTCAGGGGGAAAATTGTAACAGTGCAAGGGGAAGAGGAATACATGGTCAGCCACCTCAACTCCTTCAGGTACGTGGAAATGGATGGGGAGTTCATTGAGACCCCCTTTCAACATTTTGAGGAGGTGCCACAAACTTTGGCAGCAGCAGAAGCAGTGGTTGAAGAGGTTTCTCCTTTGAAGATGGCCTCCTTAAAGGACGCCCGGGCTGTGATCGAAAGAGGTGAATGTGCAAACTGGGGCAAGCTCCCTGATCTTACTCCTAAGACTAACAAGTTTGGGCTGGGTTTCACCACGGAAGCTCAGAAAGCAGTGCGCAAGGCGAGAATTGGAAGACCTCCTGTGCTCAACACCCACTCAGGAGTGAATGCTATTGGAGAGGAAGACGAAGTGGAAGAGTCAGAGTTCGATAGCTGGATCTACCCGACGACCGACGGTGGATTGACCAATTGGACTGCTAAAGACTTTACACCCATAACTTTTGTTCCCCAGTAATGAACTTCTTTGTTTTGGATTTGTAATAAACAATAATTTGAAACTGTATGGCCCGGTGTCTTACCCGGGGCACCGTGGTTTTGTTTATGAGGGCTTTTGTTTGTCACTGTCATATATCATAAATAAAAGCATTGGACGTTTTTCACATTTCAAATTTTGCGCTCCTTTTCTTTCCTTTCTTTATATATTGCAAAACAGCTGTATTTACACACACACTCACTCATACAGGTTTCAATCCACTCTGGATCTCACTGGTAACGACTCTGCTACTGCCAATTATGACTTCGAAAATCCGATCAACTTAGCCGAAGACGAAGGTGAAGATGATTGCGAAGTGCCTGGCGAACTTGCAAGACTGTTACAACAGGAAGAGAGGGCAATTCAACCCCATGAAGAGCCAGTGGAAATAATAAACTTGGGTACTGAAGAAGACAAGAAAGAGGTAAAGATTGGTGCCAACCTAGAGCTCAGCGTGAAGCAACAGTTGACTAAAATGCTGCATGATTATATGGAGATCTTTGCCTGGTCCTACGAAGATATGCCCGGATTAGATACCGATATTGTGGTCCATCACTTGCCAACTAAGGAAGACTGTCCTCCGGTTAAGCAAAAGGTCCGCCGTATGCGTCCAGAGATGTCTGAGAAGATTAAAGCCGAGGTTATGAAGCAGTTTGATGTCGGATTTCTTGCAGTGACTTCTTACCCTCAGTGGGTTGCTAATGTGGTGCCGGTACCAAAGAAAGATGGAAAGGTCAGAATGTGTGTTGACTACAGGGATCTGAACAGGGCCAGCCCCAAAGATGACTTCCCTCTACCTCACATTGATGTCCTTGTTGATAATACAGCTCAGCATAAGGTGTTCTCTTTCATGGATGGTTTCTCAGGTTACGATCAGATCAAGATGGCACCTGAATACATGGAAAAGACTACATTTGTTACTCAGTGGGGCACCTTCTGCTACAAGGTCATGCCTTTTGGACTAAAGAACGCTGGGGCAACCTACCAACGTGCCATGGTTGCTTTATTTCATGACATGATCCATCATGAGATAGAAGTGTATGTTGATGACATGATCGCAAGGTCCCAGACTGAGGAAGAACACCTGGATCATCTGCAGAAACTGTTTGACCGTCTAAAGTTGTACAAGCTGAGGTTGAACCCGAACAAGTGCACCTTCGGGGTAAGATCTGGGAAGTTGCTAGGCTTCGTTGTGAGCGACAAGGGTATTCAAGTGGACCCTGCCAAGGTTAAAGCTATTCAAGAGATGCCAGTTCCTAGAACAGAGAAGGAAGTCAGAGGCTTTTTAGGACGCCTGAATTACATTGCTCGATTCATCTCACACCTGACTGCTACCTGTGAGCCAATCTTCAAACTACTGAAGAAAGATCAGGTAGTACGTTGGAACGATGAATGTCAGGCTGCTTTCGACAGAATCAAAGAGTATCTCCAAGAACCGCCCATCCTTATGCCACCGGTTGAAGGGAGACCTCTGATACTTTACCTGACAGTACTTGATAACTCAATGGGGTGTGTGCTGGGGCAGCATGACGAGTCTGGCCGAAAAGAGCATGCCATTTATTACCTTAGCAAAAAGTTTACCGACTGTGAGACCCGATACTCACTGCTCGAGAAAACTTGCTGCGCTTTGGTATGGGCTGCTCGCCGGCTGAGACAGTATATGCTGACTCACACCACCTTATTGATCTCAAAGATGGATCCTATAAAGTACATATTCGAAAAGCCTGCTCTGTCTGGGAGGATTGCAAGATGGCAAATGATCTTGACAGAATATGACATTCAGTATACGACCCAGAAAGCCATCAAGGGAAGTGTATTGGCAGACCACTTGGCACATCAGGCCGTAGATGACTATCAGTCAATGAACTTCGAGTTTCCGGATGAAAGTATCATGATTGTGACTGATTGTGAAGTACCTGGACCGGATGAAGGACCTGAACCAGGATCCCGATGGTCTATGCACTTTGACGGAGCCTCCAATGCTTTGGGTAACGGTATTGGCGCTATAATCATATCCCCTCAAGGCACTCATACTCCACTCACTGCCCGGCTATGTTTCAACTGCACCAACAACATGGCGGAGTATGAGGCGTGCATCATGGGACTCAAAGCTGCGATTGACTTAAGGATTAAGTTTCTGAGTGTCTTCGGAGATTCCGCCCTCGTGATCAACCAGATCAAAGGAGAGTGGGATACGAAGCATCCGAATCTTATCCCTTACAAAGAATGTGTGTTGACAATGATCCCCCACTTCACAGAAATAACTTTTGAACACTTCCCACGAGAAGAGAATCAGTTGGCGGACGCGTTAGCTACAATGGCTTCTATGTTCAAGGTTAAATGGGATAATGAGGCTCCCCGGATTATCATCTGGAAACTGGACGAACCGGCATACTGTTGCGACCTCGAGACTGAATTGGTGACTGAGAAGCCTTGGTACCATGAAGTAAAGAGATATCTGGAAGCTCAGGAGTATCCTGAAGGTGCATCTGTCAACGATAAGAAGTTCCTGAGGAGGTTCGCGGCAAAGTTCTTCCTTAGTAACGGCATCTTGTACAAGCGAAACCATGATTCAACCTTACTGCGTTGTGTGGATAAGACGGAAGCAGAAGAGATCATGGAAGAGCTACATGAAGGGACCTTTGGTACACATTCCAGTGGGCACACTATGGCTAAAAAGATCCTTCGGGCAGGGTATTACTGGTCCACATTGGAAGCTGACTGCTACCAACATTCCAGGACATGCCACAAGTGCCAGATTTACGCAGACAAGGTGCATGTTCCTCCAGTTCCCCTGAATGTTCTGACCGCACCTTGGCCTTTTGCAATGTGGGGCATTGACATGATTGGTGAGATCAGACCTACGGCATCTAACGGGCATCGCTTAATCCTTGTAGCGATTGATTACTTTACAAAGTGGGTTGAAGCAGCTTCCTACGCTACAGTAACCAAGAATGTCGTGGCACGGTTCATTCGGCATAACCTGATCTGCCGATACGGCGTCCCTGAGAGAATCATTACAGACAACGGTACCAATCTGAACAACAAGATGATCGCTGAGCTCTGCGAACAGTTCAAAATACAACACCACAATTCTTCTCCTTACAGACCGAAGATGAATGGGGCTGTAGAAGCAGCAAATAAAAATATCAAGAAAATCGTGCAGAAGATGACAATGACCTATAAAGATTGGCACAAGATGTTACCGTTCGCTCTACATGGGTACCGTACCTCAGCTAGGACGTCAACTGGGGCAACTCCTTTCTCCTTGGTCTACGGCATGGAGGCAGTCTTACCAATCGAAGTGCAGATACCCTCTCTCCGGATAATGAAGGATGCAAATCTGAACGAAGATGATTGGATCCAGACACGACTTGATCAGCTCAACCTCATTGATGAAAAGAGACTTGCTGCTATCTGCCATGGTCAGACGTATCAGAAACGAATGATCAGGGCATTTAACAAAAAGGTCAGACCACAAGAATATCGAGTTGGGGATCTGGTAATCAAGCGAATCATCCTTCCTCAGAGTGATCCAAGGGGCAAATGGACCCCTACGTACGAAGGGCCATTTGTGGTTAAGCATGTGTTCTCAGGAGGAGCAATGATATTAACCAATATGGATGGTGACGACCTTCCTCACCCCGCCAATGCAGACATAGTAAAAAGATACTACGCATAAAAAGACCCGCTAGGCTGACATGCCTAGGCAAAAATTAGGGCTTCCCGACGAACCAAAAGGGTTCGGGCAAAATGAAGGGATGAAATAAAAAAAATCTGTACACCCGGCAAGTCGAAAACCTGAAAAGGCGGCTTGGGCAAAAATGGGTATCCCGGTGGACTGAAAACCCGAAAGGGCGGTCCAGGCAAAAATTAGGGATAAAGCGTAATACTATGTCTCATTGATCGCCTTGCATCCAGAGTCCGGTATCTACACCAAGTTCAGACGGCATCGATCAGTCAGCTTCACCTTCAACCAAGGTCATCAAGAGATGAGACGCTCGGAGATATAACGGCAATAGCAGAGTTGAAACCCAGCGGGATCATTCATTTCACACAGCTGTTTTATTTTCTTTTGTACAAAATTTGTATAAACTCTTTTGCTCGGCGGCGTTCTCTTACTAGGACGTCAGCCTCTTGTATACAAAACGCCTATTTACAGGCCACTCAAAAATCAATACAAATATACTTTTCAGTTAAAATGTGCCAATTGTTTTTCTTTTTCTGTTTTGTTTTGCGAAGAACGTCCAAGTTTCAATTTGTGATATATGCATTGACAATAGCTTGCTAATTCATGAGTATTTGCATACAAAACAAAGGATTAATTACAGGTGACATTAGAAACAGGGGCAATAAGGATTTGTCTAAGCAATCTAATTGTTTTATCCTCCAAAGTACCAAGGTAGGTTCAGCTAAAGAACATAACCAGGCATCTTAAATTCCCCAGAGAGTGAGCCAGCAAGCAGTATACTCTCCTCAAACCAAGCAGTTATCAACCTTAAGGAAGTTGGGTATCCTCCCGCAGATCTCAACATTCCCCAGCAGCATATATTCTTAACAAGCATCCCCGGCAGTCTTGGTCTAAAGATTGTTCCCCGGCGGCATACAAGCATTCAAAGGGATCACTTCCCCCGCAGTTCAATACTTCCCCAGGAGAGTCCAATCCAGTTCCCCAGGAAAGTTGGAACTCATCTCCCTAAGCAGCAAGCTTATCCCCAGTAGATTCTGGAAGCTTGTCCCCTGCAAAGCACGAACGCGTCGTCCGGCTTTATTTAAAGAGTTATTTCCTTAACAGGATATAACTGGGTTATCCTCAGCCAAAAGCCACGAAAAGAGCGTCGTCGACAAAGTCTTCCTATCCCCAGCAAATTACTATCAACATTCAGCAAGGCACCCCTCTCCCCACAGAGTATTGCTTCCCAGCATGGTCGCTAGAGTATCTCTTCTCCCCGCAGAATCTTCCATTTGTCAAGTTTATTCCACAACGGAGTCATCTTCTCCTAACGGTATTCTTGCAATTATCATCCCCAGCGGAAGCGAAATCTATTCTTCAACGTCAGCCCAGGATATGACTTCCCGGCACCCGTCAAGGATTTACTTTCCTAGACGAAAGCATACATTCATAAACATCACATACATCATGATACATGCATAAACGCATCATACCTTACAATCTCATTTATGTTGAGAACATCATTGCTTGATCCATATCATGCATTGCATGTGACTGACCTTTACCTTTCAGGAAAGATCCGGTTAAGTTCTCAGCTATATTTCAATACCTAGACCGACTCAGTTAAATCGACCCTAAGATTTTCCTGATGCTTATCCAGTCGAAGGCCTTCTCTTGGTTCAGTCAGATCGACCCTAAGATCTACCTGATGCTTATCCAGTTGAAGATATTTCAAGACCTTGTTCGGTTCAGTTAAGTCGACCCTAAGATTTTCCTGATGCTTATCCAGTCAAAGGCCTTCTCTGGTTCAGTCAGATCGACCCTAAGATCTCCCTGATGCTTATCCAGTTGAAGATATTTCAAGACCTTGTCCGGTTCAGTTAAGTCGACCCTAAGATTTTCCTGATGCTTATCCAGTCAAAGGCCTTCTCTGGTTCAGTCAGATCGACCCTAAGATCTCCCTGATACTTATCCAGTTGAAGATATTTCAAGACCTTGTCCGGTTCAGTTAAGTCGACCCTAAGATTTTCCTGATGCTTATCCAGTCAAAGGCCTTCTCTGGTTCAGTCAGATCGACCCTAAGATCTCCCTGATGCTTATCCAGTTGAAGATATTTCAAGACCTTGTCCGGTTCAGTTAAATCGACCCTAAGATTTTCCTGATGCTTATCCAGTCAAAGGCCTTCTCTGGTTCAGTCAGATCGACCCTAAGATCTCCCTGATGCTTATCCAGTTGAAGATATTTCAAGACCTTGTCCGGTTCAGTTAAATCGACCCTAAGATTTTCCTGATGCTTATCCAGTCAAAGGCCTTCTCTGGTTCAGTCAGATCGACCCTAAGATCTCCCTGATACTTATCCAGTTGAAGATATTTCAAGACCTTGTCCGGTTCAGTTAAGTCGACCCTAAGATTTTCCTGATGCTTATCCAGTCGAAGGCCTTCTCTTGGTTCAGTCAGATCGACCCTAAGATCTCCCTGATGCTTATCCAGTTGAAGATATTTCAAGACCTTGTCCGGTTCAGTTAAGTCGACCCTAAGATTTTCCTGATGCTTATCCAGTCAAAGGCCTTCTTTTGGTTCAGTCAGATCGACCCTAAGATCTCCCTGATTCTTATCCCAGTAGAAGACACCCAAGATTTTTCTCAACGAGCGTTGTTGAAGTTAAAGTCGCCCAAGATTCTCTTATCATTCATGCTAAGGCAGTAACCATCCCTGGTTCATTCATCATCTTGTGAAGCTCCAGATTCAACTCCTGTGACCAATCAGGACATACATTTACACAAAACATCTGAAAATCAGCTCCTGCAACGTGTCAGGTACTCTTTTCTCTTTTGCAGGTATGCAGGTCCTCGCTAAGGAATCTCCTACGCGATCAACATCCAGATGGCATCTATAAGCCCATCATCCTATTCATCAACCTCTAAATGGCATCTATAAGCCCATTTCCATCACACTGCTATTATGTGAGCGCAAATTTCTGGGCACTCTAGTGTCCAATCATCTTCTACCCTCGGATTACGAAAGGCACGTCAGCCAATCTATATCCTCAGGTCTAAGAAGATTGAACAGGGGCAACTGTTGTACCCCAAAATTTGCCCTCCCATAACCTTCAAAGTTTTGACAAGAATCATCCACAATTGGTTCAAGTCTACTCAAAGGCTACACAGTCAACCACCCTCCTGAAGCCAGTCAAACTAGGGTTTTGGTTCTCACAAGGAAGCTGAAGTTTTCAAGGGCCCAATCAAGCCTCACATGCCTACAAATATGGTCAAGTATCCTCACATCAAGTTTCAAGACATTCAGCTCAAGATTGCACAGTCAAAACCCTAAATTGCACTACAGTCAACTGTAGGGGCAAAATGGTCATTTGGCAGTCAAAAGTTCAAATTTTTGGTCAACATCTCATTTTGAAGCCACAAACATCATTTGATCAATGCTTGATCATGATTCTCAAAACTTGGCTCAAAAATCATCAAGACACAGAAGTTTCTATTTTTGGACAGCTGAAAAAGTCAACTGAAATTGACCAGGGCATAACTTTCACATGGATTATCAGAAAAATTCCATCCAAAGCTCATTTTGAAGAGAAAGACATTTCCTACAACTCATCTTCATACTTCAAGTCCAAGAAATTCTCTCACAAAAAGTTATCAATTTCAACATTATAGGTCATTTTCAAAAGTCAACAAAAAGGGACTTTAGGTCAAAGGCCATAACTTGAGATTGGTAAATCAAAATGACATGGGACCAAAGGAATTGGTTAGAGGACTCAAAGACCTTTCTAAAATGTCCAAGAACATGAGCAAAGCTTAAAAATTGAGCAAGTTATGCATTGGAGAAGTTGGGAAATTTTTGTGAAATGGCCAAAATCATTTATCCTTGAAATCTCATTTTTGACAAAAGGGGCCCACTTTTTCCACTTGAATTAACTTGACCATGCTTCCCACGTGTCCCATCTTTTATTTCAGATTTTTTTATTAATTTTTTCATTTTTATTGATTTTTATTGGATTTAATTAGTTTTAAATCTTTTAAAATCAAAAGAAATTCAAAAATTGATTTAAGAGGGATATTCTGGCTTTGACTAGCCTTGAAACACCATTATGTGCCTACCATTTTTCGTGCTAAGGCTTAATCAAGGCAAAAATTCAAAAATGAAGCAAAATTGGAAAGTTGATAATGGTGGCTTATGAGAAAATCCAAACCATCAAAGCAAGGTGTTATTGACCATAACTCCCATCCAAACATATTGCTAGGGTATATACAAATGATCAGAACAAGATTATACACAACAAGCTGCGCCAGAACTCAACACCCAAACTCACATTTTTAACCAAAAAACTCAAAACTGTAAACCATTTTTTAGGTCGATTCAGGCCTCCATTCTTGTCTCAATAGCTTGCCAAGGTTGCCCTGATCACATTCCAATCCAAAACATCAACTCAAGCTTCAAGAATTGGTAATGAGAACCTCTACTGTACAGCAAAAATTCCATAATCGTATATCATATTATAAGCATTTTTACAGCATTCTAATTGTGGATTTATATTCCTTGTGATGTTTTAAAGCTAACCATGATGTTTAATTTGATTATTGCGCTGTATATACGAATATGCCATGAGTGAATTTTAGGGTTTTCAGAGGTTGGAATTGGGGATTTGCAAACGAAGAAAAATTAAGCCTTGAGACCACCACCATCCAGTTCAGTGCATGGAGATGAAGAAGAATCACCTATCGCGCTGGATTTATGGATACCATAGCGCTAGTCGCTATTTTCTTGAAGCCTGCCTAAAACCACGCGTTTAAAACCGTTGCTGTACACTCTTGTTTCAGAAAAAAAAATAAACATGCGAAGAAGATGATGCGTTGTCAAAACATGAATGGCTGGTTTGAATCCAGCGCGCGTTTTTTATTATTTTATAACGTTAACACGCATTTTATTTTATATTATTTCTTTCTCATATGATATACAAAGCGCGCTAGTGGATCAGTTGGTTAAGGCGTTGGTTGGTAAGTGCTGGGACCTGGGTTCGAATCCCAGGTCCCCCCATTTCATTTCTATTGTTTTGTTTAAATTGTTCCAATGCAGTACACGTTCCAAAAGCTCACCATGCACCCAATACCAAGACTTGCCAAGTGTCTTGAGAGAAGCCCCTGAAGATCAAACAAAAGGCCTAGATCTGAAGCACACCATAAGCCTGGTCAACCATCCCACACGCTGTCTGGAAAAGTCAATGGATCTGAAGGATATTGGGCTCAATTTGCTTGGGCCACACCTCCTAATTGGGGCCTGAACCCCCCCCTGGGTTTGCAATTCTTTTCTTCATATTTTATTTTTTTTCAATTATTGTTTTATTTGCTTTATTATTTTAATTTAATTATTTTTTCTTGCAAAATATAAAACCTCATAAAAAATCAGAAAAGATAAAAATAAAAAAAATAATTTTATTTTAGTATTAATTTTCATAAATAAATTCACATGTAATTAATTTAGATTTAATTTTAGGTAATTTAATTCTTTTTTCATAATAAACAAAAAAATAACAAAAATAGGTCTTTAATACTTTTTCCCTTTTTTAATTAATTGAATATTTTGTCATTAATCATTAATTTTTGTAAATAAATTTCATAATTAATTTAATTTAAATTCTAGGTTTTAACTTTAATGCGTTTTCTTTAATAAATTAAAAACCATTAAAATTAGAATTAATTACTTGATTTTTAATTAGTTTAAATTTTCTTTAATTGTCATAAATCAAAAAAAACATAAAAATAAGTCATTTCTTTTATTTAATTTAATTATTCTATTAATTTCATTTTAATTCCTTAAAGGGTCCAACGCCCTCACATTCGGTCATATTTTCCTTTTTCGCGCATTTTATTTATTTTTGATGTAAATATAATGTAATTGTACCTAAGCCATGTAATAGCTATTAGACATTTATTTTCTGCAATTTATTTTAAATCGGGTCTGGATTAATTTGGCGTTGTAGACCCGCGCCCTTGTAATAGCGTAGGACTTTTATCCTTTCCGCACTTTAAATTCCCGCACTTTTAACTGTTAAACAATAACATGAAAGAATGAATGCCCAAAAATAAAATCGAATCGTAGATCACCAATGCATGACAAGACAAACAATAAACTGAAAATGACACACAATTCACACACCACCCCTAGGGTACGCTTCACTGTTGCCTTGCCCCTCGAAAGGTGGTCGTCGAGTAGAGGATGTCTTAGTAAGTCCTCATGATCCGGGAACCTGGCATGAGGGTAGCTTCTAAGGTGTCTTCCCATTGCTCTGGTGATCACCATGTCCCTACAAACTCGAATTGACCCGAACACCTCCAACGGTGGTGCTACCTACCTCTCAATGGTGGGATGGCACTACCTAAAGGATAATTACACAGCTTTATTCCTTAGGGTAGGTAGATTCTCATAGATACTTGCTCATCTCAAAAACAAACAAAATACTTTTCACACCTACACTTTCTAAAAGTTTTCAAACAAATTTTTCAAACACTCTTGAGGACAGATACAAGAGTTACTTAGAAATTTTTCAAACGAAACTTTTTTTTTCAAAACCCACTCACACTTGAAAAACAAACAAATATTTTGAAAACACAATGAGCAAGTATCTAAGAGCCCATGGATAACCATGGATAGAAAGGGTGCTAACACCTTCCCTTTCTATAATCTACCTCCCGAACCGAGAAACCAATCTCATAAGGAATTTTTCTGTGCTTTTGTCCTTTCCTTGTTGGAGAAAATAAAAGACGGTGGCGACTCTTGCTTACCGCGACATTTTCGCGAATCCAGCTTTTAAACAGTCAGTTCCAGATCCACCGATCACAGTAATTTATTTAATGTGTTCATGAGATTCAACACTGCAGATTTAGACAGGATCCCATGCAAGGTTATTACAAAACCCTGAGGCCAAAACAGAATAACCACCAATGTATGGTGAGGCAGACATCCTGAGAAGTTTAAGGGCGTGGGTTCAACAACCACCCCTATTACTTTTGGTTTTCTTCCTTTCTATTTATCATTCTACCTATCTTCACTCTTTCTATTTAAAACATTTTTCATAAAATCTAACATTTTTCACAAACCTTTGATTTTTCATAATTTTTCATAATAAACTCGAATAATTAATTTTATGTTTTTTTTTTAATTTAATTTTAAGTTTTAAATTAATTTTTGGGTCAACACTCACCCCAGACATTTGCATTATTTTTATTTTCTAACCATATTTTCATTGATATTTCTTCCCCTATCTATTTTTTGGCAAACTTAATTCTTTCTCCTTTTTTCAAAATTAACCTTTTTTAATTAAAATTAATTAGGTTTTTTAGGTTATTTTTTAATTAACCTTTTTTTTTAAATTAACCTTTTTTTTTTAATTCGAACTAATTAGGATTTAGGTATTTTAATTAAATTTTTTCCAAAATTAACATTTTTTTAGTAATTAAAATTAATTAAGTTTTTTAGGTTTATTTAATTAATTATCACAAATCATTTTTTTCATAAAAAATCACCAAAACATTTTATTTTCTATTGTCATCTTATTTTTATTTTCCTAGATAAAGTGTATAGGGCGCGTTCAACTGTAATAGCGTAGCTTTATTTTTCCCGTATTTTTTTAATCATTATCATGTAATTGCTTCCGGAATGTAATAGTTTTAGGATTTCTTTTCCTCACTCTTCACTATTATGTAACTGCCCCAAAGCTCTGTAATAACTTAGATTTGCATTTCCGCCTTTACCTTCTGCTACTATATTTTATGCAATGCTTAGATTAATAGGATTGTATGGAAAGATAAAAATGAACGATAGAAAACCTTAATTGCAAGATAAATGTAACTGAAAAAACACCCTGTTGCACACTTACACCCCTAGGATACTCTCCACTTGGTTGCCTCGGAAAACAATGGTCATGTCCCTCGAACGTAGGGATATCTTAGCAAAAGACCCTCAATCTAAAAATCATCATAAAGATCATAGTCCCTTAATGTCCCTCGAGTTGCCTACGAGAAATGATCTTGTCCCTCGATGTTGCCTATATGATGACAGTCCCTTTGAAATGCTAAGGTATCCTTACATGTTGCCTTCAATGACCATTACGTCCCTTTCGATAGTCCCTCAAACATACAACGACTAGGGTTACCTACTCACTAATAGTAGGATAACACGATCTAAAGGATAGGAGGAAAATAACGCCTTTTTTGAGTAGGTAGATAACTGTTATGTAGTTGCTCAAAACAAACAAAAACTTTTTCACACCAACACTTTCCAAACAAAGTTTTCAAAAACAACTTCGTAACACTCTTGAGGACAGAAACAAGGGTTAACACGAAGTAATACAAAACTTTTCAAAACAAGCATACACAAGCAGTTTTCAAAATGAGCAAGTACCTAAGAGCCCATGGAAAACCACAGATAGAAAGGGTGCTAACACCTTCTCTTTCTATAATCTACCCCCCGTACTCAGAAACATCTCGAAAAAGGTTTTTTCTGTTCTTTTTCCTTTTCCTGATTGGATAAAATAAAAGTCGGTGGCGACTCTTGCTTACCGTGACATTTGCAAACAAAAAATGCAAACCAGTATTAACAGTCGGTTCTGCCACCGTATCACAGAACTGGCGACTCTGCTGGGGAATGAAATATAAAGTGGGGTAAACCTTAGGATCTAGGTCATATTTAATTGCTTTCTCTTGATTGTCTTGCTTACTTTATATTTATGGTAACTGTTTGGGTTATTTGATCCTACACCCGGATCGGGAAACACCTTTTAGGTAAGTAGTAATAAACTGTGAGGGAGTTGTGCTGGGGTATACCGACACGGTTGAAGCAGTAGCTACATTGATGTGACACTTTGGTTGGTACTCGTAACACTTGAGTCAATCAGGGAGATGTATGGGGCCGTCGTGTGGTGTCATAAAGCATCAACTGACCTTAGAACCTTTAATTGCACAACTTGGTCAGTAGGACGTAGTGAGATGGTCGACTTTGGTGTATGCCCAAGGTCGACAAATACTCGATGCTACACTCATTGAGGTTCGACTTCTGAGTTTTGTTTGATTACGAGTTAATCGTCGATTGAACAAGGCTTGGGGGAAGATCAGTGATATTGAGATCCCTTAGAACCCGATTACTATTTATAGGACAGGTTGAACTAATCCAGCTTCAAGAGGGTATGACCTTAAAACCCATGCAAGCCTAAACCTAAGGTTGTTTGCGTGACTTGTGTGCTTTCAACTTGAACTACTTGCAGAGTTTTATTACCTGACAACATGAGTTCCTTGCAGGTTTTGTTTACAGTTATTATCCAATAACTTGGATTTCTTGCAGGGTTTACTTGCTTACATCACTTCGCACCTTTGCTTAAAAGCATAACATACACATCATAACATCATGCCTTAACATTTCCTTAACCATTTCAAGGATCTCGAGGGCCTGTGATGCAGATTATGATAAATCAGACGTCTAGCAAGGGGCAAGGGGATTTATTTTCCTCTAGCCAATGTCGTCAGAAGATCAAAACTCAACAACTTGAGTCAGGGGCTATGACCCACTTGATATTGTGAGCTTGACTCTTGTAGAAGGACTCTCAATGATACAAAGTTCTTCAATCAAAGCTGAAAAATTCAACTTCTGACATTTTCTTGTTTATCCCGCGAGATCCTTGAAAACATTGCATACATATATAATACATATTTGTTGTACCCCAAAATTTGCCCTCCCATATTTCTCAAAATATTTCAAGAAAAATTCACAAGTCCAACCTGGCGCGTCATATTCAGGTATTCTTTCGCCAATATATCTCTGATAATGTATTCTCAAATTCAGGTTCGGCTCAAGAGTCAATTATTTAAAGAAGGTATCCGAATGTGTGAGTTTTCTCGAAGAAATACGGTGAAAAAGTGTGCTGAAAGTGCAGTTTTTACGCGCTAAAAAATTCATAACTTGAAGATCGTGGCTCGTTTTGAACCCGTTTCGGTGGCCAAAATTCTGTCTTGACATTATCTATGTTTTCATCTCCCACGGCTGGAAGCCAATTTCGATCAGAAGGTCTTCAAAAATGTGGATTTATCAAGTATTTTCATATAGAAAATTTGTGACAGAAGTTTATTTGCGTCATGTTCAGAAAATCATAACTTGGTCGATTTTCATCGTATCGAGCTGGTTCCAGCGCCAAAATTTTACAAATTGAGTTGGCTACATTTTCACAGAAGGTATTGAGTTCAAACGGTATTCAAAAGGCCTTCGTTTTTTTCTCAGAATGCGTGACACGCTGAAAATCCTGAATGCTGAATATTATTTCATCTGGGCCGAAACTTCGAAAATTCATAACTCGGTCAATTTTTATTGGATTGGGCTCATATTTTTACACAAGGTCACTGACTCATAGATCTACAACTTTGCTTCAAAAGTCGAGACCGGATTATGCTCCGATCAATACCAGTTTTTTATTGAAGAACGTGTCAGAGTCGACACTGGAGCCCAAAATAAGTTTGTCTGAGCTGAAACTTCAAAAATTCATAACTAATTCACCGTTATCCGATTGAGCCGATTTTCGGACAGGAGTTAGTTATCGATGTCGGCTACATTTTGTTTTCACATTTCAACTTTAAAAATTGCACTTAAGTCCCTGCGATTTAGCCTGGAAAGTGACGAACTCAAGTGAACATTGGAGGCCCAATTGCACATTCAAAGCCCATTTTCTTTATCCTAATTTCCATTATATAATCACCTTCTTTTCACACAAACCAGAGAGGAGAAAAAAAGAGAGAAAAAACCTTGCCACAACACTGTTAGAATATCAAATTCTTTCAAGAACCCTAAAACCTTGAAATCCTTATTACAAATCCCTCTCTCACTACAAACAAGCCATCACAGTTACAAACCAACACCTCACTACTTCTTCAGTAAGGGTAAGGCTGGTTTGATCTCCATGATCAAAAGGGTATAATCATTCATACATGTCATATTGTGCCTAAACATTAAATTTCTTCATATATTGGCTTTATTTGCATTTTATGATTTTATTTAATGTGTTCATGAGATTCAACACTGCAGATTTAGACAGGATCCCATGCAGGTTCATTAAGGAACGTTGAGGCCAAAAGCCAAAAGCCAAAAGCCAAATGGCCAAAAGAACAACTTATGCATGACACCAATACATGGCGAGACAGACATCCTGAGAAGATTAAGGAACGTTGAGGCCAGAATACAAATGGCCAACAGCCAGAACACAAATGGCCATGAAACCCAATCCAATGGCCAAAGAATGCACACCACGGTACTCAGGAGTCAATGAACACGCACGTGATGCCAGGAAGTCAAACAAAGCTTTTTGTCTAATGGGCCAGAATACTTCAAAAAAACCTCCAATTGGGCCTGAAACCCCCTTTGGTTTGCATCCTTTTTAATTTTATTTTCTTTTCTTTTCTAATTCTTTTTTAATTGTTTTAATTGTTTTTTTCACCATAAAATAATTTTCTATAATAAAAACAGAAAAATCAAAAATACAAATATATTTAATTATTATTAATTTCATCACTAACCTATTTTTTGTAAATAAACTCTAACAATTAACTTAGTTTAATTTAGGTTTTTAAACTTTAATATTTTTCTTAATAAGTAAAAAGTATATAGAATTAGGTTTTTTTTGACATTTTCATCTTTTTCTTAAATAAATTATTAATCATCATTATTTATCATTATTATTAATTATCATTAATTTTGTAAATAAACAAGTACATTAAATATTATGTAAATTAGGTTTTAAACTTTAACCTTTTTTTAATAATTAAAAATATTTAGAACTAGGGTTTCCTTCTAATTTTAAATTCTTTTCTTTATTTTAATAAATACAAAAAACCTAAAAAAAACATTTCTTTTCTTTAATAAAATAAATAATTAACTTTCTTATTTCAATTTAATTTCAAAAGGGTCCAACGCCCTCGAACGTTCAACTTTAATTCTTTCGCGCATTTATTCTTATTTTCCTTTGTGAATATTATGTAATTGCTCAAGCCTTGTAATAGTAATTAGGAATTTATTTACTTTCCGCATTTTTTATCAAAACGGGTCTTTGTAATTTGGCGATGTATAGACCTGCGCCTTGTAATAGCGTAGGATTTATCTTTCCGCATTTAAATTTCCGCACTTTTTAACTGCTAAACTTTGCATGAAAGAATGAATGGCCTAAATTAAAAACAAGCGTAGATCACCATGATGCATGTACAAGATAACAATACTTGAAAAAAACACACAAATTCACACCCCACTCTTAGGCTACGCCTCACTGTTGCCTTGCCCTCGAAACGTGGTCGTCGAGTATAGGACGTTTTAGTAAGTCCTTATGTCCATAACATGATCCAGTTGCCTCGAAACGGTTGCCTCAGAATTAAAAAAGGATCAATGGCATAAGGGTAGCTTCTAAGGTGTCCTACTGTTGCTCTGGTGACCACACTGTCCCTACAAACGAATTGACCCGAACACCTCCAACGGTGGTGCTACCTACCTCTCAATGGTGGGATAGCACTACCTTAAGGACATTTACACAGCCTAATTCCTTAGGGTAGGTAGATGACTCATAGATACTTGCTCTATTTCAAAAAACAAATCAAAACTCTTTTCACACCAACACTTTCAAAAAGCTTTCAAAACGATTTTTCAAACACTCTTGAGGACTGATACAAGAGTCGATCTGAAATATTTAAATGAAACTTTTTCAAACTCACTCACAATTGAAAAGCAAACACTTTTGAAAACACAATGAGCAAGTATCTAAGAGCCCATGGATAACCATGGATAGAAAGGGTGCTAACACCTTCCCTTTCTATAAATCTACCTCCCGAACCGAGAAACTATCTCATAAGGAATTTTGCTGTGCTTTTGTCCTGTCCATGTTGGAGAAAATAAAAGACGGTGGTGACTCTTGCTTCCGCGACATTTCGCGAACCAGCATTAAACAGTCAGTTCCAGATCCACCGATCACAGAACTGGCGACTCTGCATTACACATGTCTGTTTTGAAGTAATTATTTCGTATTCACTATATGCAAACTGTTTTCATATTTTTGTGATGATCAAACTCTTGATTGAAAATTCTAAGCCTCTTGAGGGAGGATGACGAAAAAGATACCACGATCTACAGTATGCTTTTGAACAGACCCCGTTGATGAGGTACATGCATTGTTTCAATTCCTAAACACTGGAGTTATAAGGAAGATAATCCCTCGTCAACCCCTCTGAGCCAAAGAAGTAGGAGTTTTTCTTTTCGAAATTTAAAACCCTTAATCATAACCTGGGGCAGGGTAGTTCTCTCAGTTGATCCAGGTGCATAACGAACGGCACCAAAGAGGTCCTTACAAAACAAAAGATAGTGATGGTTCCGAACAATCATACAGACAGACAGTCATTACTTCTCAAAATAAAAACCCATTAAGTCAAAACCTATGAAGGAGACTTACAAAACTGGGGCATCCCGCTGACTGTAATTCCAAAAGAAACAGTTCAGGCAAAAAACAGGGATAATAAAATCAAAAAAAGAAGAAAGAGGTCCTACAAACCCTCAGCAAAAAATGACTGCCTATTCAAAATAAATTGTCAGAATCTGAACCATCACTGGTATATCAAAGCAAAGACTCAAACAAGGTCTAACGCACGATCAACTGAGTTTAGGTTTGAAGAACATCACGAAGAGCGGGTGGGTATAAATATAATTTGAGCCTTTATCCTTTGTTTGTTAAACCGTGAACCAGGCCACGTTATAACCCTAAAAAGTCCTAGCTGAAGCATGGGCTAGTTCGAAAGCATACTGTTACAAAGGTATCCTGACTCCTTAAGGCTCGCAGTAAAATAACGAGTTTGACATCACAGTTTACAAAAGAACTCACTTGTTTTATTAAAAAACTGCATTTTCAAAAACTTCGAAACAGACATAAGCTTTGCATTTTTAACATAACTTTGTTTGCATACGACTATTTGTTTGAACAGCATAGAAGCTCGCACGACAAATATCTGATGAACAAAAACACTTCCAATCAAGGGGCACGGCATGGGCATGATCCGTCATATGGGGCAGTCAAGTCAAGATTCAGAGAATATCTCAAGTGCCAAATAGCCTGGGGCAAATCTCCATCTAGATCACTTGGGGCATTGGACGATCAAACGAAGATCTTCTGGTAGTATGGCAACACTACACTACTGACAGGGGCACCTCCCTACATCCTGAGAGCATGGACATAGTCGAAAAAATACTACGCAAAATCAAAGACCCGCTAGGTTGACACACCTAGGCAAAAATAAGGGCTTCCCGGTGAACCAAAAGGGTTCGGGCAAACATAAGGGATGAATATGAAAAATCTGTACACCCGACAAGCCGAAAACCTGAAAAGGCGGCTTGGGCAAAAATGGGTATCCCGGTGGACTGAAAACCCGAAGGGGCGGTCCAGGCAAAAGTTAGGGATTAAAGCGTACGACTATGTCCTGTCATCTCGTCACTTGCCTACCAGAAGAAGATTTGTCAAACGGCAGTCATCAAACACCTTCACAGGTACCTTCTTCTCCAACAGAAACTGGGGCAATAATGAGTTGTCTAAATGATCCGGTTGCCCTGTCCACCGAAGTGCCAAGGTAAGTTCAGCTGAAGAATGCGACCAAGATACCTTCATTTCCAACAGAGCACAACAACAAAATCCCCAGCGGAGTTATCATCAAATCTCAGCGAAGTATCTCTTCCCACAGAGTAATTCCCCGCAGAGTAATCTCTTCGCCAAGTTTATTCCCCAACAGAGTTATCTCCTCCGACCGGTATTCTTGCAATCATCATCCCCAACGGAAACGAAGAATCTCACTCTTCAACATCAGCCCAGGATTTGACTTCCCGGCATCCGTCAAGGATCTATTTTCCTAGACGCAGATACATTCATAAACATCACATTGTTATACATCATGATCCATGCATATATGCATCATATCATACAATCTCATGTGTTGAAAAATATTATTGCTTGATCCATATCATGCATTGCATATGACTGACCTTTACCTTTCAGGAAGGATACAGTTAAAAGATCAGCTATGTAGACGAATACAGTCAAAAGAGACCAACCCAGTCAAAGAATACAAATCCAGTTAAATCAATGCCTAAAGATATCCCTGATCCAACTCGTCGTTATAGACACTCGTCGCTATAGACACTCGTCGTTATAGACACTCGTCATTATAGACACTCGTCGTTATAGACACTCGTCGTTATAGACACTCGTCGTGATAGACACTCGTCGTTATAGACACTCGTCGTCATAGACACTCGTCGTTATAGACACTCATCGTTATAGACACTCGTCGCTATAGACACTCGTCGTTATAGACACCCGTCGTTATAGACACTCGTCTTTATAGACACTCGTCGTCATAGACACTCGTCATTATAGACACTCGTTGTTATAGACACTCGTCGTTATAGACACTCGTCGTTATAGACACCCGTCGATAAAGACCACCCGTCCATGGAAATAACATGTCAGTAGAGACAACTCACCAACCTTTCTGAATTCCAGACTCGATTCCTGTATCCGGCCAGGGCACGTCTGAAGAGTTCGAAGATCCGATTCCTGTATCTCGCTAGGGTGTATCTGTTGACGACTAACATTACCAGACTCGATTCCTGTATCTTGCCAGGGCACGTCTGAAGAGTTCGAAGATCCGATTCCTGTATCTTGCCAGGGTGTATCTGTTGACGACTAATATTCTCCGGACTCGATTCCTGTATCCTGCCAGGGCACGTCTGAAGAGTTTAAAGATTCGGTTCCTGTATCCAGCCAGGGCACATCTACGTAAAGAGTTTGAAGATCAACTCCTGTAACAGGCCAGGTAATTATTTTTCTTTCTCAGGTACGCAAGTTCTCGCTAAGGAATCTCTTACGCGATCGACACCTAGGTGGCGTCTATAAGCCCATTCCCGACAAGGTACTATCATACTTCCAGATGACATCTATAAGCCCATCTCCACATACCTACAGTCTCCAAATGGCATTTGTAAGCCCATTCCCTGCATCACACTGCTGACATTCTACTATGTGAGTGCAAATTTCTGGGCACTCTAGTGTTCAATCATCTTCCACCTTCAGATTACGAAAGGCACACCAGCCAATCTACATCCTCAGGTCTAAGAAGATTGAACAGGGGCAACTGTTGTACCCTAAAATTTGTCCTCCCATATTTCTCAAAATATTTCAAGAAAAATTCACAAGTCCAACCCGGCGCGTCATATTCAGGTATTCTTTCGCCAAGATATCTCTGATAACGTATTCTCAAATTCAGGTTCGGCTCAAGAGTCAATTCTTTAAAGAAGGTATCCGAATGTGTGAGTTTTCTCGAAGAAATACGGTGAAAAAGTGTGCTGAAAGTGTAGTTTTTACACGCTAAAAAATTCATAACTTGAAGATCGTGGCTCGTTTTGAACCCGTTTCGGTGGCCAAAATTCCGTCTTGACATTATCTACGTTTTCATCTCCCACGGCTGGAAGCCAATTTCGATCAGAAGGTCTTCAAAAATGTGGATTTATCAAGTATTTTCATACAGAAAATTTGTGACAGAAGTTTATTTGCGTCATGTTCAGAAAATCATAACTTGGTCGATTTTCATCGTATCGAGCTGGTTCCGGTGCAAAAAATTTCACAAATTGAGTTGGCTACATTTTCACAGAATGTATTGAGTTCAAACGGTATTCAAAAGGCCTTCGTTTTTTTCTCAGAGTGCGTGACACGCTGAAAATCCTGAATGCTGAATATTATTTCATCTGGGCCGAAACTTCGAAAATTCATAACTCGGTCAATTTTTATCGGATTTGGCTCATATTTCTACACAAGGTCACTGACTCATAGATCTACAACTTTGCTTCAAAAGTTGAGACCGGATTATGCTCCGATCAATACCAGTTTTTTATTGAAGAACGTGTCAGAGTCGACACTGGAGCCCAAAATAAGTTTGTCTGAGCTGAAACTTCAAAAATTCATAACTAATTCACCGTTTATCCGATTGAGCCGATTTTCGGACAGGAGTTAGTTATCGATGTCTGCTACATTTTGTTTTCACATTTCAACTTCAAAAATTGCACTTAAGTCCCTGCGATTTAACCTGGAAAGTGACGAACTCAAGTGAACATTGGAGGCCCAATTGCACATTCAAAACCCATTTTCTTTACCCTAATTTCCATTATATAATCACCTTCTTTTCACACAAACCAGAGAGGAGAAAAAAAGAGAGAAAAAACCTTGCCACAACACTGTTAGAATATCAAATTCTTTCAAGAACCCTAAAACCTTGAAATCCTTATTACAAATCCCTCTCTCACTACAAACAAGCCATCACAGTTACAAACCAACACCTCACTACTTCTTCAGTAAGGGTAAGGCTGGTTTGATCTCCATGATCAAAAGGGTATAATCATTCATACATGCCATATTGTGCCTAAACATTAAATTTCTTCATATATTGGCTTTATTTGCATTTTATGATTTTATTTAATGTGTTCATGAGATTCAACACTGCAGATTTAGACAGGATCCCATGCAGGTTCATTAAGGAACGTTGAGGCCAAATGGCCAAAAGCCAAAAGCCAAAAGCCAAAAGCCAAATGGCCAAAAGAACAACTTATGCATGACACCAATACATGGCGAGACAGACATCCTGAGAAGATTAAGGAACGTTGAGGCCAGAACACAAATGGCCAACAGCCATAACACAAATGGCCATGAAACCCAATCCAATGGCCAAAGAATGCAGACCACGGTACTCAGGAGTCAATGAACACACACGTGATGCCAGGAAGTCAAACAAGGCTTTTTGTCTAATGGGCCAGAATACTTCAAAAAAACCTCTCATTGGGCCTGAAACCCCCCTTGGTTTGCATCCTTTTTAATTTTATTTTCTTTTCTTTTCTAATTCTTTTTTAATTGTTTTAATTGTTTTTTTCACCATAAAATAATTTTCTATAATAAAAACAGAAAAATCAAAAATACAAATATATTTAATTATTATTAATTTCATCACTAACCTATTTTTTGTAAATAAACTCTAACAATTAACTTAGTTTAATTTAGGTTTTTAAACTTTAATATTTTCCTTAATAAGTAAAAAGTATCTAGAATTAGGTTTTTTTTGACATTTTCATCTTTTTCTTAAATAAATTATTAATCATCATTATTTATCATTATTATTAATTATCATTAATTTTGTAAATAAACAAATACATTAAATATTATGTAAATTAGGTTTTAAACTTTAACCTTTTTTTAATAATTAAAAATATTTAGAACTAGGGTTTCCTTCTAATTTTAAATTCTTTTCTTTATTTTCATAAATACAAAAAACCTAAAAAAAACATTTCTTTTCTTTAATAAAATAAATAATTAACTTTCTTATTTCAATTTAATTTCAAAAGGGTCCAACGCCCTCGAACGTTCAACTTTAATTCTTTCGCGCATTTATTCTTATTTTCCTTTGTGAATATTATGTAATTGCTCAAGCCTTGTAATAGTAATTAGGAATTTATTTACTTTCCGCATTTTTTATCAAAACGGGTCTTTGTAATTTGGCGATGTATAGACCCGCGCCTTGTAATAGCGTAGGATTTATCTTTCCGCATTTAAATTTCCGCACTTTTTAACTGCTAAACTTTGCATGAAAGAATGAATGGCCTAAATTAAAAACAAGCGTAGATCACCATGATGCATGTACAAGATAACAATACTTGAAAAAAACACACAAATTCACACACCACTCTTAGGGTACGCCTCACTGTTGCCTTGCCCTCGAAACGTGGTCGTCGAGTATAGGACGTTTTAGTAAGTCCTTATGTCCATAACATGATCCAGTTGCCTCGAAACGGTTGCCTCAGAATTAAAAAAGGATCAATGGCATAAGGGTAGCTTCTAAGGTGTCCTACTGTTGCTCTGGTGACCACACTGTCCCTACAAACGAATTGACCCGAACACCTCCAACGGTGGTGCTACCTACCTCTCAATGGTGGGATAGCACTACCTTAAGGACATTTACACAGCCTAATTCCTTAGGGTAGATAGATGACTCGTAGATACTTGCTCTATTTCAAAAAACAAATCAAAACTCTTTTCATACCAACACTTTCAAAAAGCTTTCAAAATGATTTTTCAAACACTCTTGAGGACTGATACAAGAGTCGATCTGAAATCTTTAAACGAAACTTTTTCAAACTCACTCACAATTGAAAAGCAAACACTTTTGAAAACACAATGAGCAAGTATCTAAGAGCCCATGGATAACCATGGATAGAAAGGGTGCTAACACCTTCCCTTTCTATAAATCTACCTCCTGAACCGAGAAACTATCTCATAAGGAATTTTGTTGTACTTTTGTCCTGTCCATGTTGGAGAAAATAAAAGACGGTGGCGACTCTTGCTTCCGCGACATTTCGCGAACCAGCGTTAAACAGTCAGTTCCAGATCCACCGATCACAATATCATTGCATAAGCAGGTTTCAAAGCAGATCTCTCATGTTCTCGCTGTTTATTTCAGCAATGGCTCTCCCACAAGACAACCGAGATCTCCAAGCTCAAGATTCCCAGTTCAAGGAATTTCTCTTGAATCTATCCAAGGAGCAAGAAGACTTGAAAACAGTCTTCGTCGGGAATCTGACCAAGGAACATCCTGACAACAACAAGGATGAACAATTGGAACAACTATAAGTTGAGGTAGAAGCAATGAGAATCCAGATGGCTCTTATCCAAAACTTAGCTCGAGGACAAGAAGGGCTAAGAGCCTTCCTCAACAAGCTTCACCAAGATGGATGCAGATCCGTGAAACAAATAGTTAAAATTATGGATCAAGGTATTAATCAACCCCCAGTTAGAGAAGAGGTTGGTTTGGTCAGGAACAAACTTTTCCAGATTGCTACTACATCACAAGCCCAACCATAACCTCGCCAATGACAACGAGGTAATCAGCATAAGAAGAATACATCTAAAAGACGCTTCACCGAAATCAACATGTCATTGGCTCAAGCATTGCAACGCATGTTGAAGGCCAAGTTGGTTATGTTAAGGGACCCTCCTCAGAATCCCAACATAGACTCCCCAAGGTACAATCCAAATGCAAGATGTGCGTACCACTCCAACAGTCCTGGACATGACACAACAGCTGTTGGGTATTGAGAAGTAAAATTTAAGACCTGATTGATGAAGGAGCGCTAGAATTCGCACAAGACAGTCAGGATGAGTTCTTCTGCCATCCCTCCAAGGCATACCATCTGAAGTGACAAGTTCTCATAAGAAGACTTTTCGTTCATTAGAATTTTCAATGTATAATTTTATTTTGATTTGTTTGAACATTTATTCATATTAAACCTCGTTAATTCATCAATGCATTGCACATGTTTGTCTTGAATCAATTCATTCGTATTCACTATTTCAAAAATGCGTTCTTATTTCCTTTTGTGATATTCAACTCTCGATTAAAAACTCTAAGCCTTAGAGGGAGGATGACAAAAATGATATCGGAATCTCTACAATATGCTTTTGAATGGACCCCGCTGACGATGTACAAGCGTTGTTTCAAATCCTAAATAGTGGAGTTATAAGGAAGATAATCCCTAGCGAGATGGAAGATGATCTTAACTGAGTACGACATCCAATACACCACCCAAAAAGAAATCAAGGGGGGGTGTTGGCGGATCATTTGGCGCATCAGGCCGTGGATGACTACCAGTCCATGAATTTCGAGTTCCCAGATCAGAACATCATGTTGGTGACCGACTGTGAAGAACCTGGACCGGATGAAGGACCTGAGGAAGGATCCCGATGGTATATGTATTTTGATGGAGCATCAAACGCGTTAGGTAATGGCATTGGCGATGTGATTATATCCCCTGAGGGTTGTCATACTCCGTTCACCGCCCGATTATGTTTTAACTGCACCAACAATACGGCGGAGTATGAAGCGTGCATCATGGGTCTTCGAGCTGCTATTGACTTGAGGATTAAGTTCTTGAGTGTATTTGGATATTCTGCTTTAGTGATCAGTCAGATCAAAGGAGAGTGGGATATGAAGCACCCAAATCGTGTTCCTTACAAAGAGTATGTACTGACATTGCTCCCACACTTTGAGGAGATAACCTTTGAACACTTTCCCAGAGAAGAGAATCAGTTAGCGGACGTGCTAGCTACCATGTCCTTTATGTTCAAGGTCAGGTGGGACAATGAAGCTCCCCAGATCATCATCGAGAGGTTGGATGAACCCGCACATTACTGTGATATTGAGACTGAAGAGGTAGCAGATAAACCCTGGTTTCACGAAGTAAAGAGGTATCTTGAGGCTCAAGAATACCCCGAGGGTGCATCTGTTAATGATAAGATGTTCTTGAGGAGGTTCGCTGCGAAGTTCTTCATCAGTAATGGGATCCTTTATAAGCGTAACCATGATTCATCCTTACTGCGGTGTGTAGACAAGAGCGAGGCAGAAAGGATCATGGCATAATTACATGAAGGTACCTTCGGAACTTATTCCAGTGGACATACCATGGCAAAGAAGATCCTATGGGCAGGATATTATAGGTCCACAATGGAAGCTGATTGTTATCAGCACTCTCGGACCTGTCATAAGTGTCAAGTCTATGCTGATAAGGTGCATGTACCTCCAGTGCCTCTGAATGTTTTGACAGCTCCTTGGCCTTTCGCAATGTGGGGCATTGACATGATCGGCGAGATCAGACCTACTGCGTCTAACGGGCATCGCTTCATTCTGGTAGCAATTGATTATTTCACAAAGTGGGTTGAGGCAACTTCCTTTGCTACAGTAACTAAGAACGTCGTGGCGCGGTTTATCTGACACAATCTGATCTGTCGATATGGTGTACCAGAGAGGATCATTATGGACAATGGTACAAATCTCAACAATACGATGATCACCGAGCTCTGCAAGCAGTTTAAGATTCAGCATCATAACTCTTCTCCCTACCGGCCAAAGATGAATGGCGTTGTTGAAGCAGCTAACAAGAACATCAAGAAGATTGTGCAAAAGATGATGGTGACCTATAAAGACTGGCACGAGATGTTACCATTCGCTCTTCATGGGTACCGTGCCTCAGCACAGACGTCGACAGGGGCAACACCCTATTCTCTGGTGTATGGCATGGAGGCGGTCCTACCCATCAAAGTCCAGATACCCTCTCTCCAGATTATGAAAGATGCAGGTTTGAGCGAAGACGATTCCAGACCCGACTTGATCAGCTGAATTTAATTGATGAAAAGAGGCTTACTGCTATTTATCATGGTCAGACGTATCAAAAGCGGATGATCAAGGCTTTTAACAAGAAAGTCAGACGCCAAGAATATCAAGTCTGGGATTTGGTGATCAAACGCATCATACTGCCACAAGGTGATCCCAGGGGAAAATAGACCCCCACACATGAATGGCCATTTGTGGTTAAGAACATTTTCTCGGGAGGAGCTATGATTCTAACCACCATGGATGGTGACGACCTTCCTCACCCCGTCAATGCAGACATAGTGAAAAAATACTACGCATAATCAAAGACCCGCTAGGTTGACTAGCCTAGGCAAAAATAAGGGCTTCCCGGTAAACCAAAAGGGTTGGGGCAAAAATAAGGGATGAAAATGAAAAAACTGTACACCCGGCAAGTCGAAAACCTGAAAAGGCGACTTGGGTAAAAAAGGGTATCCCGGTGGATTAAAAACCTGAAAGGGCGGTCCAGGAAAAAATTAGGGATTTAAGCGTAACACTATGTCTCATTGGATCACCCTGCAACCAGAGTTCGGTATCGACTATCAAGCTCAGACGACGCCAATCAATCTGATCTACCTTCAACCAAGTAGCAAAGTGATGAGACGCTCGAAGATATAAGGGCAATAGCAGAGTTGGAACCTAATAGGATTGTCTCACATAACTGTTTTTCTTTCTTTTACACAAATTATATAATTTCTATTCCCTCGGCGGCGTTCTCTTACTAGGACGTCAACCTCTTGTACAAAAATGTCTATTATGGGCCAACTTCAAAATCAATACAATTCATTTTTACAAGAAATTTCAAATTGTTTTTCTTTTTTTGTTTTTTTTTGCAAAGAACGTCCAAAGATTCATTTTTAATATATGCATTTGAAAATGATTATTGCTCATAAATATTTACATAAGAAACAAAAGATAATTACTCGTAATTCCAGGAACAGTGGTAAACAAGAAGTGTCCAAACCTTAAAGCCGCTCTACCCACCAGGTATAGGGATAGAGCCGGCTTGAGAATATAACTGAAAGTTCATACATTCCCCGCAGAGTTGGAAGTATCCAAAGACAACGATGTTAGATCTCCCCAACCGAGGTTCATAATCGCGAATGAGTCGGCAAAATTCTCCCCAAACAGAGTTTATTTATCATCAACAACAAAAGTTCATCCCCAACTGAGTTTATTTCTCCAAATTGGCAGATCGTCCAACAGAGTATCTCTATTCCCCACAAGGTCATTCTCCCACAAGGTTATTGATAACACAATTTTATATAGTATATTTGATTTAATTTTCATAAATAATGTTAGTATTTTTATTTAATTATTTCATTTTATTTCCATATTACGCCGGTATTTTTATTGTTTCAGGTATTTTATTTTAATTAGACAAATTGAGCAACGTGAAGAAATTAAGAGAGTTATTGGACTAAATATGCAAGAAATGAAGAAAAGGGGTGTGCAAAGCAAAAATGATGGATCAAAAGGTTTATTATCTCCAAACTGGGCCCAAACGAAATCAGGCCCACGCAAGCAAGAGAGCCCTAAAGGCACGTGCAAGAGTGAGACACACGTCTCAACTCCTCTCCTACAATTGAGGCGCCCGCCTCGGACCCTCCCCATAGTGGGAGGCGTCCGTCTCAACTGCCACGTAGGCCCTAGGCTGATACATGAGGCGCCCGTCTCAACGTGGTCAAGTGGATGAGTAAATCTCGGGACGACCACCTCCACTCAAAGCAGTTAGAACAAGAAATTTGGGGAAAAGTGGTACGAAAATATCTCAAAACGTGGTTACATTCTACCACTATAAAAGGACATCAGGAAATCAAAATCGGGGGCCGTTTTTTTTAGCATTATTTTCCAGTTTCAGAATTTACCTTCCCGTATTATTATTTTCCATTGTAATTCAGTTTCCAGCAGTTATTTTCCAGCCAGTTCCTTTTCAAATACTTAAATTTTATTTCTGTTGAAGAACCGGGATTTTGTACGAATTGATTCAAGCCTCAAGAATTATTTCCAGCATTTATTTAATTCAGGTTTCTTATTTACATCGCTTTAATTTATTTAATTAATTATTTGCATGAGAGATATTTATTTAGCCATGAATTTATTTACGAATGTTAATTCCTTTAATGTATTCATGTCTGCTTTTATGAGTATGTCTGGCTAAATTATTTAAATATCGGTATGTAACGAGTTAATTTGAATGGATCCGGAACAAACAGGCTTGATTATATTTTATAAAATAAACACTTTTTCTGATTTAGTTATCTAATTTATTTTGTTAAAAAAGGTTTAGAAACCAACAGAGCGAAAGTTTGAGGCTAATAAACTGACTAAGATTAGAAACCAATAGAGCGACAGTTTGAGGTTTAAAATCAGATAGTAGATACTAGGTATTGTTTTTAAAGACTGCGACAGCGTTTTAAAACCAATTAAACTTTATTTATTTTCAAAAAGTAATTTTAAAATCAATGGGATAGCGAAAGCATACATCAGAGTTTAAAATTATAATTTACTTCAATAGAGCGAAAGTTTGAGAATAGATTTTTGAATAAATACTTTTTGCTGAAAAAGATATTATTATCATTTTTAGAAAATAAGCCAGTGGAAAGCCGGATTCTTTAGTGTTAACGAAGTACATACCGATATTCGCATTATCATTATTTCAATTAGAATTAAGTTTTATTACCCAAAAATTCCCCTAATTAATTATTCGATGGCTATAGCTTTACACAGTAGTTTAGGTTACGTTAGTTCGATTTATAGTCCCTTAGGTTCGATATCTTTTAAAACTACGCGATAGGGCTGTATACTTGCAGTCTCCCGATTAATTTAGACGATAAAGTCGCGATCAAGTTTTTGGCGCCGTTGCCGGGGAACTATTTAAGTTGATATCGTAATTTTATTACGAAGTATAGACTATAGCAACTATTTCTTTTCCCTCTGTGTATGCTAAATACTCGCTCTCAAGGCGCGCCTTTGCATATACCTATATACGATATCGAGCGTTACCTTAGATTAAGAAGACGAATTCAAGAGTATTTAGAATGCAACAACCTTCCTTCGACCAAACTTCCTGACGCTGAAGAACTCAAGAAGATGGCTGATCTACCTGCTCCTGCTCCTCGTCCTCTTAAGGACTATGCTGTTCCTTCTCAAGCAGAGCCTCATAATAGTATTGCTGCTCCTGCTATCGCTCGAAACGATTTCGAGCTAAAACCTTCACTTCTTTCCGCCGTTCAGCAGAACCAGTTTTCTGGAGCTCCTACTGACGACCCGAATCTTCATCTGTCAGTGTTTATGCAGTACGCAGACACTGTAAAAGCGAATGGTGTTAACCCCGAGGCGATACGATTGCGCCTATTTCCTTTTTCTCTCAGAGACAGAGCTCGCGCATGGCTCCAATCTCTTCCTTCCAACTCAATCACCACATGGGATGAGTTGAAGAAAGTCTTCTTGGCTAGATATTTTCCTCCAAGCAAAACTGCTATGCTCATAGCCAATATCAATGGTTTCAGACAAAAAGACAATGAATCACTCTTTGAAGCTTGGGAACGTTATAAAGACATGCTTAGACTTTGTCCTCATCATGGTTTAGAAGAATGGCTGATCATTCACACGTTCTACAATGGTCTCTTGTATAATACAAGATTGACTATAGACGCCGCAGCTGGTGGCGCACTGATGAATAAACCATATACTAAAGCAAGACAACTTATCGAAAGCATGGCTCAAAACCATTACCAATGGGGTACGGAGAGAGTTAGCGTAGAGAAATCTCAAACGAAAGGTGCCATGGTTGAAGTGAATAGTCTAGATCAAGTCAACGCTAAAGTGGAAGCTCTCACTCAAAAGCTCGAGAATCTTACCACCGCTCCCGCAGCTACTGTTGCTGCAATTGCTCAAACTTGCGACTTATGTGGCATTCAATCACATCTTGCTCCAGAATGCCCACTTTTAACAGGAGTTCCAGTTGAACAAGCGAATTACGTACAGGGTAATCCTTACAGTAACACATATAACCCTGGCTGGAAGAATCATCCTAACTTTTCATACAAGAGTAACAACGCGTTATACGCACCTGGACAAGCTCCTGCTACACCACCTGGTTATCCTAAGGCTATTCCAAATCATCCTAATAATGGTCCTAACACGTCTAATGCTCCTAGGAAGTCTAATTTGGAAGTCATGATAGAGCATTTCATCGCTACTCAATCCCAAACCAATAATACTCAATCCCAGACTAATAAGGATGTTCAAAATCAGAATATACACATTAATGAGCAGATTAAGCAATTATCTAACAAGCTTGATGCTTTAGCTACACATAATAAAATGTTAGAAACACAAATCTCTCAGGTAGCTCAACAACAAGCGGCTTCTGCTGCTCCTGCTGGCTCATTTCCTGGACAGCCTCAACCTAATCCCAAAGGACATGCAAATGCTGTTATCTTAAGAAGCGGAACAGAGTATGATGGACCTGTAGATCCCAGAAACAATAGCCCAGCTATGCAACAAAATTCTGTTAAACAATCTGAAACTAAAGATAAAGAAGAAAAGGAAAATCAGAGAGATAATAATGAAGATACCACGCAAAAAGATGAAACTTATGTACCCCCACCACCTTATAAGCCTCATATCCCATACCCTCAAAGGTTAGCTAAAACTAAGAATGTGGGTCAATTCAAGAAATTCGTGGATCTTCTGAAACAACTTAATGTTACAATTCCTTTTACCGAAGCTATAACTCAAATGCCCTCCTACGCTAAATTCCTTAAAGAGATTCTATCCAATAAGAAAAAGCTAGAGGATAATGAAACTGTCATGCTTACTGCTGAATGTAGTGCAATTATTCAAGACACAATGCCTCCTAAACTCAAAGACCCTGGAAGTTTCTCTATTCCATGTGTAATTGGCAAATTTGTCATAGATAAAGCTTTATGTGATCTTGGAGCCAGTATAAGTGTGATGCTGTTATCTATATGCAAGAAACTTGAAATGGGAGAACTCAGACCAACCAAAATGTCCGTTCAATTAGCAGATAGGTCAATTAAATATCCTGCAGGAGTTCTCGAGAATGTTCCTGTACGCATTGGCCAATTTTATATACCAACCGATTTCATTATTATGGACATAAGGGAGGACGAAGTTACCCCAATCATTCTTGGAAGGCCTTTCTTAGCTACAGCCGGTGCAATTATAGATGTAAAAAGAGGAAAACTTACTTTTGAAGTAGGTGAAGAGAAAATCGAATTTATCCTCTCTCAATTCCTGAAAGCACCTGCAATTGAAGATACTTGTTACTTCATGGATATCATCGATGAATGTAGAAAAGAAGCTGAGCTTGAAAATGAAGACAATCTCGATGAAAATCTGAGTAGTAATCTAAGTGAATGCTTAGCTATAGCACCAGATCCTACACAATGTTTAAGGAAACCACCCCTAGAACTCAAAACACTTCCTAAAAATCTAAGGTATGAATTCCTAGATTCCGAACTCGAACGACCAGTGATAGTCAACGCAGAACTTGGCGAAACCGAAACTGAAAAACTTTTACAAATTCTGAGAAAATATCCAACAGCCTTAGGATATAATATCACTGACCTTAAAGGAATAAGTCCCTCTATCTGTATGCATCGCATTATGCTAGAAGAAGATTGTAAAACTTCAAGAGAACACCAGAGGAGACTAAACCCGATTATGAGCGAGGTTGTGAAAAAGGAAGTTATGAAGTTGTTAGAAGCAGGAACCATATATCCTATATCTGATAGCAAATGGGTTAGCCCTGTGCATGTTGTACCTAAGAAAGGAGGTGTCACAGTAGTCGAAAATGAGAAAGGAGAAATCATAACTAAAAGAGTCGAATCTGGATGGAGAATGTGCATCGATTATCGAAAACTTAACAAAGCCACCAGAAAAGATCATTTCCCTTTACCATTTATTGATCAAATGTTGGAACGTTTAGCTAGACACTCTCATTTCTGTTTCTTGGACGGTTATTCAGGTTTCTTTCAGATACCTATTCATTCTAATGACCAAGAGAAAACAACTTTCACATGCCCTTTTGGAACCTTTGCTTATAGAAGAATTCCATTTGGTTTATGCAATGCTCCTGCAACTTTTCAAAGATGTATGATGGCAATATTTGCTGATTTTCTGGACAATATTGTGGAAGTCTTCATGGACGATTTTTCCGTCTGTGGACAAAGCTTTGAAGAATGTTTAGAAAATTTAGAAAGGGTATTAGAACGTTGTGTGAAGGTTAATCTAGTGCTTAATTGGGAGAAATGCCATTTTATGGTACAAGAAGGAATTGTTTTAGGACACGTTATACCCAAAAGAGGAATTGAAGTCGATTCTGCTAAAATCGAAGTTATTGAGAACCTTCAACCTCCAAAAACTGTTAGAGAAATCCGAAGCTTTTTGGGACACGCCGGTTTTTATCGACGATTCATTAAAGATTTCTCTAAGATAACTAAACCCCTAACTGAGCTATTAATGAAAGACGCTGAATTTATCTTCGACGAAAAATGTTTAGAAGCATTTCAAACACTTAAGAAAGCATTAATTTCTGCGCCTATCATGCAAACTCCAGATTGGAATGAACCTTTTGAAATAATGTGTGACGCAAGTGACTATGCCGTAGGAGCTGTTTTAGGACAGCGAAAGGATAAAAGACTCCACGTCATATATTATGCAAGCAGAACCCTGGACGAAGCGCAGATGAATTATGCTACAACCGAGAAAGAATTCTTAGCAGTGATCTTCGCATTAGACAAGTTTCGTTCCTACTTAGTAGGATCCAAAATAATCGTATACACTGATCATGCTGCTATTAGATATCTCCTAACCAAAAAGGACGCTAAACCTAGACTCCTGAGATGGATATTGCTACTGCAAGAGTTCGATTTAGAAATCAAAGATAAGAAAGGAACCGAAAACGTGGTAGCAGATCATCTCTCTAGACTAGAAAATCTTAAACATGAACAAGTGCCGATCGATGATGAATTCCAGTATGATAAACTGATTGCCCACTTGGAAGACACAGAACCAGATAAACTCATGGAAACCACCTTAGCCGTCTCCTCGATGCCTTGGTATGCCGATTTCGTAAATTACCTCGCTGCAGGCGTTTTACCACCTGAACTTACCTACCAACAGAAGAAGAAATTCTTCCATGATCTTAAACAGTATTATTGGGATGAACCTTTACTTTTCAAGAGAGGTCCCGATGGAATTTTCCGCCGATGTGTGCCAGAAGAAGAGATTGAAAACATTATAAAACATTGTCATTCTGCACCTTACGGAGGACATGCGAGTACATCCAAAACTTGTGCAAAGATCTTACAATCCGGTCTCTATTGGCCTAATTTATGGAAAGACGTACATGCCACCATCTTAAAATGCGACAGGTGTCAACGCACCGGTAATATATCTAGACGTGACGAAATGCCACAAAAAGGCATTTTAGAAGTCGAAATCTTTGATGTGTGGGGGATAGACTTTATGGGACCCTTTCCATCTTCATCCGGTAACAAGAATATACTCGTGGCTGTGGATTATATCTCAAAATGGATCAAAGCTATAGCTTCTCCAACAAATGACACCCGAGTGGTACTTAAGCTGTTCAAGAACATAATCTTTCCTAGGTTCGGTGTACCCAAACTCGTTATAAGTGATGGTGGATCTCACTTCATTTCCAAAATCTTTGAAAAATTATTAGGAAAATATGGAGTTCGACATCGCATAGCTACACCTTACCATCCTCAAACTAGCGGACAAGTTGAAGTTTCAAATCGCGAGATAAAACAAATCCTTGAAAAAACTGTCGCTACGTCCAGAAAGGACTGGTCCTTTAAACTTCACGAAGCTTTATGGGCTTATAGAACTGCCTATAAAACTCCCATCGGTACTACTCCTTTCAAGCTTATTTATGGTAAGTCATGCCATCTCCCAGTTGAGTTAGAACATAAGGCCTATTGGGCCATTAAGAATCTGAACTTAAGTTACACTGCCGCTGGAGAGAAGCGTATCCTGGATATTAATGAATTGGAAGAACTTAGACAGGATGCGTACGAAAATGCTAGGATTTACAAAGAGCGCACAAAGAAATGGCACGATAAGCATATATCTAGGAAGAATTTTAACATAGGTGACTTGGTATTACTATTTAACTCACGATTAAAATTATTTCCTGGAAAATTACGATCTAGGTGGTCCGGACCTTTTGAAATTACTCGAGTTTATCCAAGTGGTGCAATAGAGATTAAGGGACCTTCGATTGAACTGTTTATAGTAAACGGGCAGCGTTTAAAACATTACCATCTAACTGAACTCGAGGGAAATTCTCAAACGATAAATCTAGACGAGCCACACGCTCGATTAGAAGCCTAGTCTTTAGTTTTATTTGTCGAGCTTACGACATAAAACAAAGCGCTTTGTGGGAGACAACCCACCGTTTTTTATATTTCCTTCTTATTTTTCATTTCTTCTTTAGTCTATTTTTAACAAAAACAAAAACAAAAATATATCTATTTCTTTTCTTTATCTATTCATTATATTTTCGTTATGTTCTTTTTATTATTATGTTTTACTTTCCAAATACTTGATTCTTAAATTGTAAGCAACTTTGATCCTCATTCTAAAAGCAATTCATGTTATTTTCTTATAATTATAATGTTGCAGCTTAATATATTATATCATATAAAAATATTATCTTATAAGAATATTAGTATTATTGCATTCTTATTTGTTGCTACAATTTTTAAATATATTCCTTTTTCTGACTCCTGCGTTATCCATATCATTCTACCTTGCAAGTGAGATTCCTTTTTATTCTTTGCATATTGTCCCTTGTCATTCATATGCTGGCTTGTTCCCAATAAAGTGAGACACACGCCTCAGCCCAACACGCTGACTGGAGACGCACGTCTCCAACTGTTCCCACGCCATGCAGCTTTGAGACGCACGCCTCACGCGTGGTCTCCTGTGTCAGACGGTCGCCTCAGCATGTGTTTCGTGCAGAGTAAAAGTTGGTCTTCCCTTGTATTTACTTGTCTTGTCCGTTTCGTTTTCCCATTCAGCCCCAATTAATTCAAATTCAACACTCTTTATTTTCATTCAAATTATATTCTTTCCACTTCCCACCATTAATCCCCATTCATATTTTCCCTCCCATTTTCCAACACCCACTTATTATAATTTATCACTCTTAACTCTCACTCCACTATAAATACCCTTCATCCTTCTTTCTCATTTCACAACATTTCTAAACATCTCTACCATTTCCTCTCCTACACCCATATTTTCTACCTTTTCCCTTCTTCAACCCATATCCATCTATGGCTCCACGAAACAACCAAAGACAAGTTAAGCCCGACCGACCACCACCCGACCTATCCAATATCATTTTCCACGATAACGACGACGGCCAACAACAACAAAAGTATAAAAAATTCTATACCCGTTCCGTCGTTCCTACAAAATACGTAAGTTCGGAGTGTTTGGAAACCTTAGGAATGACCGATAGCATCGTATTCATGCTCAATAACACCGGTTTAACCAGTCTCTGCACAAACTCATGTCCAATCTATGAACCACTCGTGCTTGAATTTCTTAGTTCCTTCTCTTACACAACACCTGTCGACGATCCCTACACAACCGGAACCGCCAACTTCCGCATGTTTAACCAAGAGTACTCTCTTGATCAAGAAAGAGTCGCTGAACTCTTATCTTTCACTCGCGGCGAGCATGTTCATTACAAGCCTTTCGACGATGACCACGATCTTTCTTGGGATCAAGTCGGCTTCTCCTTATGGAATGATCTAACCAGTCAAACCACAGAAAGTTGGTGCGACCTCTATGCTTCTCAAATACATAACCCTGCATTAAGGTACTTTCACCGCGTTCTTGCTAACACCATCTTTGGTCGGACCAATAATCACAAGGTCAACCAAAATGAGCTGTTCATCATTTTCTGTGCCCTTAATGGTCAGGTTGTCAACGTCGCTCCTTTCATGCTCAGTCACATCCACACATGCGTGAACACAGCAGGTACTAATCCCTTTGTTTTTGGAGGCATCATCACATCTTTAGCATATGCTTTAGGCCTTTCCGCCGAGCTATTTTCTTTGTTACAATATATGATGCCAGCCACTCTTCTTGATGTCATCTATTGCCGAGATTCCCATATAATCTCTCCAAGACATGATGGCCGGTTTACATTAGTGATAAATCATCGTCAAATTCCTGATTTTGTGTTACCTTGTCCGAATCGTATCGACGTCCGAGTCTGCGCCAATTATCGTTATGCTCTTGATGCACCTGCCGCCCAACAACCAAATAATCCCGCTGCAAATTTCGCAGTTATGCAGGCTCATATGCTTCGTCAAGATCAGTTGTTCCATGCCATGCAACAAAACCAAGCTGAGACTTTACGTCTCGTACAAGAAGTACAACGTGACCAACTAGAGTTGCAACGCCACCAACAAGAGATGCGACGCGAACAACAAGAATATGCCTTTCGCCATGATCGTAACCTCGAATCTTTGCAAGCTCGCATAGAAGACGCACTTCATCTTAATGATTCTGATTCTGACGTACGACGAAGACCTCGTACTAGAGGACGAAGAACAAGAGATCATGATTCTCAAAGCAACGAGTGATCGCCTTTCTCTTTTCATCTGATTCTCCTTTGTTTTTATTGCATTGAGGACATTGCTCCTTTTTAGTATAGGGGAGTCAGATCATTTCCTTGTTCATTTCTATTTCCTTTGCTCTCTTTGTAGTATTTTTCCTTTTATTTCTTTTCTTGTATTGCAAAATTTCAATTCAATAAAATACTTATTTATGCAAATTTTAATCTCTTATGCAAAAAATTTGTGCTTACTCGAATTCCCCCTATTTCTTGAGCCATAACGAATAAAATAAAACAATTTTAACACGCATTTATAAACATTATTCAACTAGTATTATGGTTGCCTATTATAAATAAGAATTCGAGCAACTTAGCAAAATTGCTATCGTCTTAACACTTCAAAACCCCCGATGTGTTGGATCGATTTAAGTACTTATTATACCAAAACCTTTAAAACTTAGTTTTAGATTAGCCCAAAGTAGTTTATTAAGCAGTCGGCACCGCCATAAACACAAACTACGTGGAGAGCGGATGAATATAAGTGATTGATCAAATATTCTTAAGAAATTGCTTTTATCTGAAGATGCACTTATTAAGTTAGATGGTCCTTACCAGATCATTTAATCCAACAGTTGCAGAAACTATAAATTTAAATGCAAAATAATCCATTATAAATTGGTTCAGTGGTCCCTGGTGCTGAACTTGGTAGGGCGAATTACGGTTCGATCCCCCGCAATTTTTAATTGGAAAAAGGGAGTACCATATGATTAAATTACCAGAACTCCTAGCTGGCTTACTAAGATCAAATTCACTAACCAGTTACTCCACTATGTGCGTGTAAGGTAAAGGGCTTAATGTGATTGCACTAGAATGAAAACGGGTGAAATAAAACGTAGTATTAGGTTAAGCTATAATGGCATGACTTAAATTGGTCTGCTTAAATGGGGTTGTCCAGTGTTCCTACGGTAACTTTGGTGTTTAAGTTCGACTTAAATTCTCTAACGAAAAATTCAACTTGCAACCTGGTACGAAGTGATGTATGTTCTTATATCTGTGTTTAACTGTGCGTCAGTGATTTTCATTTTTTTTTTTACTTTTGCTTGAGGACAAGCAACGGTTCAAGTATAGGGGAGTTTGATAACACAATTTTATATAGTATATTTGATTTAATTTTCATAAATAATGTTAGTATTTTTATTTAATTATTTCATTTTATTTCCATATTACGCCGGTATTTTTATTGTTTCAGGTATTTTATTTTAATTAGACAAATTGAGCAACGTGAAGAAATTAAGAGAGTTATTGGACTAAATATGCAAGAAATGAAGAAAAGGGATGTGCAAAGCAAAAATGATGGATCAAAAGGTTTATTATCTCCAAACTAGGCCCAAACAAAATCAGGCCCACGCAAGCAAGAGAGCCCTAAAGGCACGTGCAAGAGTGAGACGCACGTCTCAACTCCTCTCCTACAATTGAGGCGCCCGCCTCGGACCCTCCCCTTAGTGGGAGGCGTCCGTCTCAACTGCCACGTAGGCCCTAGGCTGATACATGAGGCGCCCGTCTCAACGTGGTCAAGTGGATGAGTAAATCTCAGGACGACCACCTCCACTCAAAGCAGTTAGAACAAGAAATTTGGGGAAAAGTGGTACGAAAATATCTCAAAACGTGGTTACATTCTACCACTATAAAAGGACATCAGGAAATCAAAATCGGGGGGCCGTTTTTTTTAGCATTATTTTCCAGTTTCAGAATTTACCTTCCCGCATTATTATTTTCCATTGTAATTCAGTTTCCAGCAGTTATTTTCCAGCCAGTTCCTTTTCAAATACTTAAATTTTATTTCTGTTGAAGAACCGGGATTTTGTACGAATTGATTCAAGCCTCAAGAATTATTTCCAGCATTTATTTAATTCAGGTTTCTTATTTACATCGCTTTAATTTATTTAATTAATTATTTGCATGAGAGATATTTATTTAGCCATGAATTTATTTACGAATGTTAATTCCTTTAATGTATTCATGTCTGCTTTTATGAGTATGTCTGGCTAAATTATTTAAATATCGGTATGTAACGAGTTAATTTGAATGGATCCGGAACAAACAGGCTTGATTATATTTTATAAAATAAACACTTTTTCTGATTTAGTTATCTAATTTATTTTGTTAAAAAAGGTTTAGAAACCAACAGAGCGAAAGTTTGAGGCTAATAAACTGACTAAGATTAGAAACCAATAGAGCGACAGTTTGAGGTTTAAAATCAGATAGTAGATACTAGGTATTGTTTTTAAAGACTGCGACAACGTTTTAAAACCAATTAAACTTTATTTATTTTCAAAAAGTAATTTTAAAATCAATGGGATAGCGAAAGCATACATCAGAGTTTAAAATTATAATTTACTTCAATAGAGCGAAAGTTTGAGAATAGATTTTTGAATAAATACTTTTTGCTGAAAAAGATATTATTATCATTTTTAGAAAATAAGCCAGTGGAAAGCCGGATTCTTTAGTGTTAACGAAGTACATACCGATATTCGCATTATCATTATTTCAATTAGAATTAAGTTTTATTACCCAAAAATTCCCCTAATTAATTATTCGATGGCTATAGCTTTACACAATAGTTTAGGTTACGTTAGTTCGATTTATAGTCCCTTAGGTTCGATATCTTTTAAAACTACGCGATAGGGCTGTATACTTGCAGTCTCCCGATTAATTTAGACGATAAAGTCGCGATCAGTTATTCTCAAACAGAGTCTCTCCCGGTGGAATATTCTCGAGCAGAACGAACGTAAGTCTCCAGCTAATCATCTTCAGTCACTATCCCCAGCGAGAACGAATAACTCAACTCCTTATACTCTTCAACATCAGTCCGAGATTTATTCTCCCCAACCGGAGAATATCACAAGAGTGTTGCATATCCATACATCGTGGCATGCGCATATGCATCATATAACACAATCTCATTTATTTTGAGAACATGATTACTCAATACATTTCATACATCATGACATTACATACGACTAACTCTTTACCTTTAAGGGAAAGATGCAATTAAGTTCTCGCAAGTTTTCTCTGGTTCAGTCAAATCGATACTAAGATTTCTATTCTGATTCAAGCTATGAAGCCCGGAAATCGACCGGATAATATCTTGATTTCTCCAAAACACTACGAAGCCTGGAATCGACCAAATAGTGGTACATCTTAAATTCAAGCTTTGAAGCCCGAAAATCGACCGGAAAACAACTTAACCTCCCAACAAGTTATTATGAAGCCTGGAGATCGACCAAATAGCAATATAAGACACCGTGAAGCCTGGCGTACGACCAGATAGCGGCAAAGGACACTGAAACCTGGGACACAACCAGATAACAGTATAAGGTAATGTGAAGCTTGGAATTCGACCAAATAGCAGTTTACTCGGCCAATTACCATGAAGCCCAGAAATCGACTGGATATTAGTATGCCTTTAAATTCAAGTTGAAACCTGGATGCGACCGGATAACCACTTAATTCCTTCTGAAGTCTGGAGCACGACCAGATAATAATTGAGAAATTGCAAAGCCTGGAGGACGACCAGATAGAAAGTTTAATCTCATCTCCCCAGTAAGTCACTGTAAAACCTGAAGCACGACCAGATAGCAGTCAGTCTTATTTTCCTCAGCAAAACACTGCAAAGCCTGGAGCACGACTAAATAGCAGTTCATTTTCACCTCCTCAACTAAGAGATGATTCCCCAGTAGAATAGCATACAATTGAAGCTCCTAAAATTCCACTTCTCCCAAGACAGAGACCAGCATTCCCCCAGCGAAATCCTCCTCAACAATAGGTATACGGGTTCTTGCAAAGGAATATCTTATGCGATCGACACTTCTTCGAATGGCATCTATAAGCCCATTCCCGATATCGCAAGACAAGTACCACTCCATGCGAGTGCAAATTTCTGGGCACTCTAGTGTTCAATCATCTTCCACCTTCAGATCACGAAAGGCAGACGAGTCAATCTACATCCTCAGGTTTAAGAAGATTGAACAGGGGAAGCTGTTGTACCCCAAAATTTTCCCTCCCATATTTCTCAATACATGTCAAGTAAGTTCTTCAAATTGCTCAAGGAAATCCAAGAGTTGACCAGACAAACCCTCTCCTAAGGCAGTCTACCTTAAATTAGGGTTTCATTTTGCATCAAGATGCTTGAGTACAAAGGATCCCAAATGCTCACAATTTTCCTAATATGTTCTCAAGATCATCCATGTCAAGTTTCAAGCCTTGCAGAGGAAGTTTGCTCAGTCAATTGCTCAAAGGCCTGAAAATCGACTGTGCTAGGGAAAAAATCAACTGTGGCCCACATACAGTCAAAATGCAAGATTTTTGGTCAACATTCTCATTTTGAAGTATTATTCATCATTTGATCAAGGGTTGATCATTATTCCTCAAGGATTGCTCACAATTCATCAAAATCCAAAAGCTGCTAAATTAGGGTTTTGCAGGAAAAGTTAACTCAACTTTGACCAAGCATAACTTTGTCATACTTTATCAAAAATGACCTATCCAAAGCTCATTTTTGAAGAGGATGTGATTCCCTAAAATTCATCTTCATCTCCCAAGTTCAAAATATGCACTCACAAGAAGATATAAATTTGGACATTATAGGTCATTTTGAAAAGTCAACAAAAACACCTTCTGGGTCAAAGCTTCATACATGAACATGGAAGACTCAATTGAGATGAGGCCAAAAGGGTTGCTTAGAGGATATCTTAAGTTCTCTAAAAAGTCCAAGAAAACCTCTCTAGGGTCAAAATTAAGAGAGTTGTGCATTGGCCAAGTTGACCTTTTTTGCAAAATTGCCAAAAGTCAAATGTGTCCAAAATTGCATTTTTGCTAAATGGGCCCAACTTTTTATGCTTGCAGTAAGTTTGTAATGTGACCCACTACCCATGAGCCCTTCCACTTATCATTTTTTTATTTTTGTTATTTATTTTATATTTCATTTAAATCAAATAAAATCAATATAAAATAATGAAAATATCAAAAACTAATTAAATCTTGAGATTTTGTGCATAATTAGGTTCATTATACAACTGGAGACAAGATCAAATCGTGCAAGGCTTCATATGGACACAAAAAGATTGAATTTGCTTGATTTGGAAAGATTTGGTGCAAGGATTGAATCATGAATCAATATTCATAATTGGAAGAGATTTGATACAAAGTGGCAACCATAATACACTCTAGTATACATAAGGAACAAGTGCAGATCAAAAAAAGGAGGCTAGAGGCGTGAAAAGGCAAATAACAAATTGCAAAAATTCAAGAAAAAAGTGCAAACTGATTTCCAAGTTTCAGGCCATCTCAAGCCATTTTAATCATACCAATCAATTGCTGGACTCCCCAGGATCGTGTTTTAATCGCTAGCTAGCTTCCCCATGCCTTGAAATGCCCTGTAAGAGTCACACAGTTTGCATTATTTTCTTGAATTCGAATACATTAATTCTTGCATATTTAGCATGATTGATTGGCATATTTTTTGTCTTTGAGATGTTTGCAAGCTAATGGTTATATTTAATTGCATTTTTGCTGACTGAACACAAAATTGCCATGGCTAGGATTCTTTCTTTGTTTTTAGGGGTTTCTTGTACAGGGAAAATTGGCCAATGATAATGGTACCATGATGCTCGTGGGCTTGAAACGAGTTGATTGGTACCATTGGTTTTGATTTATCATGCGTGTACAAGGTTTTGGAAATACACAGGGGCTATACCTACACTTAATGTTTGTAGGTAAAAGCCATGAAACTTACAACGACGGTGGAAGGAAGAAGAAGGATACATGGCGCTCCATGGCTTGCCAGTTTGAATTTCACGCGTTTCAAAGATTAGTTTTTTGTTTATATTATATAATAATTGTTTGCTATTGTAATGACAACTAATCATTCTGGCTCAGATGGCAGCGTGACAAAGGGATAATGCTCAAGGACTTGGGTTCGATCCCCAGGTCCCAACTTTAGCTTCATATTATTTTTCTTTACATGATCAGGTGCGCTGGTACTCCATGTGTCCACCATGCATCATCAACATCCAACCATCAGATCACCAACAAGCCAGATCTAAGGCCTTCTCCCATGAGGGTCCACCATGCGCTGGAGTCAAGCATGTGCAGGGGATTAGACAAAGTCAATGGGGCTAGGAGCTTATTGGGCTCAGAATTGCAAACCATACTCCCTTCTTGCTAAACAACACCAGGCCCATTCTTTTTCTTTTCTATTTATTTCTTTTATTTGATTTAATTTATTTAATCATTTTCTAACACAATTAATTTCTTTTTTTCAAAAAAATCATAAAATCAAGAGTTTGTAAAAAATTAGAATTAGTTTGTTTTTTTTAATCAAATTTAATTTAATTTAGTTTCATTTAATTTAGGGAAATTCTAACCTTTTTTTATATAATTAAAATCAATTAGAAAAATTAGGGTTAGACTCTTGACTTAATTTTTATTTCCTTCTCAAAAATAAAAATACAAAAAATAGGTTAATTTAATTATTTTTCTTAAATAAAGAAAATTAATTAGTAATTAGGTTTTTATTTAATTAAGCTTTATTTTCTCAAATAATAAAAAAGGACAAAAAAATTATTTTTCTTGTAAATTACAATTAGGTAGTTGGGGTCAAAACCCTAATTATTTCGCATTCGATTCATCGCGCACGTTTATTATTTTTTTGCAATATTGATGTAACTGTCTACGGTATGTAATAGATTAATCTAGGAGTTTCTTTATTTTTCGTTTTACGGGTTTTTTGGCTATGTAATTAATCCCCTCCTCGAAGCCTTGTAATAGCGTAGGTTTTATTTTCTCGCATTTTAATTCTCGCAAATATTAACTGTTTAAATGTATATTAATAGGATTGTATGACAAGATTGCATGATAATTTAAAACGGCTAGAAAACCCTAATGTGCAAAGATAATAACTGAAATCAAATCACTCGCACATGTGCACTCTTAGGGTATACTCTCACTTCGGTTGCCTTCGGTAAACGATCATTAAGCATAGGGTGTCTTAGTGGTTGCCCTCCTGTCTAAACATAGATCAAATGTCCCGTTCGGAAATGTTGCCTCGGAAACGTCGCCTTTGAAATGCTGCCTTGAATATGATCTTAAGACTATAGGGTTATTACTAAGACATCCTAACATTGCTTCAGTGATCGTACGTCCCTTTCGAATTGACCCTTACGAACTCCAACGACGGTGCTACCTATTTTTCAATAGCAGGATAGCGCTGTCTAAAGGAAACGAGAACAAAAACGATCTTTTTTTCCGAGTAGGTAGATAACTGTTAGGTACTTGCTCAAACAAACAAATCTTTTTCACACAAACACTTTTCAAACAAAATTTTCAAAAACAACTTCGTAACACTCTTGAGGACATAAACAAGGGTTAAAACAAAGTCAAACAAAACTTTTCAAAGCACATACACAAGCAATTTTCAAAAAATGAGCAAGTACCTAAGAGCCCATAGAAAACTATGGATATAAAGGGTGCTAATACCTTCCCTTTATATAATCTACCCCGTACTCAGAATATCTCGAAAAAGGATTTTTTCGGTGCTTTTTTCCTTTCCGGTTGGATGAAATAAAAGTCGGTGGCGACTCTTGCTTACCGCGACATTTTGCGAATACAAAACGCAAAATGCAAACCAGCATTTTTCAAAACAGTCTGTTCTACCACCGTATCACAGAAGTGCTGATGATAGGAAGAATACTTCTGGAGGGTGTTTCTTTATGGGAAACAACTTGATCTCGTGGTTCAGTAAGAAGCAAAACTATGTTTCTCTATCTACTATTAAAGCTTAGTACATTACAGCAGGAAGTAGTTACTCTCAACTGGTATGGATAAAGCAAATTTTGTCTGAATACAATTTCACATAAGATGTTATGACATTGTTTTGCGACAATTTGAGTGCTATAAATATTTCCAAAAATCATATTCAGCATAGTAGGATCAAGCACATTGACATCATATATCACTTCATCAGAGAACTTGTGGAGGATAAAATCATTAAACTTGAGCATTTCAAAAATGAGAATTAGCTTGTTGATATCTTTACAAAAGCTCTTGATGTTGCTCCGTTCGAAGGAGGTGACTTGGGATCTGTATCTATGAAGAGCTATAGAAATTACTGTTGATGCTGCATCTTGTGTTGAGGTTGCTAATTATGGTGTTGCACCTAATAAATGCTCTACCAGTGCTTTCTAGGAAAGAGAATATGCTATTGCATGACAGCTGATCATGGGATTTTGCTTGGATCTATCTTATGATCCTGTTTATTTTGGTTTATGATTATGTAAGGGTAAAATACCCAGGACATTTTTAAATTTTTGTACCCTGCTACTATAACGTTAGGTGTTTAATTTTTTTATACTAATATTTTCTACTTACCTTTGTCACATTATGACTACAAAGAGGGAGTAGTATGATATTGAGGGTGCTGGAGTTGGAACTTGCTGAGGAGGAAAATTCTATGACGATTCTCTGTTTTGTGATAGCAGGTATTAAGGGAGAGTTCCTGCTATTTTAAAGAGATGTCAGATATGATTTCTTGATATCATGGTGTGAGAACTAAAGTGTTCTATATTTTTGTTGCAGTTGTGTTAGTAGATCAACTAACTACTAACTATGTGTGTGCTGCTAATTTTTGTGTTGCTAACCTTGCATATGTGTTTTCCGCTGCTGCATCTCTGATGTGTACATTTGATTTATTTTCAAGCATATTTTTTTTGTGCAAGGATTGTTTAAGTGTTTTAGCCAAAATATGCTAAATGGGGGATTGTTATTTCTCTAAAATTATGATTGGCATACATTTTGGTAAAACCTTTTAGCAACAACATGTTGAACAAGATGTTTCAAAATTTTGTTTTTAATATGTCAAAAAGGATGTCCCAACAAGGAGTTAAGACATCGCGTTTGCAGCAAGCTGACAATATGAATCATTTGATTTTTAGCTATTGGATATTCAAGGAATATTCAGTTAAATCATGTGGCGTCCAAGATTGACAAATCAGTGTATTTGGTGATTGGTTTTTCAAAGATTTGATTAGTTTCTAAATATGGAGACATTTTAGGAAACTAATGATTGAAGACCTGTTTTCTTAGAGAAGTTTTTGCAGATTTTGTGCATCTTCACTATTGCGGTTTTGAAGCCCAAACCAGTCCAGAATAGAGTTATAAATAGACTGGCGTATACCTAGTTTTAGGTGGAACTTACAGATGTATTTGTGTTAGGATTTTTAGAATCCTTATTTGTGGGTGTAAGTTCTCTGTGAGATGTTCATAAGCTTTTAAGCGCTGAACATACTGTGTGTCAATTCTCATAAGCTTTTAAGCATTGAGTCTTGTCTGTTTTAGAAGTATAGCTTCCAGTTGTTTTTGTTCTCTACTTGTGTTTAGAGTTGCTCCAATTGCTGAGTGTAATTGAAGAGGGATTATTAGGAGGACCTCACACATAGGTGTGTCTTAGATAGAAGTTAAGCAAATGGTAGTGATTAAGTGCGTAGACTATAAATTGGAGATTTGCTGTAAGGTCTACAAATTGATACTATCTAGTTAATTTTGTCTTTGGCTTGGTAGTTTCCAGAGTAGGAAGGTTGTTCTGAACTGGGTAAACATATCATGTGTTATTTACTTTTAGCACTGCTATTTTTGTTTATACATCTTATTATTGTGTGTGAAGTCGGATCATGTGTCTCGACATCTCTTAAGACATCCGAGGATCTGATAGCCAGAATTTCAAAATCAATCAGAATAGCTGAGAGGAAGCAAAATAGATTAAACAGAAAATTATAACAAACAATGCTTCTGACGGTCACCAACGAACACCGACACTGTTTTTCGAGAAAAGGAGTGGGGATCGTGTTTGATGATGATTCTGTAGATCTGAAGTAGAGGTGGTGGTGATAGTGGTGGTGGAATCAAGAAAAGATAATTTCATTCGAATATTGAGTTTCTTCGTGAACTTTCTCACTGAAGAGTGAAAAAGAACAATGAAATAAGAAAAACAACAGTGAGAATTTTAACACAATATTACAAAATGACTTTTGAGTATCAATATGGACATACATAAGATGTATAATTGCTGATGAATTTACTTTTCCAATAAAATTTTATAGCTTTAAATATTATATTTAAAAAATAAGAAGCCTGATTTGATAAATTCTGCACGGAAACCATAAAATACAATCATAAAAATGGTTTAAAATAATGGTTAAATTGAATAACAAATTTTTTGTACATTAATTAGCCTAAATGTAGTTTATCAAAAATAACATTGTAATTAATCCATTAGAACTAAATATATAAAAAGGTGTTAATACTATTTTAATAGTTTAAACTTTTATAGATAGATATTAAATTAAAAAAAAAATTAAAATATCATCTCAATTTTCACTATTTCCTCTCTTCCTTTCACTTTTTTTCTTTGCTCTTTCCTCTTTCCTCTCTTCCTTTCACTTTTTTATTTTTTTGCCTTTTATTTTCTTTCATTCACTTTCTTTTATCCAAATATAAAGTGAGTCGGTTAACTACCTTGAGTTTCTTGTAGTCTTGTCACGGAACAACAACACGGGAAAGTGGAGTAAACTAGCAACAATATCTCAACAGATTACACACTTTTCCCAACACTCTGAACTCAAAACCTTCAAAAACCCCTTTCAATTCTTCTTCCACCTGCCAAATTACTGTTATGGACTCGCTCACTCTCCCATTCCCCACACTTTCCTCCGCCACTCACCGCCCAATTTTCAATTCACGCGCCGCTTTCGGTTTCCGCTGCTTCCATAGCTCCGCTCATCTTCCAACGCTCCGTGGCTCGCCGCTCTTTTCCGCCAACACACTCACCGCTAATTCTGTTCCGGTATGTATTTAATCACCGTTCACCAGCCTAGGTTTCACGGGTTATTTCGATTGGATTTAGTTTTCAACAGTTTTATGCTGTTCTGCTGAGCAATTTCTGGTAATTTTGTGAAATTAAAGAAACTTTATTATATAGTTGTTTATTGAGGTTTTGGAGTGTTTATGCCAAAATAGTTGAAATGCTGAACCTTGCAACTCCTTTAATTGTCTTCATATTTGGTAATTGTTGAGACTTTTATAGTTATTTATTTGCTTTCCATTGTGAAATGCACTTGAACCGAACTGAAAATAACCAAATTATTGACATATGTTATGAAACTGAATTGACGTGAGACATGGTTCAGCAACTGGACCCTTATATCAGTTCAATTTGATATCAGAAATACCAAGGGATGATAAGAATGAGTGATGATAAAGAAGTGGTATGGTAAGGCATTGAGTGTATGCTGTTAAGGTTAATTCGGTTAATGCGTGATATACACTCCAGTTAGGGTTATAATTCGGATCCATTTACATGTGGTGAATTTATTAACACCATGCACTTACTGTTTATTCACCCACACCGTTTCATTCTTCAGGTTTTTCTTATATTTTTTAATCAGGTTAGATATTGACTTTATTTATACTCACATGAACACTTCAATTAAAGATCTTTCAATTTTCAATTAAACTATTCTACACCATTTCTTTCTTTAGCAAAATAAAATATTTGAGATCCAAAGGTCTTTAATTGAATGATAATAAGTCATGTTCCGTGTGGGTGTGTGGGTGTCATAAGGAGCAATAGTTAAGTCATTCTTTAAGAGGATTGGTTTTGCCATCCATCCAAAAAGGAGTAGTGGTGCAACTTGTTTCCCGTTTACATTCTATTTTTGTATAAACTTTATTATATTGGAATGAAAAGTTAGGATTTGTTCATCAACACTATTTCTTGAGTTACGTTTGGTTCTCTGTATGAATTGAACCGTGGTCAGGCTTAGCTTCAAGTAGCATTTGAGCTTATAAGTATCATTTTTTCCTCATTTTCACCTCATGGTTTTACAACAACAACAACAGCCAAGCCTTATCCCAACAAGTGGGCTGGCTACATGGATCAACTTCCGCCATAACGTTCTATTCAGGAAAATAATTTTTTATGTCATTTTGTATTTATCAGTTTGTTCAACAGCTAATTTTACCAAATACTTCAAAGTCAATCTACTAGCTTATTCACCATATACTACTCTTGACCAAACAAAGCCTTAGACTGTGAGGATTGATTGAGAGTCAGAAAACAATGGCAATTTATAAATACCTCCTTCAAATAGCGGGAAGTCTTCCCTAGTTGGGTAGCCAAATGAAGAATAGTTTGATTTCTTCTTATTATTATTATTTATACTTGGGTAGTGCTGTCATGTGTTAAATGTATTTACTCTAGTTTGACATATGTGTTTTAACATAATGTGCAGCCAAAAAATGGTGTATACACTGTCGGTGACTTTATGACAAAGAAAGATGAATTACAAGTAGTCAAGCCCACAACAACTGTAGATGAAGGTTAATTTATACCTAGTTGAAGTCTCATTCCATGAAAATTTAATCTTTTCTTACCTTTTTTAAATTGTAGTTTGTTTGTTGGTGGATGTGGGATTCTATGTTTAAATTTCTAACATGTGATTTTGCAACAGCTTTGGACTCTCTTGTTGAACACAGAATAACTGGTTTTCCCGTGATTGATGATAACTGGAAGCTAGTGAGTTATGCCTTCCCATTTTCACTTTTGCACTTATTTGCTGATATGCTTATGTCTCTATTGCTCATAAAATATAACTTATGAACAGTTGTCAAACAAATCATAGAAAAAATAACGATATGACTTATACACGAAATAAGATTAAGGCCACAAACTAGGGTTAAGTTGATGTGAGGCCTATTGTGTTAGACTGCCTAATTTTTCCTCACTCAAAATCTGGTGTCCTCTGATTTATTCGTTTATTGTCAAAACAGTGGCTTTGGATTTTTAACAAAGGGGAATTTTCAAGACCTTCTAATTTCGATATCAGAATAAAGATACCATTTTAAGAAACCGTTAATGTGAATAAGAAAAACAAAACTTTATTACGGTGTCGCTGGCTAAAACTTCGTTGAAGCTGATTTTAATGAATCTGAAGATTCTTTATGTATAGTTCTTGTTTTATTAACTATAGTATTTATTTGACACAATAATTAAGAGGATACTCCCTTTAAAGGAAAAAAATCAGTTCAACGAATATAGTTTAGAAGAAAAATCTTTGGCGGGAATCTGGTATTCATTAGACTGTTCAACTTTTTCCTCATTCAAAATCCGGTGTCCCCTATTTCATTCCTTTTTTGTCAAATCACCTGCCTAATTATGTGGCTTTGGAGTTTTAAAAGGATTTTTTTATGAGCTTCTAATACTGATTTGATAAAAAAAGACACTGTTTTAAGAAACTGTCAACGTAAAAAAAACAAAAACTGAACTTCATTAAGGAAATGTTGATGGCTGAAATTCAGTTGAATCTGATTTTAATGTATCAGACGATTTGCTATATACTTCTTGTTTTATTAGCTATTGTACTTGATTGACACAATAATAAATAAAGGGCTATACTCCCTTAAAAGGAAAACAGGAAATCTATTCAACAAATATAGTTTAGAGGCAATATCTCCTTCTAACAATTGTATTTGATAGTTGTTAATATTATTTTTCTCCTTTGTCATGGTTGAACTCATGACCTCCAACTCCTTTAATCATTAGTTTAACTAGTTCAAACAAGTTGAGCTACCTCTCCCACCCACTAATAAGTATGTACTTGTATTTGCTTATAGCTTAGTTTGTAGTATTCGTCATTGATATAAACAAATTTGATGCAATTAATTCACCATAATATTGTAGGATGTTATCAAAACTTGATTAGAATAATTGCTATGTAAGATTGTATATGTTAAGAATTTCATATACCTTAAAACTTGATTAACCAATTTTTGCAAATAAGAACATGTTTTCATCATGTTTTTTTCTTTTTCTTTTTGATAATGTCATTGTGTTGGAAGCTTATCTTCACATTCTCTCCTTTTTTGACGATAAAAATCATGAAACTTTGAAGCATGACGTTGATGTCTTCATATTTGTTTGGGTTCACAAATAAACTCTCCCTAAATCTCATGTCGGTATGTTTGAGAGAAACTTTTCCTAAACTTGACATTTATTTTTTGATATGCTTGAGAGAAACTCTCTCTAAACTTGGCATCTATTTTTTTGATATGCTGAAAAGTTAAATCATACAAGTATATTCCATATATTTATCTTTCTTTTGGCATTATCAAAAAGAAGGGAGAAAGAAGGTAATAATATATTATAACACAATTAAATATCATAACCAAACGTAGCATAATTGTCAAGAAAACACGAACATAACATGGACAAACTAGTAGAGAGACAGATAAAATAGAAATTGTTCTGAAAGATAGAGAAAAGAAAACATGCATGAAGGATTAAAATGATCCTAGTCTTGGTTCATATCGTCCTCAAAGTTGTCATCAGTTCGGCCTTCATCATTTTGTTGTATAAAAGGGTATTGGTATGGTTGGACTTCGTTTGGTGGAATGTTTGTGTGAGAGTAAAGGTGAGCAAACTGATTATTCACACGGTTATTCATATACAGTATGAATAACCAGTTTGTTCACCTTTACTCTCACACAAACGTTCCACCATACGAAGTGCAATCAATACTCTTTTATCCAACAAAATGATGAAGGTCAAGCTGATGACGACTTTGAGGATGATATGAACCAAGACTAGGATCATTTTAATTCTTCATGTTTTCTTTTCTCTATGTTTCAGAACAATTTATGTTTTATGTATCTCTCTACTATAGTTTGTTTTGGACAAGTTTGTTTCATGTGATGTTTGTGTTTCTTGACAATTATACTATGTTTAGTCATGATATTTGATTGTGTTATAATATTATTACCTTCTTTTTTATAATGCCAAAGGGAGAGAAATATATGATTTAACTTTTCAGCATATCCAAAAATAGATGTCAAAGTTTAGGGGAGTTTCATGTCGACATGAGATTTAGGGGAAGTTTATTTGTGAACCTAAACAAATATAAAGATATCAATGTCATGATTCAAAATTTCATGATTGTCATTATCGAAAAAGGGGAGAATGTGAAGACGAATCTCCAACATGTTTTTGATGAAGACAAGCTCAACAATGACATTATCAAAAAAAGGAAAAAGAAAAGATGATGAGGACATATTCTTATTTGCAAAGATGGTTAAGTTTTAAGGTATATGAAATTCTTAATATATACAATCTTAGTGTTTAATCGTCTTTTATCATGCATATAACCTTAGAAAAATATCTCCTACGTTTGGTTGATGACCTTAGTTAAAAATATGAAGGTTTGCAAGTTCATAGTTTTAACTTAGAAAATTTTAAGAGATGCAATCGGTTGTTGTTTTAGCACAATCGATTGTTATGGTCCCTATAATGTTAAAATTGATTTTTTTCAAGAATAATGATCGATTGTCATTTTGGAGCAATCGATTGCCATAAGGTTTTTTTTCAGATTTTTTAACGTTGCACATAACAACAATTGGTTGTTGTTTTAGTGCAATCGATTTTCATCAACTCTTTTCATGGCAATCCTCATATCATTTCACTAATATATTTTCAGAATTTCCTTAACCATTGCCATGATTTGTGAATGGTTGTTTACACCATTATAAATTAATTTTTAATTATTTCTCACCTCGTTCAAAATTATCAAAAGCTCTCTGCATTATTTCTTTCACAGAACTTTCATACTTAGATATTTTTTTTATCATACTTTCATATCAAATTCAACAAAGTATTATTGAATAATTAGAGAGTATTTGTTCTTGATTTTCATATTTGAAAGAGAAGAAAATTTTAGTCATTTGATTAAGTCTTGTTCATCCTACAAACTTATCTACTCAAAATTATTTATATTATCAACATCTTATTTTTCTAGGATTGTAGGAAATAAGATTGTGTGAGTGTATTGCCTATTTTTCCAGGATTGTTGGAAACAAGTGTGTACAAGAAAAGAGAGGACTGTTCTCTTTTCTTGTGAAACAAGTTTCAAGAGGATTGTTCTCGATAATTTGGTTAGAGTCTTGTTTAGGAAGATCTAACAATAATAAATTTTCGGATTGTGAGGGGAACTAGTATAAATTTTCGGTATTCTTTACTTTTCCACATTTACTGTTTTCATCACATACCATAACCAGAAAAGAAAAATACACTTAACTTCAAAAACCAGAAAAATCTTAAAATATCTAATTCACCCTCCTCTTAAGCGCACTCATTACTTACAATTTCTGAATTGTTCTTTATTCTCTGTAGGTTGGTGTTGTTTCTGATTACGACTTGTTAGCACTGGACTCCATTTCAGGTGAGTTGATCTTTTTCTAAAAATAATCGATCTTCTCTCATTCATTGCAAGCTTGCTTTTCACCATATTCAGAAACTTATAACATTTGCATTTCAGAGTGAGGATATACTATGAACTTTGTTTTGGCATTTTTAATCTGTTTCTATTTACAAGTTGGGATTCTAAGCTGAAATAAAATGTCCAATGCTCGTTTCAGGTCATGGGAAAACAGATAACAGCAGCATGTTTCCAGAAGTTGACAGTACTTGGAAAGTATGTTAAAGCTTCTTTCACTTGCTGTTAATTCATATTTACTGGTATTGTATTTTAATATTTATGGACTTAGATGCATATCCACATTAAAGAACCAGAACTTTGTGTTGTTAATACTTAATATTACCCAACATGTGGAGTCTTGCAGGAAATATTCCAGTTCTCAACTCTGTCACAGTAATCTCTCTCCCTTTTAAAACATATTATAAACAAGTCCGGTCAAGTGTATGTATGTATATCTTTCTAATGCTTTTTTTAAACGACCAATGTTATTATTATTAGCACTCCTTTTCTCATCCACCCCAACCACCAAATCAACTTTATTTCCCATTTTATGTATATTGTATGAATGTGGTTTAATTAAAACACCTTTTTAAAATAGAAGAAAAATGAAGATGCATGTGTGTATGTGTGAAAATCTTTCACAATAGTTGTTGCCCTTTGGCTGTTCATTAAAGCTAGAAACTGTTTTTTTGGTAAAACAGATTTTAGGCTGAGAGGATAGTGTTTCAATCCAAATTGATGAAAGTGTTCCTTAATAAACCTTGTAGCAACTTTTTAATGTCCATGTTAAGCTGACTGCTAAACATTTGTGTTGAAAAGTCCCACTTCATCAATGTGGATGAGTTATGATATTTATAATGGATGGACAGACCCACCCTAGAGGCCAGTTTTATAGGATTGAGTTAGGTTTGACCCAAATTCTAATATGATATTAGAGCCTATTCAAAATTCATCGAGTTACTTGCAACCAGGCCACTTAGGTCACACTCCAGCTCCCCAGTCATGTGCGTGAGGAACTTGTGTTGAGCAGCCTGAGACAAATTATTTTAAACCTTCTACGGGCGTTGCTTCTGTAGGCATATCACTTCTCTCCATGTTTACCTCGTTTGCCTTTATTTAATTTGGAAAAAATCTCAAACCCACTCTTCATTATCCATGGTTGGAAAGGAAAAAAACATTAACTGCATGCTTACCAAAGAAGAATGGATGTTGATATAATATAAAAGATGCCTTAGAGACACACACTACTCGAACAAAGCCTCTTCCTTTTAAATGTTCATGTTCCATAGATGGGTAGTATTTGCATTAAGCTAGATGTTTTGCACTACGTGAAACTATTTTAGTAACTAGTAATTAACACAAGGTCTTAAAGGTGAATTTTGCTAATCTCACTGTGCTTTGCAGACTTTCAATGAGGTTCAGAGGCTACTGAGTAAGACCAACGGAAAGGTGATTGGTGAATTAATGACCACTGCCCCTATGGTTGTTCGTGAGACCACCAATCTTGAGGATGCTGCTAGGTTCTTCTATCCTTTTCCTGAGTGTTTGTTCATTTTAAAAAACATGTTTTATTTTTATGTTGTTTGCATTAGTATTTAATTAAGCTCACCGTAAAAATTTCCTCAAACCTGTTAATTTGTATGCGGACGTCAATGTTTTTTAACTCACTAAAAGGCCAACATTAGCTGAATATTGTTCTTCAGATTGTTGCTGGAAACAAAGTTTCGACGTCTTCCGGTTGTAGATGCCGAGGGTAGATTGGTACAGAAAATTCTGTTCTTCTGTTATCTTTGGTCTTTCTTCCTTGCTTTCATGTTTGTAATGGTTAATGTTTTTTTAATGTCATATGAAGGTTGGGATTATCACAAGAGGAAATGTTGTAAGAGCTGCACTTCAAATGAAACGTGACAGCCAAAAGAAAGCATGATAGGATCTAGAAGACCAATCCAAAAATTTGTTGCTTGGTTTAAAGCATTGATTCAATTGAAGTGTTCACACAAGCTTTACTTGGATTAGAAGTAAAATTTTGGTTTAGGCATGTATATGTTATATTATTATATTGTTTTGGTATAACACAGAATGTTTGTCATGGACAATATTTAGAAAGAAAAATCCCAATGTTCACATTTGACAAGGACCACTTGGTGATAATGATGTTGAAATGTGAATTTGTTGTACTAATCATGTTCCACGGAATAAGGATAAACTCCAGACACAAATATCAACAAACATTAATCTTGCTTCTATTGACTACTTTATATACTAAAATAAAATCTTTCTAAATCTTTTATGTGGTTGAGCTGAAACGATGATAGCTCTTGCTTGGCCCATCACGTTTGAGTAAACAGACTGGGGCCTGTTACTTTATATTTTACTATAAAGATAATTAAGGGTCTTTTCAAAAATATTTTTTGTTTTAATTTACAGATAAGAATGTAACATAAGAATGCAAGTCTATTTGTATTTTTGTTAGCACATAATAGCAACAGATTTTAATAATTAAAGTAAACATTGTTTTGAAAAAAAAAGTGTGATTGAATTGTTATACAATTTTATGACAGGATATTTTTTAAAATATTATATAATAAAATAGATTTCAACCTCAAAAACCTTCTTCTAAAATAGACCTTAAGATTTATTTTTTGCACTCATTTTATTTTTAATCATTCGATTTTTGTAAATAGAGATAAAACTAATTTAGTTTAGAGTATGGTTGAAAAATATGACCAATAACTATGTCTATGCTTGATTGTACATATGGAATTTAATCAAAATTGATTTTGATTTAAAACTGAAATTTGTATTTTTAAAAATTGAAGTGTAATATTTTTATTGAAATTTATTATTTAATTTAATTTTGTAAAAATATATTACTAAAAAGTATTTCACATTCAATTCATTTTTTAAGATTCATTTTTGATTTGCTAAGATAAAAATATGAAATTTTGTCTGTATGAGAGAACTTTTTATCTATATACAAATGATCACAAATATTAAAATATTAAGTTTTAAAATTTTCTATTTAAAAATATTATCTCTATTTTTTTTTTCACATTCCTTTTTATCACTTTTTTCTTTCATATATTATTTTTATCTATTTTTTATACATGTTTTAATATCTTTTAAATTTTTTTCTCACCCATATCTTCTCCATCTTATTTTTCTCTTTTATCTCTTCTTTTTCCATACTCTCACTTTTATCTCTACACCTTCTTCCTCTAGTTTATGTTATAAAATTGACCATCAAATAAAAAAGTATACAATTTTTTTTTATATATTTGTGATGTACTAATAATTTTGCAATTTAAATGCAATCTTAATCAAAATTAATTTTATCTAATTAATTAGCAAAAAAAATCAATTATTAAAACTCAAAAACCAAACACACGCTTATTTCAATTAGGCTTGGATATACTTCATGTCAATTTATTTTTCGGTTCACCTTTAAAAAAATCTTTGTTTGTTACCTAATTTTGACCATTCATGTCATTTTGGTACCTTTCATTTTAGAAAAAAAAACATCTTGATAAACGAGCTTTCGTTTCTTGTCCATTTCACCAAGTTTTCAATTTAACATTTGTCTTTTACCATATCCCCACCTTTCTGTAATTTTTTTTGTTCTATCTATTTTGTCCGTTCAATCACCTATGAATCTTTGATTAACTTTTCATTAATTACTATTAACTAATTAAATAACACCACACTTACGTCAAGCTCGATGTAATCCACAGTACATTCACCATAACCAAAAATAAATTGATTAAAATCTCTAATCCTCCGCTAATGATGGATTAATCCTATTCCTTAGCTACGACATAGAAGGGCTCAAGATAGATAATCCAATCCTATTATGGGATACAGCTCAGATCAGACTCAAACTCAATCACTCAAATAAGAAAAAAAATTCTCTTTGATTAATTAATTAATTAACCTTCACATGGAAACATATCTTTGTGTTAATTTTTCTCTTCTTTTTATGATTAATTTTTTATTATATAGTTTTCGATACAATTGTTGTATGAGATATTATATTGACTATAAAAATGAATAATTTGTGACGACAAAACCGATTAAACCGACCCCATTTTCCATCGTTATCAAAACAGAAGAAAGCAGTGGACAGAGCATTTTCGTTACTGGCCCATTTCATTTTCTTTCTTTCCCTTCACAAATTACATTAATAATCTAAAATGGAAAATAGTGAACAACCAGAAAAATACCTAACACTCAATCTTATCACTTTTTTTAGTACTTTAGTGGTTAGCATGGCTCACTCTCTCCTTTGCACCCAACTACTTAACAACATAGGCCATTCATGTCCTACCATTTTTTTATTTACTTCAAAATTAGAGACTAAATTTATAAAAAAAAATGTTTTTAGGTTTTTGTATTCGGTGATTTTAAATTTTATTAAAAAAAAAAATTCATCATTCTCTTTGGGATTAAAATGACTGAAATTTTACTCTCAAAATAAATAAATGAGATGATATGTGATGTCTATACACAATCTTATATTTTATATCTATTTTATATCTGATGTCCATGCCCAATCCATCGTGTTCCCAACTTTAATAATTTCAACCCATTTATTTACAAGTGGAAAACAATATATAATTTTCAAGAAAAAAACAGAATCAAAATGGAATATAAAAGAAGATAAGAAATTAATCATTATAGCCCAACAAGTGATGAAGCTAACAAAAGTGAAGGATAAAACCATTCCAAAGAAAGAAAAACATCAAAGAAACATAAAGTTTCTCGTCACTACTACTAACTAATAATAATAATTATTACAATTATTAATTATTAATTTACATTTAACATTTTAACAATGCCAAAATTTCTTCTGTAAAATCTTAATTAAAAAAAAGTACTAAAGAAAATTAAAAATAAAATTAAAAAAAAAAAAATAGAAACAGTACTCTAATCCACACCACCAACCAACCAAAGGCTTCATCAACAACAACATGAACTTTTGCTTCAGCCGTCACATAACCTCCACAGCGCACGTTAGCAACAACCCCAAACGCGAAATAAAAAAAAAGAAGAATCGCTCTTTATTTTTTTCCGATTCTTCTTCTGTTTTTTTTTCTAACTAACTTCCCATTCACAATCCGAATTCTCCGGTTCAGGAATCTTATTCAAATCAACCCGCTCTGCTAAATCACCGCCACCGCCACCACCAACCACCACCGGCATCGGCATCACACGGTGGTTATGGTTATGGTTATGGTTGTGATGATGATTATGGTTATGATTATGATGATGTTGATGAAGCGTAGCTTGAAGAGCATCAACCCTAGCACCAACCTCAGTAGCTTTCTTCCTGATCGAAGCAGCCGACATATCACCACCATTAACAACGGCAGCGTTTTCGCCGACCAGAAGCTCTGGAAAGTTTAGACGAGCGGACGGTCCTCGGAGATAGAAAACGGCGGTGTCGTAAGCTCTCGCGGCAGCGACCGGGGTAGAATAGGAACCTAACCAAATTCTAGAACGTTTATTCGGTTCCCGAATTTCAGCAACCCATTTTCCCCACTTCCTCATACGAATTCCTTTGTATCTTCTCTCACCATCCACAACGACGCCGTTTCGCTTCCTTGTCGTTCCCATGGTTTCTCTCTCTACTTTCACACCTTCACCTTCCATTGTTATTTTCTCTCTCTAGAATTGTTTGTTAATGGGAGAGACTAGAGAGAGTGAATCTTCATGAAAACTGAAAAATCTAACGAGTAAAAGACACGGTTGAGTTTGTAGAGAGAGAAACTCTTATTATTATGCGACTCTCTCTCTCTTTCTCTCTCTATCTCGCACTAATCTTTGTCATCTGGGTAAGCCTCCACGTTGGTTTGGTTTTTCTTTTAAACTCAAACTTTTTTATATTTTAATATTAAATCGATTACCTATAAGATAAATACGATATTTTATTTTTTTTTATTATGGAAATTTAATTCACCGACAAACGCACTCTCTATTTGTTTTCTATAAAAACAAAATGTCATATTGATTGTTTATTACATTTCCCTTCGGTTCTTTGTATTTACTCCTTACGTTTGAAAATGAATATTTGCTTTTGATTTTGAGTTGGTACAGAAAAATTTGCATTCAAATTAAACTATATATTTAATAAGTCAAAGTTACTGACACTTTTCTAAATTTAATTCAATAATACTTATATATTTTATATCATACAACTATAAAATAAGATAAGTTATTTTACACAAATTATATTGATTCATCCTTTTAACAACATTGCAGGAACACTTGTTGTTCATGTTTGTACATAGTTTTTTAATCTCAATACAAAACGATATTAATTACTAAAAGTTCATCTACACAGCAACAAAATTTCAATCGAAAATCAAGACATATCCACATTTTGATATTTAAAAAAACTATTTTCTTTAAAATACAAATTAAAGATCCTATTGTAAAAAATTTCCATTGATTTATGTTCTTAAAGAATAAGCTAACAAGATCATATATTCTTATGGACAATTGTTAAATTATAATTTAGTGTGTCGAAAAGATTTGATTTGTTTTAGATTTAAATAGATTTGATTTAAGTCTAAAATAAATTAGATTTAGTAACACAATAGATATTTTGGGCTTTGAACTTTGGATGTAAGCTCAGTTATAAATAGATAAAGTAATCCCTATTTTTTGTAAACAAGTCAAGCAAGCTATTCACAGTATTTTGCCGTTACAAAGTGAATAATAAAGTTTTTACAGTTTTTGAGCGGAGAGAAATTCTGCAGAAATTATTTGTCTTGTTTTCTTTTATTTATTTTTCCCATAACTAATCGTCATTGTGGTAGAAATTCATCATAGATTTTGGTGAGTTTCCAACATCTGATATCAAGAGCTTTGTTTCGATTCGAGGGAAGTGTCAATCAAGAACGATTGAAGAATTCACGATGACAAGTTATGAAAATACAAACTATCCAGCAACGCTACCAATTCTGAAAGTTGACAACTATGAGAATTGATGCAAACAAATAAAAGTCTTATTCAGATGTCAAGGTCTTTGGGACCTTGTAAAAGATGGAGCCGAATCGCTTGGAGAAAACGCTTCAGAAGAAGAAAAGAAAAAATACACAGAATCTAATAAGCTGAATTATAAAGCATTATATATTAAAAATGATACTTAAATTTTTTTGATAATTTACATTTGAGATAAAAAATTGCCATATGATATTAGATTTGATGTTAGATTAGTATTTTTATTTTTAAATATAATTTTTGTAAAAGTTATTATAAAGTTCAACGCGGAGAAATTTATTAACTATTTAATTTTTATTTTTATTAATTTAATTTTTTATAATCTGATAAATATATAAACAATCATAATACATTTAGTATTTGATTAATTTTATTATGTATAGATATATTTAAAAGATCTTTGAATATGTCATAATTTTTTTTAAACAATATATATTTCAAAATTATTAAACAAAAAATAAACTTTTTATTAAAAAAATTATGCATTTAACTTTTTAAAATTTAAATTTTATCATTTTCAATATACAATTCTACTTTTCCCCCTATTTTTACCTTTACGAGCAAAATCCACAATAAAACTTTTTTAAAGACTAAATTATAGTTTTAATTCTTTTATTTTGGATTTTTTTACAGTAAATATGTATTAAAAAAATATATAAATAATCATGTTTCAGGAAAAATTACGTAAATAACCATGTTTCAGAAAATATGTGAATGGTGGCGCTAAGTAAATTGGCGCATGCACTCAATTTTTATAAGGATGCGCCAACTGAGATGGCGCATATGTGCAATGTGTTTGCTCTAAGTCATATCAGATGACATCTAATTGCTTTTAGGGGTAGGGGCAAAGTGATTTTTTTTTTCTATTTTAAATAAAAGACAAGTGCGAATCGATATTGCATAAGTTCGATATTCATTCATAACCATACGAGTACATAATGAGAGTAACAATTACATTTTATTTAGTTGTTCCTCCCCGGTACTTGATAACGACCCCATGTTCCGCACCTGCGTCCCCGCCTTATTCTTGGTGCATTTTCGATGATTTTCCTGTTGAGTTTGGGTCGAAGGCCCAACGTAGTCAACGCGTTCAGGATCTAAGAAAATCCGTCAGATCAGCACATTCGAAATATTCGCTTTTAAAAAGTCGGTTATCCATGCCCTCAAAGTTCCATCGCATTGGTGGTGGGTGGGGTTACATGGGTGGTCGATAGCAATGGTCGTCTGAAAAAGTGGAATTTGTGTAAGTAAAAGAGTCGTGTGGAGTTTGGTATTGAGATTGTTGGATGCTAGGGTTTAGGGTTGGTTGATGGTAAGATGGGTTATATTCTTCAGGTTCTCCTATATCTGGACTAAGGTGAGATGATGAGGGCCCCACAACAGAATGTTAGATGTATTGTCTTTGTTCAGAGTACTAAAATTGTGTGTGGGGCATTTGGGTGTATTGGTATTGAGGTTGGGATTGGGGTTGGGTGTAAGGCATATGAGTGTACTAGTTTTGAGGTTGGGATTGAGGTTGGGTGTGGGGCATGTGGGTATATTTGTATTGAGGTTGGGATTGGGGTCGGTATTTAGGTTGGGATTAGGGTTGGTATTGAGGTTAAGGTTTGTGTCGTCGTGGTGTTTGATGGGAGGTTGATGTTTGTTGGGTTTGTTGTTGGGTTTGTTGTTGGGTTGTTGTTGGGGGTTTGAGGATTGTGCCCATTGTGTGCGTGGATTGAGCAAATACCTCGGGTGAGACACATGCATTTTAGGGTTAGTAACCGACCTGTACCAATCCATATACTGATTTATGTGTTGCATATTACTCTGGTTGAGGAAAACAGGAAATTGTAAGATATGAAGGTGACGCCTAGCCCACATCTTGCACCATTCTGGAGCAAACTCTTTCCAATTATTAACACCCCATTGGGCGTCCACCCTTTTGAGATGCCAAGATGACAAACAAGTCGGATCAGATGGTATTTCTTGATGCATTCCAAAATGCATCTTGACATGGTCACTGTGGTGCATCTCCACAATGTTGAACCGTATGATTGCAGTCTTTGTCGTCCAAACTACTGCATCCTCAGGGTTGAGTTCATGCTCCAAATTCAAATATGGTCTCCAGATAAACTGTGGATAAAAATTAATTAGAAGATAGAAAACTTTAAAAATAATTAATTTAAAATTAAAAAAGTTTAGAGGTGCTAGGTACGTCATTTGGGCCAAGGTGATCCAATAGATTACGATACAGAGTGACATTAAATCTTGGATTTTTGCTATGATCCATACCCCTTACACAATACCTAAAGGAATGGAAAAAAATAATTAATTTTCTTACATATATTTGGCAAAGAGATGAATAAAAAATTATTGAAAATATTGCCTTACTTTGTTGCGTAGGGGAAAATGATAACATTGTTGTTGACGGGGTTAAAGGACTCCATTCTCCTTCAACCCCATGCTTGAAGCAAGAAAGCGCATCCATAAAAAGTACATTTGTCTTTTGATGCATTCTTACATAATGAACTGTATAGATGGGCTAAAACAGCAGAACCCCAACTATACTTTCTTGTACTCTTAAAACTCCTAAGCAATCTTAAATACATAAAATTTACAGTATTCTTCGTACTTTTGGGGAATAACAGGCTTTCAAACAGTAGCATAAAATAATTTCTAGCTTTAATTGTTACTTCTTCCTCGGTCGAATTTTCATTCAACTAAAGAGTCTCATAATGTTTTCTAAGTACAGTTAATAATATACCTTGGCCTCTAGCTCCGGTTGCTTCAACCATATCTTTGCCCAACAATGTCTCACATAGAGAATTAGGTTGTTGAATCGATCCATTCACAGCCTTACCTTCGATAGAGAGATCCAATAACATGTATACATCCTCTAGAGTGATGGTATATTCACCTATTGGTAGATGAAATGTGTGTGTCTTAAGTCTCCACCTTTCTAATATTGCAAGTATAAATTTTGAATCAATCATGCAATTTCAAATTTTTATTACATTTCTAAAATTGGCATATTCTAGATATGGAATGATTAACAGGTCGGGCTCAATATAGTGGTGTGAGCAAATTCTAAATCTTTTAGGATCCTAAATTCAAAATTTAAATAGTGTTAGAGTTTATAAGATGAATGCATTAATAATTTAATAAAAAGTATAAATAATATAAAATAATATAAACTTACAAACGACTCAATGTTTTCTTTTATGCCTCTGTGAGAGTCGTCCATTGTTAGGAGAACCATATTCGAAATTGTATAAGACAGTGTAAAATAAGTATCAAAGAGTTGTGGATTGGTGATGTAAAACAAGTGTCTGAGGCGCCATATTTATAGGCGAATTCGTATATATGTGAGTTAATGAAGTGGTTGGAGGTTGCATGCATGCAATGTACGTGTCATGCATGCACCATTCAAGTTGGCGACAACATGCATTTTTGAATGCATGCGCCATTCAAATTGGCATGGGGCAAGCCACCTTGTAGAGTAGGTGGCAGCGTAGGTGGCAGCGTATGGGTAGTGTAGAATGGCAGCATTGGGATAGTCTGATGCGCATGCAAGCTAGTTGACAAGGCTAGTAGGGATGCACCATCCCAGTTGACGCATATGAACAAAATAAGGAGGATGCGTCATCCCAGATGGTGCCTGGTAGGCTGAGATTTTTGTCTTATTCAAGTCACATGAATCTTATTTAGTCTCCTACACTCAAACACTCAAACACAATGTCCTCTACACCATAATATGTCATCAGTGCACATTTCAATGGTGAGACGTACAATTGTCCCACTTCTGGTTTTTTATTTAGAAACACAAATAACATTCATTTTGTTTAAACAGAAAAGCCAACTTCTTGTATTTCAAAAAACTACTAGAGATCAAACTTGGACGAGGTTAAGTGACATACATCTTCTGCCAAAATCTTTTTTTTTGTTGTGAGAACCAAGTAATTTTTATAAGGTAAAGGTTCAAGATGACGAGGACCTTCAAAATATGTTTTCTAGACATGAGTATCCTGGGTACAACTCGATTGAGTTGTACATTATGCTGCAGAAGCCTCAGGGGTCCTAACCAACTCAATCACAAGTGGTTGATCCTCTCAAAGACGAACAAGTAGAAGTAGATGTCATTGACGAAGAAGATGAAGATGAAGAGTTAAAGATTAACAACATGGTCAACAATGATTTCGAAGACGATGCAACACCTCAAATACCTCCAAGTGAAATCTACATACCACCTACACACATGACAAACTTCAACATGGCCGAAGATGAACCTTCAACCGATTTTTTTCAACCCGTATATGCAGTGAGATTAAAATATAAAAGAGAACAACAAATTTCGCTCAAGAGAAGATTTCATGTGAGCTATAAAAAAGTTTGACATGGTAAACTCTGTCGACTTTAAGGTTGATCAAGTAAATCCTGAAAGGTACAAGCTCAAGTGTATTCACACAAATTGTATGTTCAGGCTCACAGCATCATGCAGGTTTATAAGTGGTTGTTGGGTGATAGGTTCTATATCCACTCACACGTGCATTAATTCTACTCAATCACGAGATCATCGTAAATTAAGTTATGATCTAATATGTCAGGAAATCTTACCACTCATCAGCAATGGTCCGTCATTGAAGGTGAAAACCATAATCTCTCACATCACTACGGTGTACAATTATACTCTGTCATACAGAAAAGCTTGGTTAGAAAAGACAAAGGCTATTGAAAAGGTATATCGAAGCTGGAAAGAGTCATACAAATAACTACCACGCTACATGCATACACTTCAGACGTATGCCCTTGGAACTATTTATATTATGGAAACATTATCGACGTATGCCCAGACGGTACTTCTGTCAACATGAATGGAATATTCAGTCGAATGTTTTCAGTCGAATGTTCTAGGCTTTTCAACCTTGCATCACAGGGTTTGCGTCATACAAACCTATTATCCAGATAGATGGAACGTGGTTGTACGAGAAATATAGAGGCACACTACTGATGGCATTTGCATAAGATGGCAACAACAACATTTTTCCAATTGCCTTTGCTCTAGTCGAGGGCGAGACTGGTGGGGGTTGGAGTTTCTTTCTCAAGAATCTCCAAACACACGTGGCTCCTCAATTTAATCTTTGTTTGATCTCCAACAGACATGAATCTATTGAGAGTGCATACAATAATCCTACAAATGGTTGGCATGACCCCCATTCTATGCATGTCTACTACATTAGACATATCGTTCAAAATTTCACGAGGGAGATCAAAGACAAGGCTCTTAAAAAAACAATAATGAACGCGGGGTATGCATTAACACAAACCTTATTTAAACATTATCACAACGGGATCAGATTGTCAAATTCGGATGTAGGTAGGTGGATTAATAATATTCCAGTGGAGAAATGGACGAGTTCATATCATAATTGATAATGATGGGGCCACATGATAACAAATCTTGTTGAATCAATGAATGGTGTATTCAAAATCATACGAAACCTCTCAGTATGTGGTGTTACAATCGGGCCAACTAAGGAGTGAAAGTTGCCTGAAATTTATCAAGGCAGAGGGTACCAAAGCCAACACCCATCTTGTTACACAGTTCGACCGACATAACCACAACATCATTGTCAAAGAGACAATCGACCATAACAAGGGGCTGCCAAGACAAGAGTATAGGGTTATACTACCATATCATTGGTGCAATTGTGGAAAGTTTCAAGCCTTTCATATGCCTTGATCTCATGTCATTGCAGCATGTGCACATACTCATCAAGATACATTACTACTTCTATCTCCCATTTACAAGCCCGAGACCTTGCTCAGCATATACAACAATAGCTTTCCAGTGGTAGCGAAATCTGATTATTGGCCTGCGTACGAAGGGGAAATAGTTTGGCACAACACCCAAGTGCGAAGGAATAAAAAGGGTCGTCCCAAAAGCAAGCGTATCACAACTGAGATGGACGATCTTGACAAGTTAGAAAGAAAGTGTGGTTTATGTCATCAGGCTTGAAATTTTTTTCCCAATCGTGCTACTAGCTCGACAACATAAATAATATATGCAATCGGTCTGTACTTTTTTAATATCAGAGCTTTTTCTCATTAAAATCATCTCTTACAACAAAGCACACGCAATCAAAAAATAAAAACACATCACGACTAAAAAAATAACAAATAAAACATGTAAATATAACAAAAACACCACGATAAAATATCTAAGAAATTACAACTGTCAAGACAATTTCATCGGATCCGTACATCATTACCATTACGTATGTGTCTGTTTTGACTTCCTCCAAACAATATGAATTCTTCCAATTTCAAGTAGAGTGGCTTTTCTTATCCTCTGGATCCTTCTAATTTGTTCCCCAACTTCAATGTCTCTCTCTAGCCATCACTTGAACTCTCTCTTCAGACGCTCCATGGAGTGAATATGCCAAAAATTCATTTTCATCAGAGGTTTAGTGGGAGAGAAAATAATGTACCCATCTCTGGTGAAAATCATGGGATATGTCATGATGAAAAATGAAGAGATAAGATGAGAAGAGAAAGTGATAAAGTGTGAAGAATGATGGAGAAATGGGTGTTCTATTTATAGAAAACACAATTGCATGTATAAACCATCTCAGGTGGTGCCTCCTCCCCATATTATAGTGCATGTGCCATCTCATATGGCTTACAGGGAGTGTATGTGTATTAACCCAATATTTTCCCTCCCATTTTCTTTCTCAAGACATTCTTTTAAGGCTTCTCAAATACCCAAGACACTCAAAGGTTGACTAGTCAAGATGCACCTCCTAAGCCAAAGGCCCACAACTAGGGTTTGGAGTTTCTTAAGGAATTTTGGTTTGTAAAGGTCTCAAGTGGCTCCCTCGGTTCTTCATAGGTCCTCAACAAGGTTCATGTCAAGTTTCAAGCCCTGCATTACAAGTTTGCTCAGTCAATGACTCAGATGATTGAAAGTCAACTGTATTGGTCAAAAAGTCAATTGTGATCAACATACAACCAAACTTCAAGATTTTTGGTCAACATCAACATTTTGAAGTAATATTAACCATTTTATCAAGGTTTGATTATGATTTCTCAAGAAAAGCTCTCAAATCATCAAAATTCCAAAATTGCCAAATTAGTGTTTCCTTAGGAGAAGTCAACTGAATTTTGACCAGGCATAACTTTCACATGCTTCATCAACTTTTCCCCAAACAAATCCCATTTTGAATAAAATTCAATTCTCTACAACTTTTTTTTTATTCTCAAGTCCAAAAAATGCTTCATTTGGAAGATATGAGCTAATACATTATAAGTCATTTTCAAAAGTCAACAAAAGACACTTTTTTTAAGGCAACTTACATCAAGATAATATCTTCAAAAGAAAAAATGATCAACATAGATATTGTAGAGGAAATATTGAGCTTTCCAAAAAGTCAAAGATCATATTTAAAAGATGAAAATTGAGAAAGTTATGAGTTTCACAAGTTGGAAGATTTTGAAGAAATTCATGAAGTTTAAATTGGACAATTTTGAAACTTTGAACTAGTGAGCCTAATTTTTGGTGTTCAAACATGTTTACCAAATATTAGAGGACCTCTAAGTCCATTTTTACATGGCTTTGACTTTTATTTATATTTATCTTGATTTTATTTAATTTAAAATCAAATAAATTAAATAAAAACACAAGAAATCATGGGCTATGCATATGGGCTTGATTTAATCAACTTTAAAGCCCATTAGTTCATGCAAGACCAATACAAGATGTCCAGGTTCATGCAGCAATGAAAATGGCAAGGATATCATGAGTTTGGAAACATTTAAAATCTTGATTTTTTGTTTTAAAACCATGGTTAATAGTGTGATTCCTTGCCATATTGGTCTACTCCTCTCTTCCCTCTATATAATGCACAACAACTCAGATCAAGTGACCATGCATAGACTGCATCACAAAATCTTCAAGTTCTCAAAAAACTCTCAAAGTTGCAAAATTCGAAAATCAACTTTCTAACCATCCTCCATTAAAACCAACCACACATTTGTGTCCCTGAGATTCCCAGGAACCTCCACGGATCTAAGAACTCGTCCAATCGTGCTTAGAAGGCCATTCACGAACACTCCGATTTGGTAAGGTTTTTGAATTTCAAAACTCTGATTTCAATCATGTTTTAGGGCATGCTAACATTTGTTTGAGTTTATATGAGTTGTTAGATCAGATATGGATGGTTAAATTAAAGGTTCCACGTCAGAATTGCAGGTTGCCATTGTTAGGGCTCCGGAGCTGTTAAGCTTCGAGCTGAGCAATGCCATGAGTTTCAGGCCAAACGGATGATACCACTGAACTCGCAGCCCCATAATTAGGGGGAATACGGTCTTTGTTTCCATTAATCTATCGTTTTTTTGCATATCAGAAATTCCTTCACCAGAGAAGAAGGAGTTGACCACCGTGAGGGGTGGTCTGACTTCAACGAGGCTTGCGTGGCAAAATAAAATAACATGATTGGTTTATTCAAATATCCAGGGTCCCACTGGGACGCGTGTACTTGCTAATTTGGACTTAGCTCTCATTTTATGTTATTTTGTTTTGTTTGAACTAACATAACGAATGAGCTAAATGGTCTAGTGGTAAAGCATGCTAGTGTGAAGCTAATAAGCCTGGTTTCGATCCCCAGGTTTTGCATTTTATTTTTCTAACAATTTCATTTCAGATCCCATGCATATAAGGATTAACCAACGCATGGTATGGTTCTCATCCGGGCCATCAGATCCCATACTCCAAGATCCAACGTTTCCAGACACGTAGGCGTATGTTAGACCTCCAAAGAAGAGCAACATTGGATTGAACACAACTCCCAGGCTTAGTCATTTGTGGGCCTAAGGACATTCGTTTTTGCACCTCCAAATTATTGTTTGCAGCACTTGGGCCCTATTGCTAATGGGCCTGGGATTTCTCTGAAGCACCCCCCATTTCTTATAACATGGCCCATTTTCAATTTTTTGATTTAATTATTCATTTCCTTTTTTATTTCAATTAATTAATTTTTTTAATTAAAAAATCATAAAAAAAATCAGAAAATCACAAAAAATATTAGACTTAGGTTTTTATTAATTAAATTAATTTTGATTAATTATTTAATCACCTTTTTTTTGAACTAATTAGAATTAGGGTTCCCTTAATTTAATTTAATTATTTTTTTTAAACAAAAAAAAAACAAAAAACAACAAAAATATTTCTTTTTTTACCACTTAGAACTTTTTAGGGTTTTTCTTCTACGCGCGTTTATTTATTTTATCCGCATTATTATAAATTATCTAAGTGTACAAAGGATGTAATAGTTTAATTTAGGACCTTTTATATTTTTCCCCATTTTGGTTTGTATTCCCCCAATCCCGAAGCGATGTAATAGCGTAGTTTAAATTCTCGCACTTCTATTTCCTGCCCTATGTATATATTTAATTGCTAGATGTATGCTGTGATACGGTGGGAGAACTGACTATGGTTTTGCGTTTGTTTTCGCAAATGTTTCGGTTGAGCAAGAGTCGCCACCGACTTTTTATTTTATCCTAAGGAAAGGTTAAAAAGCACATCAAAAACCTTTGAGATATTTTCTTGGGTTCGGGGAGTAGATTATAGAAAGGGAAGGTATTAGCATCCTTTCTATCCATGGTTATCCATGGGCTCTTAGATACTTGCTTAGATCAACTTGCCTTGGTTTTCAATTGTTTGAAATGGTGCTTTGTGCGTGGTTTTGAAAATGTTTTGAAAAAGATGCCTTGTCTAGGCTACCCTTGTAACAATTCTTTACTCGAATGTTTTACAAAAGGTGTTTGTCTTTTTGAAAAGTTGTTTCAAGGTTTTTTGAAAGTTTGTTTTGAAAGTGTGGTTTGAAAAATAGGCAAGTGTTTTCATTTTGCAAGTTGACAAGTACTTAAGAGCCATCTACCCTAAAGTTCTCAAAGATTTTTTGCTATGTTTTAACCCTTTTAACAATTTTGTTCCACCATTGCATTTGGTGGACAATCTTGTGTTAGGAGGTGAAAGGGACGGGCGCGGGTCATCGTTTAGACCATAATTGCAATGGTGCCAAGTATCTTTGGGCAATTTTCCTTTAAGGGACTTGATCATTTTTTAGGCAACTTTCAAAAGCGTCATCGAGGGACTATGATCATTTGATTTTGTATTTGTTTTGCCCAAAGAGACCTAACATGCAATATGGCCCATTATTGAAGGCAACAAGTGGAATACCCTAGGGGTGCAAGTGTGATTAGTGTTGTCCATTTTCATGCTTGTTTATCTTGAAATTAGGTCAAACTATTTTTGTTGTTTTTGATTCGCATACAAACCCTAATTCTAACATGGTATATTTAGAAAGCATTAAAGTGCGAAATTTAAAGTCCTAAACTATTACAACACAATATATGGGAAGGGGGGTACAAATGTTCAAATGGGAGGTATTTTAACAAGGAATTTAAACCTAGACTATTACATCAAATTGGGAATTATACAAATTGATTAATGTACAATAATTAAATAAAAAAGGAATAAATATGCAAGATGCAAAAATGTTTTTTATATGTATGAAAAAAGTGTTTTTTATATGTATAAAGTAAACAAAAAATAAAAAGAATTAATTTTTTGGAGTTTTTATGTTCTTAGGGCAAAACCCTAATTTATTAAATAAAAGGTATTAATTATTTAATATGTATAATATTTATTATTTATATAAAAAAATGAAGTATATTAAAAAAAGGGTATTTTTAATGTCAAATATTAATAAAAATAAAAATGTATATATTTTGTATTTTTTAACCTAAATATACTAATAAATATATATGTATTTGTATTATATGATAAATATATTAAATATGTGTAAAAATATAATATTTAATATTTACAAAAAAAGTATTTTTGATATAAAATGTTTTCAAGAGAGAAAATAAAAATAAAAATCAGAAATAAAATAAGTTTGCATTTTTTTATAGTATTTTTAAATAAAAGTATATTTATATATTTATTTATGTACAAATACCTATTTAAACAAATAAATGCCTAATAAATTCAAAAATGGTGTGAAAAATATTTTTTATATTTTTAATATTATGAGAGAAAATAAATAAGTCAGAACAAAAAAGAAAAAGTCAAAAAATCATGAAAATAAGCATAATGGGCCCGAGAGGTGTAAAAGCAAAAATAGGGTGCAAATAAGAAAAGCTAGAACAAGCCCAGCCCAAAGGACCTTCTTCAACCTCTAGCCAGAAACTTTGTCAAAAACGCGCGCTTGGAACACTGATTCAAACATCTGGATTCCTGGACTTTTAGCACAAACTTACAACATAAGAAATGTTAAGCATCAAGCCACGATTCTGGACATGTAAAGAACTCATCCTAACTCTCAGAAATGAGAGAGAATTTCTCCATTCCCAAATCTTAACCTAACTTTTTATCAATGTTCAGACCTCAAATTCTCATAGCACAGGCAAAATAAATGGAAAGTAAAGGCATGTACAGTTTCAGGGGCATGAGTAGAACACTTTTTATTCACAAACCTAGAGCTAACAATGCCTACATTGAGAGTTAGAAGTTCATGAATATACCTGCTCAGTTGGAATCGTGTCTGGCAATGGAGGAGCTTTCAGGGCAAGATGATGGTTTGTACAGCTTGCTTGAAGTGTGAGGATGCTATTCCAATACTTGGTATGCTTTGAAACCTTCTATATCAAGCTGCAGAAGTCAACCTGCAAGAGGAAGAAATGAAAATGGCCAAACTGATTAGAGGAGTTACAGTCTACTTCTAATGCTTTGGATAGTTTGGATTGATGGTAAGGAAAGTGTTTGAACTGGTTTTGGCCAAGATGCACGATGGAAATGAACTGTGGGATTCAAGTTGCAGAATATGCCCTGTTTTGCCACAAAACTGTGATTTTCTGTGTATGGATGGATGAAGGGTTGCTTGGTCGTGCTTTAGGTCAGTTAGGGAGTGTGAAATGTGTGGACAAAGTTTGCTTAGGTTGGTCTTTGCAGGAATGTGTTGTGTTGTACAAAATGCAAGCTTTCTTCACACTTAAGCAAGAAAAGGTCCACTTGAGTTCTAGGCTGATAGAGGCCCCCCTAATGTGCTGCACCACTTAGTCTTGATCAGTGTAATTAGTCTAATAACTTGTGCCAAAAGGATATGCACTGTACTTGTTTGGATTGCTAATTGACATAAAGTTCCACTTTTGCAAAAATGGCCATTATGCTTTTTTCTACTTTGGGATTAAACCTCTATGCAATGCTTGAACACATGAAATATGGTCTTGGCACAATGAGTTTGCATTAAATTTATGAGTTCAAAAGGGATTTAGGGCCTGTAATCAAGAAATGCAAGCTGAGTTCAAAATTGCCTAAGTGTATGGACATGTAATTTGGTCATGAACAAAGTGAGTTTTTCCCATATTGCCAAATTCGATTCTCTCTAACCATGAGGTTGTTTGATGAGTTCTTGGACATTTTGGAAAGCTTGGAATGTGTAATTCAATCCATATTTGAAATGAAAATTGAAATTCCAAGTGGAAGTATGTGAAAAATGGTCTTGAAGTTAGGCAAAAATCCTGCCTAAAATAGGTCAAATTTTCTCTAAGTTAAGAATGGTTTGGTACCCTTGTTCCAAAATTTGTAACTTGAGATACACGCTTATTTTGGGAAAACTTTGTGAATCAAAGTTGTAGATTTTGCAATGGACTACAACTTTCATGTTTTGACTTTTTCTTGAATCCAAATGAATCTTGGTGAGAAAGTGGGACAAAGTTAGGAAAAAATTAGGGTTTTTCATAACTTAGAAAAATTCTAAGTTATGAAAAATCTTCATTTTAAACCCTAATTTGTAATTCTTGATTTCTTGATGAACAAGTTTCATGATTTGGCATGTTTTGATGAAAAATGAATCTTGACACTTGATCTTGACCAAAAAGTCAAAGTTTGACTTTTCAGTATACAGTCAAAATTGATCAATTGACTGGGAAATTCAACTGTCAATCTTGTGCATTTGGGATCTTTTGAGCTTGTTGAGTATGTCAAGACTATTCCATTGGGTCCTTGAGTCCATATGTGAGCTTGGTTTGCCCTTGGCTAGGTCAAACAGTCAAAAATTGCCTTTGTGCAGTCAAAACCCTAAAAATGACCATTTTGCCCTTTTGGTGATCTGATCAAATTTCTTGTGGAATTGTGATCCAAACTTGATCAAATGGTCAATGTGAGTTCATAATGTTGATGTGGGTCAATTTTCATGAGGTTTGACTGTTAATTGGCCACAGTTGACTTTTTCCCCAATACAGCTGATTTCTAGGTCAACTGTCCAATTGACTGGGCAAAATTTGGAATCAAGACTTGAAACTTGGTATGGATAAACTTGGGAGTCCAACATGAAGCATGAAAGTCATCTTAGGCTTTTTAGGTCAAAACATCTTTGCTCAAACACAAACCCTAATTTGGGTCCACAGTGCAAGGGGAAGTCTTGAGCAGATGAAACCCTAATTGGATCTTGAGCTCCAAGGGCTTTGTGATGAGAAAATATTGAGAAAATGGGAGGGAAAATTTTGGGGTGCAACATATGCTAATAGGTTTGCATGATAAGACCTAAAAAACAAACGGTAGAAAACCTAACATCCAAGATAAATAACTGAAACACAACACACATCGCACATGCGCACCTCTAAGATACCTCCACTTGTTGCCTTCGAAAAAAGAGTCATGTCCCTTTAACATGGGACGATTTAGAAAATACCCTCGGTTAAAAAGATCGTAGTCCCTTGATGACCCTTCGATGTTGCCTTTTGGTAAATGATCTAGTCCCTTACGATAAATTGCTAAAGCATCCCACAAGTTGCCTTCATGACTGTACGATGACCCGCGCCTGTCCCTCAAAACATCAAATGATAAGGCTACCTACTAACTAATGGTAAGATATCATTATCTAAAGAAAAAGATAAAAAGAAAAAATACCATTCGAGTAGGTAGACCGCTTATAGTTTCTTGCTCACAAAAACAAACAAAATAATTTTTAACACATACACAAACTCTTCTATATTTTCAAAAACAAAACACTTTGTATACATTCTCAATGATACGAGAACCATTACAAAGTTCACCACACTAAGGTGTCTTTCCAAAATATCTTCAAATACACTTACATAAAAAAGCATTTTCAAAAGTGAGCTAGTAACTAAGAGCCCGTAGACAACTACAGATGGAAAGGGTGCTAATACCTTCCCTTTTCATAACCTACCCACCAAAATCTTTAAAAAGGTCTTTCCTGTTCTTTTCACCCTTTCCTTTGTTGGATAAAAGAAAAGTCAGTGGCGAATCTTTCTAAACACGATATTTACGATAAAATGTAAAACCAGTAAACTCAGTTCTCCCACCGTATTACAGAACTAGCGACTCTGTTGGGGATATTACACAAAAAGTGGGGTTACCTTAAAGATATTTCATATTTTAAATGCTTTCCTTGTTTGACTTTATTGATTTATTCTTGAAGGGTTATTTGGGTATTCTTGTAAAGATCCTATACCTAGATCTGAGGCATATTAGGTAAGTAGCAATAGATCGTAGGGACTATGCAGCGTAATACCGACATGGTTGAAGTGATAACTACTTTAGTGTGACACATTTATTGGTACCAATATCCCTTAAGTCCAATAGAGGAGAATATGGGGCCGCTGTGTGGTGTCATGAAGCACTAACTGACTGTAGAACCTTAGTTGAACAACTTAGCCATTAGAAAGTAGTGAGATAGTCGGCTTTGGTGCAAGACTAAGGTTGGTTGATACTCGATACTACACTCATTGAGAGCAGAATTTCGGGATATTTCGGTCGCTAATAAAGAAGCTTGTGCTAAAACAATGCTCGAGAGAAAGATCTGTAATATTGAGATTCCTTAGAACCCGGTTACTTTCTTTAGGACGGGTTGAACCAACTAAACTTCAAGAGGGTACTTACCTATAAAACTCCATGCAAGCTTTAACCTATGGCCTTATGTGCTTTGTTTGTGTGTGATTAAATTATTCGAACATAACATCATGCATCATAACATTCATACCATTCCATTTCCTAACCATTTCAAGGACCATGGAATTTATCTTTGTTCTGTTTTGCAGACTATGGCTTCCGCTCGCAGAAATACCATCTGAATCAACTTCATAAGGGTGCCTCCTCAACTCAAAGAGTTAGCTTCAAGGGTTCCTGAAAATTCTTCGTTCACCAAAAGATATGGTCGACTTCTCAATTTGGTTACCTCAAGCTTTAAAGAAGACATAATGAGGGTGCTCTTTCAGTTCTTTGACCATGTACATCATTGTTTCACTTTTCCCGACTATCAATTGGTGCCTACAATGGAAGAATTCTCTCAACTACTAGGAGTATCTGTTCTTAATCAAATACCCTTCATCGGTTTAGAGGAAACTCCAAGACCCAGAGTTATTGCCAAGGCCTTACATCTGAAGAGTTCTGACATTGTAGCTAACTGGAAGACAAGAAATGGGGTCAAAGGCTTTTTGGCTAAATTCCTGATGGAGAAGGCTTAACTATTTTGGGATAATTTGGATTTACAAGATTTTGAGGACATCTCGGCTCTTCTAATCTATAGGTTTGTGCTTTTTCATAACTCTGACCAACTCATAGATGTGAATGCTCTCAAAATTTTCTTTACTTGTAACCCTATGCCTACATTGCTTGGAGACGTTTTGCACTCTCTTCATACTCACACTATGAGGAAGCGAGGAACTCTTATGTGTTGCTTGCCTTTGCTGTCTAGTTGGTTTATTTCGCACATTCCTCGATCAGTATTGAAGAATGAGCAGGGTTTGAGGTGGTCGCAAAGGTTAATGTCGCTTTCTCATACAGATATCCATTAGTGCTCTCGATCTCAAGAGAACATTACTATCATTTACCGTTGTGGGGAGTTCCCTAATGTTCCACTCTTAGGAACTAGGTGAGGTATTACTTATAACCCTTCTCTGGATCTACGACAATTTGGCTATGCTAGAAGAGATGGTCCCCATGATGCACTCATTTAAGGTATTGTATTTGATTATGAGAACGATGTCCAATGTTATAATCGAAGGTTCGTACATGCTTGGGGAATGGTAAGTAAGGTGGATAGCAAGACTTTGGGGCATAAGAATTCCATCCCTCTTGAGCCTTATCTCAAATTCATACAAGCTCGTGCTCAGAGTCTCATGATGCCATATCCAACCGTCCTACCAATAGTTGTGGATCCTGTTGTTGAAGGGGATGTTCCTTATACCATTCTCTACCCTGATATGCCTACTGATCTTGAAGAGTTAAAAAAGTATTGGATTCAACTGAAGGAAGAACGGGACATCTTTGAGACCCAATTCTATGCAAGTGAGAATAAAATGTTGGAACTCACAAGGCAACTTCAAGAGGAGCAGAGTCTTAATGCTTACATCAGTACAAAGAGGAAGCGTCCTTGGGAGATTTGATTCTTAGATTTTAGGAGTTCATTTTATCTTTGAAAGCTTTTGTAAGCCTTAAAGTCAGTTGTAATTTGAACTTTGCTAATAAAATTTTTGTTTCTTGTTTCCTCTTGGTTAGAAAATTTAAATTTCCTAATGTCCTTGAAAGCATTGAATTTACATATCATGTACCATTTCATAACAGGTTTCTCGTACAGGTTTCTCATTTTCTCGCTGTTTATTTCAGTATAAAAATGGCCCTCAAACAAACTGTAAAGGATCTCCAGGATCAGCATGCTCAGTTCCAGGAAAATCTCATGAATTTGGCCCAAGGGCAAAAAGAGTTGTTGACGCTCGTCTCCAAGAAAAAGAAGACCAAAAAGCCAGTTGTTGTCCTCAACACGGGGAGGAGATTCAAGGGTACTATTCAACCAATCTATGTAGAAGATGACTCGTCTGAAGAATATGACAACAATAATGAGGATGGCAAGGACAAGCAGGATTATGAGAATACTCCTGAAGACGAAGACTTTTCTGATGAACAGTATCCCCCTGAGGATGACAGATATAAACAGTTGGAGGACATGCTCAAGGCAATGGAAGTCCAGAAGGTGCCTGGACTAGATTTTGGTGATTTAGGTCTGGTTCTGGGGGTGGTTATTCCACCTAAGTTCAAAGTCCCTATTTTTGCTAAGTATGATGGGGTCTCTTGTCCTAAGCTCCACTTGAGATCGTACGTTTGAAAGATACAGCCTCACACTACTGACCGGAAGTTATGGGCCCATTTCTTCCAAGAAAGTTCGGCTGGCACATAATTGGAATGGTTCTATCAACTAGAGGGAACCGATATTCATACTTGAGAGGACTTGGTTGCTGCTTTCTACAAGCAGTACCAATATAACACTGACCTCGCACCAACTTGAGTGTAACTGCAGAACATGGCCATGGGCTCTAATGAGGGGTTCAAGGAATATGCTAAAAAATGGAGATACTTAATTGGTAGGGTGCAACCTCCTTTGACTGATCGGGAAATGATAGACATCTTCATGGGCACTCTGACAAGCCCGTTCTTTAATCTGCTGATTGGGAGTTCCTCATTTGGTTTTACATAGATGATTATGACTGGAGAGAGAATTAAAAATGGTATCAAGAGCGGGAAGATCCTGATGGCAGCATCTTCAAATGCTGTGAAGAAGCCATTTGGAGGGAAAAAAGAGGTCAGTGTTGTCTACGGCCAAAAGATCCATGGTAAAAGTAGTCGCCACCAATCTATGGGAGCGGTGTTAATTTCCAGTCTGGCGCCTGCTCAACAACAACAATAGGGTAACTACAGAAGTCCAGACACTCCGAGAAGGCAATTCACTAAGATTAATATGCCTCTGTCTCAGGCACTATAACACTTACTAAAAGCCAAACTCATTTCGCTGCGGATCCTCCTCCCAATCCCAACACCGCCTCTCCTAAGTACAATCCGAATGCAAAGTGTGCTTATCATTCAAATAGTCTTGGTCATGACACCAATAATTGATGGGCCTTGAAGAACAAGATCCAGGACATATTGAAAATAAGGAGATTGAATTCGATCCTCCAGAGACCCCAAATATGATTACAGCACCTATGCCCAAGCATGATAAAGGCATAAATGTTGTTGAAGATATTTTGTATGTTACTTCTGTGAATGATGTGGTTACTCCGCTCTCTACAATAAAGAAAAATCTGTTACAAGCTGGTTTATTTCTAGGTTGTGTTGAAGGTTTTTATTACTGTGCAGTCGAACCCAATGACTGCGAGTCACTAAAAAAGGGTGTTCAAAGCTTGATGAATGAACACATCATTCTAATTGAAAAAGTTCCGCCTACCAATAATTTCTTCAAAGATCTGCCTGTTATCTCTGGTACTCGTTTTAGGATCCCTTCCAAAGGTCCTATAAGGATTACCGCTAATATGAAAGCTGCTCTGCTGGTTATTACAATGCCCGGGCCTATCCTGTATTCCTCGGAGAAGGCAGTTCTGTGGCATTATGGGTCTGACGTCTATTATCATGGCGTCAAGCAAGAATTGTCCGATGAAGAAAAAGAAGAAGTTGATCCCAGTATTGTCAATACTACGGGGACTAGTAAGATTAAAATAAGTGGAAGGATTTTCTCTTCAGAAATCTCTCCACCTGATCAGATTACAGTTTCCAAGATGACTGCTGGGGATCAGGGTAAAGAGTCGGTAATAGAGCCTGCCCAGATGGAGGCTCCAATAGAAGCTCCTGTCAAAGATAGTTCTGGAGAAGATTTAGAAGAGGTTTTGAATATCATTCGCCAAAGTGATTATAAAATTGTCGAACAGTTGGGGCAGACCCCATCCAAAATATCTATGTTGTCACTACTGCTATGTTCTGAGGCCCATACAAAGGTTTTAGTGAAATTCCTAAAGACTGCTCATGTGCCGCAGGAAATTTCGGCAGATCAATTTGGAAGCTATGTGGCCAGTCTAACAATTGACAATGGTTTGGGTTTCTTCGATGCTGACTTGACTCTGGAGGGGAGGAATCACAATAGGGCCCTTGTATGTCTCCATTGAATGCAGGGCACTACATTGACCCATGTATTGATTGACACATGATTATATCTGAATGTTCTGGCAAAAGGCGCTCTCGATCGGTTTGATTCTGAAGGGTTGGTGATGAAGCCCAACAATATCATAGTTTGAGTCTTTGACAGCTTGAGACGAATCTGCATGGAGAGGTAGACCTCCCGATCAAGGTGGGTTCACAGATTTTTGAGTCCACTTTCTATGTCATGGACATCCGGTCGGTTTACTCTTGTTTATTGGGATGCCCTTGGATCCACGGGGTAGGTGTTGTCACTCTTACACTGCACCAGAAGCTAATATATCTGGTTAAAGGGAAAGTTGTTACTGTTTGTGGAGAAGAGGAATATATGGTCAGCCACCTCAACTTCTTCTGATGTGTCGAGATGGATGGAGAATTCATTGAAACACCCTGTCAAACCTTTGAAGTGATCTCTCCTACTGTTGTTGAAGATTTTTCAGCCATTCCGAAGATCACCAAAACTCCGCACATGGCCTCCTTGAAAGATGCTAAGGACACTATTGAAGAAGGTGGTAATACAATTTGGGGTAAGCATCCAGATATCCCTTTCAAGTCTAACAAGTTTGGTCTGGGCTTTACTGCATAAGGTCAAAGGGTTGTTCGTCGGGCTCGTGCTGGGAGACCTTCGTTCCACATCAGCAACGCTGTGGTCAATGCTATAGAGGATGCAGACAATGATTGTGACTTCAATAACTGGATATTCTCGACCGTAGGTGATGAACTGGAAAGCTGGAAGGAAGAAGACATCTTTCCCATCTCCTTTAGTTGGGAGTACTAAGCTATATTCCTGTCTTTTTATTTTCAAAAGTTTTTGGCTATGTGATAAAAATGACTTTAAAACCTTGTGTCTTACCCGGGGAACAATGGTTCATTTGTCAAAGGGTTGATTAACTATTCATAAACATTTTTTCATTCAATAAAAACATTGGACGTTTTGCATACAAATTTTGTGATCCCTGTCTTTCTTTTATCTTATTACATTTTCAAATAGATATGTGTTTTTACACACACCCACAAACTACATTGCAGATCCTCATCCACAATGGATCTCGTTGATAACGACTATTCTATTGCCTCATATGACTTTGATAATCCAATCTACCAAGCCGAGGACGAAGGTGAGGAAGATTGTGAAATACCTGGAGAACTTGCCAGACTCTTGATACAGGAAGAGAAAATTATCCAACCACATGAAGAGTCGGTCGAAGTGGTAAACTTGGGTACTGAGACTGACAGTAAAGAGGTCAAGATAGGTGCTGACCTAAAAAGCAGTGTCAAAAGCAGGTTAATCCAGATGCTACATGAATATGTTGAAATCTCCGCCTGGTCATACAAAGATATGCCAGGGCTCCATACCGATATTGTGGTTCATCATCTGCCAATGAAAGAGGGTTGTGCTCCGATAAAATAGAAGGTTTGTTACATGCGTCCTAAATTGTCAAAAAAGATCAAGGCTGAGGTCATGAAACAATTTAACGCAGGGTTCTTGGCAGTGACGTTATATCCTCAGTGGGTTGCTAATGTTGTTCTGGTGCCGAAGAAAGATGTTAAGGTGCATATGTGGGTAGACTACAAGGATCTGAACAGGGAGAGCCCTAAAGACAACTTCCTATTACCACATATCGATGTTTTGGTTGGTAACACTGCCCAACATAAGGTATTCTCTTTCATGGATGGCTTCTCAGGTTACAATCAGATCAAGATGGCGCCTGAAGACATGTAGAAAACCACCTTCGCCACACAGTGGGGAATTTTCTGTTATAAGGTTATGCCTTTTGGGTTGAAGAACACCGGGGAAACCTATCAACACGCCATGGTAGCCTTATTCATGATATGGTTCACCACGAGATAGAGGTCTACGTTGATGACATGATAGCCAGGTCGCAAACTGAAGAAGAGCATCTTGATCACATGCACAAACTGTTTGAAAGACTGAGGAAGTATAAACTGAGGCTAAATCCAAACAAGTGCACCTTTGGGGTGAGATCTGGTAAACTTCTAGGCTTCATCGTCAGTGGTAAGGGTATTGAGGTTGACCCTGTGAAATTTAAAGCCATTCAAGAGATTCTCGCTCCTTTTACAGAGAAGGAAGTCAGAGGTTTCTTAGGACGACTGGATTACATTGCCCGTTTCATTTCGCATTTGACTGCTACTTGTGAGCCAATCTTCAAGGTGCTGAAGAAAGATCAAGTAGTAAAATGGAATAACGAATGTCAAACAGCCTTTGATGAAATTAAGGAGTACCTATAAGAACCTCCCATTTTGATGCACCAGTCGAAGGAAGACCTCTAATCATGTACTTAACAATGCTAGAGAATTCAATGGGGTGTGTACCGGGACAACATGATGAGTCTGGTCGAAAAGAGAATGCAATATACTACCTTAGCAAAAAGTTTACCGACTGTGAAATAAGATATTCACTACTCGAGAAAACTTGTTGCGCTTTGGCATGGGCTGCTCACCGACTAAGACAATATATGTTGACCTATACTACTTTGTTGATCTCTAAAATGGATCCTATCAAGTACATATTTGAAAATCCAGCTCTCTCCGGAAGAATTTCCCGATGGTAGATGGTCTTAACAGAATATGGTATCCAGTACACCACTCAAAAGGCAATCAAAGGAAGTGTACTAGATGACCATTTGGCGCATCAGGCTGTAGACGACTATCAGTCTACGAACTTTGAATTCTCAGACGAGAACATTATGATAGTAACAGATTATAAGAAACCTGGACCGTATGAAGGACCTGAACAAGGATCCCAATGGACTATGGTTTTTTATGGAGCTTCCAACGCTCTTGGCAACAGAATTGGTGATGTGATCATTTCCCCCGAAGGTTGCCATACACCTTTTACTGCCAGACTTTACTTCGACTGTACCAACAACATGACCGAATATGAAGCTTGCATCATGGGTCTTAGGGCGGCTATTGACTTGAGAAACAAGTTCTTAAGCATGTTTGGAAACTCAGCCTTGGTGATCAGTCAAGTTAAGGGAGATTGGAATATGAAGCACCCAAATCTCATTCCTTATAAAGAACGTGTACTAACCCTGATCCCGTATTTCGAGGAGGTTACCTTTGAGCACATACCAAGAGAAGAGAATCAAATGGTGGATGCTCTGGAAACCATGTTGTTGTACCCCAAAATGTTCCCTCCCATTTTCACACAAAACATACTCCTAGAGGTCCTCAATTGCTCAAGTTGACTAAGGATTGGCCAGACAAATCCTCCTCTTAAGACAATAAGCCTCAAACTAGGTTTTCAATTTCAAGCAAGATGGTTGAGTTCCAAGGGTCCCAAATGGTGTCCATCATCCTCAAGATCATCCATGCCAAGTTTCATGCCTTGCACAACAAGTTTGCGCAGTCAACTGCTCAGATGCCTGGAAATCAACTATATTAGGTCAAAAGTCAATTGTGGCCTATATACAGTCAAACTTCAAGATTAGTGGTCAACATCAACATTTTGAAGTATTATCCATTATTTGATCAAGGGTTGATCATGATTCCTCAAGAAATGCTCCCAACTCACCAATAGTCAAAAAGGGCAATTTAGGGTTTCTATAGGAAAAGTCAACCAATCTTTGACCAGACACAACTTTCTCATACTTTATCAGAAATTTTCCAACCAAGGCTCATTTTGAAGAGAATCTAATTCCCAACAACTTCTATACATCCCTTAAGGTAAAGAAATTTTCTTAAGGGTCTAAGATAATTTGTAAGGCAACATTCGAAGCGTCATCGAGGGACTATGATCTTGTATTTTTGATCGTTTTTTCTAAAGTGTCTCACAAGCGTAACATGATCATTTTTAAGGCAACAAAGTGGAGTTAACCCTAGAGGTGTAATTGTGCAAGTGTTTTATATTTAATTCTTGATTTATCTTAGATTTAAGGCTTTCTATTTGTTGATTTTAGTCTTTCCATACAAACCCTAATTACTAGCATTTATATTCGAAAGCGGTAAAATGCGGAAAATAAATATCCTACGCTATTACATCATTTGGGGATGGGAGTACAAATTTACGAATGGGGATTGCAAGAAATTAAATTCTAATTATCTATTATAACCATATTGAATTTGAATAAATGTACAAGAAATGAGTAAATATAATGCACAAGAAAATAAATGTGATGTATAAAGGAAGAGAAAACTGTTTTTGTTTTGGATTTTTGTTTGGTTTTTTAAGGTTAAAGAAAAGGTTTTAAACCTAATTATATAAAAGGAAAATAATTAACTAAAACAAGAAAATAATTAAATCTAAGTTAAAAGAAAGAAGTTGATTTAATTTGAAGAAGACAATTTTTTTCAGGTTTTATGAAAAGGTTTTAATTTAATTAATCAAACTAAAATGAATAGAAAAATTAATTGAATTCCTAAGTTATAAACTAATTTTAATTAGAAGATAAAATAAAATGAAATAAACCTAAGTCTAATTATTTAATTAATGATTAAGAAAAGAAATTAATTTTAATAAGAAAATGTTTTTGGTCTTAAAAGGAATGAAAATAGGAGTATACTAAATATGTTAATAAATAAATAAAATATTTTTGGATTTTTATTAATAAAAGTAATTATAATAATAATATTAATAATAATAAAAATAATAAATAAAATAAAATAAAATAAATATTAAAGTTAGTAAGGTGTAAAAAATAATATAGGGAGTGTGAGAAAAACAGTTTTTGTGCGTTAGAGGCCCAAGGCCTGTTTTTGTTTAATCAGAAAATGAAAAAAATAAAATAAAGGGGCCTGCATGTTATGAGTAAACATGGGGTGAGTTTGAGTAAAAAACAAGGCCCAAAGACCTTAGGCCAAGGCACACTGACTTGTGACAAAAAAAGAAGAAAAACAATGAAAACTTAGAAAAAGGGCAGCGTTGGGGCTCGAACCCAGACCCTTAGTAATAATATGTGCGCGTTCTATCACGGGAGTGGCTATACATCCATTTATTTATACAAAACCATAAATATATATTTAAAAACCCTTTCTAGGCCTGCACTTCATCTTCTTTCTCGCGCCATGTTTGAACCTGTAGCTTTCTCATTTCTCAACAAAAATTAAAACTGTAAACATGAAAGTTACTCCATTTTTCCTCACGATTCCAGAAATACAAATAACTTAGACTATAAATCAAAGATGAGCAAGAATTTTGTTGTCCCTAATCTGAACCCTAATTTTTCTAGAAATTTCAAACTCAAAATTCTCCAAGCTCAGGAAATATAAATGAAAACTAATGACATGGTTAGCTTCAGGGCAATGATGTCTACATTTTATCTTTGAAAATGAAAGCCTAACAATACCTATATGAAGAGTTCAAAGTTCAGAAAATTAACTTCAAAACTGGAAATCGTGAATTGAGTTTGAGCTTGATTCAAGTTGTGGTGATGATCAGGTTAGCTTTCTCAAGTCCCTAGGAAGCTAATGCAACTCTTACTTGGTGTTGAGAGTGCTTGAATCGTGCTGGAGAAGTCCAAGTGCAAAGATCTGTTTTTGAAAATGGAGGATGGTGTAAATGGTGTTACATTTGTGTTGCAGGTGTTTGGATAACTTATATATGTGTATTAGAAGCTTTATGAAAGGTTTGACCAAGAAACACACGAGTGGATTTGGAGATAGGATTCAAAACTCGGAAATGACAAGTTTTGAGGTATTTTTGGTGATTCTATGTTTTAGCAAGTTTGAGGGATTCTAATTTCGTCTGTTGGCTTTCAAATGGTGTGTGTATTTATAGGCAAGAGGTTTTGTGTGCTACAACTAGTCAGAATTTGAATTATCAAGTTGTAACACCTTTACTTGTTTTTGAAGTAACCATGACAAACATCTTTCCAAAGCTTGTACCATGTTATTGTAGAGTGGTTAACACTTTAAACACAGATATTCTGATTTTTAGATGTTGAGTGTGATCATAAAAACAAGTGATAGGCTCAAGACAAGTTGACTTTGTGATTAAAGTCACTTTTCAAGAATGAATATGTTACTTTCTTCTAAAAATGGAAAATTGTTTTGGACAAAGCTTGAAACACTTGGATAAGGGTACAATCTGTTGTGTAAACCATTAATTATGGAGTGATAAACAAGTTTGAAGCCTTCAAAATGAAGTTTATGCAACATGGGTATGGATTTGGTTCATGTTCATCACAAAATCTGCCTTGCAAAACAAGTTTGAAACCCAAATTTCATGGCTTCGATTCTCCTAGCTCAAACACGATTTCAATGAGTTCTTGGATATTTTGGAAATATTGAAACACCCTCTACAACTTATATTTTGATCATTTTTGAAAAATCAAATTGGAACTATGTGAAACTTGTCCAAGAAGTTAGGTAAAAAATCTGCCTAAACTAGGTCAAAATTTCACTAAGTATTTTTGCTTCATGTACATGTCTTTATGAATTTATAACTCAAAACCCAAGCATTTATAGAATTTTACTTGTGAAGAAAATTTGTATATTTTATCAATATATACAAATTTCATGTTGTAAGTTTTCTTTGAATCATCTTGCATCTTGGTGCAAAGTTGACATGAAGTCATGAAAAAAAGTAAATTTTCCAACACTTGAAATTTTGACTTTTTTATTTCTTGATGAACAATCTTCATATTTTTACATGTCTTGATGAAATATGATTTTTGGAATTTGATTTTTATCAAAAAAGTCAAAGTTTGACTTTTTAGTGTACATTTGACTTTTTTCATCAGTTGACCAAATTTCAATTATCAGTCAATTGATCTTGAGAAGTGATTTGAACCATACCATTAGTTCAAGATGATGCATTTGAATACTTGATATTATGTCTCAAGCTAATAAGTCATCTATTTGGACAAAAGTCAAAAATCAAGCCTTCTTAGTCAAAACCCTAATTTTGACCATTTTGCCCTTTTGGTGGTTTGATCAATTTTCTTGGGGAATTGTGATCCAAACTTGATCATTTGATACATATGAATTCAAAATGTTGATATGGTCCAAAAATCTTGAAGTTTGACTGTAAATTTGCCACAGTTGACTTTTTATCTAATACAACTGATTTTAGGTCATTTGATCAATTGACTGAGCAAACTTGAACTGCAAGGCTTGGAATTTGATATGAGCAATCTTAAAGGTCCATAATGATACATGAAAGTCATTTGAGGCATTAAAAGTTCAACTGCCCTTATGAAAACTTAAACACTAATTTGAGGTATCAGTGTTGAGGAGGTGTCTTGAGCTAGTCAGCCCTTGTGCAAGTTTGAACTATTGAAGATCTTGTGGGAAATATCTTGAGAAATGAGAAAGAAAATTTTGGGGTACAACAGTGATCCCAGGGACAAATGGACTCCTACCTATGAAGGACTATATGTAATCAAGAAGATATTTTCTGGTAGAGCTATGATACTGACCACCATGGACGGTGAAGATTTGCCACACCATGTGAATGCAGACATAGTCAAAAGATACCACGCCTAAAAATGACCCGCTAGGTTGACTGGCCTAGGAAAAAAAGGGGCATCCTGATGAACCAAAAGGGTTCGGGCAAAAATCAGGGATATATATGAAAAGACTGTACACCCGACAATTCGAAAACCTGAAAAGGCAGCTTGGGCAAAAGAAGGTATCCCGGTGGACTGAAAACCCGAAAGGGCGGTCCAAGAAAAAATTAGGGATTGAAGCGTAAAACTATGTCCCCATTGGATCACTTACAGCAAGCCTTATTACCAAAGTCTAAGTTCGAATGGTACAAATCAATTCACATACTTTCTTGCAACAATAGGGGATGAGATGCTTGAAGACATAAGGGCAATAGCAGAGTTAGAACCTGACGAGATTATGCCCACATAGCTATATGTTTTATTTTCACTTTGTAAATATTTTCTTCGACGACTTCCTCTTACTAGGATTTACGTCTCTTTGTAACAACAAAAAATCGCCTGTTCGTAGACAAACTATCAATGAAATACAATTTCAAAGCCAAATTATGTTTTACTTTTTCTGTTTTGTTTGCAAAATGTCCAATGACTAAAATTGAATGAGCATATGCATATGAACACAATTGACTGTTAACAAATGCATAAAAACAGGAATAAGCAATTACTCAAGACTCTAGGAGTTGGGATAGTGTTCGAGCCATCCATAAATCCTCACAAGTTCATACATTCCCCACAATTTACCTAACAAATCTTTCTGGCGGATAATGGAGTATGATCTTCTTTCCGGAAATATCACAAACCTACGGAGTTCCGACCAGTATAGTTCATGGAAGTTCTTTCCCCCAGCTGAGTTTATTCCTCCGAGATTATAACACCCCCTACAGACTATTTCTCTCCAGCAGAGCTCATTCTCCTCAGCAAAGAGTTTTCCTCGGCAGGATATTCCTCCATCAACAGGGTTTCATTCCCCAACGGATTTCAGAGTTCTGTCAACAAGAGTATTTCCCCAACGAGGTTTATTTCTCCAAAAATTTATCATCTTCTAGATACAGTTCAAATGCAATCTAGATATAGATTCATTCCGACACTCATTCTAGATTCTACTTCTAGATACAGTGTAAATACAATCAAGATACAAATTCATTCTGACACTCATTCCAGATCCACTTCTAGATACATTGCGAATACAACTAAGATACAGATTCATTCTGACACTCACTCCAGGCTCACTTCTAGATACAGTACAGATACAATCAAGATACAGATTCATCCCGATACTCATTCAGTACATCTTTTAGATACAGTGCAGATATAATCAAGATACAGATTCATTCTAGCACTCATTCTAGATTTCTCTTCCAAATACAGTTCAAATATGATCAAGATACTAATTCATTCTGACACTCATTCCAGATTCTCTTGCAGATACGGTTCAAATATGATCTAGATACGGATGTCATGCTGATACTCATTAAAATGCATCTTCTAGATACAATTCAGATATGATCTAGATATAGATTCATTCTGATACTCATTCAGTACATCTTCAGATACAATCAAGGCACAAATTCATTTTGAAACTCCCTAGCTTGAGTGTTGCTTCTACCATAAATGATCGGCAAAATTCCTCTCTCCAGTGAAGTCATCACTATCCCTAGAGAGTTACTACTGAATCTAAAACCAGATCAGATGTCAGTCAACTTTATCCTCCTCATACAAGTCAGAAGGTTATCCATCTCTTTTATCCCCAGTCAGGGTATAAACTCCCCAACAGAGCAATGAACGACCAATGTTCTCAAACTTTTCTCCCCAAGCAGGAATTAACACTCTCCAACAAAGCTTCCTCAAGCAAAGAGCAAAAATCAATATTCCCCAACGGAGTTCCCTCAAATAAGAAAGCAGGAATTCCTAACGGAAACAATCCCCAGAAGATTGAAGATTACACATACTCTTCATCTCCAGCGACAGTCAGGGATTTATTTTTCCCCAGACTAAGATGCTGCTCAAGCTTACGAATGCATTTCAAAAACATGTCACATTCATACAACACTTACCAATATCATAGCATATACATACAAAACGCATATAGCACAGTCTCATTTATTTTGAGAACATCATTAGGCAATGCATTTCATACATCATGACATTGCATACAACTGACTCTTAACCTTTTGAGGAAAGATCAATCGATAGACGAATATCTTTAACTACTTATGTGACCTGATAATCTTCTCGAAGGCTACATCTGACGAAGGGCTATTTCAACATTTTCCTCAGAAGGTCATTCTCAAAAGACCTCCGCTGGTTCAGTTTAAATTGACCAATGATTTACCCTGATTCATTTTCGGTAGATACTTTCTCTTGTTTAATTAAATCGACCATAAGATTTTTCTGATTCTTATCAAATTAAAGACAATTCAAGACCTCTGTTGGTTCAGTTTAAATCGACCAATGATTTATCCTGATTCATTTACGGTAGATACTTTTGTTGGTTCAGTTAAATCGACCCTAAGATTTTTGTGATTCTTATCCAGTTAAAGACAATTCAAGATCTCCGCTGGTTCAGTTTAAATCGACCAATGATTTATCCTGATTTATTTCAGGTAGACACTTTCTCTGGTTCAGTTAAATCAACCCTAAGATTTATTCTGATTCTTATTCAGTTACAAATAAATAGACACCTATGTTGGTTCAATTTAAATCGATCAATGATTTATCTTGATTCGTTTCCGGTAGATACTTTCTCTGGTTCAGTTAAATCGACCCTAAGACTTTTCTGATTCTTATCTATTAAAGACAATTCAAGACCTCTGCTGGTTCAGTTTAAATCGACCAATGGTTTATCCTAATTCATTTCTGATAGACACTTTCTCTGGTTCAGTTAAATTTACCCTAAGATTTATTCTGATTCTTATCCAGTTAAAGACAATCAAGACCTTTCTCCGGTTCAGTTTAAATCGTTCAAAGATTTATTTTGATTCTTCTTCCAGTTGAAGTCAACAGTTATTTTAGATGGTATCTATAAGCCCGTCTCTGACAACTCTCCGTCACCTCTCCAAAGGGCATCTATAAGATCATTCCCGGTACAATCAACCAACAACATTACCTCTTGCTCAGACGAGTGCAAATTTCTGGGCACTTAAGTGTTCAATCATCTTCTACCTTCAAGTCACAAATGGCGGACATGTCAATCTAAGTCTTTAAGTTTAAGAAGATTTAACAGGGGCAGCTGTTGTATCCCAAAATTTTCCCTCCCCATTTCTTTCTCAAGACATTCTTTTAAGGCTTCTCAAATACCCAAGACACTCAATGGTTGACTAGTCAAAATGCACCTCCTAAGCCAAAGGCCCATAACTAGGGTTTGGAGTTTCTCAAGGAAATTTGGTTTGAAAAGGTCTCAAGTGGATCCCATGGTTCTTCATAGTTCATTAACAAGTTTCATGTCAAGTTTCAAGCCCTACATCACAAGTTTGCTCAGTCAATGACTGAGATGATTGAAAATAATTTGTATTGGTCAAAAAGTCAACTCTGATCAACATACAGTCAAACTTCAAGATTTTTGATCAACATCAACAATTTAAAGTAATATTCACCATTTGATCAAGGGTTGATCATGATCCCTCAAGAAAAGCCCTTAAATCATCAAAATTCCAAAATTGCCAAATTAAGGTTTCTTTAGGAGAAGTCAACTGAACTTTGACCAGGCATAACATTCACATGCTTCATCAACTTTTCCCCAACCAAAAACTATTTTGAAGAAAATTCAATTCTCTATAAAATTTCTTATATTCTCAAGTCCAAAAAATGCTTCATTTTGAAGATACGAGCTAATACATTATAGATCATTTTCAAAAGTCAACAAAAGACACTTTTTGTCAAGGCAACTTACATCAAGATAATGTTTTCAAAAACAAAAATGATCAACATAGATATTGTAGAGGACATCTTTAGATTTCCAAAAAGTCAAAGATCATCTTCCAAAGGTGAAAATTGTGCAAGTTATGAGTTGCACAAGTTGTAATATTTTGAAGAAATTCATGAAGTTCAAATTGGGCAATTTTGAAACTTTGAACTAGTGAGCCTAATTTTTGGTGTTCAAACATGTTTAGCAAATATTAGAGGATCTCTAAGTCCATTTTTACATGGCTTTGACTTTTATTTATATTTATATTGATTTTATTTAATTTAAAAACAAATAAATTAAATAAAAAACACAAGAAATCATGGGCTATGCACATGGGCTTGATTTAATCAACTTTGAAGCCCATTAATTCATGCAAGACCAATACAAGATGTCCAGGTTCATGCAGTAAACGAAAATGGAAAGGATATCATGAGTTTAGAAACATTTCAAATCTTGATTTTTTGTTTTAAGACCATGATTAATGGTGTGATTCCTTGTCATATTGGTCTACTCCTCTCTACCCTCTATATAAAGCACAACAAGTTAAATCAAGTGACCACGCATAGATTGCATCACAAAAGCTCCAAGTTCTCAAAAAACTCTTAAATTTGAAAAATTCGATAATCAAATTACTAGCCATCCTCCATCAAAACCAACCACACATTCGTGTCCCAGAGATTCCCAGGAACATCTTCAGATCTAAGAACTTGTCTAACCGTGCTTAGAAGGCCATTCACGAACACTCCGGTTTGGTAAGGTTTTTGAATTTCAAAACTCTGATTTGAATCATGTTTCATGGTATGCTAACATTTGTTTGAGTTTATATGAGTTGTTAGATCAGATATGGATGGTTAAATCAAATGTTCCATGTCAGAATTGCAGGTTGCCATTGTTAGGGCTCCAGAGCTGTTAAGCTTCAAGTTGAGCGATACCATGAGTTTCAGGCCAAACGGATGATACCACTGGATTTGCAGCCCCCGAATTAGGGGGTCTACAGTCTTTGTTTTCATTAATTTATCATTTTTTTGTAGATCAGAAATTCCTTCACCGAAGAAGAAGGAGTTGACCACCGTGAGGGGTGGTCTGACTCCGACGAGGCTTGCGTGGCAAAATAAAATAACATGATTGGTTTATTCAAATATCTAGGGTCGTACTGGGACGCACATACTTGCTGATCTGGACTTAGCTCTCGTTTTATGTTATTTTGTTTTGTTTGAACTAACATAACGAATGAGTTAAATGGTCCAGTGGTAAAGCGTGCAAGTGTGAAACTAATGAGCTTGGGTTTGATCTCCAGGTTTTGCATTTTATTTTTCTGACAATTTCATTTCAGATCCCATGCGTATTAGGATTAACCAGCGCGTGGTATGGTTCTCATCTGGGCCATCGGATCCCCAACTTCAAGATCCAACGTTTCCAGACACATAGGCGTATGTTAGACCTCCAAAGAAGAACAACACTGGATTGAACGCATCTCATGGGCTTAGTCATTTGTGGACCTAAGGACATTCATTTTTACACCCTCCAATTACTATTTGCAGCGCCTGGGCCCTATTGCTAATGGGTCTGGGATTTCTCTGAAGCACATCCCATATTTCTTATAGCATGGCCCATTTTCATTTTTTTGCTTTGATTATTTATTTCCTTTTTTTATTTTAATTAATTCATTTTTTATTAAAAAATTAGAAAATCACAAAAAAATATTAGACTTAAGTTTTTATTAATTAAATTAATTTTGATTAATTATTTAATCACCTTTTTTTAAACTAATTAGAATTAAGGTTCTCTTAATTTAATTAGTTATTTTTTCTAAACAAAAAAAATACAAAAAACAACAAAAATATTTCTTTTTTTACCACTTAGAACTTTTTATGGTTTTTCTTCTTCGCGCATTTATTTATTTTATTTGCATTATTATTATAAATGATGTAACTGTACAAAGGATATAATAGTTTAATTTAGGACCTTTTATATTTCCCCCCATTTTGGTTTGTATTCCCCCCCCCATCCCGAAGCGATGTAATAGTGTAGCTTAAATTCTCGCACTTTTATTTCCTGCCCTGTGTATATATTTAACTGCTAGATGTATGCTAATAGGTTTGCATGATAGGACTTAAAAAACAAACGGTAGAAAACCTAACATGTAAGATAAATAACTGAAACACAACACACACGCGCACCTCTAAGGTACCTCCACTTGTTGTCTTCGGAAGAATAGTCATGTCCCTCGAAGAAGACCCTTGGTTAAAAATATCGTAGTCCCTCGATGATCTTTCGATGCTGCCTTTCGGTAAATGATCTAGTCCCTTACGATAAATTTCTAAAGCATCCTATAAGTTAATTTCGTGATTGTACGCCACTGTTGTACCCCAAAGTTTTCCCTCCCATTTTCACACAAGACATACTCCTAGAGGTCCTCAATTGCTCAAGGTTAACCAAGAATTGATCAGACAAATTCTCCTCCTAAGCATTAGCCTTCCAACTAGGGTTTCATTTTTCACCAAGATGTGTGAGCTCCAAAGGTCTCAAATGTCTTCCATGGTCCTAATATGTCTTCAAGATTATCCATGACAAATTTCATACCTTGGACTACAAGTTTGCTCAATCAATTGCTCAAATGCTTGAAAATCAACTTTACTAGGTCAAAAGTCAATTATGGCCCAAATACAGTCAAACTTCATGATTTTTGGTCAACATCAACATTTTGAAGTGATATCCATCATTTGATCAAGGTTTGATCACGATCCCTCAAGAAATGCTCTTAATTCATCAAAAGTCAAGAATTGCTAATTAGGGTTTCTATAGGAAAAGTCAACAAAACTTTGACCAGATATAACTTTCACATACTTCATCCATTATTACCCAACCAAAGCTCATTTTGAAGAGAATCTAATTCCCTACAACTTCTCTTTTGTTCTCAAGTTCAAGAGATGCACCATTTGAAAGATACAAGCTCATACATTACATGCCATTTTCAGAAAGTCAACATAAGACACTTTTTGTCAAGGCAACTTACATCAAGATAATGTCTCCAAATGAAAAAAATGATTAAAAGATAAATTGTAGAGGAAATCTTGAGCTTTCCAAAAAGTTCAAGATATCATTCAAAATATGAAAATTGAGCAACTTATGAGGTTCACAAGTTGGCCAATTTTCAAGAAATGCGTGAAATGCAAAGTGAGCGAACTTGAAGTTTTGAACTAGTGGGCCTAACTTTTGATGTTCAAACATGTTCATAAGGTGTTAGAGGACCTATAAATCTATTCACATATTTTTTATGATTTTATTTCTTTTATTTGAATTTTTATTCATTTTAAATACAAATAAAATAAAATCAAATATGAAACAATGGTATAAAAGTTTGGGCTTTTTGTTTCAATCATCTAAAGGCCCAAGACAACTCATGATAACTCATTACAACCTTGTCAATTTCATGGGGACTCAATAAAGGAAGAAACATTGCAAATTTGGCATGTTTTAAAGTTGTTTTCTTGATTAAACCATGACATGATTACCTTGATTCCATTCCTTATTTTTTAGCCCAAATACAAGCCAACAACATCTCCAGATTCGTGCATGGCATCCAAAAGACAAGAATCATGCAAAGAAGGCAAATTTTCAATATGTTGGAATATTGATTTTATATGCATGATTACCTTGCCCCTTTCCATACTTATTGACTCCTATTTCATTCTCTATATAAAGGCAAACAAAGGCAGAAGAATGACCAGAAAGAACATTACATAACAAAGCTCTACAAAATTCTCAGAAATTTCTAAAAGTTGCAAAATTCTTAACCACACTTCCAGGCGCTCTCAAGCAAAACAAAGGACTCGTTCATCTCCCCGAGGCTCCCAAGAGTTGAACTAGGCTCATAACCAAGCCCTTCCACGTCTAGAACTCTAACATCCAATTGTATCGGTTTTGGTAAAATTTCTTGAATCTCAAACTGTCTATTCATGTCATATAAATTATTTTTATGCATTGATATGTGTTTGTGAGACCATCTAGAACAGGTTTGGACAATCGCATGTGCAGATGAACACCCTATGCGCAAGATGCCATGGTTAGGGCTATAAGCTTTTTGAGCTTCGGATTTTGTGATAAAAGGACTTTCAATCTAAACCTACGATAGGCCTCATGGGAGAGATACACATGATTCTGAAGAATTTTCTCCAGCGCATGGGCTCTCTTGCTAATGGCCCTGGGATTTTGCTTAGCACATCCCCCCATTTTCTTTACAACATGGTCCATTCTTTTGCTTTTTTTTTGCTTTGATTATTTGTTTTCTTTTCATTTCAATTAATTCTTTTTTATTAAAAAAAATCATAAAATCATAAAATAAAAAAAAGAAAAAGATTTAGTTCTTTTATTTTAATTAATTTAATTTTCATAAATAAATTTAATTTAACTTAATCATGTTTTAGTATTTATTTCATAGTTAATTTGTAATTAATTTAGACTTAGGTCTTAAATATTAAAATCAAATCACAAAAATACCAAAACAAAATTTCTTAATACTTAGACTCTTTACGACATTTGATTTTCTTTCTAAACAATCTCTTCTTTTTTTCCTTCTATTTTTCTTTTATTAATTAAATTCTAGAAAGAATGTATAGGTCGCACATTTGATTTTGTAATAGTTAATTTATCTTTTCGCTTTTTTTTTCTAAATATTGTAACTGCTCATGGGTTGTAATAACGTAGGATTTACTTTCTGCATTTTATATTTTCTGTACAATATTATTGTTAGTAAATAGGATTGTATGAAAAGTCTGAAAACAAAGCGCTAACAAACTTAAATTCAAAGACAAATAACTGAAACAAGCACACATTGCACAAATACACCTCTAGGGTACGCCCACTTTGGTTGCCTTTCGGAAAAACAGTCATGTCCCTCAAAACAGGGACGCTTTAGGAAAGACCCGTAAATCAAAGATCATAGTATCTCGATGACCCTACAGTTGCCTTTCGGTAAGTGATCTAGTCCCTAAACAAAATTGCTAAAGCGTCTCCACATGTTGCCTTTATGACTGTACGTCCCTTCGAATGTCCCTCATACATCTAACGATAGGGCTACCTACTCACTAATAGTAGGATAACATTGTCTAAAGGATACGGAGGAAAAGAATAAACTTTTTTCGAGTACAAGTAGATAGTTGTTAGATGCTTGCTCAAGTAAAACAGATTTTTACACTTACACATTTCAAAAACAAATTTAAAAAACATTCGCTTTATCAACACTCTTGAGGATTGCTATAAGAGTTATCATGAAGCGAAATGCCACACTAAGGCCTTTTCAAACTACTTTTCAAAAACACACAAAAACACAAGGTATTTCAAAACATGAGCTAAGCATCTAAGAGCCCGTAGATAACCACAGATGCAAAGGGTGCTAACACCTTCCTTTTCCATAATCTACCCCCCTTACCCAGAAAACTCTCGAAAGGTCTTTTTCTGTTCTTTTCACCCTTTCCTTTGTTGGAATAAAGAAAATTCGGTGGCGACTCTTGCTTACCGCAATATTTGTGAATACAAACGCAAAACCAGTATTAAATAGTCGGTTCTACCACCGTATCACAGAAGTGGCGACTCTGTTGGGGAATATAAAAAGTGGGGTTACCTTAGAATTAGTTCATTATTTAACTGCTTTGTGTGTTTTGATTGCTTTACTTTTGAGGGCTTTGTTTAGGTTATTATAGATCCTACACCCGGATTTGGGGCACCTTTTAGGTAAGTAGCAATAGATCGTGGAAATTGTGCGGGGTATACCGACATGGTTGAAGCGATAGCTACGTTGATGTGAGACTTTGGTTGGTACCGGTAGCCCTTGAGTAATCAAGGAGAATACGGGGCCGTTGCATGGTGTCATAAAGCATCAACTAAACTTAGAACCTTTAATTGACCAACTTGGCCATTAGGAAGTAGTAAGATATCCGTCTTTGGTGTAGTCCTAAGTCAGTTGATACTCGATACTACACTCATTGAGATTTGACTCCCGAGTTTTGTTTGGTGGCAAGTCAGTTATCGATCGGAACAAAACTTTTGGGAAAGATCAGTGATATTGAGATCCCTTAGAACCCGGTTACTATTACTAGGACAGGTTGAGCCAACTAAATTTCAAGAGGGTACTTACCTACAAACCCCATGCAAGCCTGAACCTAAGGCTGCTTGTGTGATTTGTTTGCTTTCAACTTGAGCTACTTGCAGGGTTTTTATCTAACAACATGATCTCCTTGCAGGATTTGTTTACAGTCATTATCCAGTAACCTGGACTTCTTAGACTCACTTGTCTTCATCACCTTACACTTTTTCTTAACGCATAGCATACACATCATAACGTCATGCCACAACATTTCCTTAACCATTTCAAGGATCTCAAGAGTTTGTGATGCAAGTTATGATAAATCAGACGTCTAGCAAGGGGTAAGGGGATTTATTTTCCTCTAGCCAATGTCATCAAAAGATCAAAACTCAACAACTTGAGTCAGGGGCTATAACCCACTTGATATGGTGAGCTTGACTCTCGTAGAAGGACACTCAACGATATAAAGTTCTTCAATCAAAGCTGTAAATTTCAACTTCTGACATTTTCTTGTTTATCCCGCGAGATCCTTGAAAATATTGGATGCATGCCATTTCATAACAGGTCTTCTACTACATGTTTCTCATCTTTTCACTGTTTATTTCAGCAAAAGAAATGGCCCTTGAACAAACAGTAAAAGACCTTCAAGCTCAAAACGCTCAGTTCCAACAAATGTTCATGGCTTTGGCCCAGGGGAAGGAAGAACTGAAAGCTCTCGTCATCAAAGAGAAGAAGAAGAAGACAAAGAAACCGGTTGGCATCTTGAATATGGGAAGAAGACTCAGAGGACCGATTAGACGAGCTCTAGATCTCACAACTCCATCAAATGAAAGGGATAATCATGAAGAAGTCAACAACCCCGAGGCTGATGAAGAAGAAGTTGATTACTTTGAGGAACAATATCCTCATGCTGACGATAAATACAAACAGCTGGAGGATCGTTTCAATGCTATGGAGATTTAGCAGGTACCTGGCTTGGACTTTGATGAGTTAGGGCTGGTTCCTGGAGTGGTCATCTCATCAAAGTTCAAGGTTTCCATATTCGCTAAGTATGACGGTGTCTCCTGCCCTAAGTTACACTTAAGGTCCTATGTCAGGAAGATCCAACCTCACACTACTGACCAGAAGTTATGGATCCATTTCTTTCAAGAAAGTTTGACCGACACTCAACTGGATTGGTTCTATCATTTGGAAGGAACCAACATCCATACCTGGGAAGACTTGGGTGCTGCTTTCTACAAGCAGTACCAATACAATGCTGACCTCGCTCCAACTCGTACACAACTTCAAAGCATGTCTATGGGTTCTAGCGAAGGCTTCAAGGAATATGCCCAGAAATGTTATTTGTGTATTTTTTTCAATACATGATTATTGCAAAAAAATTATGTGGCCAACTTATAAAATTAGACTCTTTATTTATTTATATAAACAGTTTTGGTCGCCCGTGTTCATTTTTCATCCAAAAAATGTTATTGTGTAGTATTTTTAGATACGTGATATATTTTTATTGACTTTTCCTACTAAATATTAATTATTCATTATATTTTCGGTGATGTTTTATTCTTTGAGCCGTCTTCTCCAATTGTCATTTTCATAATATTTTTTTCTCTCAACTTGTTCATTCGTATTCTTTGTTCACCAAAAAATATTTTCTGTGAAAATAAACATGAAAGATCAAAATCTTTAAGAAATAAATAAGAGATCTGATTTTATGAATTCATCAAAATAAAAATATCAAAACTGTAATTTAGTCTTTTAAAAATATGAGATATATTTTAAAATATATTAACGCTTTTGATAAATGATTAAATTAATTATTTCTATAATTGACACAACATTTTAAAATGTAATCTTATATAAATAATCTATTTTAATTACATTTTATAATAATTTATATTCATATAAAAATCAATATAGATTAAATTACTCAAAGTAATAAAATATTTTGAAAAAACACAAACATAGTAACAAAAAAAAAATAACAAATATATTTAATTTAAATAAGATGATTCGATAAATATTCTAGAAGATAGTCTTTGCGGTCTAAAGTATGTTATTTAATATGACCTCTAAAATTATTAGATAATATGTTTTAAAAATAATTTAACTATTTTTGAGGCTGTTGCAAGGTGTAATGATCTAAATTCTTGACATGATTAGTACTCGGTCTCTTAGCTGAAAAAGAGACAGAGAAAAGCATTTCGTTTCCTAATTATGAAGACATGCATGATTTCAAGTTGATAATGCTTAATGTATATAGAAAAACATATATACATTAAGATAAATCAATCTTTAATATAAATTTTATCTTAATACTCTATCCGTAATAATTTATAAATAAATTTCAAACCTATCTTAATACTCTATCCGTAATAATTTATAAATAAATTTCAAACCTACTTTTATACATCGTTACAAAGTGAGTAGTTTGTAAGAGTTATCTAAGTATGTATACAAAATAACTTGTTATAATATTTATTGTCTTATCACTCTATATTGGATTATGATTAAAATAAAAGGATAGTGTATCTATCTATCTCTTTATGTTTTAAAAACAAGAGTTGTTGCCGTCAGGCATGATTTAAAAAACAAAAACAAGTTGCTATGTGTTTGTTAATGGCACAATAATATAAATAATTAAAAAAAAACAAGTTGCTATGTGTTTGTTAATGGCACAATAATAAAAATAAGATTTTAATGAACGCCAATCTGGTGTATGAAGTGGGTTCGTTGGTGTCTTTACATGATTAACAAAATAAAGATTTGAAATGGAATTAAAATCAGGGTGAAGAAAAGTATATAGTATAAAAAAATTGACATCATTTTCATTATTATGTTAGCATTTTAATAATTATGAGTGGGCATAGAGTTAGGTCGGTGGTCGGTGGATAGATACCGTTAGCGAGTGACTTTTCCACTACGCAATAACAAGAGGACAAGATTGTCTATTTTGTCCTTTAAATACTTTTGTTGTCATGCACATAATAAAGGGTTTTTTCGAAATGAGAAAAATTCAATGGCCCATAGGTCTAAAGTTGTTGCCTTCTTAATCATATTAATGGGCGGTTTAATTTCCTATTAGTAGCGTGTGTTTCCTCTTTAATTTTTCATTCCCAAACTATATTTCTTGCATTTATAAAGATTTTTTTTATTTTTTTTATTAATTCACGAAATGACTTAGGCTCTCTTAGATATTATTGACCTGCTCATAATTTATAATTTATGAATGATACTTGATAATTAGTAGTTTATATATTATAATTGATTAAAGATAATTTATAGTTGATAAATTAATTGAAGTGTTTAATAAAATTAATAGTTTAAATAATTAATAATTTAGATGATATAAAAGATATTTAATATATGATAATTTTATTTTAAATTAAAATAAATTATAAAAAATGATAAACAAATTAAATTGTGTTTAAAATGGATCACTTTAGAGAGAATTTGGCTAAGATGAGCTATATTATAGGCGTTTGAATTTATCTTCTAGGCCACAAAGTTGAACATAACATTCTCAAACCTTAAAACATGATCTTTTTAGGAAATTGTTTAATCTATTTTGTTGTGATGAAAAATCAGAGATCGAGTTATTGACTAATTTAATTTGTAAAATAAGAGTTCATCACTGATCTTTATTATTATTAAGGGAAAGGGTAAAAGATCGAACAAAACTCATAATAAACATGCAAAATAAGAAGTATGACAAAAAGCAAAGCAATAAGGAGATAAAATGTATGGGGATTGGTTATGCAAAGGGAATGTATTATCACCAAAGATCAACAAAAGATGACATCAAAATAAGTGAGTGAAAACATCAAAGCATGGGAAGAAAGCATCAAAACATGATATAACATTTAGAGAACCAACGTGGCATGACATGTGATAAACAAAAGAGCTTCAAGCATGAGGAAATCTTAATAAAGCATAGTCACAAATTAGGTCTTCACAATTAAGCAAACACCAAATATTAATCATCAAAGCATTCATATTAAAATCAATAAGTACACAAGACATGTTATCAAGAATCAACAAGAAAATAATCAAAAAAATTCAACAATTCTTATTAAGCAAAACATGAAGGAACAATTAGGTCATGGCATCATTTGATCAAATACTCCACATAAAGCATAACAGAAAAACCAAATTAAAATTCCTAATATGAAAACATACCTTATGAAATATTTTTATCATTTTTTGAATATCAAACAAATAAAAGAAATAAACAAAACAATAAAAGAAGGTAAGAAAAATAAAATAAAAGAGATACGATGGAGGTGCCTAATTGAAACAGAGGTGTATATTTAATAACTCCCAAACAAGTGCAAAGCCCAGACAACACAAGCCCAAACAACTTTATTCAAACAAAACTCCAACAAAAACAACACAAAATGCCAACAAAGGGCCAAAAAAGAGGGTGCGAAAAGGAAACGGACGCAGGCTCATCAACAAAATAGTCCATCACTAATTTTGTAATTCATTTTTCATTTTTACAAAATAAAATAAAAAAATACGCGTGGACCAACCAAATCATGACAACCCAAATATTTGAAAACAATAGGTTCCGACCACCTTCCACCACCGGTCGCAGTGATTTACTCAACCAAAAATGAAAACCAAATACATTGTTTCACTCGAAATTAAACAAGGAAAATGACCATTACATTTAATTTCATTGATTTAAACTGTAGCATACACATACATAGAGAAACCAGTAAAACCTTAAAACTTCAAACAAAAATTAAATTCCAAACAAAACTAACCAATGCCTATTTTCATATGGCTTCATATCATGGCATATTAAGCAAGGGTTTCGTATTAAGAATGAAGTGAAATGATACTCTGATCATGGAGAACAAAGTATGGAAAAGGTTACCTGTCAGAGAGAGTCTGAAGCCTGTTATAGAGCTCTTCAAGAAGTCCAAACAATCTCATTAGCTTTCTTGAGTTCCCAAGAGTGTGCTGTTGTGCTCACTTTGTCCTGAATCACACTGAAAAGCTCCACCCAAGTCCACTTGTGTCTCTTGAAAAGTGAGGTTGGATAGGGTGTTTGGAAGGTTACAGTGATGAACTAATGTATACAGAATATCATACTTGGTGTGTGGATGAAGAATATGAAGAAAAATCAATGAAAACTCAAGAGAAATAAGAGTTTCCACGAAATTCATTTTTTGAGGAAATAGAGTTTTGAGTTGGTGAATTTCTGGTCCCGAGGAAATAGCTATAAACTTGGACTTATAGAACTTCTATCTAGGTTAGAATAGTGGATCAGAATGATACTTGAGGCTTAAACAAGGGTGATTTGGTCAGAATTTTGAAATGGATGGTGGGATGCCTAAGAGGACAAGCATGATCCAAGGGCATAATGGGGATGTTTGAATAAGGTTTTTAGGTTTGGATAACAACTATTTTTTAGTTTTGGATGGATTAAACTTTGTGGATAAGTTTCAAAGCACGATAGCAAGAAAATCTGTTTCGGGAAATTCTTGAAAAGGGCTTTATTGGTGTTCATTCTTTGTTGCACCAAAAGTGGAAAGGTTTTGGACATTGTTTGGCCTGTAGTGTTGTGCAGAGAAAATGGGCAGTTTATGCAACAAGGATAGTAGAGAAAGGTACATTTGCACATGGTATGTTGGTCACAAGTGCAAGGCAAGGTTTGGACATAGTTTTGGACCTCCATTCTAACATATAAAACAACTTCACCATGGCAACTTGGCTCCAACATTACTTCATGCTCAAGCAACCAAAATTATTGCACTTGGTATTAGTAGAAATATGGATAATGGACTTCAACTTTTATGTTGAATACTTTCTGAGAAACACCTTGCATCATGTATAAATTTGGTCATCAAAATTAAAAGTTGAGACTGTTTGACACTTATAAAATTTTCTAAGTATTAGACAATTTCCATAACTTTGACATCTCATTTTTCCATGATCCAATAATCAATTGTGGAATAATTTTTAACACAAACTCTTCACCATGATATAGTATGACATGTGATCTTTATTTCCATCCCTTGTTTGCTCAAAATTGATGCTTGAGGAGAAAGTTACAACCTTGAAAAGCCACTACCAAGAACATGGAGTTTTGACACTGAAATTTTTTCAAGTTTCTCAATTTGAGTAATTTTCACAAACTTTTTTATTTTCCATGATTTACTTGATAAACATAAACAAATAATTATACTTCTTGAACTTTTGAATTGAAATGATCCATTTTGACCAAAAACTCTAAATTAAAAATTTAACTTTTATGCATTTGTGTTGACTTTTTCAATTGAATAAAAACTTTTCAATCTTTAATAGATAAAGCTTATTGAACTAAATGATGCAAATTAATGGACCACAAAGAAGTATTTGTTACCCTTGAATCATGTCTCAAGTCATGAGATCATATTTTGGTCAAAAAGTCAACATCAAGCTGATTTTGACCAAAACCCTAATTTAGGGCACATGATGAATTGAAGCTTAATGGACTTGAATTGATGCAAACTTAAGCTTGATTCTTGATGAGGTGGAATCTCTTGATCATTATGAATTAACAGGAGAGTTTGAGGTATTGATGATCACACAATACCCTGACTATCCAACCACTTGAACTACTTGATTCAACACCCTATCTTGTAAAAGAAACAAAACAAATAAGGCATATCTTTGTATTTTCATGAGGTTAGTAATGCATAAAAGTAAGATGAACACAAAAAGGTATTTGATTATCTATGCATAGGCAAACCCCAAAAATGAGAGGGTTAGGAGCCAACCATAACTTGTGATCTTGATGCTATGCAACGATGCAAATAAATGTGGGATCTTAGGGGTAAAATTTAGGGTATGATAGACCCTGTATCTTTTTGCGCATCGTACACAAATACCAAAATGTCCTCAGATTCCATAAATGTATCCCCGGAAGCACCTTAAATATTCACATTGATGAACAAGACCATAAATCAGTAAAAGGAATTAATCGGATATGCACTTACGTGAAACTTTCGTAGTTGCATCTCCAGAAGTACCCCAACTTCAGTGCATGTGTTATCTTAAGACCAAATATCACACAAAAATATACCACAAATGCCTTTACGGGAAGGAGCCGCAATTGTATCTCTGAAAAAAATTATCACAAATACGTATCATTGTTTTTTCCCCTTCCTCACTTTCAGATACCCATTTTTAAAACCTATTTTCTTAAAACACCACCCAACCCCATTGTGAAAAATCTCATAAAAATCATCAAACAATAATCAAGCATCATCAAACACCAGTGCTCAAGCTTCATCAACAATCAAGAGTCAGATTTTGAAGTGAATTTGTAAGTTTATTTTGAACTTTTTTTAGTTAATGTAAAATAGTTTAAAAATTGAGTTTTAGGTTAGAAAAATTGAAAGATTTTAAGTGTTTGCTAGCTTAGAAGTATGGTTGAACGTTTTAATTAGGTTGTTATTGTGATCAATGAGCATTTTTTGAGGTCTTAACACTCTATAATTCGTCATTGACGAAGAATAAAGTTGCAAGAAATTTCGAAGATACATCTCCGAAATTTATCAGCGTGTAAATAAAAACCGTAGATACATCTCCGGAATAAGTCTTCCAGCATTATTTCCCTTAATTTGAACATGAGTCATTGACTAACGTTGGACGGAGAGGTAAAAATTAGTTGGAACTATTAATTTGAAAAAATATTTATTTTATTATCTTTGGAACGTGAGGAGAGTGCAGGAACGCATGGATAATGTGGGGCCAAATCACAGTCTGACATGCGCAGTAGTCTTGACATTTGTACACTTGATATATTTTGGATTGTGTTTTATTTATCGACTTTGGATTGTAACTCTTGACACTCTGGTTACATTTTGTAGTCTTGATTTTTATCTATATATATGTCGTTGCATTCATGTCGTTATTATAGTCGAACCTGAGAAAATATTCTAACGTTTTACATTTTATAGTGTTCACATGAGAATCGTTAAAAATTATGTTGCGGTACTGTCTGCATAAATTTCGGAAATGCATCTCTGGTACATTTTCGGATATGTATCTTCGATACATTTTCGGATATGCATCTCTAAAATAAACTTACGTTAACAAAAAATGTGTGTTCAGAGATGTATCTCGAGAAATCAATGCATTTTTTTGAGAATTATATAGGGTATTTCTTAGATACATAGAGTGCTATAAAAAATTCCCCACTTTTAACCATGAAACTCATACTCGTTCTACTATTTGTCTTCATCTTATTCCATAAGTTGCTCTTCTTACCCTTAATCATATCTATTAGACCCTTATAGTTTGATTCAAAAATCAAACGTTCTAAACCACTCTCTTTCATGAAGTCCATGCCCATTTTCGTTGCAAGAGTTTCCATCATTGCCAAATATTCTTTTGAAATCAACCAAGTCATTGCTTTCACTACTTTTCCTTCTTCGTTTCTGAAAATGGCACTGATGCTCTATCTCCCTGTGACATATAAGTTTGCGTCCATGTTACACTCTAGCAAGTTTTGTTTATGTAGTCAATATTGTTATGGTTAAGATTTTGTGCATGATTATATTGCTAGGTTCCTTAAAATTTCTATTTGTCTCCACCAGAAGTGTATTGTTATTTCTCTAGTTCTTTTCAGCATTATCCATGTCATATGTATCCATTTTATATATATAATTTTTAATCTATATCAAATAATTAAATCTATATTCATTATCCTATGTTTAATTTCATGTTTATAATACTAAAATTTGAATTTAGACATTCAAAATTGATTTTCACATATTTGGTTGTACTCAAATAGAATTGTTTCCGCAACTTTCAAATTTAAATGTATTTATTTTTATACTGAAATTTATTATTTAATTCACTTTTATAAAGACATATTTAAATATAAATAACTTTTATATATTATTTTAAAACTATTCCAAAATTGTCTGATTAGACCAAGAACACAAAGACATGACGGGTTGGAAATGTCAAAAGACCAAAAATGCATTTGACCTTGTGGAAACCATTGACCAAACTGCTGAAATTGTGGGTTTTCCTTAACATGCGGGTTACACTCATCTCTTTTTTACTAACATATTTTTTAGGAGTGAATAAAATTAAAATTCAAATAATATCTCACCTATCGAATCTCAATTTAAAATATGCAAATGATAGAATCTTAAGAATCTCTCTCATTCTTCAATCTATCTTAGACTTTCAACTCTCAAAATCAATCTCCCTTTTCATCATTAGACTAACTTTTCTTGTTATTCAATTTCTTTATTTCTATTGAAATTACTTGTTTCATATACATCATGGTTATCATTACTCCACTTTAATGTTATATTTTTGCTTTGTGTTTATTATTTTTCTTGTTTTGGGTAATTTTGCTCAAAATTTGTTAGATGTGTTGAGGCTTGAACTACTTCATATGAAAGACCTGATCTTGCCACTCATTATTTAGGTATTCCTTAAGATATTTAAGGATTGAAGGGTCGATGGGCTGAGAGCTCTTGGGTCTAATCAAATATGTTTTAGTCCAAAGTCTCTCAAACACAAGATTTATAAAGAGAGATTAATTAAGTAAGATTATTTTAGTGTATTATTAAAAAAATAACATTTGAGAAAAAGGTTTTTACATTAGATATAAAAATATGCGATGTAAAAAATAATATTAAAAACATCTTACATCAGGTATTTATTTGCAATGATATAAACAATATGAAAAAAAATATTTTTCGCTAGCTATTACATCGGGCCAATTAATCCACCGATGTAAAAGGTTTCGTACAAAAAACACGGTGGCAGTTTTGTAAATAAAAAACTAGGTGGCAGAATTGTAAATAAAAAACACGCTAGCTATTACATCGGTTCCTGCAATCCACCGATGTAAAAAAGAGGGTGACAGATTGGTAATATAAAAACACGCTAACCCTTACATCGGTTCTTGAAATCCACCGATGTAAAAAACCTGAGAACCCTTACATCAGTCCTTGCGATAAACCGATATAAAAAACCTCAAAATGTAACAATTACATCGGTCATTGACATGTACCGATGTAAAAAAGATGAGCGTGACGTAACTCTTACATCGGTTTATAGTTTCCACCGATGTAAAAACTATTATATATATTTGAGAAATAAATCCTCACTGCTGTTTATTTCGTTATTGTTCTCTCGTTACAACCCTTGCTGCTACAGTCCATCAGTCTCCGCCCCTCGCTCCGCCTACACGGTCCGTCCGTCTCCGCCTATGAACGCCGTCCTCCGTCCTCCCTCCGCCGTCTCCTCGCAGATCCGCGTCGCCCTGCCGTCACAGGCCGCCGAATCTTCAGCCGTCACATTTGTCGCCTGCACGAAGACGAAGGTGTTTCTCCAGCCGTCACACTGCCGCTGTCTTCGAAACCCCCTCCCCCTTTGCCCTCTCATTTCACAAAGAATCACCCTGGATCCTCAAGTTTTCTTCCATCCAATTCCAAGCCTTGAACTACAAAATTTCCAAGAAAATCACTCACAAGGGCAAAATGGTCATTTGCACACTGAAAAGTCAAACTTTGACATTTGGATCAAAATCAAATTTCATCAAAACATGTTGGAATATGAAGTTTCTTTCATCAAGGAATCCAAAAGTCAAATTTTACTTTGGAAAAGTCAAATTCTAAATACTTAGAAGTTTGTTTTAAGTGTTTAAGAATTATGACAATTTCAGAACTTCTGACCAGGTTATCACCATAACGCTCAGCAAATTTTGGACACTCTCAAGGCAGAGTTTGGTCAGAACTTCTGGGCAAGTTTTCACAAAAAGCTTCAGTCAGAGTTTGCCAGGGTAATTCAAAGAAGGTTAAGAAGCGTGCTGCAAGCTTTCTAGAAAGTCTGAAAGTTCCTTCAGAACGTGCTGGAGCCAGAAGATACAAAGATCAGAGGATGGATGCTACGCTGAAGCAGAACTTCTGATCCAGAACTAAGCCATGGTGTAGAATCTCACGTTGCAGGATTTCTGGTTGTGATAAGTCTCATCATCATTTAATGCTCACAACCACTTTTGAGTGTTTATCCAAAGGATTTCCACCACGTGTACCTCTACTGTCTTGGGATAGCAAACTTTGATACTAGACCCATACTTTACTTTTTACTTTTCCTTAATTCCTGCTGACAACCACCATGCTTGCTTTAAGAACAAGGAAGCGCTTCAGCATATGAAGGTTATATTCAACGCTTTGGTCAGAACATGACCAAGTCCCAAAACCTTGTTTATATAACCTGCTGCAGACCTATAACCAACAACTAGTTCAGCCTACGCCTGCATCCTATAATTGCACCAAACTAGCATAAGAAAATAATGATGAAAAAGCAAGGGAGCAGGATGCCAAATTGATTTTAAATCCCATTTGTCTTTCCCCCCAAAACCACAACAAATTCATCTATAAATAAGTGGCTCCATCGCACTTGCAGGAGGCTGGCTTTTGGAAAGAGAGAACTGACAAAAGAGGAAAAGAAACCTGTGAAACCCTTCATAAAAATCCAGATTTCCCAAACAGAAAACCAAACCTTTTTTCTTCCCTTTGAATCAAAGAACTTGGCATTTCCTCTTCCGTTTCTCTTGCTGACTCAGAACATCCAAAGGCAGCCACTCAAAGCTCCAAGCACGCTCCAGGTTCAAGGTAAGTCTTTCTTACTTCGCTTGTTTTTCATTCTGAACATTATTAACATGTAAATATCATAGTATTAATGTTGTACATATCATTGCTTAAGTAGAAAAAACCGTGGATCAGAACTTCTTGATTAGGGCTAGACTCAGATTCAGGATTAGAACCTCTAAAAACTGTTATGCTTTTATCCTTCTGACTTGCTGATTGTTGAAAACTGAATAAATTACTGATGTGCTGATTGAGTGTTGAAATATGGAATTAAAACTTCTGTTTTTCATTCACAGTTTTAACATACAGAACGTCTATGATTCTTCTCATTGTTAAACACACACAGAACTTCTGAGTTCTCCTCACTGTTTTAACATACAGAACTTCTATGATTTTTCTCACTATTTAAGCACACAGAACTTCTGAGTTCTCTTCACTGTTTTAACACACTGAACTTCTGATGTTCACTCACTATTTTAACACACAAAACTTCTATGATTTTTCTCACTGTTGACACACACTAAACTTCTGATGCTTACATGCTGTTAACACACACATAACTTCTATGATTCACTCACTGTTCTAACACAGCACAGAACTTATGAGTTCTCCTTACATGTCAAATACACTGAACTTCTGATTTTCATGCGCTGATAACATGCTGAATTGCTGATTGTTTATTCACTGTCTTAGCACCATACAGAACTTCTGAGTTCTTCCTACTGTTTTGACACGCACAGAGCTTCTGAGGTTTTCTCACTGTTCTAACATTCAGAAGTTCAGCACATAGCAATCCAGAACTTCTGTGTTTTTCCTCTAACATGTCTTGTAGGACCTCAGAGTGTACCAACTCAGAACTTTTGATGCCCACTGACGTTTCCTTTCTGAGTCATCACGCGCCTGGCTTCATAACTTCTGATCCTTGTTGTTTTGCTTGCAGCAACACTGTTTCTATCTTGCACTTATTTTCCTTTTCATCATTTTTAATATTAACATAAAAAACATAAAAATATTTTCCTTTTAATTCATTTCCTTAAGACAAATTTTTTTTCTAAACAAGTCCATTTCTTTCTTATATTATGTATTTCAATATGGTTGTAATAGATAGTTAGGACTTAAATTCCTTGCAATCCCCATTCATAAATATGTACCCCCATCCCCTAAATATTGTAATAGCATAGGACTTTACATTTCTGCAATTTATTGCTTTTAAATGTAAATGCTAGTAATTAGGGTGTGTATGGCAAGACATGAAATTGACAAATAGATCACCCTAATCAAAGATTAAATGCATGCAAATCAAACACATTATTCACGCATGCACCTTTAAGGTTAACTCCACTTGTTGCCTAAAAAATGGTCATGTTATGCATGTGGTATGTCTTAGCACAAAAAAATCACAAAATATAAGATCATAGTCCCTCAATGACGCTATAAATGTTACCTTTCAAAATGATCTTAGTCCCTAAAAGAAAAGTGCTAAGTCATCTCACAACATTGCTATCATGGTCATACGATGACCCAACGCCTGTCCCTTCACATCCAACGATGGGGCTTCTTACCAAATCAATGGTAAGATAGCAACATCTAAAGGAGGAGGAAAAACAAATCTAAGACCTTTTGAGTAGGTAGGTTCGCTCTCAATTACTCACTTGCTCACAACAAAAACACTTTACACACCTCACAAACACCTCTTTGAACTATTTTCGAAACAAACACTTTGTATGCGTTCTTATAGAAACAAGAACCATTACAAAGTTATATTTTCAAAATACTTTTAAAACCCACATCACAAGCACAGATTCAAACAAAAGCAAGTGATCTAGTGAGTAACTAAGAGCCCATGGAAAACCATGGATGAAAAGGGTGCTAATACCTTCCCTTTTCATAATCTACCCCCCAAACTCAAGAAAACATCTCGAAAGGTCTTTCCTGTGCTTTTTCACCTTTCCTTATTGGATAAAAGAAAAGTCGGTGGCGACTCTTGCTAAACCGCAACATTTGCAAACACAAACGCAAAACCACAAAGTAATTTCTCCCACCGTATCATAGAACTGGCGACTCTGCCGGGGAAAGTTGAGAACTCTGGAGAGTATTCTAAAAGTGGTGTTACCTTAGGGATAGATCACATTTACTTGCTTACATTGTTTGATTTGTTTGCTTTACATTATGGGTCCTTGTTTGGGTTACTGTTAAAAATCCTACATCCGGATTTGGGGAGACCTTTTAGGTAAGTAGCAATAAACTGTGAGGGAACTGTGCGAGGTATACCGACATGGTTGAAGCAGTAGCTACATTGATGTGGAACTTTGGTTGGTACCGGTAACCCTTGAGTCAATCAAGGAGAGTACGGAGCCGCCGCGTGGTGTCGTGAAGCATCAACTGATCTTAAAACCTTGCTCGACCAACTTGGCCATTAGGACATAGTGAGATGTCTGGCTTTGGTGCAGTCCGAAGTTGGTAGATACTCGATGCTACACTCATTGAGGTTGGACTCTTGAGTTTTGTTTGGTTGTGAGTCAATCGCCTATTGAACGAAGCTGTGAGAAAGACCGGTGATATTGAGATCCCCTAGAACCCAATTACTATTAACTAGGACAGGTTGAGCCAACTAAACTTCAAGAGGGTAATTACCTACAAAACTCCATGCAAGCCTAAACCTAAGGACTTGTCTGCTTTGTGTGAATATGATTATTTGTATATAAACTTGCTTACCTCGCATATCTGTACATAACATCATAACATCATACCATAGCATTTTCAATAGCATTTCAAGGATCTCAAGGGTCTTTGATACAAGATCACGTTGAACCAGACGTCTACCAAGGGGTAAGAGGATTTATTTTCCTCTAACCAAACGCCGTAAAAAACCAAGTACAACAAACTTGAGTTAAGGGCTACAACTCACTTGGCATGATGAGCTAAATTCTCGTGGAATGACATCCACCGATACAAAATTCGCCAATCAAAGATGTTGATCAAAGTTCAACTTCTAACTTTTTCTTGTATTTACCCTGTGAGATCCTTGAAAACATGCATCCACATATCATGCATCATATCATGACAGGTTTCCCCCATACATGCTTCCTTATCTTCCCGCTGTTTATTTCAGTAAGATGGATATGGAACAAACGGTGAAAGATCTCCAAGCTCAAAATGCTCGATTCTAACAAATGTTCTTGCCTATGGCAAAAGGGCAAGAAGACCTGAAGACTCTTCTCAAAGACAAGAAGAAAAAGTCCAAGAAGTCAATAGGCGTCCAGAGCTTGGGAAGAAGACCTAAAGGACCAGTCAAGGGAGCTCTAGATCTTTCAAATCCATCCAACATGGGGGATAGTCTTGAAGAAGACCATAATTTGGAGATTGATGAAGGTGAAGCTGACTACTCCGAGAAACAATATCCTCCCACTGATGACAAGTACAAACAGCTGGAGGATCGCCTCAATGCTATGGAGATTCAACAGATACCTGGCTTGGATTTAGGAGACATGGGTTTGGTTTCTGGAGTGGTCATCCCGCCAAAGTTCAAAGTCCCTACCTTTTCCCTGTACATGGAGTATCTTGCCCTAAGATGCACTTAAAGTCTTATGTCCATAAGATTCAACCATACACAACTGATCCGAAGCTTTGGATCCATTTCTTCCAAGAAATACTAATAGGGACTCAACTTGAATGGTTCTATCAATTGGAGACTTCTCGCATCCACACCTGGGAGGATTTAGCTGCTGCTTTCTACAAACAGTATCAGTACAATTCTGATCTTGCACCAACTTGTGTGCAATTGCAGATCATGACCATGGGTTCCAACGAGAGCTTCAAAGGGTATGCCCAAAAGTGGAGAGACCTGGCTAGTAGGGTGCAGCCCCCTTTAACTGACAGGGAGCTGATTGACATCTTTATGGGAACTTTGACAAGGCCTTTCTTCAAACACTTGATCGGAAGCTCCTCAGCTGGGTTCACTGAGCTAATACTGACCAACGAAAGGGTCGAAGCTGGCACTAAAAGGGGAAAGATCCAAGGAGCTACACCTTCTGATGCTCAGAAAAATCCATACAATGGAAAGAAATAGTCTAATGCTGTGTACGGCCAAAAGAGTCGTCATGATCAACATGTAGGGGCAATCCTGATCTCTAATCCTACATTTGTTCAACAAAGACAGGGCAATAGGCGTAGGGTAAGATATCAAGAAAGGCAGTACACTAACATCGATATGCCTTTGTCCCAAGCATTACAACATTTGCTGAAGGTGAAACTGATAACGCTAAAGGATCCTCCTCAAAATCCCGACACCTCCTCTTCTAAGTACAATCCGAGCATAAGATGTGCCTATCATTCTGATAGTCCTGGACATGACACTGACAGCTGTTGGAATTTGAAAAATAAGATTCAAGATTTGATTGACGCCAAGGAGATCGAGTTTGACCCTCCGGAGACTCCAAACGTGACCACTACTCCTATGTCAAATCATTGAGAGCGCCTTGTTCATTTTGAATTTTCAATTGTAATTTCTTTTGTTATTTAAACAATTATCTATTAATGTCAAACTTTGTTTCATTAATACATTGCATATGTTTGTCTTGATTTGATCCACTCATTTTTATTACATTTAAACTATGCTTTTTACTCACTTTATGACATTCAACTCTTGCTAAAAGTTACAAGCCTTTAGTGGGAGGATGACGAAAACAATGCCATAATCTCATACAGTATGCTTTTTGACAGACCTTGCTGACGATGTACAGGCGTTCTTTCAAATCCTAAACACTGGAGTTATAAGGAAGATAATCCCTAGTCAACCCCTTTGAGCCAAAGAAGTAGAAGTTTTTCTTTTTCACAAAATTAAAACCTTTAAACAAAAATTTGGGGCAGGGTAGTCTCTCAGTTAATTCAAACGCGCGTTTAGTCGCAAACTCTCATCTCGTAATACAACGAATGACGTCAAAAAACATTCCTCTGAAATCAAAAGACGGTGATGGTTCCCTATCACATAGGCAATCACTATTTCTCAAAAGAGTAAAGCCCACTAAGTCAAAACCTATAAAGGATACTTAAGAAAAAACTGGGGCATCCCGCTGACTATAATCTCAAAGCAGGAACAGTCAGGCAAAAATTAGGGATAACAAATCAAAAGAAAGAGGTCACTACAAATCCTCAACAACATGAAAAAAAATGACTGCCTTCCGACAAACCTAACTTGTCTGAACCATCACTAAAATGTCATTCCAGACTCAATTGGAGTTCAAACGCACAATTAACTGAGCTTAGGACCGAAGAACATCACGAAGAACGGGCGGGTACAAATACACTTTGAGCCTTTATCCTTTGTTTCTTAAACCGTGAACCAAGCCACGTTACAACCCTTCAAAAGTCCTAATTGAAGCATGGGTTAGTTCGAAAGCATACTGTTACAAAAAGGTATCCTGACTCCTGTAAGGCTTTACTCAAAATCCAGAGTTGAATTACAAACTTCTTTACGTGCTAAAAACACATTTTTCAAAACTTCAAGACAAGCATAAACTTTGCATTTATTTGAATATCACTGTTTGCATGTGGCTATTTGTTTGACAGCAAGAGAAATTCACACAACGAATATCCAGTGAACGAAAGCTCTCTCAGTGAACAAAATCACTTCAAGTAGGATGACACTCCCATTGAAAAATCTCCTATCAACAAGGGGACATTACATGTCACTATCCAGCACACCTGGGGCAGTCCAGTCAAGATTCCAAGAAATCTCTCAAGAATTGCAGAGTAACCAGGGGCAGGTCTCCATCTCCATCACTTGGGGAATTGAACGTCAATCTCAGCAAAGGGTTACATACGATCAAACATTTTTGGCAATACCATAAACATTTGCTGTTAGGGGCAATGACAAGTCTCCTCAAAGTCCTTCTCATAGGATAATTTCCCAGCAAGAGTTTAACCTCTGAAAACCTTTCCCCACCTGAGACAACCTCAAGAATCCTCGAGGACTTTCCCAATGAAGTCATCACCTCTCTAGCAGACCGGCAACATGTTTTATTTCCCTAACAAACGGCAGGAATCCACAGTTTGAGTTGGCCTCTTTGACTACTACAAATCAAAGGACCACAACTCCCTTTCCCCTATAGACTACTCTACAATCCCCAGCAAGTTACTGTGAAACCTGGACCCGACCATATATTAGTTCAACTTCGACTCCCCAGTAGAGCAACGGATGACTAAGACTCCTGAACTCTTTTTCCCCAAGTAGGAATCAACACTCTATACAGAGCTTTCAACATTCCCCAACGGAGCTCTCCTCAAACAATAAAACAGGAATCCTCAGTGGAAACATGCTAAGCAAAGTTTGAAGACATACCTACTCTTCAACAGCAATCCGGGATTTAATAACTCCCCAACACTTGTCAAGGATTTATTCTCCAAGACAAAATTACATTTCGACAACATTCATAGCATGTGCATACTAAATACATATAACACAAATCTCATTTATTTTGAGAACATCATTACACAATGCATACATCATGACATTGCATACAACTAACTCTCTACCTTTTCAGGAAAGATCAATCGACAGATAAAGGTTATCATCTGTTGAGGTAGTAGTCAAGGTTTGGTATTTGACTACGACAACGACGATCAAGGCCTTCGCCAGAGATTTACCCGAGCTCGGAGGATGTTAAAAAAGGTAGATAGAAAGACTTCGGGGCATAAAAATTCCATCCCTCTTGAGCCTTACCTCAAATAGGTACGAACTCGTGCTCAGAGTCTTATGATGCCTTACCCCTCCATTCTCCCAGTAATCATTGAGCCTGTCATGGAAGGAGATGTTCCATACACTATCCTACATCCTGACATGCCCATCTCTCTTGAAGACCTACAAAGAGATTGGATACAACTCAAGGGGGAGCGAGATACTTTCGAAGCCCAATTCTACGCAAGTGAGAAGAAGGTTTTGGAACTCACTAGGCTACTTCATGAGGAGCAGACTCCGAATGCCTACATTGCACCAAAGAGGATGAGAACTACCTTTTTATATTAGAGTTTCTTGTATTTGTTTTGCGTAAGAAGGCATTAATGTACTCGTGCTTTAATCTATTAATATAACATGTGTTTCCTTTTTGTCTAAAACAAATTTGAATCTTAAGATCCTTGAAATCATTGCATACGCATTTATCATTCATCATAACATAAACATGTTTCTTGCAACAAGTCTCCTCATCTCTCTACTGTTTATTTCAGTAAGATGGATCTCGAGCAAACGGTGAAAGACCTCCAATCTCAGAATGAACAATTTCAACAGTTGTTCTTAACTCTGGCCAAAGGACAAGAAGAGTTGAAGACCTTGATGGTGGAAGAGAAGAAAAAGAAGACGAAGAAGATAACTGGAATTCTGAACATGGGAAGAAGATTCCAAGGGCAGACAAGAAGGGCCTTAGACTTTGCAATGACATCCGGTGAGAAAGACAACCAAGATGGGAAGGGTAAGGAAACAGTCGTTCAGTCTGATTTAGAAGAGGAAGAGGAAGAGGAAGAAGAAGACTATTCTGAAGAACAATACCCTCCAGCTGATGACAAGTATAAGCATCTAGAAGAACGGTTGAGCGCAATGGAAATCCAAAAAGTGCCTGGCTTGGACTTTGAGGAATTGGGTTTAGTGTCGGGGATTGTCATTCCTACAAAATTCAAGGCACTTGTGTTCGCCAAATATGACAGAGTTTCATGCCCTAAAATGCATCTCCGGTCCTATGTATGGAAGATTCAGCCCCATACCGCTTACAAGGACTTATGGGTACACTTCTTCCAAGACAGTTTGTATGGAACTCAACTTGATTGGTTTTATCAGTTAGAAAGAGCCAATGTTTATAACTGGGAAGATCTTGCTGCAACCTTTTACAAGCAATACCAATACAACGCTGATCTTGCGCCAACCCGTACTCAACTCTAGAGTATGGCCATGGCTTCAAGTGAGGGCTTCAAAAACTATGCGCAAAAATGGAGAGACTTGGCTGGAAGAGTTCAACCTCACCTATCTGAAAGAGAATTAGTAGACATGTTTTTGGGCACCTTGTCTGGTCCCTTCTTCAATCACCTAATTGGGAGTTCATCGGTAGGTTTTACTGAACTGATATTGACCGCATAGAGGGTAGAAGCTGGGATAAAAAGTGGAAAGATTCAAAAGATACATCCTCTGCTGCTATAAGGAAGCCATTTATAGAAAAGAAAGAAGTGGTTGTTTTTTATCCTCATAGAAATCAAGATAGGGCCGAACACCGTCCAATGGTGGGGGCTGTTATGATTCCTAAACATGCGCCTGATCAGCAAAGAAACAACCAACCAAGGATGGAAAGACCAGTCAGACAATTCACCAGAATTAATATGACCTTATCTCAGGTATTGCCACATCTGTTGAGATCCAACCTAGTGACCTTGAAAGAAGCTCCTAAGAATCCTAACACAACATCTCCTCACTATCATCCTAATGCCCGCTGTGCATACCACTCTGAGAGTCCCGACCATGATACTAACAATTGTTGGGCGATGAAGAACAAAGTATAAGACCTCATTAAAGCCAAGGAGATTGAATTCGATGTGCCCGAAAATCCAAATGTCATTTCTGCCCCTATGCCTAAACATGGCCATAATGCCCATGCTATTGAAGAGGATATGTTTGTTACTTCAATTGATGAACTTATGACCTCACTTCTGACTATCAAAAAGAACTTATTAAATGTCAGTGTTTTCCCGGGCTGTAATGAAAGCTGTCATTTCTGTTCATCCTCACCAACCATCTGTCCTCTGTTGAAAGCAGGCGTTCAGTGCCTAATAGATAACAAGGAAATTTTGTTTGAAAAGACTGATGTTCCACCTGTTCCTCTTAATAATGTGTCTATCATTACCATTTCCTCCAATTCTTCTCGGGTCTCCACCAAAAGACCCGTTAGAATTACATCAGTTCTAAAAGCAGCTCCTTTGATAATTACAATGCATGGACCAGTCTCGTATTCGTCAGAAAAACCGTGCCATGGAATTATGGAGGGGATGTCTACTACCACGGTATCAAGCAAGATTGGCCAGCTGCCGAAGATTCAAGTTCCGAGAAAGATAACTCTGATATCAGTAATATTGCAGGGACTAGCAAGATTACCCGAAGCGGAAGAATATTCTCTCCTGAAATTGCTCCCCCAAAAGAAGTTTCTGGACCCGTAATCATTCCTGTTGTTGTTGCTCCTCCGAAGGCTATTCCCAGTCCTACAATCATCTCCACCAATACTCCAACTAATAAACCTGTTACAATCCCTGCTATCACTCCTACTGGCATTCCTGCTGCCGAGTTAATCGAGACTCGAGGTAAAAGTATTCTGATTGAGCCCGTCCGGACGAAGGCACAATCATTCGCTATCCCCAGGACCTCTCAGAAAGAGATGGAGGAAATTCTAAAGATCATAAAAAGAAGTGACTACGATGTAGTTGAGAAACTGGGGCAAACTCCATCTAAAATTTCCATGCTAGCTCTACTACTATGTTCCAAGGTGCATGCAAAGGCCTTGGTAAAATTCCTAAAAACTGCTCATGTACCCCAAGAAACATCTTCTGATCAATTCCAAGACAGCGTAGCCAGCTTGACTGCAGATAATGATCTAGGTTTTTCGGATGCTGATTTGACGCCAAGAGGAAGAAAGCATAATGAGGCATTGCATGTCTCAGTGGAATGCAGGGGCACAACCTTGGTCATGTTTTGGTGGACACGAGTCATCTCTAAATGTATTACCTAAAAAGGCTCTTGACAGGCTTGACTGTGAAGGATTCACATTGAAGCCAAGCAATATAGTAGTGAGGGATTTTGACGGCTCAAAAAGGATGGTGCATGGGGAAGTGGATATCCCCATAAAGGTTGGAACCCAAACATTTGATTCAACTTTTTATGTAATGGATATACGTCCTTCATATTCCTGCTTGCTAGGACGACCATGGATTCACAATGCTGGCGTTTTCACTTCTACATTGCACCAAATGCTAAAGTATCTGATTCAAGGGAAGATTATCACCATTCATGGAGAAGAAGAGTATATGATCAGCCATCTCAATTCCTTCAGATATGTGGAATTAGATGGTGAATTTATTGAAACTCCATTCCAAAACTTTGAGGATGTCCCGCAAGATATGGAAGTAACCAGGGATGTTCCCAAGATCACAAGGCCTCCACTCAAAATGTCATCTTTAAAGGATGCAAAAGCAGTGATAGAAGAAGGTGGGTGTATTATTTGGGGACAACTCCCAGATATCCCATACAAATCTGACAATTTTGGCCTAGGTTTCACTTCAAGTGCTCAAAAGGCTGTACACCGCGCTCGTGCTGGAGGACCACCCCTGAAGATCAGCAACCGTGAAGTCAACACGATAGAAGATGATAAAGATGGCTGCAACCTGGAGGATTGGATCTTCCCAACTGTCAGTGGAGGGCTCAGCAATTGGGAGGCTAGAGATTTTGTCCCAATCACTTTTATCCCACAATAATTTGTCTTTACATTTTGTTGGATCTGTAATATTAAAACGATTCAGACTCTTAAAATCCTGTGTCTTACCCGAGGCACAATGGTCCATTTGTAAGGGTTATTATCTCATTTCCATATGACATCAATGAATCATGGACGTTTTTACATACAAACTTTATGCTCATTGTTTTTATTTTTACATTTTCATTTCTTTCAAAGATAGATATACTCTTACACACACTCACACTCACAATGCAGGTCTACATCTGTTGTACCCCAAAATTTGCCTTCCCATTTTCTCAACATTTCTCATCACCAAGCCCTTGGAGATCAAGATCCAGTTAGGGTTTCATCTGCTCAAGACTTCTCCTTGCACTGTTGACCCAAATTAGGGTTTGTGTTTGCACAAAGATATTTTGACCTAAAATTCCTAAGATGACTTTCTTGCTTCATATTGGACTCCCAATTTCATCCACATCAAGTTTCAAGCCTTGATTCCAAGTTTTGCCCAGTCAATTGGACAGTTGACCTAGAAATCAGCTGTATTGGGGAAAAGTCAACTGTGACCAATTGACAGTCAAACCTCATGAAAATTGACCCACACCAGCATTACACAATCATATGGACCATTTGATCAAGTTTGGATCACAATTCCACAAGAAATTTGATCAGATCATCAAAAGGGCAAAATGGTCATTTTTAGGGTTTTGACTGCACAAAGGCAAATTTTGACTATTTGACCTAGCCAATGGAAAACCAAGCTCACATATGGACTCAAGGACCCCTTGGAAATGTCTTGACATGCTCAACAAATTCAAAAGATCCCAAATGCACAAGATTGACAGTTGAATTTCCCAGTCAATTGATCAATTTTGACTGTATACTGAAAAGTCAAACTTTGAGTTTTTGGTCAAAATCAAGAGTCAAGATTCATTTTTCATCAAAACATGCCAAATCATGAAACTTGTTCATCAAGAAATCAAAAATTGCAAATTAGGGTTTGAAATAAGAATTTTTCATAACTTAGAATTTTTCTAAGTTATGAAAAACCCTAATTTTTTCCCAACTTTGCCCCACCTTCTCACCAAGATTCATTTGGATTCAAGCAAAAGTCAAAACATGAAAGTTGTAGCTTGTTGCATAATATACAACTTTGATTCACAAAGTTTTCCCAAAAGAGGCTTGTATCTCAAGTTACAATTTTTTGAATAAGGGTACTAAACCATTCTTAACTTAGTGAAAATTTGACCTATTTTGGCAAGGTTTTCTACCTAACTTCAAGACCATTTTCCATACACTTCCACTTGGAATTTCAATTTTCACTTCAAAGATGGATTGTAGTACACATTCCAAGCTTTCCTAGATGTCCAAGAACTCATCAAACAACCTCATAACTTGAGAGATTCGAATTTTGCAATATGGCAAAAACTCACTTTTGAATTGACCAATTTCCATGATCATAACTTGTGCAAATTTCTCAAACCAGCATGCCACTTGATTACAGGCCCTTAAACCATCCAACACTCAATAATTTAATGCATGTTCATTGTGCTAAGGCCTTGTTTCATGAGTTTAAGCATTACATGTTGGATTAGGCCATAAATGGAAAAAGTGAAATAACCATTTTTGCAAAAGCAAGCTTTATGTCATAATGCAAATCCAAGAGGTACAGATCAAATCTAATTGGCACAAGATTATGAACAAAACACACTGATCAAGGAGAGGTTTTGCAGCACGTTTAGGGGGCCTCTACCTGCCTAGAAACTCAAGTGGCCTTTGCTTGCTTAAGTGTGAAGAAACACATCATAACATCACCAACTTTGATCTCAGCAAAAAAAAAAGCCTAAGCAAATATTGTATACACTTTCTAATCATCAAGCACAAGCTAGAACACGAGCAAACAAGGTCCCAAACACTCCCATTCCCAGAATCACTCTCAAACTGCAAAAACAGGGCAGGGTCTGCAGATTGAATCCCACAACTCATTCCTTTCATGCTTCCTTGCCAAAAGCTCATCAAACACATTCCCTAGCATCACTGGAAGCTAACCAAAGCACAAAACATGACCTGTAATTCCTCTAACCAGTTCCACTATTTTCACTTTCTTGTTTTGCAGTTGGAGGTCCATAGCTCGATTCAAGGTGTTTCAAAGCAAAGTAAGCATTGGAATAGCATCACCACACTTCAGGCAAGCTATACAGATCATCATCTTGCTCTGAAAACTCCCCCATTGCCAGATAGAACTTCAACTGAACAGGTATATTCTTGAACTTCTAACTCTTAGTCTAGGCATCATTAGCTCTAAGTTTGTGAATAAGAAATGTTCTACTCATGCCCCTGAATCTGTACATGCTTTTACTTTTCATTTATTTTGCTTGAGCTGTGAGAATTTAAGGTTTGAATATGGAAGAAAAGTTAGGTCAGGATTTGGGAATGTCAAAATTCTCTCTCATTTCTGAGAGTTAGGATGAGTTCTTTATATTTTTAGAATCGTGATTCAATGCTTAACATTTCTTATGTTGTGAGTTTGTGCAAAAGATCAAAGAATCCAGATGTTTGAACTTGGAAAACAGGCGCGCGTTTTTGACATCTTTTTGTCTGAAGGTTGAAGAAGAAGCTTCATGGGCTGGTGTTTACCTGGGGATTTGGTAAACAACCGCTGATCCTCCAAATGGTTACTTATTTGGTTACTCGCAGGATCGATCAGATTGATCCTATGGACATAGGTTGATTTTGAAGTTTAATTAATGTGGATAAGGCTTTAAGTAAATTGTTTAAAGTAAATTGCATAAAGGAAAAGGCTTGGTAAAAACAAGGCTTGAATGTAAAGGTTCGACAGGAATCTTAAAGGGAAAAAGCATGTAAAATACTGGAAAAGTAAATGACTTGAATTGATTAAATTGGTGTTTCACACATACATTTCTCAACAATTCGTTCGCTCACACTGGGTACTTGAATCTAAATGAGTGACTATGTATCTATTGTGAACACCCGCGAGAAACTACACGTCTACTCCTATTTATACAAAAACATTCCAAGTAACCGTCGGGCAGTTACACTGCTTCGAGATCAAGCCACTTGTCACGTTCTCCATGCTCGACGCTCCAGATCCTTGCACGTTCGCACGTAGTAACTGCTGGAAACCGTTTTCCCTCCAAAGCTTTGAATTTCAAACTGCTCCACTCTGGACCATCGAACATGTTCGTCAAGAGACGTCTTCGACGAAAACTCCTTCGACGTCGAAGGCAATCAGCCTTCTTCCTTGGAAGAAATCTTCTAAGTATTTTTGCCATCTTTCGACGGGCACTTCGACAGGCTTAGCCAGTCGAAAGCATCTTTCAGCTTTTAATGGCTGCCATCAATCAAAACAAAGGTGTCGAATTTAGGAGCCAACAAATTGCCCCCCAAGAATGCCTTATTTCGACTCTGAAAGAAAAAGGCATTCTTTGAAAACGCCATTCGACACCTGTTTTTCCACGCTTAGTCACAAGTTAACTTGTGCACTTTTTGTTGCTTTTTACCAACTATTGGCAATCCCAAGAAATCATCATTGATTTGATCCTAGGACGTCACTGTCAGTACGGCGTGCAGAACTAAAACATCACTTCATAATTTGTCATTATGACAAATTCAAAAAACGAGGACGCACGCTGCGTCTCTCTGTTTCTGCAGAAACGGCCAAAACAACAGGATGCTGCCACGCGTCCCACTACTCCCTGCAGCATTAAATGACATTTAATGCCCTCGTTATTGGGAATTTCTCCCACTACTATAAATAGTAGTGAATATCCCATTGTGGGACTTTTCACGCAAACCATCTCTCAAACTCCCTTGCTTTCTTGCAAACTTGTTCTCTTTGCAGAAAAACTCTTCCTTTTCCAACTTCATCTTCATCCTCAACAATGGCTTCTGCATCAACTGCCCCCAAGACTAACGCACCAACTGAACAACTTGCTAAACCCAAGGTCTTTGTAACTGCTCCGGTAGTGAACGCCACAGGGAAACGAAGGGTCCCTGAACCATCTGACATCTCCGTTCGTGATGCTTACTCGCGTCACTTGATGATTCCGGTTGGATACTCCAACCAAATCTTCGCAATGGCTGGACCCATGAACCCAAGTATCTCTGAAGCTCTGAAGATCAAGAGCTACTTTCCCATCGTCGAGAAACTTAAGCCAGTAGCCTGTGCTAAGAAGGATCCAGAAGACAACGAAGACCCCACACACGAGAAGATCGACCTTCGTTTCTTCAACAAAAGTGTTAGAGTCTTTAGGTCTTGCCCTAATCTCACCCAGGACTATGTTGCTTGGCTAACAAAGCTGGAAAAACATCAAACTCCAGTCTGGAAGGAAATGGGCATCTTTGACCTAATAATGCTGTCGAAGACAGGCTTAAACTACTCCCCAGAGATGCTTATAGCTTCGCTGTTGTTCTGGGATAACTCTCACTTCACCTTTCACCTTCCATGTGGGATGTTAACTCCCACACTCTTCGACGTAGCAGCCATCACTGGCCTTCGACCAACCGGAGATTACTTCGACCCGGAAGAGATGTCGGAGGACCAAATTGGCTTTTCTGAGACGAAGCCAACATTCACTACCTTTATCAACCATTTTCACGACCAGTCGACAGACGCAGTGTCCGACATTGAACACATAGCGTTTCTAGCCTTATGGCTAACTCGCTTCGTGTTCTGTTCGAAGTCTCTGCAAGTGACCAAAAAGATGGTCACTCTGGCCACCCAACTGCATCACCGCCAGAACATCTGTTTGGCAGAACTAATTCTGGCCAGTCTTTATGACTCCATCAGCAATGGGGTTACTCTCTTGAAGCATGTCGAAGATAGGAACAGTTTGCTACTCGCTGGGCCTTTCTGGCTACTTCAACTGTGGCTTAACGCCACTTTCGAGTCTTTCATACCCAAGAAGACTCAGATAAATGAACAAGCCCCAGCGATAGCTAATAGGCGTATCGAAGGAATTAGGCTGGCTCTACTGACACCTGTAGAAGATGGGCTAGAGTTCCAACAAACCTTCACTAACTTCGTGCTGATGTTCGCTCGAAGGAAGGAATTTGTTTCGACTATGGCTCCATTTGCACAACGAAAGGTGGGGCCAGCATGGTTTACAAGGCCGCATCCCAAGGAGTCGAGTGGTCCCAATGTCGATGAGCACTCTGTACTTTGGGAGGCATTCCTTACCCCAAGGATTATGCCTCTTCGATTTAAGAGTTCTAAGACTCATCTGAGTCTGCTTGCCTATCAACCAAATCTGGTATCTCGCCAGTTTGGCATCATCCAAACCCTGCCTTCTCCCATTTTCCCAAGAGAGAAGTCAATGTTGTACTTCTGCAACGATTATACAGAAGAAGCTGCTACCAGGCATATCGGAAGATATGCTGGTCGAACCATCCTCTCGCTGTTCAACTACCAGCTTAACTTCCTTTGCTCACCATCTTTTGAAGAGTGGTGGAGAAGCTATTACGCTGAGTACTTCTTCGACGAGAAGGACTTCATATCAGAGTTGCAGAAGTCTTTTGTCCTTGTGTTGGACAAAGTAAAGAAATGTAAGTTCATACTCTCACATTACTTTTTATCTTTCTCTTCGACTGTTAGCCTGTTAACTTTCCTTTTCGCTTCCAGTTGTTCGAAAACCCTTGGCCAAGAAGGCTACAGGAGGCCCACAAGGAGGGGTCCCTTCGACAAAACCTCCACCGCCGGCGAAGACTATAGCGCCGGCGAAGACAACAGGCAACCAACAGGGGGAAGGCTCTTCGAAGAGGCCTCCTGCCTCGGTAACCAGATTTTCTTCATTTTTCTTCTGGCTTTCGATTTTTTATTTTCGACGTAATTATTCAATCGAATTTCCTATTGGTTTTATAGGCCCCTTCGCCCAAGAAAAGGGCAGCCTTTGTGATCGAATCGGGGAGTGATGACGAAAGTGATTCCCCTCCTTCTCCCCTAAAGAGGCGAAAGTTAACGAAGGACGCTTCTGTTCCTACTCCAGCTCCTGAAGGTCGAACCGTCAGAATAAAGGTTGGTGTGAGAAAGCCTAGGCCACCTGCGGTGGTCATCGAAGAACCAACTGAGGAGGAACTGAACGCTCTAGTTACCCAGCCTGTCGAAAGTGATAATTCCAGCCCTGGGGCTGAAGTCAATCCACAGGTACTCTATTGGACCCTTCTTATAACTTAGGCATAGATACCAGTATTTGATTATGTCTCTTTCGACATCTGAAGATTTGTCTTCTTCCTCTTTTTCAGGACACTACTGGAAGTTCCCCACCAAGGACTTCAGAAACTCTGGAATCTGCTGACCTTAGCAGGCCTCAGGTGCAAGATTTGGGCAATGACGAAGCCCACACTGAGCATGAGGCCAATGCTGAAACAGTGGAGAAGACAACTGAAGAACCTGTGGCGGAGGAAACACAGCCAGAAACGGTTCCTGTGGTGGTCTTGTCGTCAGAAGAGAATCCTGAAGGAAGAGACCAAGGCAATGACGAAGAGAATCAAGATGCTGTTGACGAAGAGCATGAAGGTGGTACTGGCGAAGAACACCAGGATGACGCCAGCGAAGAACCACAGAATGACGCTGGCGAGAGACCCCAAGGTGAAGTTAACGAAGAACCACGAGTCGACGCTAGTACCGCCTCAGTTCAAGTCGAAGAGCAACCAAACAAGGTACTCAGCATTCAACAGCCTCCAGCCCAAGATAATACTGTGGCAAGGGTCACCTCTTCAAAGCGTAGGTCGAAAGAAGATTTGGAAATCTTGAAACAAACTGACCCTGTCAGCTACCTCAATGCAATCGTCGAGAGTAAGAGTTCTTCTGACACTAGTCAGGAAATTCCTACTCTGTCGGGGAAATCTACTGAGACTTCTCCTCTTGATGATGCGTTGGCGAAGGTCAAGGCCCAGTTCTTCAAGAGAGATTTAATGAAGGCTTTAGAGGGGGACCCCACTGCTCCATCTTGCTTAAAAGGGGTTTTGAATGCTGTTGATTTCGATGCTGTAGCCCCAGAAATCTCAGACTTAATCATGGAATTACATTCTATGATTGACCAAGTCTCAGCGGATTACCGGCGCCAACGAACTTTTAACAGTCAGCTCGAAACGCTGCATGGCAAGAGCTTATCTGCATGGACTGCCGTCTCAAGTTCGACTTCTCGAATTGCTGAGTTGTCGAAACAGAAAGCGTCTGCACAGGAAAGGTTCGATGCTATTGAGCGAGAGAATGTTTCCTTCCGAGCACAAATTGCAGAGATAGAGGCGAAGATAAACGCCAACACTGTGCTCCAGGAGGAAATTCTTTCGACCATCTCAGACGCTGAGAGCCAGACTGAGATCAAGCAAGGCCTGGAGTTCGCTGAGAGGGCCCAAAGTCTCGACGCTCAAATTGCCAAACTGGAGCAAGAAAAATCTTGGTGCAAGAAGAGGTTGGATTTGCAGCATGCCAAGTATCTTCGACTGAAGAATTCTCTTTCTTTTTGATTCTCTTTTGTAACCATCTTTTGTAATCGCTTTCGACAACAATTGCCATTTTGGCAGAAATTAATAAAATTTCCATTTTGGCATTTTTATGGTTAACTTAGTTTATTATTTTATTTTTATCTCTTGAAGTATAGGCTTATATTTTTTCAAATATTTACCATTTACTCTCAAGAGCCTTTTATCACCACTTATCTCTTCGACTTCGTAGGCTCCACCAGAAAAAGTTTGGGTAACTCTGAAGGGTCCTTCCCATTTGGGTGACCATTTCCCCATGCTTCGATCCCGTCGATCCATGGGAAGAATTACCTTCCAAACTAAATCTTCAGGCAAAAATACCTTAGGTTTTACCTTTCTATTATAAGAGTCTTCGACTCTTTTCTTCTGAAGCCTGAGTAAGTCGAGAGCGTGTAATCTCTCTTCGTCTAAATCCACCAGTTCATCTAACATCATATTCCAATAAACCTCAGAAGGAATATCATAATGCCTCTGAACTCTTGCAGATTGAAGACAAATTTCTGCTGGCAACACTGCATCATGGCCAAAAGTTAGCCTATATGGTGTTGTACCAGTGGCTTCTTTTGGGGACGTTCGACAAGCCCATAAAATCTGGTCTAACGTCTTATGCCAATTCTTTGGTTTCTTCCCAACATGTTTCTTTATCAAGCCAATTACCACTTTGTTAGCTGCTTCGACTTGACCATTCGCCTGTGCATAGTAAGGCGTGGATGTTAGGAGTTTGAAACCTGTTTCCTGAGCAAATTCCTGCATCTTTCGACCAATGAAAACTGAACCTTGATCAGTTGTTATTGTCTCAGGGATTCCATACCTAAATATAATGTTCTTTTGAATAAATTCAATGACATTTTCTTGGTCTACATTGACTAAAGGGACAGCTTCGATCCACTTAGTAAAATAATCAATGCCTACCAATATGTATTTCTGACTCTTCGATGATGCTGGTCGAATCTCTCCAATAAGATCCAACGCCCATCCTCGAAAGGGCCAAGGCTTCACTATCGAGTGAAGTTCGCTTGCTGGTACATGCTGGATGCCTGTATGAACTTGACACTCTTGGCAACCTTTGGCGAACTCAACACAATCTTTCAGCATAGTGGGCCAATATAGTCCTTGTCGAAACAACAACCATTTCATCTTATGGCCTGCTTGGTGAGCCCCACATGCCCCAGCATGTGTAGTCGAAAGGGCTATGTATGCTTCAGTTTCACTTAAACATTTCAGCAACACCCCTTCAGGCGTCTTCTTGAATAACTCATTACCCATGAGTACAAAACTCAACGCCCTGTATTTTGTTTTTCGTTCTGTCGGAGCTCCTGGATTTTGAAGATAGTCCACAATGGGTTTCCTCCAATCCTGGTCTGACAAATTATCAATGAACGAAATCTCGAAGTTTGAGTGATCAGCATATCCTAACCTTGTTGATTCCAAGTCTGTTGGTGATAGACAGGTCGCTCTTATCTTCTCTCGAACTTCGATTGCTCTTTGTAATCTCGTTTTTGAAATTTTATACCCAGATGCAATCTGTGCCAAGTCATTGGCTATTTGATTTTCGACTCTGGGTATGTGTCGAATATTAACACTTTCAAATTGTTTCAATAAACGATTTGCTATCACAAAGTACATAATGAGATTCTCTCTTATGCATTTATACTCCTTTGTGACTTGCTTGACGACTAACTCTGAGTCTCCCATTATTTCGACTCGAGTTGCCCCCAATTCCAACAATATTTCAAGGCCAGTAATAAGAGCTTCATACTCAGCCTCATTGTTCGAACAAGAACCTTCGATTTGGTACTTGAATGTTGTTGGAATTTTATTTGGAGAAATAAGCAAGACTCCTACTCCTGTTCCATTTTTATGGCTGGAACCATCGAAGTAGAATTTCCAAGGTTCTATCTCCACATAGTTAATATCCTCGACTTGAATAGAGTGGTCGACTATGAAATCTGCAACCACTTGTCCTTTTACTGCCTTAAGAGGCATAAAGGTCAAGGAGTATTCAGTCAATGCTAATGCCCACTTGCCAACTCGACTATGCAAGATAGGTTTCGACAACATATATTTGAAAACATCAAAATGAGACGAAACATAAACATCAACTGGTTTTATATATTGTTTGAGCTTTGTACAAGAGAAATACAGACATAGACACAATTTTTCAACTTCGCTATATCTAGTTTCTGCATCATTCAAGACTCGACTGAGATAATAAATGGGTCTTTCGACTCCATTCTCATCCTCTTGGGCTAACATACTTCCCAGAGTTTTGTTAGATGCAGCTATGTACAATCTCATACTCCTATTGCTACAAGGAGGCACCAAAATAGGTGGCTTAGTGAGGTACCCTTTGATTTTGTCGAAGGCTTCTTGTTGCTCTTGCCCCCATTCGAACCCCTCCTTATTCAGTCGAAGTAAGGGTGAAAAGGCCTGAGCTTTCCCACTTAGGTTAGATATAAACCTTCTCAAGAAATTTATCTTGCCTAAGAGAGATTGCAATTCCTTCTTATTCGATGGCGCTTTCGCTTCCAAAATTGCCTTCGTCTTGTTCTGATTTATTTCGATTCCTTTCTTGTGGACAACGAAGCCCAGGAAATCTCCAGCTTTTACACAGAACGCACACTTCAAAGGGTTCATCTTCAGACCATGTTCTCTCATTCTTTCGAATGATTGTCGAAGGTGGTCAATGTGACTCTTCCTGGAAATAGATTTTATAACAATATCATCAATATAAACTTGCATAAACGTGTTAATAAAATCATGGAAGATAGTATTCATTGCGCGCTGGTACGTTGCCCCAGCGTTCTTTAGGCCAAAAGGCATCACTACCCATTCGTAAGTGCCTAAGGCCCCAGGGCATCGAAAGGCTGTTTTCGACACATCCTCTTCAGCAATGAGTATTTGATTATATCCTGAATAACCATCGAGCATACTCAGGTATTCGTAGCCAGCGGCAGAATCGACTAGCATTTCCGCCACAGGCATAGGATATTCATCTTTGGGGGTGGCAGCATTCAGATCTCTGAAGTCTATGCACACCCTTAATGTGCCATTTTTCTTAATTACTGGCACAATATTTGCAATCCATTCGACATACCTTGTAACACGGATGAATTTGCATCTCAGAAGTCTTTCGACCTCCGTTTTGATCTTCGACAAAATTTCTGGAGCGAAGCGTCTTGGATTTTGCTTGATTGGCTTCTTTCCAGGTTTGATTGGCAACTGAAGTTCTACCAATCCTCTGTCGAGACCAGGCATTTCGTCATAATCCCATGCAAAACAGTCTTTAAACTCTTTCAGCAATTGGATTACTTCCAACCTAAGTTCTGGATCAATTTTGGCGCTGATGTAAGTTGGCCTATTCTCTGATCCTTCGCCCAAGTTGATTTCTTCTAAAGGGTCTTGTGCTAACATCTTAATATTGTTCGCCAAGGGATCCTTTTCGAAGCCCAAAGGCTCATCGTCATAGATCGCGTCGAGCCTCTGTTCCTGCATTTCGTCTGGCATGATATCAGGAGGTCTTGGATCGAAATCCTTTCCTGGGCCAACAGCAGATAATTGTTGATCATTGGCCTGTGTGGCCATGTACTTTACTTCGGCTTCGAGAGCCGTTATCATCTTGGTTTCAGCCACATAGGCCGAAATTCGCTTCAGAGATTGTGACTCAGTCATTATCACTGAATTCACTTCCCCAACCAGTTGGTTGGATACCAGTTAGCCCACTGAATTCTATGTGGGACACGTCCTCTCTGCCCCATTGGAAACCATGCTCAGGATGCAGGTATAGGGAACAAAAGGTGTTTGGCGCTGGCGCCATGTCGAAGTCAGGGGCTGGACATGGCCCTATGTGAGCCAAGTTTTTGTCGAAATCTGTTACACCCAAGTGGTTTACTTCGCCAAGGTAGTAACTCTGATCAGCCTCTATGTTTTCGACCAACCCATCTGGGCGCCACAGAAGCAGTCTTTGATGCATCGATGAAGGCACAACACCTACACCATGTATCCACTCACGGCCTAACAAAAGGTTGTAGTTAGGTTTGGCCGAAATGACCATGAACATTGTTGGTCGAAGGATCGACCCAACTTTTATGTCGAGCTGGATCACTCCCATGGTGGTCCCAATGCCTCCCTCATAGTTGGAAAGGACCATATTGTGAGGTTTAATTTCTTCATCCCTTTTGCCAATCTTTATTAGCACAGAATGAGGGATAATATTGATAGTGGCCCCACAGTCGACCAATATCTTGTTCACAGTGGTCTCTTCGAGCTTGGCCCTTATGAACAAAGGTTTGAGGTGATTCTTCATCGCCTCTGTGGGTGGCTCGAAGAAGCCATTTTGTTCCTCTGTAGTGCCATTCTCCATGACAAAATAGCACACTGGCCTGTGTCTGGCCATTTCTTGTTCCATCTCCCAGTCACTGCTTTCGACTTCTACTTGTCGATTGAATTCCCTGGGTAGCATTGAAACAATGTTCACCATTATATCTAGAGTATCGTCGGACTCAGCATCATCTTCGTCTTCGACTTCACTCTGGTTAGGCCAAACTAGCCTGTTGGTAACTGGTTCTCTTTCGAGAGGCTTTCTTTGTTTCCTTTGAGGCACATTCGAACTAGTTTCAGCTTTAGGTTCGTGGGTAGCCTCCCTTTCAGCTTTTCGCCTTCTCTGATACCTCCTCCATTGGGACCTCGACATAGGATTTTTTCCCTTGTAGTTGCTGGACACTTGAGCAACCTTGGGTGCAGCAACTTGAGGATCTTTCTTCTGGATTAAAGAGGAACCTCTTGGCACTTCGAAAGAATGCCATTTCTCTTCACTTGGCCTTTTCCGGCCAGATGTTTTGTACCAAGTGTCTACTGGTACATTTGTTGGAGGCCTAAAAGTCAAAGGCCTCTTGTCTTGATTAGAACCCCTTCTGGGATCATGTCGAAGGTCAGAATTCTCCCTTCTCTTGTTCGCTGCCCTCACACCTTGTATATGTTCAGCAGCTTTTTTATCAAAGATAGAACTGCATCTTGGACACAGCATAACCTCTGATTTCTTCTTTTGGCATCTTTGTAAAAAATCTGCCAAGTTTTCGTTTTCCTTAGGGAAAGCCGTTTTATTTGCCTGCTCTTGCCTTATGGCTTCTTCTGAAGCTTTAGGGTCAGAAAGTTCAACCATGTTGATATTCATGGTATCTTTATTAGCAAGAGTTAGTTGTTTCATTTGTGTCTCCAGATTCTCCGTCTGGCCTTGTACAGTGGCCAATTGGGAACTGGGCTTTGGTCCAGTTTTTTGTGCTTCAGTAGTCTTCGACTTTGGGTCTTCGACCGCTTTCTGGACAGCCTCAATTGTCTTCCTGGATAAGTTTCCAGAAAAACTGCCAAAGATTGGCATGTTGATGTGGTCCTTAGAGACTTCGACCATGTTAATACCTGGCTTCTTCGACTGGATCTTGGTAGCCTCTATCATGTTCACCTCAGAGGGTTCTGCATAGTGGGCTTCAGCCTTCATTGGATTGGAGTCGACAGCCATGGGGGATTTGTCAGCAAACTTTAATCTCCCTTCCTCAATAGCGTCTTGGACAAGATTCCTGAAAAGAAAACATTGAGAAGTTTTATGGCCCAGAAAATTATGATATTTGCAAAAACCTCTCTTCTTTCTTTGATCAAGAGGAGACACTTTTACCCCTGGGGGTACTATCATTTGGCCATCTTTAACTAGCAAGTCGAATATTTCATCACATTTTGTGATGTCAAAACTATAAGTCTTTTTTGGGAACCTATCATTGGTCTTGTCTGGACCAATGGGATTTTTCCCATTTGAGGGGACTAACTGTTTACAAGAGTATGGAGGCCCTTGTTTTAGTTCTGCTAAATCGACTTCTCCTTCTTCGACAGCTAAAGTATCGTCGAAGGATTCTAGATCTTCGTCGTCCATCTCAACATAAGCTATTCTTTCTCTCTTGTGAGTTTTTGTTGCCTTAGCTTTTTCAGCTTTAAGGCGTTCGACTTGTCGAACTCTATCGGCCAGTTGGGCCATGTCTCTTAGGTACTGGGTATCTAGCTTCTTCCTAATGGAATAGTCTAAACCGCCTGCGGCCATTTCGACCAGCTCATGTTCTGGCACTTGTGTAAAACATCTCGCCTTAAGCAACCTAAACCTATTCAGATATTCGTCTATAGGTTCAGTGAAACGTCTCTTCACACTCGCCAGTTCTTTCAGGCTTATCTTGGTTTGCCCCATATAGAATTGTTCATGGAACAATCTTTCCAATTGGGTCCAATGGTGGATCGAATTGGGGGGTAGAGTTGTAAACCAAGTAAAAGCGTTCTTGGTTAAGGAACTTGGGAAGTATTTGATCCTTAGGTTTTCATTATTTGAAATGTCTCCTGCTTCGATCAAATACCTTGCCACATGTTCGACAGTAGATTCTGTCGTGTCCCCAGAGAATTTAGTAAATTTGGGAACTTTGGTTCTAGGGGGTAAGTCAGTTTGTAACACATATTCTGACAAAGGAGAAGTAAAGTTGGGCCTTCGAAAGCCCATGTTCATCCCATTCTGAGTCATGATCCTTTCGATCATGGTTGCCAGATTATTTTCCAAACCCATGTTTTGGTGTTGGATATGCTGAACCACTTCGTCAGCATTTTGGTTTCTGTTCACTAGTCTTACCTCTGGGGCTATTACCCTAGGTTCTTCGACAGGTTGTTCTACAGGCTGTTGGGCCTGATTAATGGTGGTCTCTTCCTCTACAAACATCCCCTGATTTCCTCTTATTTGCGCCCTTTGGGGCTGTCGAATAGGTGGGGGTACTCCAAAGAAGTCAGCCAAACGCGTCATTTGCGCTGTAACTTGCTGATTCGACTGAGTAGTATTTTGTATTAGAGGATTTAGCACTGTACTCAAAGTTTGTGCCAACATTTGCACCATATCATGATTGCTTTCGTCCATCTGTTGCCTCAAGACTGCTGTCGAGGCATTTGTAAGGCCATGGGCTACTTGGGACGTTCCTCCTAAGAGTTGGGTCCTATTTCTATTCGCCATGCCTACTCCAGAGCCTTGGAGTGGCGAAGTAGCACTCACGAAAGGTTCTGAATAAGTGGACGCAACATTCGTCAGGCTTGCCAGTTCAGAAGTTGGCATACCATAGAATGGAATAAATCCTGGGGGAACCACTGGCCTTGGGCCAGTATTTCCCCTTGGAGGGGGGGTTCCCAAAGGCATTCTGGGGCCTGTTAACGAAGTTATTGGCCCCGTGGTTGTGACTGACACTGCTGGCATCGAACCAACATTCGTCGCTTCACTAACGGTCATATTAACCGTTGCTCCCACACTTGGTGGTGGAATTTCATTATTGTTTGGCGGATTCGCCATCTCTTCCCTTCTTCTGGCAGTATTATTATCGTTGGTGTATATTCTACCACTCCTCAATAACATACAACTCGAAAAGATGAGATTTTTTCAACAATCAACACACTGTCCCACTGGGCGTGCCAATTTGTTTACCTGGGGATTTGGTAAACAACCGCTGATCCTCCAAATGGTTACTTATTTGGTTACTCGCAGGATCGATCAGATTGATCCTATGGACATAGGTTGATTTTGAAGTTTAATTAATGTGGATAAGGCTTTAAGTAAATTGTTTAAAGTAAATTGCATAAAGGAAAAGGCTTGGTAAAAACAAGGCTTGAATGTAAAGGTTCGACAGGAATCTTAAAGGGAAAAAGCATGTAAAATACTGGAAAAGTAAATGACTTGAATTGATTAAATTGGTGTTTCACACATACATTTCTCAACAATTCGTTCGCTCACACTGGGTACTTGAATCTAAATGAGTGACTATGTATCTATTGTGAACACCCGCGAGAAACTACACGTCTACTCCTATTTATACAAAAACATTCCAAGTAACCGTCGGGCAGTTACACTGCTTCGAGATCAAGCCACTTGTCACGTTCTCCATGCTCGACGCTCCAGATCCTTGCACGTTCGCACGTAGTAACTGCTGGAAACCGTTTTCCCTCCAAAGCTTTGAATTTCAAACTGCTCCACTCTGGACCATCGAACATGTTCGTCAAGAGACGTCTTCGACGAAAACTCCTTCGACGTCGAAGGCAATCAGCCTTCTTCCTTGGAAGAAATCTTCTAAGTATTTTTGCCATCTTTCGACGGGCACTTCGACAGGCTTAGCCAGTCGAAAGCATCTTTCAGCTTTTAATGGCTGCCATCAATCAAAACAAAGGTGTCGAATTTAGGAGCCAACAGCTGGGCCTGTTGTGTTATTTCTTTTCACACCTTGTTTTTGGTTTCATACCCCCTGAGCCCATTATGTTTATTTTCATGATTTTTGACTTTTCTTTTTTTCATTTTGGCTTATTTATTTTTTCCCATAATATTAAAAACATGAAAAATTATTTTTACACCATTTTTTATTTTTAGGCATTTATTTGTTTATATGGACATTTGTACATAAATATATATATATATATATATATATATATATATATATATATATATATATATATATATATATATATATATATATATATATATATATATATATATATATATATATATATATATATATATATATATATATATATATATATATATATATATATATATATACTATTATTTATAAAAACTAGAAAAAATATGCAAATATATTTTATTTCTGACTTTTTATTTCATTTTATCTTTTTGAAAATATTTTATACAAAATATACTTTTTTTTATAAATATTAAATATTATTATTTTATATATATAATATTTATTTAATAAATAATAAAGATATTTATATATATTAGTATATTTAGGTAAATAATACAAAAAATATATACATTTTTATTTTATTAATATTTGACATGAAAAATACTTTTTTTATGAATATACTCCATTTTATTTTATTTTTTGTATATAATTACTAAATATTATACATATTAAATAGTATATATATTTACTTAATAAAAATTAGGGTTTTACCCTTAAAACATAAAAACTCCAAAAATACTTTTATTTTATTTTATTCATTTTTGACATAAAAAATATCCTTTTTCCATACATATAAAAACCCTCTTTGCATTTTGCATCTTTATTTTACTTTCCATTTAATTGATGCAATTAATCATCTTGTAAATATTCCAAAATTGATGTAATAGCTAGGTTTAAATTTCTTGTCTAAATATCCCCCCATTTGAACATTTGTACCCCCCTTCCCATATTGTGTTGTAATAGTGTAGGAATTTTACTTTTCGCACTTTAACGCTTTCTAAATATACCATGCTAGAACTAGGGTTTGTATGCAAATAAAAAGAACAAAATAGTTTGACCTAATTTCAAAGATAAACAAGCATGAAAATGGACAACACATACCACACTTGCACCCCTAGGGTATTTCACTTGTTGCCTTCAAATAAATGGGCCATATTGCATGTTAGGTTTCTTTGGGCAAAAAACAAAGCAAACAATCAAAATGATCATAGTCCCTCGATGACGCTTTCGAAAAGTTGCCTAAAATGATCAAGTCCCTTTCAAAGAAAAAAATTGCCCAAAGATACTTAGCACTATTGCAACTATGGTCTAAACGATGACCCGCGTCCGTCCCTTTCACATCCTAACACAAGATTGTCCACCAAATGCAATGGTGGAACAAAATTGTTAAAAGGGTTAAAACATAACAAAAATCTTTGAGAACTTTAGGGTAGATAACTCTTAAGTACTTGTCAACTTGCAAAATAAAACACTTGCCTATTTTCAAACCACACTTCACAAACACTTTCAAAACAAACTTTCAAAAACCCTTGAAACATCTTTTCAAAAAGACAAAAACCTTTTGTAAAACATTCGAGTAAAGAATTGTTACAAGGGTAGCCTAGACAAGGCATCTTTTTCAAAACATTTTCAAAGCCACACACAAAGCACCATTTCAAACAATTGAAAACCAAGGCAAGTTGATCTAAGCAAGTACCTAAGAGCCCATGGATAACCATGGATAGAAAGGGTGCTAATACCTTCCCTTTCTATAATCTACTCCCCGAACCCAAGAAAAATCTCAAAGGTTTTTGCTGTGCTTTTTAAACCTTTCCTTAGGATAAAATAAAAAGTCGGTGGCGACTCTTGCTCAACCGAAACATTTGCGAAAACAAACGCAAAACCACAGTCAGTTCTCCCACCGTATCACAGAACTGGCGACTCTGCTGGGGACAAATTTGAAAGTGGAGTGACCTTAGGGCTTAGATCACCCTCTTGCATGACTAATTGTTTGAATTGTTTGCTTTATATCTTGGCTCTATTGTTTGGGTTTGCAATCCTACACCCGGATTTTGGGAAACATTCATAGATAGCAATACATTGTGGAAACTGTGTGGGGTATACCGACACGGTCGAAGCAATAGCTATATTAGTGCGACATATTTGTGAGTACCGGTAACCCTTGAGTTCAATCAAGGAGAGTACGGGGCCGCTGAGTGATGTCACTAAGCACTAATGACCTAGAACCTTACTTGACCATCTTGGCCTTTTATTAGGGGTAGTGAGATTACCGGCTTTGGTGCAGTCCGAAGTTGGTAGATACTCGATACTACACTCATTGAGGGTTGTTTTCTTGGAATATTTTGGTCGCTAGTTAAGTGGCTAAACCAAAACAATGAACATTGAAAACAATCCAATGATATTGAGCTCCTTAGAACCCGGTTACTATTTATAGGACAGGTTTTTAAACCAACTACACTCAAGAGGGTACTTACCTATGAAACCCCATGCAGGCCTGAAACTAGGGTTTGGTGTGAATTGCTTGTACATATGTTTTGTGCATACATCATAAACATCATAAAACATCATATGCATTCACTAACCATTTCAAGGGTTTGGATCTTCATCTTTTTTCTTGTTTTGTAGGTCATGGAAATTCCTCGCAGAAATACCATCCAAGTCAACCTTGTGAGAATTTCTCCTCAACTCAAGGAGCTCACCTCAAGAATTCCGGAAAGCTCATCCTTCAGTGAAAGACATGGCAGACTGCTCAGCCTAGTCAACACCAACATTGAAGAAGACATGATGAAAGTGCTATTCCAGTTCTTTGACCCTCTTCACCACTGTTTCACTTTCCCTGATTACCAGTTGGTGCCCACTTTGGAGGAGTTTTCTCAACTCCTGAGAATTCCTATCCTTAATCAACTACCCTTCAACGGTATGGAAAAGGAACCAAAGCCAGAAGATGTTGCTCGAGCATTACATCTACAACCATCCGACATCAAGGGGCATTGGGAAACCAGAAGCGGCGTCAAAGGATTCTTAGCAAAATTCTTGTTTGAGAAGGCACAAGAATGTTGGAACTCATTGGACCTACAAGCCTTTGAAGAGATTGTGGCACTCCTTATCTATGGGTTGGTATTGTTCCCAAATCCTGACCAATTGGTAGATGTCAACGCCGTCAAAATCTTCTTATCCAGAAATCCAATACCAACATTGCTTGGGGACATTCTTCACTCATTTTACACACGAACAATGAGAAAGAGGGGTGTTCTCATGTGCTGTACTCCTCTCCTTGCAAGGTGGTTTATTTCGCACCTTCCACAATCTGTCTTGAAGAATGACCAAGGCTCAAGGTGGTCCCAACGGTTGATGACTCTTACTCACTCTGATGTACATTGGTGTTCTCGGTCCAGAGAAAATGGCATCATCGTCGATCGTTGTGGAGAGTTTCCTAATGTTCCTTTACTTGGAATCAGAGGAGGTATCACCTACAACCCTTGCCTAGCTTTGAGGCAATTTGGATATGCACGGAGGGATGGCCCTCATGATATGTTGATTCCTGACCTAGTTTTTGACTTCGACAACGATGCGCAAGGACTTCGCCAAAGATTCATCAGAGCTTGGGGAAGACCCAACAAGGTTGATAGCAAGACTCTGGGACACAAGAACTCCATCCCTCTTGAGCCTTATCTCAAGTGGGTACGAGCCCGAGCCCAAAGTCTGATGATGCCTTATCCTCATGTTCTCCCTGTGATTAAAGAGCCCGTCAAGGAAGGAGAGGTTCCCTACACCATCCTACATCCTGACATGCCTACATCGTGGGAGGAAATGCAGAAAAGTTGGATTCAGCTCAAGGAGGAACGAAACACTTTTGAAGCTAGCTTCTACGCCAGTGAGAAGAAGGTTCTAGAGCTTACCCGCCGACTCCATGAGCAAGAGGCCCTCAACACCTACATCGCACCAAAGAGGATGCGCAATGTCTTTTTGCCTTGAGAAGTTATTTTGTAATATTTGGCCCATGGGGCATTTATGTACTAACAAATTTCTTCTTATTAATATGACGTGCGTTCTTCTTTGTCCGCAACAATTTTGAATGTTCTAAATCCTTGAATGCATTGCATACATAAGCATACCATTCATCATGTGAATAAGCAGGTCTCACTCCAGGTTTCCTTATCTGTCTGATGTTTATTTCAGTAGGATGGATCTCGAGCAAACAGTCAAAGACCTACAAGCTCAGAATGCACAGTTCCAGCAACTCCTGATGACCTTGGCTAAGGGTCAGGAGGATATCAAGACCCAATTGGGGAATAAAGACCCAGTAAAGAAGAAGAAAAAGAGACTCGGGGTGGCTACTTTGGGGAGAAGATTTGATGGAGAAGCTCGGAGAGTGCTTGAATTTCCTCCTATCTCTGATGAGGGAACCAGCAAAGGAGGTGGGGCTGCGGTACCTTCCGAGTCCGATGCGGAAGAAGAAGAGGTCGAAGAGGATGAAGATTATTCTGATCAGCAATACCCTCCAGCTGATGATAAATACAAAGGGCTAGAAGACAGGTTGGCCGCCATGGAGCTACAAAGAGTACCGGGTTTGGATTTTGAAGACTTGGGTTTGGTCGTCGGGATTGTGATTCCCCCAAAGTTCAAAGTGCCAGTGTTTGTGAGGTATGATGGGCTGTCCTGTCCAAAAATCCATCTCAGGTCCTACGTAAGAAAGATTCAACCCTATACGGCAGATAAAAACCTTTGGATTCATTTCTTTCAAGACAGTCTTTCTGGAGCTCAGTTGGAGTGGTTTTATCAGCTAGAGGGAACCAGCGTCCGAAATTGGGAAGATTTGGCTACCGCCTTCTACAAACAATACCAATACAATTCTGACCTTGCTCCTACTCGTACCCAACTTCAGGGTATGTCACTGGGAACAGGCGAAGGATTCAAAGAATATGCACAAAAATGGAGGGATTTGGCTGGCAGGGTGCAGCCTCCTTTAACCGACCGCGAACTTGTTGATATGTTTCTTGGGACCCTATCTGGGCCATTTTTCAATCATCTGATTGGTAACTCTTCCGCGGGGTTTACCGATTTGATCTTAACAGGCGAGAGAATAGAAGCTGGCATCAAGTCAGGAAAGATTCAGAAGGGTGTTGCTGCAAGTGTTGAGAAGAAGCCTTTTAAGAAGGAGACGGCTGTGGTATATTCTCAGAGAAGAGCAGGGAAGATGGAGCGTCGGCCAACTGTGGGGGCCGTAATGATTCAAAACTCTGCAAGTGAGCAGCCTCGCTATAACCAGTCCAGACCAAGTCAACAACGAGTGGAACGGACACAATGGCAGTTCACCCGTATTAATATGACTCCAGCGCAAGTGCTTCCCCATCTGTTAAAGTTGAATCTCGCCACCATCAAAGAGGCACCAAGGAATGTGAATACGTCCTCTCCACATTATCATCCTAATGCTAAATGCGCCTACCACTCTGACAGTGTCGGGCACGACACCAATGATTGTTGGGCACTCAAGCATAAAATCCAAGACCTGATAGAGGCAAAGGAAGTAGAGTTTGACGCTCCGGAGAAGCCTAATGTGATATCTGCTCCCATGCCGAAGCACGGCCGAAATGTCAATGCCATTGAAGAAGATTTGTATGTTGCTAATGTCAATGACCTGATAACTCCATTGCTAACCATCAAGTTAAATTTGTTAAGGGCCGGGATCTTCCCGGGATGTAAAGAAGACTGCTATTGTTGTTACTCTCTGCCGTTTGATTGTCCGTTACTGAAGAAAGGCATCCAAGGCCTTATGGATAGTCGACAAATTTTGTTTGAAAAAGTTTCTGCTGTTCCAACCCATACCGAAGATGTCTCAATCATAACCATTCACGCCAATCTTTCCAAGGCCGTCAAAAAGCCTGTTAAGATTACACCAGCTACGAAATCTGTTCCTTTGAAGATAACAATGCCAGGGCCTGTCCCCTATGTTTCTGAGAAGTCCATACCATGGAACTACGGCGGCGACGTCTACTACCATGGTATTAAACAAATCGAAATAACTGAAGAAATTTTGGATGATGAAGAAGCCAACATTGGTAACATTGCAGGCACGAGCAAAATCACCAGGAGCGGGAGAATATTTTCTCCAGAGATTGCCCCTCCAAGGGCAATCTTTGGACCCTCATCTGCCGACAAGGTCATCCCTGCACCAATAAAACTCTCTGCTAGAACCCCTTTGATTGAGGATGGTGTTGTTCCTAGTACTGTCCTTCCTACCACTGCTGACAAAGGTAAGGGAATCCAAGATGAGCTCGTCAGGACGAGGGCTCAACCCTTGGTCATCCCGGAAACCTCCAAGAAGGAAATGGATGAGATCTTGAGGATAATCAAGAGGAGTGACTACGATGTGGTAGAACAGCTGGGGCAAACTCCCTCAAAGATATCCATGCTGACACTACTACTTTGCTCAGAAGCGCACGCTAAAGCCCTGATAAAATTCCTGAAGGCAGCCCATGTGCCCCAGGAAACCTCTGCAGATCAATTTCAAAATTGCGTGGCTAGCCTTACTGTGGACAATGGATTAGGTTTTTCTGATGCTGACCTAACTCTTAAAGGTAGAAACCACAATGATGCTTTGCACATTTCGGTCGAGTGCCGGGGAACTACTCTCGCGCATGTCTTGGTCGACACTGGTTCGTCGCTGAATGTACTGCCTAAGAAGGCCTTGGACCGACTAGATTGTGAACGGTTGGAGTTGAAACCGAGTGATATTGTTGTCAGAGCTTTCGATGGTTCGAAGAGAATGGTCCATGGAGAGGTTGAAATTCCCATCAAGATAGGCACTGAGGTGTTTAAATCTACTTTCTATGTGATGGACATCCGTCCGTCATACTCTTGCTTGCTGGGTAGGCCTTGGATACACCATGCTGGGGCAGTCACCTCCTCCTTACATCAGATGTTGAAGTATCCTGTCAAGGGAAAGATCATTACTGTCCATGGTGAAGAGGAGTACATGATTAGCCACTTGAATTCTTTCCGGTACGTGGAGGTAGAAGGGGAGTTCATTGAAATGCCTTTTCAGCATTTCGAAGAAGTCCTTCCTGAAATAGCAGTAGCAAAGTTGGCAGTTGAGACACCGAGGCAGATGGCCAGGATGGCATCTCTGGAGGACGCAAGGGCCGCAATAAGGGAAGGGAAGAATTCAGCATGGGGGAAGTTACCTGATATTCCACATAAGACCGACAAATTTGGATTAGGGTTCACTACCGCAGGCCAGAAAGCGATGCGCCGTTCGAAGATTGAAAGAGCGCCAGTCAAAATTTCTCCCTACGGAATTAATGCTTTGGAGGACGAGAACAAAGAGAGAAACATCGAAGAGTGGATTTACCCAACTGTCAAAGGAGGATTGAGCAACTGGGAGGAAAAAGACTTTGTCCCCATCACTTTAATTCATCAGTAATTTATCTGTTAAACATTTCCTATTTGGTCTGTAATATTTACTTTCAAACAATCCGTACACTATCTTTTCACCTCATGCCTTGCCCGGGGCATGTAGGTCCATTTGTAAGGGTTTTGATTATTTTTCATATCCATATGCCATGTTTAATGATTCATTGGACGTTTTTCATTTGATAAACTGCTTGTGTTCATTTTCTTTCCTTTTGCATTTTTTGTTTAAGGATGGCTATCCCTTACACACACCCACACTCACAAATGCAGGTACCCATCCACTCCGGATTCCATGGGTGACAATTCTGCTATATCCTTCACTAATTCTGAAGATCTGGTCAATCAAGCCGAGTATGAAGATGACGAAGGTTGTGAAGTACCAGGGGAACTAGCCAGGCTTCTACAGCAAGAGGAAAGGGCCATCTTACCGCATGAAGAGTCATTGGAAACTGTCAACTTAGGGACCAAGGAAGACCGGAAGGAGGTGCAAGTGGGTGCCAATCTGGAACCAAAGGTCAAAGAGCGCCTGATATAATTGTTGAATGAGTATGTTGAAATCCTCGCTTGGTCTTATGAAGACATGTCGGGTTTAGACGCAGACATCGTGGTTCACCGTCTCCCCACAAGGGAGGATTGTCCACCGATCAAGCAAAAAGTCCGCCGAATGAGGCCTGACATGTCTGAAAAGATCAAAGCAGAAGTAATGAAGCAATTCGACGCTGGCTTTCTGGCTGTTACGTCCTATCCTCAATGGGTCGCTAACATCGTGCCAGTACCTAAGAAAGATGGCAAAGTCAGGATGTGTGTGGACTACTGGGATTTGAATAGGGCCAGCCCCAAAGATGATTTTCCACTTCCACACATTGACATTTTAATCGACAATACAACTCAGCATAAAGTGTTTTCCTTCATGGATGGATTCTCGGGCTACAATCAAATCAAAATGGCCCCCGAGGATATGGAGAAAACAACTTTTGTCACACAATGGGGCACTTTCTGTTACAAGGTGATGTCGTTCGGGTGGAAGAATGCAGGGGCAACTTATCAACGCGCCATGGTAGCTTTATTTCATGATATGATACATCATGAGATCGAAGTTTACGTAGACGATATGATAGCTCGGTCACAAACAGAGGAAGAGCACCTTGAACATCTAGAAAAGCTGTTTGCCAGGTTGAAAGAATACAAGCTCAGGCTGAATCCAAGTAAATGCACTTTTGGAGTTAGGTCTGGTAAACTTCTGGGATTCATTGTAAGCAACAAAGGCATTGAAGTCGATCCAGCAAAAGTGAAAGCAATACAAGAGATGCCTGCTCCCCGTACTGAAAAGGAGGTTAGAGGATTCTTGGGGCGTTTGAACTATATTGCTAGATTCATCTCTCATCTGACTTCTACCTGTGAGCCAATTTTCAAACTCTTGAAGAAAGATCAGGTAGTCGAATGGAACGATGATTGTCAAGCTGCTTTTGATAGAATCAAGGAGTATTTGCTAGAACCTCCTATTCTGATGCCACCCGTCGAAGGAAGGCCATTGATCATGTATTTGACCGTCTTGGATAACTCAATGGGGTGTGTTTTGGGCCAGCATGACGAGTCTGGTCGAAAAGAGCATGCTATTTATTACCTTAGCAAAAAGTTTACCGACTGTGAGACTCGCTACTCACTGCTCGAGAAAACTTGCTGCGCTTTGGTATGGGCTGCTCGCCGACTAAGACAGTATATGTTGACTCATACTACCTTGTTGATTTCCAAAATGGATCCTATCAAGTATATCTTCGAAAAGCCCGCATTATCTGGAAGGATAGCTAGATGGCAAATGATCCTAACTGAATATGACATCCAGTACACCACCCAGAAAGCTATAAAAGGGAGTGTACTAGCTGACCATCTGGCTCATCAAGCTATCGAAGACTATCAACCCATGAGATTTGACTTCCCGGACGAGGACATCATGAATTTGGACAACATTGAAGGTAACGGACCGTATGACGGACCCGAAAAGGGATCCCGATGGACCCTGTACTTTGATGGTGCTTCAAATGCACTTGGAAATGGTATCGGCGCAGTACTCATTTTTCCGGAAGGCTGTCACACACCTTTCACGGCTCGAATTTGCTTCAGTTGCACAAATAACATGGCTGAATACGAAGCTTGCATCTTTGGTCTCAAGACTTCTATAGACTTGGGGATCAAATCTTTGATCGTATTTGGGGACTCAGCTTTGGTTATCAGTCAAATCAAAGGAGAGTGGGACACCAAGCATCCAAATCTTATCCCATACAAAGAACATGTCCTGACATTGTTGCCGCATTTCGAGCAAATTACCTTCGAGCATTTCCCGCGAGAAGAGAACCAGCTAGCAGATGCTCTAGCCACAATGTCCTCCATGTTTAAACTCAACTGGGATAACGAGGCTCCCCAAATCACCATCGAGCAAATGGATGAACCTGCGCATTGTCACGAGATTAATACCGAAGAAGTAGTGGAACAACCTTGGTTCCATGAGATCAAAAGGTATCTCGAGACTAGAGATTATCCCGAAGGAGCTTCCGTAAATGACAAGAAGTTCTTAAGGAAATTCGCTGCCAAATTCTTCCTAAGCAACGACATCCTTTACAAACGAAGCCATGATTGTGTGTTACTCCGATGTGTAGACAAAGCTGAAGCAGAGTTGATTATGACTGATATACACAGCGGCACATTTGGCACTCACTTGAGCGGGCATACAATGGCTAAGAAGATCCTAAGGGCAGGCTATTACTGGTCTACCATGGAAGCTGACTGCCATCAACATTCCCGTACTTGCCACAAATGTCAAGTCTACGCTGACAAAGTTCATATCCCTCCGGTTCCTCTCAACGTTCTGACTGCTCCTTGGCCATTTGCAATGTGGGTCATTGACATGATTGGAGAGATCAAGCCCACGGCTTCCAACGGACATCGCTTCATCCTGGTTGCCATTGACTATTTCACCAAATGGGTCGAAGCAGCTTCCTTCGCCTCTGTTACTAAAAATGTGGTTGCCCGTTTTATCAAACAAAATCTCATATGTCGGTATGGTGTTCCAGACAGGATCATCACAGATAACGGTACAAATCTGAATAACACAATGATCACCGCTTTGTGCGAACAGTTCAAGATTTATCATCACAATTCATCTCCCTATCGGCCGAAGATGAACGGTACTGTTGAAGCTGCGAACAAAAACATTAAGAAGATCATTCAGAAAATGACAGTCACTTACAAAGACTGGCATGAGATGTTACCGTTTGCTCTACATGGATACCGTACGACGGCACATACTTCAACCGGGGCAACCCCATTTTCGTTGGTATATGGCATGGAAGCTGTCCTGCCTATGGAGGTTCAGATTCCTTCTCTAAGGATTATGAAGGACACAGGTTTGAATGAAGATGATTGGATGCAGACCCGACTTGATCAACTCAATCTGATCGACGAGAAGCGACTCGCTGCTATCTGCCATGGTCAGGCGTATCAAAAACGGATGATCAAGGCCTTCAATAAGAAAGTCAGACGTCAAGTGTATCAAGTCGGAGATCTCGTGGTCAAGCGGATTATCTTGCCGCAAAGTGATCCCAGGGGCAAATGGACTCCCACATACGAAGGACCATTTGTGATCAAGAGCATATTTTCTGGTGGTGCAATGATTCTGACCACCATGGACGGTGACGATTTGCCACACCCTGCGAACGCAGACATAGTCAAAAGATACTACGCATAAAATAACCCGACAAGTCGAAAACCCGAAAGGGCGGCTTGGGCAAAAATGGGCATCCCGGTGAATCGAAAACCCGAAAGGGCGGTTCAGGCAAAAGTTAGGGATAAAAATAAAAAAAATCTATACACCCAGCAAGTTGAAAACCCGAAAGGGCGGCTTGGGCAAAAAGGGGTTTCCCGGTGGATCGAAAACCCGAAAGGGCGATTCAGGCAAAAGTTAGGGAATTAAAGCGTATGACTATGTCTCGTCAGATCACTTAAAAGACAATCTCTTCACCAACCAGTTCCAGGCTTCTGATCAATCCAGTCATCGGCAAACGAAGCATTGAATGGACAGATATTCAGAGTTGTGAAAGCTATAGCGGAATGGAATCCCATGGAATTATTTCACATAGCCATCTTTATTTTGTATAAATTTTTCAAATATTTACGACAAAATCCTCTTACTAGGATGATTGTCTCCTTTATACAAATATACTCAGAGAAAGTTAATACAAATACTTTTCCCAGAAATTTGTGTCATTTCCTTTCATTTTTCTCTTGCACTATTTGTTTTATTTTGAGAAACGTCCAATGTTTTGTTAAATAGGCATATGCATTTGAACATAATCATTTCCTTGTGAATCAAGAAAGAGGATTACTGATAGGTTGAAGATACAGTTGGATATCTTGATACCCTTTCAAAGGAAACCCCCAGGAGATTTGGAATCCATATCCCCAGCAAACCCTGAAGCTTATCCCCAGTAGATTTTGGAAGCTTATCCCCTGCAGAGTACAGACGTCTCTCCCGAGTTTTATTCAAAGTTATTCCTCACAAGGGCTTATAACTGGGTTATCCTCAGCTTATTCCCATGGAAGATCGCGCTCGCCAAAATTCTTCCTAGCCCCAACGGAGTTCATCAGAGTTCCCCAACATAGCTTATCAATACAATCCCCAAAGGAGTTTATCTTTGTTATCCCCAGCCAGAGAATCCTCCAGAACTCATTTCCCTCAGAGTTTAAATTTTAGTATCCCCAGCGGAGCCAGACTAGTGAACCTTCTCCCCCACAGAGTTTTGGGAAAGCAAATCTTGATTTCCCCAGTGAAGTCGCCAGAGTTACTTCCCACCAAGCTGAAGATTCTCAGTCTTACCTCCCCAGCATGAGTCTATTAGATTGGAACTCCCCAGTAGAAGTCATCAGGAATTCCCCAGAAGATTGGTATACAACCCAAGCTCCTTATTCTCCAGCAACAACCAGGAATTTTTCTTCCCGGCAGCAGTCAAGATGCTTTTATCTTCAGCCATCCCGGATTCATCTATCCTTTGCAAGACAGCTCTCCAGCTTACATGCGCATCCAGTTACATTCATATCATGTAACATATATTGTATCATGCATCATGACATTGCATATAACTAACTCTTTACCTTTTCAGGTAAGATCAGTCGAAAGACTAGAATCACTATCTTCCGAGATTCTTTCCAGGAATAGTTCGGATGTGACCCGGACATGGCAACATTCTAATGCTTATTCCAGATTTATCCAGATGCAGCTTTACACGAGCTCATCATCAGGGAACCCTACACCGGTTCTTCCTCCAAATTCAAGGTTGCTGAAAACAGTTCACGGGTTCTCCAAGTAACGGATGTTGACCTATCACTTGTTCAGTTTCTTCTCAAGACTTCTGAAAACAGTTTATGGATTCTTCCCAACAACGGACGTTAATCTATCGCTTGTTCAGATGCAACTTTTGAAAACAGTTTACGGACGCTTCCCAACAACGGATGCTGCTCTATTGCTTATTCAACTTCAAGACTTCTGAAAACAGTTCACGGGTCCTCCAATTAACGGATGTTAACCTATCGCTTGTTCAGATTCTTCTCCAGACTTCTGAAAACAGTTTACGGATTCTTCCCAACAACGGATGTTAATCTATCGCTTGTTCAGACCCTTCTCAACTTCTGAAAACAGTTCACGGGTTCTCCAAGTAACAGATGTTAACCTATCGCTTGTTCAGATTCTTCTCCAGACTTCTGAAAACAGTTTACGGATTCCTCCCAACAACGGATGTTAATCTATCAATTTGTTCAGATGCAATTTTTGAAAACAGTTTACGGATTCCTCCCAACAACGGATGTCAATCTATTGCTTATTCAGACCCCAGTTCAGAGATGGTCCCAAGCATGGGCACCTTCCTGATACTCATTCCAGATGGCATCTTTAAGCCCATCCCCGACAAGTTTCTGTCATTCCTCTCGATGGCATCGTTAAGCCCATCTCCAAATGGCATCTCTAAGCCCATTCCCGCATCCCTTGCTTTGACGAGTGCAAATTTAAGGGCACTCTAGTGTCCAATCTCCTTTTACCCTCGAGTCACGAAAGGCAAACTTGTCAATCTAACTCTTCGGATTCAAGAAGATTGAACAGGGGCAACTGTTGTACCCCAAAATTTGCCCTCCCATTTTCTCAACATTTCTCATCACCAAGCCCTTGGAGATCAAGATCCAGTTAGGGTTTCATCTGCTCAAGACTTCTCCTTGCACTGTTGACCCAAATTAGGGTTTGTGTTTGCACAAAGATGTTTTGACCTAAAATTCCTAAGATGACTTTCTTGCTTCATATTGGACTCCCAAGTTCATCCACATCAAGTTTCAAGCCTTGATTCCAAGTTTTGCCCAGTCAATTGGACAGTTGACCTAGAAATCAACTGTATTGGGGAAAAGTCAACTGTGGCCAATTGACAGTCAAACCTCATGAAAATTGACCCACACCAACATTACACAATCACATGGACCATTTGATCAAGTTTGGATCACAATTCCACAAGAAATTTGATCAGATCATCAAAAGGGCAAAATGGTCATTTTTAGGGTTTTGACTGCACAAAGGCAAATTTTGACTATTTGACCTAGCCAATGGAAAACCAAGCTCACATATGGACTCAAGGACCCCTTGGAAATGTCTTGACATGCTCAACAAATTCAAAAGATCCCAAATGCATAAGATTGACAGTTGAATTTCCCAGTCAATTGATCAATTTTAACTGTATACTGAAAAGTCAAACTTTGACTTTTTGGTCAAAATCAAGAGTCAAGATTCATTTTTCATCAAAACATGCCAAATCATGAAACTTGTTCATCAAGAAATCAAAAATTGCAAATTAGGGTATGAAATAAGAATTTTTCATAACTTAGAATTTTTCTAAGTTATGAAAAACCCTAATTTTTTCCCAACTTTGCCCCACCTTCTCACCAAGATTCATTTGGATTCAAGCAAAAGTCAAAACATGAAAGTTGTAGCTTGTTGAATAATATACAACTTTGATTCACAAAGTTTTCCCAAAAGAGGCTTGTATCTCAAGTTACAATTTTTTGAATAAGGGTACTAAACCATTCTTAACTTAGTGAAAATTTGACCTATTTTGGCAAGGTTTTCTACCTAACTTCAAGACCATTTTCCATACACTTCCACTTGGAATTTCAATTTGCACTTCAAAGATGGATTGTAGTACACATTCCAAGCTTTCCAAGATGTCCAAGAACTCATCAAACAACCTCATAACTTGAGAGATTCGAATTTTGCAATATGGCAAAAACTCACTTTTGAATTGGCCAATTTCCATGATCATAACTTGTGCAAATTTCTCAAACCAGCATGCCACTTGATTACAGACCCTTAAACAATCCAACACTCAATAATTTAATGCATGTTAATTGTGATAAGGCCTTGTTTCATGAGTTTAAGCATTACATGTTGGATTAGGCCATAAATGGAAAAAGTGAAATAGCCATTTTTGCAAAAGCAAGCTTTATGTCATAATGCAAATCCAAGAGGTACAGATCAAATCTAATTGGCACAAGATTATGAACAAAACACACTGATCAAGGAGAGGTTTTGCAGCATGTTTAGGGGGCCTCTACCTACCTAGAAACTCAAGTGGCCTTTGCTTGCTTAAGTGTGAAGAAACACATCATAACATCACCAATTTGATCTCAGCAAAAAAAAAGCCTAAGCAAATATTTTATACACTTTCTAATCATCAAGCACAAGCTAGAACACGAGCAAACAAGGTCCCAAACACTCCCATTCCCAGAATCACTCTCAAACTGCAAAAACAGGGCAGGGTCTGCAGATTGAATCCCACAACTCATTCCTTTCATGCTTCCTTGCCAAAAGCTCATCAAACACATTCCCTAGCATCAATGGAAGCTAACCAAAGCACAAAACACGACCTGTAATTCCTCTAACCAGTTCCACCATTTTCACTTTCTTGTTTTGCAGTTGGAGGTCCATAGCTCGATTCAAGGTGTTTCAAAGCAAAGTAAGCATTGGAATAGCATCACCACACTTCAGGCAAGCTATACAGATCATCATCTTGCTCTGAAAACTCCCCCATTGCCAGATAGAACTTCAACTGAACAAGTATCTTCTTGAACTTCTAACTCTTAGTCTAGGCATCATTAGCTCTAAGTTTGTGAATAAGAAATGTTCTACTAATGCCCCTGAATCTGTACATGCTTTTACTTTTCATTTATTTTGCTTGAGCTGTGAGAATTTAAGGTTTGAATATGGAAGAAAAGTTAGGTCAGGATTTGCGAATGTCAAAATTCTCTCTCATTTCTGAGAGTTAGGATGAGTTCTTTATATTTTTAGAATCGTGATTCAATGCTTAACATTTCTTATGTTGTGAGTTTGTGCAAAAGATCAAAGAATCCAGATGTTTGAACTTGGAAAACAGGCGCGCGTTTTTGACATCTTTTTGTCTGAAGGTTGAAGAAGAAGCTTCATGGGCTGGGCCTGTTGTGTTATTTCTTTTCACACCTTGTTTTTGGTTTCATACCCCCTGAGCCCATTATGTTTATTTTCATGATTTTTGACTTTTCTTTTTTTCATTTTGGCTTATTTATTTTTTTCCCATAATATTAAAAACATGAAAAATTATTTTTACACCATTTTTTATTTTTAGGCATTTATTTGTTTATATGGACATTTGTACATAAATATATATATATATATATATATATATATATATATATATATATATATATATATATATATATATATATATATATATATATATATATATATATATATATATATATATATATATATATATATATATATATATATATATATATATATATATATATATATATATATATATATATATATATATACTATTATTTAGAAAAACTAGAAAAAATATGCAAATATATTTTATTTCTGACTTTTTATTTCATTTTTTCTTTTTGAAAATATTTTATACAAAATATACTTTTTTTATAAATATTAAATATTATTATTTTATATATATAATATTTATTTAGTAAATAATAAAGATATTTATATATATTAGTATATTTAGGTAAATAATACAAAAAATATATACATTTTTATTTTATTAATATTTGACATGAAAAATACTTTTTTTATGAATATACTCGATTTTATTTTATTTTTTGTATATAATTACTAAATATTATACATATTAAATAGTATATATATTTACTTAATAAAAATTAGGGTTTTACCCTTAAAACATAAAAACTCCAAAAATACTTTTTATTTTATTTTATTCATTTTTGACATAAAAAATATCCTTTTTCCATACATATGAAAACCCTCTTTGCATTTTGCATCTTTATTTTACTTTCCATTTAATTGATGCAATTAATTATCTTGTAAATATTCCAAAATTGATGTAATAGCTAGGTTTAAATTTCTTGTCTAAATATCCCCCCATTTGAACATTTGTACCCCCCTTCCCATATTGTGTTGTAATAGTGTAGGAATTTTACTTTTCGCACTTTAACGCTTTCTAAATATACCATGCTAGAACTAGGGTTTGTATGCAAATAAAAAGAACAAAATAGTTTGACCTAATTTCAAAGATAAACAAGCATGAAAATGGACAACACATACCACACTTGCACCCCTAGGGTATTCCACTTGTTGCCTTCAAATAAATGGGCCATATTGCATGTTAGGTTTCTTTGGGCAAAAAACAAAGCAAACAATCAAAATGATCATAGTCCCTCGATGACGCTTTCGAAAAGTTGCCTAAAATGATCAAGTCCCTTTCAAAGAAAAAAATTGCCCAAAGATACTTAGCACTATTGCAACTATGGTCTAAACGATGACCCGCGCCCGTCCCTTTCACATCCTAACACAAGATTGTCCACCAAATGCAATGGTGGAACAAAATTGTTAAAAGGGTTAAAACATAACAAAAATCTTTGAGAACTTTAGGGTAGATAACTCTTAAGTACTTGTCAACTTGCAAAATAAAACACTTGCCTATTTTCAAACCACACTTCACAAACACTTTCAAAACAAACTTTCAAAAACCCTTGAAACATCTTTTCAAAAAGACAAAAACCTTTTGTAAAACATTCGAGTAAAGAATTGTTACAAGGGTAGCCTAGACAAGGCATCTTTCAAAACATTTTCAAAGCCACACACAAAGCACCATTTCAAACAATTGAAAACCAAGGCAAGTTGATCTAAGCAAGTACCTAAGATCCCATGGATAACCATGGATAGAAAGGGTGCTAATACCTTCCCTTTCTATAATCTACTCCACGAACCCAAGAAAAATCTCAAAGGTTTTTGCTGTGCTTTTTAAACCTTTCCTTAGGATAAAATAAAAAGTCGGTGGCGACTCTTGCTCAACCGAAACATTTGCAAAAACAAACGCAAAACCACAGTCAGTTCTCCCACCGTATCACAACATCCATTCGGGATCCCATGGGTAACGATTCTGCTATGGCCTTTTGTGATTCTGAAAATCTAATCTACCAAGCCAAAGACGAAGGTGAGGAAGATTGTGAAGTACCAGGGGAACTTGCCAGATTACTACAACAAGAAGAGAGGACCATTTAACCCGTGGATACAATTAACCTAGGTACCGAGGAAGACAAAAAAGAAGTCAAGGTGGGTGCTAATCTGGAACCCAGTATCAAGGAGCGTCTGATTCAGTTGCTACACAAGTATGTTGAGGTCTTTGCTTGGTCGTATAAAGACATGCCAGGACTTGATGCAGATATTGTGGTACATCGTCTACCTACAAGAGAGGACTGCCCAATGGTAAAGTAAAAGGTCCGTCGCATGCGACCAGATATGTCAGAGAAGATTAAAGCTAAAGTCATGAAGCAATTCAATGCTGGATTCTTAGCCGTCACCTCCTATCCGCAATGGGTTGCCAATGTTGTTCCCGTGCCCAAAAAGAATGGCAAGGTACAAATGTGCGTGGACTACAGAGATTTGAATAGGGCAAGCCCTAAGGATGATTTCCCACTTCCCCACATTGATATTCTAGTTGACAATACAGCACAACACAAAGTGTTTTCCTTCATGTACGGTTTCTCAGGCTATAACAAAATCAAAATGGCGCCTGAGGACATGGAGAAGATAACCTTTTTCACACAATGGGGAACATTCTACTAGAAGGTGATGTCGTTCGGACTGAAGAATGCTGGGGCAACCTATCAGCGTGCCATGGTAGCTCTATTTCACGACATGATACATCACGAAATAGAGGTCTATGTGGATGACATGATAGCTAGATCTCAAACTGAAGAAGATCATCTTGATCATTTACAGAAACTGTTTGAGAGGCTAAAGAAATACAAGCTGAGGTTGAACCCAAATAAATGCACGTTTGGAGTAAGGTCTAGTAAGCTCCTAGGCTTTGTCGTCAGCAATAAGGGTATTGAAGTAGATCCTGCCAAAGTAAAAGCGATATAAGAGATGCCTGCTCCTCGTATTGAAAAGGAAGTCAGAGGATTCTTGGGACGTTTAAACTACATTGCGAGATTCATTTCTCACCCGACAGCTACCTGTGAACCAATCTTCAAACTATTGAAGAAAGATCAAGTAGTCAAATGGAATGATGAATGCCAAACTGCTTTCGACAAGATTAAAGAGTACCTGCAAGAGCCTCCTGTTTTGATGCCACCAGTCGAGGGAAGACCGTTGATTATGTATCTAACTGTTTTAGAGAATTCAATAGGGGTGTGTGTTGGGGGAAGCATGACGAGTCTGGCCGAAAAGAGCATGCTATTTATTACCCGAGCAAAAAGTTTACCGACTGTGAAATAAGATATTCACTGCTCGAGAAAACTTGATGCGCTCTGGCATGGGCTGCTCGCCGGCTAAGATAGTATATGCTGACACATACTACCTTGTTGATATCTAAAATGGATCCAATAAAATACATCTTCGAGAAACCTGCACTCTCTGGGAGAATAGCGAGATGGCAGATGATCCTAACAGAATATGACATACAATATACTACCCAGAAGGCAATAAAAGGCAGTGTACTAGCTGATCACTTTGCTCACCAAGCTGTGGAAGACTACCAGTCCATGAAGTTCGAATTCCCGGATGAAGACATCATGATGGTAAACATCTATGAAGAATTCAGGGCATATGACGGACCTGAACAAGGACCCCGATGGACCCTGGTTTTTGATGGGGCATCTAACGCACTTGGAAATGGTATTGGTGCAGTACTCATATCTCCTGAAGGGTGTCATACTCCATTTACTGCAAGACTCTACTTCAATTGTACAAATAACACGGCGGAATACAAAGCGTGCATCTTTGGTGTCAAAGCTGCCATAGACTTGGGGATCAAATTCTTGAATGTATTCAGAGATTCAGCTTTGGTTATTAGCCAGATCAAAGGGGAATGGGACACCAAACACCCTAACCTTATCCCTTACAAAGAACATGTTTTGACGTTGCTCTCACATTTTGAGAAGATTACCTTTGAGCACTTCCCGCGAGAAGAAAATCAGCTAGCTGACACACTAGCCACAATGTCATCTATGTTTAAACTAAAATGGGATAATGAGGCTCCCCAGATCACCATTGAACGAAGGGATGAACCAACACACTGTCACGAGATTAATATTAAAGAAGTGGTGGACCAGCCTTGGTTTCACGAAGTCAAGAGGTATCTCGAAACCCAAGAATATCCAGAAGGAGCTTCAGTCAATGATAAGAAGTTATTAAGGAGATTCTCTACTAAATTCTTCCTTAGTAATGGCATTCTTTACAAATGCAACCATGACTCCGTATTACTTCGGTGCGAAGACAAGGTTGAAGCTGAAAGGATCATGGTTGAATTACATGAAGGCACTTTTGGCACTCATTCCAGTGGGCATACGATGGCAAAGAAAATCATACGGGAAGGCTATTACTGGTCTACCATGGAAGCAGATTGCTATAAACACTCTCGAACTTTCCATAAGTGTCAGATCTATGCTGACAAGGTGCACGTACCTCCGGTTCCTCTGAATGTCTTGACGGCTCCTTGGCCCTTTGCTATGTGGGGGATTTATATGATTGGGGAAATCAAGCCAACGGCCTCTAATGGACACCGCTTCATCTTAGTGGCCATTGATTATTTTACAAAGTGGGTGAAGGCAGCTTCCTTCGCTTCCATTAACAAGAACGTTGTCGCCCGGTTCATCAAGCAGAATCTCATCTGTCGTCACGGTATCCCGAAGAAGATCATTACAGACAATGGTACAAACTTGAATAATACTATGATCACCTCCCTGTGCGAGCAATTCAAGATCCAACATCACAATTCTTCCCCTTACCGTCTGAAGATGAATGGTGTTGTCGAAGCCGCAAATAAGAACATTAAAAATATCATATAGAAAATGACAGTCACATACAAATACTGGCATGAAATGCTACCATTCTCCCTCCATGGATATCGTACCACGGCTCGCACATCAACTGGGGCAACACCCTATTCTCTGGTATACGGCATGGAGGCTGTCTTGCCTATTGAGGTCCAGATCCCCTCTCTGAGAATCATGAAGGATGCAGGGTTGAATGAAGAAGATTGGATCCAGACTCGACTTGATCAACTAAACTTGATTGATGAGAAAAGGCTTGTTGCTGTCTGCCATGGTTAAATTATCAAAAACGGATGATCAAGGCTTTCAACAAAAAGGTCAGACGTCAAGTGTATCAAGTTGGGGATCTGGTGATCAAATATATCATACTGCCGCAAGGTGATCCCAGGGGAAAATGGACTCCTAAATACGAAGAACCATTTGTAATCAAAAACATTTTCTCTGGTGGAGCAATGATCTTGACCGCCATGGATGGTAACGACCTGCCGCACTCTGTGAACGCAGACATAGTCAAAAGACACTACGCATAAGAGACCCGCTAGGTTGACACACCTAAGCAAAACGAGGGCATCCCGGCGAACCAAAAAGGTTCGGGAAAAAATTAGGGATAAAACAAAAAGAATTTGTACACCCGGCAAGTTGAAAACCCGAAAGGGCGGCTTGGGCAAAAAAGGGTATCCAGGTGGACTGAAAACCCAAAAGGGCGGTCCAGGCAAAAGTTAGGGAATTAAAGCGTATGACTATGTGCCATTAGATCACCTCACGGACAACCTTTGGCTTCAATTGAAAAACTCATAGGTTCTGATCAATTCAATCGTCTTCGGACAAGGCAACAAATAGAAAAGATGCTCAGAGACACGAAGGATATAGCAGAATAGGAACCCCATGGGATTATTGCACATAACTATCTTTTATTTGTATTAAAATTTTCATTTTTTTATGACGGAATTTTCTTACTAGAATGTTTGTCTCATTGTACAAAAATACTTACTCAAAGTCAATAACAAAGATATCCCTTTGAAAGTGCAAAAAACTATCTGTTTTTCTTTTCGCTTGTGTTTTGTTTACAAAAACGTCCAATGATTCATTCTTGAACATATGTTCATTTTAACATAATTACTGTTTACAAGTAAACAAAATAAAAGGCAATCGATGATGGCTTTAAGAGATAAGGGAATCTCTCTAAGTTTATCTCCATAAAATTCCCCACAGTGTGCAGTTTAATCCCCAGCGGAACAAAACTTCCAGTTTATCAATCCCCGGTAGAAGTCATCCAAATTGCTCAGAATTCCCCAACCAGGATTTTTCAAACAAGGCACGACTTTCCCTTTACAACAGAGTTTATTTCTCTAAGGGGAAATTCATCATCACTTCAACTTCACAACATGAAGACTTATACTCCATATCCTCAGCAGCAGACAGGGATTTATTTTCCCCAGTCCAATAGCAGTACATCAAAATTAGCTCACATATGCATACACCACATCCGTATATCATAAACATTGATAAAACAAATGCATCATACCATGCATTTCATACAACATGACTTTTCATTTAAGCTAACATTTTACCATTTTTAGGATAAGGTTAATAGCTACCATTGACAATGTTCAAAGCTTTCAGATACAGTTCAGATACGCTCCATACACGGACGCCATTCTGATACTCATTTAGAGTCAACTTTCAGATACAGTTCAGATATGCTCCAGATATGGACGCCATTCTGATACTCATTCAGAGTCAACTTTCAGATACAGTTCAGATACGCTCCAGACACAGACGTTATTCTGATACTCATTCAGAGTCAACTTTTAGATACAGTTCAGATACACTCCAGACATGGATGCCATTCTGATACTCATTCAGAGTCAACTTTAAGATACAGTTCATACACGCTCCAGACGCGGATTCCATTCTGATAACTCATTCAAAATTCAACTTTTAGATACAGTACAGATACACTCCAGACACAGACGCCTTTCTAATACTCATTCTTTCAGCTTACAAATTACAATTCAATAATAACTCTTGGATGGCATCTACAAGCCCATCTCCAACAACTTTCTATCACTTCTCTAAATGGCATCTTTAAGCCCATTCCTTCTACCATCACATCGCCAAGTGCAAATTTCTGGGCACTCTAGTGTCCAATCGTCTTCCACCTTCGAGTCACGAATGGCAAAACATGCCAATCTAACTCTTCAGGCTTAAGAAGATTGAACAGGGGCAGCTGTTGTACCCCAAAATTTGCCCTCTCATTTATCAAGAATTTTCCCATAAGATCTCCTTGGGCTCAAGACTGCACTAGGGTTGATCGGCTCAAGACATCTCCTTAAACACTGATGACCAAAATTAGGGTTTGAGTTTGCACAAGAATTTTTGAACTTCCAATGCCCCATATGACTTTCATGTATCATTATGGACCCCCAAGATTAATCATGCCAAGTTTCAAGCCTTGAATCACATTTTTGCTCAGTCAATTGAGCAATTGACCTAAAAAATCAGTTGTATTGGGGAAAAAGTCAACCATGGCGAATTTACAGTCAAACTTCATAATTTTTTATCCATACCAACATTTTAAACTTATATGTATCATTTGATCAAGTTTGGACCATAACTCCTCAAGAAATTTGATCAAATCTCCAAAAGCGCAAAATGGTCAAAATTAGGGTTTTGACTGGGAAAGGGCAATTTCTGATTTTTGACCTAGCAAATGGTCAATTAGTTTAAGGCATAATCTCAAGAGTCCAATTGCATCATTTTGACCTAATGTCATGGTTCAAAACATTGCAAGTCCATTGGATTGACAGATGAACTTTCTAGTCAACTAATCAAAAGTCAACTATATACTGAAAAATCAAACTTTGACTTTTTGGTCAAATTCAAGTGCCAAAGATTATAATTTATCAAAACATGTCAAAATATGAAACTTATTCATCAAGAAATCAAAAAGTCTAGATTTCATTTTGAAAAGTCAAAATTTCTAAACTTAGAAATTTTTCTGTTAGAAATTTCATGTTTTTTTATAACTTTGAACAGAATTTTCACCATGACGCACGATGATTCAAGAGAAACTTCCAACATGAAAGTTGTAGATCTCCATGAAATCTAAAACTTTGCTTTACACAACTCCTTCCAAAAATGCTTGGATCTCAAGTTATAATTTTATGAACATGTGGTCATGAAACTAAACACTTAGTGAAATTTTGCCCTAATTTGGTCAGGATTTTGACCCAACTTCATGGCACTTTTTCATATAGTTCCAAGAGGAATATTCAAAAGCAATTCAAATATGGGTTGTAGAGAACATTTCAAGATTTCCAAAATGTCAAGGAACTCCTTGAGATCATTCTTGAGTAGGGAGAATCGAAGAGATGAAGTTAGGATTTTGTCATTTGAATTACAAGTATTTTTTGATGAACACTTAAACCAAATCCATGCTAGGATGCATAATATTTTCTTTTCAGGCCTCAAACTTGTTTGTTACTCTATAATTAATTGTTTACACAACATATGGAGCCATTGTCCAAGCATTTGAACCATTATCTAAGTTGCATTTCCATTTTTGAAAGAAAGGCACCATTGTTATTCTTGAAAAGTGGCTTTAATCACAAAGTCCACTCTCCTTGAGCATTGAAATTTTTCTTTCTGCACACACAAACCCTATAAACCAAAAGCAAGCATGTCCAAAGTACTAACCACTCTATGCAGCCCCGTACTTTGCCTTGAAACAAGATGTTTCAACTTTGCTTCAAAAACAAGAAAGATGCTACAACATTTGATTTTCAAATTCTGACTTGTTATAAGACATAAGACCTCTTGCCTATAAATACATACACTATTTGAAAGATAACACACGAAGAGACAAGCCCTGAAAACTTATAAAACTCAGAACTGCATCACAAACCACCATCGTTGCATATTCTAACCAAGAACTTCAAACTTCCATTTCACTCGTGCGTTTCTTGGCATTTTGCCTCCAAAAGCTTCCAAACATCATACATAATCCATCCCTATCCCTGTTACACGACTATAACACCATCTTCATCTATTTCCAAGTTCAAAACAAAGCATCACAGTTGGACTTCTCCAGACCATTCCAGCCACCCTCAGCTCAAGCCAGCCATTGCATTAGCTTCCTAGAGGTCCAAGGAAGCTAACCTGATCATCAACACTGCTTGGAACAAGTTCAAATCCATTTCACTATTTCCAGTTTTGAGGTATTTTTCTTGAACTTCTATCTTCATATTTAGGTATTGTTAGGCTTGCATTTGTGAAGATAAAATGTAGACATCATTGCCTTGAAACTATACATGTCCATAGATTTAATTTATTTTGATTGAGCTGGGAGAATTTTGAGTTTGAACTTTCTGAAATAGTTAGGTCAGAATTTGGTATTTTTAGAAATTCTCATTCATCTTTGATTTATAGCTTATGATATTTATATGGTTGAATTCGTGTGACAAAATGGAGTAATTTTCATGTTTACATTTTTGCAAATGGTTGAGAAATGAGCAAGTTACAGATCCTTTGGATGGAGATTGAATATGAAGTGTAATCAGGGCGCGTTTTGTGTTATGTATTTATCCTTTCACACAAGTTAACGGATGTATCACCACCCCAGTGGTTAAAGCGTGCGCCTATCACCCTTAGGTACTGGATTCAAGCCCCAGCGTGACCTTTTGCATTTTTTTCACTTATTTTTTGACATTTTTATGCCTTTTTTGCAGTTCCTGGGCCCTTATGCCGGGTCTTTCATTTTCGCTGACTCCTAACCCCAGTTTCACTTTTGCACCCCTAGCCAATTATTTTCTTTATTTCATTTTCTTTCTTTATTTTATTTTATTTTCATTTCATATTTTCTTTTATTATTTTCACTATTATTATTATTATTATTATTATTTTTATTAATAAAAATCCAAAAATATTTTTATTTGTTATTTACACTTATATATTTTATTTTATTTTTCTTATAAAAAACAAAAGGACTAAAAATACTTTCTTAAATAAATTAGTTTCCTTTTTGTTAATAAATATTTAGACATAGGTTTAATTATCTATTTTCTTAGTTAAGATTAATTTAGAACTTAGATTTATTTTGATTAATTAATTTTCATATTACTTTTATTTAACTTACAATCTTTTTATAAAAACCCTAAAAAACATTTTTAACTTAATCCCCCTCCTAATTAATTTAGGTTTTAGATTTTGTTTATTTTCATTAATCATCTTACTTAATTAGGTCAAAACTCTTTCATAAAAAAAATCATATTTCTTTACATTCATATTCTTGCATTTTTATCTTTATTTTTGTACATTTGTTCAATTTCAATATGATTGTAATAGACTAATTAGGTTTAAATTCTTGCAATTCCTATTTACAAATTGTACACCCCCTCCCCAGAAATGTAATAGCGTAGTAATTTTAAATTTCACAATTTATCACTTTTATATAACATGCTAGTAATTAGGGTTTGTATGGAAAGACTAAGATCAATACTTAAAAAACCCTAATTCAAGACCAAAACAAGCATGAAAATGATACACTTGCACAAAAGCATCCCTCAGGGTTATTCCACTTGGTTGCCTTATACAAAATGGTCATATTACGCATGTAAGGTATCTTAGCAAAAACAAGCAAATACAAGATCATAGTCCCTCGACGGTGCTATCTAAGTTTCCTTACCAATGATCTTAGTCCCTCAAAAAGAATGCTAAGATACCTTGCAACATTGCTAATCATGGTTATACGATGACCCACGTCCGTCCCGTTTACATCCAAAGATAGGGTTGCTTACCAAATCAATGGTAAGACAACAATGTCAAAGGAAAAGAAAATGAACAAGAAAGACATTTGAGTAGGTAGATTGCTCCTAATTACTTGCTCCATTTCAAAATAAACATCCTTGCTATTTTCAAAACAAACACTTACACTTTCAAACATCTTACAAACTTGAAAATATTTCAAAAGATTAACATCTTTGTATACATTCTTACAAATAAGAATCATTACAAAGATTGCCTAAACAATGACCTCTTTACAAAATAGTTTCAAAAACCACACAAAGCACAATTTCAAACAAAAGCAAGTGATCTAGTGTTTCCAGTGATTTCTGGTAAACAACCGCTAGTCTTCCAAACTATCGAATAATCTTTCTGACTGTTATTCAATTCCTCTGGTAACTCATAGGATCGACTAGATTGATCCTAGGATTCCTTGGACATTAAGGTTAGTCTCATGATCGAACAGATATTCATGGTTGATATTTGAGTGTTGTATAGGTGTTTGGCTTATTTCGATTTCTCTCTTAAAGGTCTAAAGATGTAATCAAAATGTGCGTGTACGAAACTAAGTTGCATGAATAAATGTTAATTGTAAAGACATGTAAAATTGCATAAAAGGCAAGTAAATGGTTTCGAATTATAAAAACAGTTAATGTAAAGGATTTCTGGAACGTAAAAGGTTTGAAATATGAAGAAAGCGTTTAATGCAAGAAATCTGTAAATGACTTTAAGTAAAAATATGCGTTCGAAGGATAAAACTTGAAGGTAAAGGCATGGAAAAGATGACAATTTTCTGAAATGTAAAGTGCTTGAAATGTGAAGAAAGCATTAAAATGTAAAACTTTAAAGAAGAGATTTCGAAGTGAAAAGACTGTAAATGAGAAAACTTGTAAATGTTATTTTACAGAATGATAAAGGAAAGTGCTGGAAATGGTAAAAGGTTTTCATTTAAATCAGAAATGTATATGGTGCTATCATACATACATTGCTCTTGCATTCGTTTCCCTTGCCATGTGGTAGTTTGAATGTTACTGAGTATTTAGTACAATAGATATGACACACGAAATCCTAATACTAAGACTTCTATTTATACTAATTCGACCATAAAGGTCTTGCTATAGGATTATGCCACGTTCAGAACAAGCAGAACAATGCCTCTTTCTTCTTTCCACGTGTCCCCAAATGCTCCAGCACATAAATTTCAAACTTCAAATGTCCCGCTTCCATTTGAATTTCAAATGCTTTGGTACTTCTCCGTTTCGAACGCACTTCCAAGACACAGCCTTGTTGTTATTTCGAGACTTCTTTAGATATGTTCCCATAATTGCCACTCGAAGCTCCAGCTTTGACATGCTTATTCGAAACACCGCTTCTGCTACTTCGAAACATGACGTTTTACTTCATTTCGTTCGAAACGTTTAATTCATTTGGCTTCTAATAATATTATCAAAATCTTCAGCCAACAAATTGCCCCTTTAAAATATGTATTTCGATTCCTCTGAGAAATACCTATTTTAAACATCTACACAAGATTTTGATGTGACTTTCGAATCATCGTAACATTTAATGCATTTGACTCCAGTCACGTCAATCATAGCACCTTTTGGATTCCTTAACCGCCTGGAGCCACTTCACAGCATGGTGTAGTTACAAATAATGATTATCTTTAAATCACGCTTATTACCCATGTTAACTTTACGCCACCTCTTCATCACACCAACCCATGATTTCCACGTATCACACCCTTATTCAGTGGATGCTTAAACTTCCCCATTATAAAACATCACCAACTTAATCTTTTTCTTTTATTTTCACACTCTGAATCTTTTACCCTCCTTCTCTTGTCAAAAACCCAAGCTTTCAACATCCTTCAAAAATGTCTTCTTCTACTTCATACCAACTCAAGAAAGTCTCCAAGAAGAAAGGAAAAACTGCAGGAACTACCATGGAAAGTAAGATCATCACTCACCAAGGTCAACTCGTTCTTGCCCCTCAGATGATTTCAAAGGAAAAAGAAATGCTGTATGCGTCACAGGTACTCATTCCTACCAACGTTGCTGGTAAGAGGTTAGCTTTAAATGGCCCTCTTACGGTTTTTGAAATATTAAAAGACACCAGGACAATTTTCCCAGTTTGTTATAGTTTTAAACCCTTGTTTAACAAAATGGACGCCCCTAAGGAAATAGAATCTTCTAGTTCAAATACCATAGAAAACCCAACTGTACCTCCTAAGGACCCCTTTGTATTGGATTATGTAAAAAGTAATTTTAAGCCATTTCGATCTTGCCCCACCTCTGATATTGCTTATCAAAATTGGTTCAAGAAAGTAGAAGCTAAGAAATCCCAGCAATGGGAAGAATTAGGTATCTATAACCTGATTAAGCTATCGAAGCCTGGTTTCACCTACAGCCACCCTCTGCTATTCGCGTCCCTCTATTTCTGGGACAGTACCTATAACACTTTCCATCTCCCAGGTGGAATGATCACCCCAACCTTCTTCGACATAGCGGCCATCATTGGGCTATCGCCAGTGGGAGAAACTTATATACCCGGCAACAAAGAACATTCAAGCATAATTGACTTCGAAGTCAAGCTAGCCAGTTTTTCCAAGTTTATCAGTCATTACCATGCTGAGGGGGACAATGTGTCTGACGTAGAGCACATTGCTTTCTTAACCCTGTGGCTGTCAAGATACGTTTTCTGCAGTAGATCCCTACAGGTAGCTAGTAGGTTCATTCCTCTAGCTAGGGACTTGCATGAAAACCGAAAAGTGTGCCTAAGTGAACTGCTCTTAGTTGACCTTTATAAAAGCCTGAGGTCAGCCGTTTCGAGCCTCAAATCCCATACCTCCAAGAATATTCTGTTGGCTGGCCCTTTTTGGTTACTTCAACTATGGCTAAATGCCATGTTCGAACCCTCCTTATCGACCGCCAACACCATTGATGAACAAGATCCTGAGATAAATGATAGGATAGTCGAAGGCACTAGGCTTCGAAGATTAACTCCAAATGACGACAAAGATGACTTCAAAGTCCAATTCTCGAAGTACATCATGATATTCTCCAAAAGGCACAAGTTCGAAGAGAGCATGGCGCCTTTTGCTTCGAGGGCTCATGGACCTTCTTGGTTCACCATGGCTCTCTCAGAAGCTATCAAGAGCAAGGAGATTCAAGATGTATGGAGAGCTTTTCTGCTACCTAGACTCATTTCTTCAAGAATAACTCCAGCCAAGAACCAGATTTTTCTTTTTGCTTACCAACCAAATTTCGTTTCGAGACAGTTTGGCTTATGTCAACTCATTCCTGAACCTTTATTCCACACTGAGAGCGCCATTACTTCTGGGCGAACTTTTAAGGCACGGGAAGGCAAAATACAGCAAGAACAATATCAAGGCTTTGCCCAATTTGAGCTGATAACCTTCGAACCCACCCATCTCACAGCTAAAGGGTTTCTGGAATGGTGGACCAAGTTTTATCAAACTTATATGTTCGATACACTTACAATTCAACAGAAACTAATTGATGCCTTTGATGTGCAGGTACCAGCAAAGAAAGGTATGTTTACTCATGCCAAAGAGATTAAAGCTTTCCAAAATTATTTTGAAACTACTTATGACCCCACGCGCTTGGACTCCACTGTGCATCAAGCGGCTGAGATCTTGAAGGAAAAATTTAAACAAAAAGTTTCTAAGTTAAAACTTCCTTCAGGGCTGTCACCTGAGGATAGGTATAGGTTGGCATTCGAAATGCATCCACCTACATTTCCCATATTACCTACCTCAGAACTGGCTCTGGCTTGGTTTCCCCCATATCCTTGGTGGTTCACTTGCAAAGAGATGTTCAAACATCTTCAAAGGAAACCAAAGCCATCTGAGACTGTGACATGGGCTCGACACTGGCTTCATGATTTCCCAGGACACCTTCAATACGACCTTTCTGCCATGTCAATTAAATCTGATCAAGGCACAGGTGCGAATGCTTGGGAAAATCCCAAACGTCTTTTATTTTCCATATCTTTAACCTTTGATTTAATTGTTTCGATTTTCAGCCATCAGGATAAAGACAGCTGCCTCGAAGTCGAAAGAAGGGAGTGCCTCTCAAGCCTCCATCGAAACTACTGACAAAGTGACTCCACCCGAAACAACCACTATTGCTGCAACCACAACAACAACAATAATACCAACAACAACCAATGTTCCAACTCCAACGGTAATCACTTAGCCTTGATGTTTCGAATTCACTCATGTTTTATGGTTTGCATCTAACTCTTCGTTTAAATCCTTTCAGACCAACAAGCTTCCTCCTACTACTCCCAAAAAGCGGAAATCAAGCACCACTGGGGAAGATCCCAAGGCTGGAGGAAACTCAACCACTGCTTCGAAGAAGAAGCCAAAGAAAGATATTTCGAAAAGTACCGTTCCAACTAGTGTCTCTAGACTTGATTCCAGGGATGCTGCTCCCTCACCCAAATCCAAAAACCCACCTTCGACCTCCAACACAATGTTGGAACGTATAGCTAGTAACCTCTCCTCCGAGAGTCCACAGGTAAATTGAACCTTTAAATTTTTTGACAATAATAACTTCTTATTACCTTGGTGAATGTTTTTTTTAACATTCTGTTGTTCCTTGCAGAACATCTTGGATCCAGCTTCCACTACTTCGAACTCACCATCCAAAGCTGCTGCTCCACTCAACTCCTCTCCTCAAGGAGATTCCAACAACCTCGTTCAAAATAAAGGTTCCTCCAATATGGCGGTTCTGGCTGGAACTTCTGAACAACAGGATGATCAAGGTACCTCCATTCCTCTGAAAGAGACAAACGAAACACCACTTCAAACATCTGCAGAGGATTTGCAAAGAGCTTCTCTTCAAAAGTCCCCTCTTGAAACTCTTCAAGAGGACCCAAAGGACACTCAAACTGAAGAAGAGAAAGCTGATTCTGGGCAAAGAGACGAAGAATCTGCAGACGAAGAATCTGAGGAGGAAAATGCCAATGACGGTTCGACTGCTGGGACGGAGTCCAACGCAAATAGCAGTGAAAGGGAAGACATCGAAGTGGTGGACTTGGATGAGGATGAAGAAGACCAAGAGCACGAAACGAATGAAGGGGATGGTAATGCAACCCACGAACCCATGGAGGTTGAAATGGACGTGGCTCCCCTACGTGTGGAACTCCCTCAATCCTCTTTGTCTCGAATGACTGACGAGGAACTGGCACTTCTGAGACGAAATGACCCTGTTGGGTACATGAAGGCAAAGTTGGCTCAGAGGGACGTCCCACTTGCTAGGGCTGGCACAAGTTCGACCAGCTATCCCCTTCCCACAGATGAAAGAATTGTGCTTCTTAATAAAATTAGGAAAACAATTCTCAATGTGGATATATTCGAAGTGCTCAAGCAAGATAGTACTGCTTGCTATACTATGAAGGAGCTGCTTACAAAGGTCAATCTTTCTACCTGCTCCTTGCCAGTTAGTACTCTATTGTTCGATCTTCAGGCTTTGCTGGACAACGTAACTGGTTACCTTCTCCAAGACGAATCTGCTGCCAAGAAGGTTCAAGAGAAACGCGTTGCCATGGATGCTGCTTATGAACAAGCTTCGAAACTCTCTCAAGAAGCTGAAGATCAAGCTATGCATCTGAAGCAGGCGAAGACTGATTATGAGGCTCGAGCTGAGTCCATACTTCTTTGGGAAAGGCAGATTCTGGAACTTCAACAGAAGGTTAAGGAGGCTAAAGAACAACAAATAGCCTTCGAAACCAATACTGCTGGTAACCAATTCGAAGAGCTTCTCAACCAGGGGCTTGCAGAAATGGAGACTGCATAACAACTTAAAGGAGAAGTGGCAACCTTGGAAGGAGCCAGGCGGTTCGCTCAGCAGAAACTTGAATCATTTCGAAGCACTTTCAATCGATTGAAAAATAACTCTTATTTCTAGATTTTGATGTTTATTTGACTACAATTTTGGTTTCTTATATGTAATATTCGAACAACGCCATTTTGGCATTTTATCTTGCCATTTTGGCCTTTTATAACATCTTGGTTAAGTTGTTACTATTCGAATCTCCTGCAGGTGTGGCTTATATTTCTTTAAATATTTCCCATTAACCTTTAGGATACATTTATCATCCACGAGTTCTTCGATTTTGTATGCATTGTTTGAGAATACTTTTAATATTCGAAAAGGTCCTTCCCAATGAGGTGACCATTTACCTAATGCTTTATTCTTCTTGTCCATAGGCAATATGACTCTCCAAACCAAGTCATTAATGAAGAATACTTTTTTCTTCACCCTTTTGTTGTATGTTCTGGCCACTCTTTCTTTTTGTCTCATCAAGACTTCCAATGCATGTAATCTAATTTCGTCCAACTCAACTAATTCATTCATCATCATTTCCCAATATAATGCAGCTGGGATTTCGTTTTGTTTCTGAATTCGAACTGATTGTAGATGAATTTCTACTGGCAATACTGCATCATGACCAAATGTGAGTTGGAAAGGCGTAGTGTTAGTAGCTTCCTTAGGAGATGTTCTACAAGCCCATAATATTTGGTCCAGAGTTTTGTGCCAGTTTCTTGGCTTTTTGCCAATATGCTTCTTGATTAATCCTATTATTACTTTATTTGCTGCTTCGACTTGACCGTTTGCTTGAGCATAATATGGCGTTGATGTTAGCAATCTAAACCCCATTTCTTGGGCAAATCCTTGCATCTTTCTACCAGTAAACATAGAGCCTTGGTCTGTGGTTATGCTCTCTGGCAATCCGAACCTAAAGATAATGTGCTTTTGTATAAATTCAATAATAGCCTCTTGATCAACAACTATCAGTGGTATAGCTTCGATCCATTTGGTAAAATAATCTATTCCCACCAAGATGTATTCCTTTCCTTTGGACGAAGCAGGATTTATTTCTCCTATCAAATCCAATGCCCATCCTCTAAATGGCCATGGTTTAATGATCGAATTCAGCTCACTTGCAGGGGCATGTTGAATCCCTGTGTGTTTCTGACATTCCTCACATCCTTTAGCAAAGTCTATGCAATCTTTGAGCATGCTAGTCCAATACAAGCCGTATCGAAATAACAACCATTTCATTTTATGGCCTGCTTGATGTGCCCCACATGCCCCATTATGGACTTCTGACAATGCTAAATATGCCTCACTTTCTCCCAGGCATTTCAATAATACACCCTCTTGGGTCTTTTTAAACAATTCGTTCCCCATGAGGAGATATGACAATGCTCTGTATTTTGTCTTTCTATCCACGTTTAGAGTTGGGTCTGCTAAATAACTCTTCAGTGGACTTCGCCAATCTGCATCTGTCAAAGTATTTATGGATAATATTTCGAATCCCCGTTTCTCAGCATATCCCAATTTCATACTTTCCAGATCCGATGGTGTGAATCTAGTAGCCATAACTCTACCCCTTAATTCGACCAAATCCTTAAAGTTCTTGGTAGACACTTTATAACCCGAAGCCAACTGCGCTAAGTCATTTGCTTCTTGGTTCTCTATTCTTGGTATGTGTTGAATATCCATGTATTCAAATTTCCTCAATAGCCTATTGACTATGACGAAGTATACCATTAAGTTTTCCTTTATGCACTTGTATTCCTTTGTGATTTGTTTGACCACTAATTCAGAGTCTCCTTTAATTTCGACTCTGGTTGCCCCCAATTCCAACAAAGCTTCAAGTCCAACAATGAGCGCTTCATACTCAGCTTCGTTGTTCGAGCAACGAGGACCATCTAATTTATACTTGAATTTTGTTGGAATTCCTTCAGGAGAAATCAGAAGGACTCCAACGCCACTTCCATTCCTGTGGGTTGAACAATCAAAGTACAATTTCCAAGGTTGCATTTCGATGTAACTCATGACAGTCTGCTCAACCAACGAATGGTCCACAATGAAGTCAGAAATCACTTGACCTTTCATAGCTTTTAAAGGCATGAAAGTCAAAGAATATTCTGTTAAGGCTAAAGCCCATTTACCAACTCTGCTATGCATTATTGGTTTTGAAAGCATATGTTTAATAACATCGAAATGAGATGAAACATAAACATCAACAGGTTTTATATAATACTTGAGTTTCATACAAGAGAAATACAAACAGAGACATAGATTTTCTAAATTGCTATATCTGGTCTCTGTGTCATTTAGCACTCTACTTAAATATTATATGGCTCTTTCGATGCCATTGCTTTCTTCTTGTGCTAGCATACTACCTATACTAACTTCAGAGGCAGATATGTACAATCTCATGGGCTTCCCCCATGAAGGTGGAGACAAAATAGGAGGCTGAGAAAGGTATTCTTTTATCCTGTCAAATGCCTCCTGGTGAGCTTCGTTCCATTCGAAGGCTTGGCCTTGCTTTAGACGAAGTAACGGAGAGAAAACTTGGGTTCTTCCACTTAGGTTCGAAATGAATCTTCTGAGGAAGTTAATTTTCCCTAGCAGAGATTGCAACTCCCTTTTTGACATAGGTGCTTTCGTCTTCATTATGGCTTTGGTTTTGTTCTGGTTGATTTCAATTCCTTTCTTGTGAACCACAAAACCAAGAAAATCTCCAGCCTGCACAAAAAATGCACATTTCAGGGGATTCATCTTTAAGCCATGTTTTCTCATTCGCTCGAATGATTGGCTTAAATGATGCAAATGTGTTTCTGCAGATATAGATTTGATGACTATATCATCAATATACACCTGCATGAAGGTTTCAATGAAATCATGAAAAATTGAATTCATTTCCCTTTGATAAGTTGCCCCAGCGTTCTTTAAACCAAAAGGCATCACCACCCATTTGTAGGTGCCTAAGGCTCCTGGGCAACGAAATGTTGTCTTTGCAACATCTTCTTCAGCAATGAAAATCTGGTTATACCCAGAGTATCCATCTAACATACTCAAGTATTCGAACCCTGCAGCAGAATCTACTAGCATTTCTGCCACAGGCATGGAATATTCATCTTTAGGGGTTGCAGTGTTTAAATCCCTAAAATCTATGCAAATTCTTAAAGAACCATTTTTCTTAATAACAGGTACTATGTTTGCTAACCATTCGACGTACCTTGTTGTTCTGATGAATTTGCAACGCATCAACCTTTCGATCTCAGCTTTAATTTTTGTGAGGACCGCTGGTGCGAATCTTCTGGGAGTTTGTTTGACGGGCCTCTTGCCATCTTTGATTGGCAGTCTGTGTTCGACCAACTCCCTCTTTAAACCAGGCATTTCATCATAATCCCATGCGAAGCAATCTTTGTTTTCCTTAAGGACTTTGATTACTTCTTTCTTGAGGCCTGGGCTAAGTTTTGCACTTATGTAGGTTATCCTTTTCGTTTTTTCATCCCCTAAGTTGACTTCTTCGAGTGGATCTTGTGCCAGCATTTTGGCACCTGAGTTTATGGGGTCCCTTTCGAAGCCTAAGGGTTCTTTATCATAGATGGCATCCAACCTTTGATCCATCTCAAACTCTTCGAAGGGTGAGCATTTCGAACCATCCCCACTTACTTCATTCATCTTTATAGTTGATTTATTTATTTCAGCCTCTAAGGCCGCTTTTGATTCGTTCTCAGCCATATAGGCCGAAATCCTTTCGAAAAAGGTGGACTCAGTCATGGATAAGGTTGTCGAAGTCCCAGCCTGCTGGCCGTTTTTGTATGGTGCTTTCGACTTCCTCTTCTTCACTGATTATTGTTCTATCCCAGTAAAGGCCATCATGGCGAAGGGTCATGTAGTAGTGGGTGTTTCTGGTTTCATTAATCTCATCATTTGGAACACACAGAGCAATCTTTGCCAGATTTTTATCATAATCCCTCTTGTCAACTAAATTGACCGTTGACATAAATTAACTCTGGTCTGCTTCGATATTTTCCACGATTCCATCATCTCTCCACAGAACTAGTCGCTGGTGCATTGACGAAGGAACTGCCCCCACGCCATGGATCCACTCCCTTCCCAGCAATAAGTTATAGTTGGCCTTGGCTTCGATCACCATAAACATGGCGGGCCTACAGCTTGAGCCTATCGTCAATTCCAACTGGACCACTCCCAGTGTTTTGCCCATTTTTCCCTCATAATTGGACAGAACCATATTATGGGGCTTGATGTCTCCTTCGCGGATCTCTAATCTTTTTAGCATGAAATGGGGTATCAAATTGACTGCAGCACCCCCATCCACTAGAACTTTGTTCACACCATGGACACCAACTTTTGCCCGAATAAAAAGTGGCTTGAGATGGTTCTTCATAGCAGGTTCTGGACGTTCGAAGAACGCATTTTGTTCCTCAACAGCCCCATTGTCCATCACATAGTAGCACACAGGCCTATGTTTCATCAAATCTGTGGTGTCTTCCTCCTCATACTCATCGATTTCGGTTTCCTGCCCAAATTCACAGGGAAGCACAGACACCACGTTACAGTTCAGGTTAAATGAAGACTCCCCCTCCGATTTGAAGTTAGCTGTTATCATATCTTCGTCCTCTTCTGGGCCTGGAGTGTATTCCTTTGGTTCATCGCGTTGTACTTCAGAGAAAAGCCTCCTATTGACTGGAGGTTTGTCTTCAGTTTGATTTTTTGGTTTGTTGGTGCTAGATTCACCTTGGTTCTTTTTTGAAGTAACCCCTTTGTTTGCCACAGCTTCCCTTTCAGCCTTTCGAATCCTTTACTGTCTGCGCCACTGGGATCTTGACATGGGGTTCCTTCCTTTGTAATTTTCTAATCTCACCTCCTCCCTTTTTGCTGTGTTGAATTGCCTCCTGTATGTCACGACATGGCGTGCATTTCGTTCAGCGTTTCTCCATCTATCTTTGCCTTTGTCATTTCTGACCTGTAACCATCTATCGGTTGGCACTTCAGCAGGGAGTTTGAAAGTCACTCTTCGAGCAGCCTTGGGGTGAGGGCTATCAGGCCTTCGCTGTTTGTGTCTGCTGTCGAAACGTGGGCCCATCTGGACAGTTTCTTGATGGTTCCAGCAAGGGGCGAAGGGGATCGTTTCGAAGGCTCTGGCCATGCTTTGGTCATACACAGCAGAACACCTTGGGCAAATCAAGCACTTGGTTGCCCCTTTGTAGCAGCGAAACACAAATTCTAGCAAACTTTCTCCAGCCTTGGGATAACACCTAAAAAGCTGGTTATCCTGGCGCCAATTGTTGCCAGTTCGAGTCCTCTGTACCCTTTCGAAATTCGCAGCGATTCTTTGATTGCAGAGGATGCTGCACCTAGGGCACAGTATCATGCCTGAATCTCCTTTGTGGCATGTCATGAGATAATCCTTGAGACTAGCATCTCCAGTGTGATTATCCTCCATTCTATACTTTTCTTTTTATAAGTATTTTTCTACTTCCTCCATCTCAGAGCGAGGCCTTTCCATATCCACCATATTTATTTCAACATCTTCCCCCTTAGCTTCATCATCGCCCCATCCTGTGGGCTTTATATCCTTGATCTGAACTTTCGAACTCTCTGGGGCAGAATATTTGACCAAGTAGTCAAATTTTCCACTGGGTTCCCCTAGAGTGTCCCATATTTCCTTCTGAGGGGAAATTGGCTTCGTGATTTGGACTTTCTCCAATTCCAGCCTCAACCCTTCAGTGACTTGTGTTAGTTATTGGTTTTGATTTCCCTGGCCTTCAGTAGCCTGGGTTTCTCTTGCAACAGCTACAGGTGCGGCAATCGAAGTCTCTGGTGTATTCTGGATGTCTTCAGTGACCTCCTTATTGACTTCGACCATCACCCAGTTTTCAGTTTCAGTACCCTTCTCTCCTGTTAGGGCGTTGCTTTGATCAGTTTCCACCATGTTGATCTCTCCAATGCATGCAAGCTCGGAGTAGTTGGTGTCTGCGACGTCCAAGGGATCTTCGTCCAGTTTCATCTTCACCTTATCAGCAAACTTTAGTCTGCCATCTTTGATCGCGTTTTGAATTAGGTCCCTGAAAAGAAAACATTGTGAGGTTTTGTGGCCTAGGAAACTATGATATTTGCAAAATCCTCTCTTCTTTCTCTGATCCAAAGGAGGTATTTTGACATTTGATGCCACAATTAGTTGGCCATCTTTGACAAGTAAGTCAAAAATCTCGTCACATTTAGTGACATCGAAGGTATAAATCTTCTTTGGAAATTTGTCACTTTTCTCATTTTCAACAATGTCTTTCCCTTTTGTGGGAACCAACAGTTTGCAGGAATAAGGCGGGTCCTGTTTTAATTCAGCGAGGTCGATTTCGACCTCTTCGAATTCGAATTCAGGATATTCTTCTGCTTCCTCAGTCCCAACATAGGAAATCCTTTCTTTCTTGCTATTCTTAAAGACTCTGGCTTTTTCGGCCTTTAGCCTTTCGACCTGTCGAACCCTATCGGCTAACTGAGCCATATCCCTCAAATATTGAGTGTCTAGTTTCTTTCGAATAGAATAATCCAAGCCACCAGCGGCCATTTCGACTAACTCATGTTCAGGCACTACTGTGTAACATCTGGATTTCAAAAGCCTAAATCTATTCAGATAATCATCTATGGGTTCGGTGAACTTTCTCTTAACACTGGCCAATTCCTTCAAACTTATTTTCGACTGTCCCATGTAAAATTGTTCATGGAATAATCTCTCCAAGAGAGCCCAAGTATCAATGGACCCAGGAGGCAAAGTGGTAAACCATGTGAAGGCGTTTTTAGTCAAGGAACTTGGGAAGTATTTGATCCTAATATCTTCATTATTGGCTATATCTCCCGCTTCGGTTAGATATCTCGCTATGTGTTCGACTGTTGACTCATTGGTATCCCCAGCAAACTTTGTAAATTTAGGGACTTTATATCCCCTTGGTAAATCAGTATGCATTATGCAATCCAATATAGGAGAAGCATAATTTGGCCTTCTCATTCCTGTGTTGAGGCCATTCTGGGCCATGACTCTCTCTATCATGGTGGTTAGATTGTTTTCTGCCAAGATGTTATCATTTCGAATTCTATGAACGACAGCATCGACATCTTGATTTCGACCAACCAAGACAACTCCCCTAGGTTGTTCTTCTCGAAACTCTGGGGCTTCTAGCCTTTCGACCCTTGCCCCTGGTTCCATAATTTCTCTTTGTGGGCCTGGGATTATTGGGGCTTCTAACCTTGGTGCCCTGGCCCCTAAGTTAACTTCTTCTCTGGGTGGTCTATAAATTGGGTCGTTAGCAATTTGTTCTATAACAGGTATGTTTACTCGAAATCCCGCCTGATTCTGCCTACACCTTTCTGGGGGAGCAAAGAAATCTGCTATTCGACTCATGTTGTCAGCGTTTTCCCTGTTTGTCACAGTCACATTTTGCACTATTGGGGCAAATATCTCCTGCATGGTTTGTGCTAACACCCCTATCATATTATGGTTACTGTCATCCATCAATTGCCTAAAAGCCAACTGGTTGTCTGTGGTTAAGATAGGCATTGTGCTATAACCCACTGACCCTTGGTTATTTGTCATAAACTGATTCGCCCCAGACCCAGACCCTAGTTGTGGGGATGAATTCGATGTGGAATTGTGTAAACCTGCCATAAAAGATGTTGGCATTCCATGAGAGGAATTTCTGGTTCTATTCCCATCGAAACCGGGTGGTCTAGTTAATGGAGTGGCGAAATGGGATTGTGTCCCTGATGATGGAACGAATCCCCCAGGGTAACCAATGGTTCCAGTATTTCCTAAGATCGAACTATTAGTTGATATGCCACTTACTCCATTGGTGGCTATATTACTGGTTGAAGATGCAACAGACTGTGCATTCGAAGGGATCACATTAGATGTTCCGATCGAAGTGGACACATTAGTGCCTGTTGTATGTGGGAAATTTTGTTCCCCTTGTTGATTGTCAGAATTAGACATTTTGTCCAAACGTTTTCTTCTAGATAAAGGTTGGTTGCTGTTGGTTATTTTACCACTTCTTAGGTTCATAAAACAACAAACTTCTTAGGTTCCAACATTTTTATAATGGTTATGTCTCAACAATCTTTATTTCTAATATCCAATTATTGGTCCCACCGGGTGTGCCAATTTGTTTCCAGTGATTTCTGGTAAACAACCGCTAGTCTTCCAAACTATCGAATAATCTTTCTGACTGTTATTCAATTCCTCTGGTAACTCACAGGATCGACTAGATTGATCCTAGGATTCCTTGGACATTAAGGTTACTCTCATGATCGAACAGATATTCATGGTTGATATTTGAGTGTTGTATAGGTGTTTGGCTTATTTCGATTTCTCTCTTAAAGGTCTAAAGATGTAATCAAAATGTGCGTGTACGAAACTAAGTTGCATGAATAAATGTTAATTGTAAAGACATGTAAAATTGCATAAAAGGCAAGTAAATGGTTTCGAATTATAAAAACAGTTAATGTAAAGGATTCCTGGAACGTAAAAGGTTTGAAATATGAAGAAAGCGTTTAATGCAAGAAATCTGTAAATGACTTTAAGTAAAAATATGCGTTCGAAGGATAAAACTTGAAGGTAAAGGCATGGAAAAGATGACAATTTTCTGAAATGTAAAGTGTTTGAAATGTGAAGAAAGCATTAAAATGTAAAACTTTAAAGAAGAGATTTCGAAGTGAAAAGACTGTAAATGAGAAAACTTGTAAACACTACTACGAAAATGGGCTTTCACAGCGCTTTTTTTTTCCCTTTAAAAGCGCTTAAAAGCGCTGCCGTAGCCAGCGCTGGCGTAGGCTACGAAAGCGCTTTTTTCTGGCAAAAAGCGCTGTCGTAGGTGGACCTATCACAGCGCTTTTTCCTTAAAAAGCGCTTTGATAGGGGGGTCTTTCCCAGCGCTTTATGAAAAGCGCTTTGATAGGTGTGCTATTTAAATTTTTTTTTTTTAATTTATCAGGCCTTTTACAGCGCTTTTTATGGAAAAAGCGCTTTGATAGGGGGGTCTTTCCCAGCGCTTTTTCCATAAAAAGCGCTTTGATAGGGGGTTTCTATATAATTTTTTTTTTATTTATCATGGCTTTTACAGCGCTTTATGGAAAAAGCGCTGTGATAGGGGGGTCTTTCACAGCGCTTTTTCCATAAAAAGCGCTTTGATAGGGGGTTTCTATTTAATTTTTTTTTTTATTTATCATGGTTTTTACAGCGCTTTATGGAAAAAGCGCTTTGATAGGGGGGTCTTTCACAGCGCTTTTTCCATAAAAAGCGCTTTGGTAGGTGGTTGCTATTTAATTTTTTTTTTTTATTTATCCTGCCTACGAAAGCGCTTTTTAGCCAAAAGCGCTTTCGTAGCTCATACAAATTTTTTAAAGTGAAACCTATAATTTGAGGTTCCCTGTGCGGCCTGTAATTTTTTTTTGGTCCAATAATTTAACCTGTAATTCAATCCTTATAATATTCACAGAAACCGGTATTATATTAACAGAAACCGGTATACCATATAATACATTTGTAACCATAACTAAATCCTTATATACATATGTAACTAAATCACATACAAAGTATATATACATTTGTAACCATTATTCAATCCTTATATACATTTGTAACCATAACTAAATCATATATAATTACATCGAAAATAATGCTCCACCGACACGGTCGTCATCCTGCAAAGTATGAATATGAACAACACGGTCAATTAAACAAACAATATTAAAGGCTCCAACACAATCAAACTAACACGTACAATAATATTTTATTCATACCCATCAGAATAATCTGTTTTCAACATAAAATTGACATATTTCCTCTTTGACTTCTTCCACTTGAACTTTCGTGTACGACATAGTATAGAGGTCATCAAAGTACTACATAAGAAATTATTACTTCAGTATATGCATGATGTTATTAAATGTAGAAATCATACAAAATTATTCTAAGTTATAAATCCATACCGTGCTTGGAATCTCTACTTGATTTTTATGAAGGATTTCTTTCATAAACCTCAAGCAAAAGTATCCGCAATCTACATCGTTATTCTGTAACGGACACTGCATAGAAAAACAGAATATATTTTATAGTTGTCGTGTAATTTTATCAAGTAACATTATTATTATAAGCAACTAATTTTGTACCTGCACTTTGATCCAAGTAATATTTGATGATTTACTCCGGGGTACCTGTGCGTCCCTTTGACTACGAAATATTTGTATTGATCTAAGAAAATAAAAACATATATTTAGATCAATCTCACAGAAATAATTAAATATATAAATATACACGAATAGTTAGAACGATCTCACTTACTGATCAACAGTTTCTTTCATAGCGGGATAGTTAGTCCATTCCCCGTCTACCGAATTCAGAAAGTACACAACTTCTTTAATCGGATCGATAGCCAACAACAACCAGTGTTTTCTAAAAATTTAAGCAACAGTTTAGAAGAAAAGTTTCTACTCAAAATAAACAAAGATATATTAGAATAAATGAAAAACTCACCCCACTGGAACAGTGTTATACGGCAAAATAAACAAGCTATCTGGGTTGCCGACGTAGGCCGTGTATCGATTCACTAAGTACTCCCTAACTGAACCCGGTTCCCTGACAATTGTCGCTCCGCTGACAATATGGGCAGACAAGAAATGGAAGCGTCTTGCCAATACAGTCTCGCGCATTTTTTTATCGTACAACAACCTTAAATAAAAACATATAAACATTAGACTATTTTCATTAAAATGTGTAAATAAATTGTTCAACTAATTAAATGATATATTTATCGGAATACCGGATGTATGCGTGAACATTGCCGATGCCTAATTCACCATGCGTCATAATCTCAGTCATTTCGTCCAATCCTATCGTTTCTTGGCAGTCAAGACCAAAGATATCTGCATCCATAAGGATTGTACGAATACCACCTGACTTCAAATCTGAGGTTTCCAAAAGTACTCCAAGTGTATTCCGATATCGAGGTACAAAAACGCCTCTTCCCCCGCCTCTTCCCCCCTTATGCATTGACTTTTTCGGGGGTGGTCTGCTACGAACAGGCTGGGTCACTTGTTGTGACACTTTCGCAGATACCTAACAATCATATAACTTAGGTAAATTATAAAATCGTTCAGTTTTAAATTCATATCATATAATAAACAATTTAAGTGTACCTCTGGAATTGATGCCATAGACTCGCCGCCTTGCTGCAAAATCTCCTTACCCTTATTAGCGGGTTTTGTAGGAGGCTAATATTAAAAAATAATTAACTTAACGGTTCAGAATTGACATTTGAAATCTAAATGATTCATATTAACGGTTTTAAACTTACCTCATCATCAATGAAAATGAGGTCCAAGGGCCATGCAACAAACGACCCTACCGCGTCTCGCACCGATCTTATATCCAAGGCCACGTCAGGTACCGGTACCAACGCATCGGGATCAATAGGATAATCTACTGATACTCTCAGGTGTCCAGCCGGGATCGGTGTATTATGAATTAAATCTCCCAAAGTGTTGTACACTTTTCCCTTGCCAACAAGGTGATAATCTGATGCCATTACGTATAGTTGGCAAGATGAAATGCCCTAAACCAATATGCATACATATTACTTTTAATTCAATAATAGAAAGAGGTGGAATAAAAATGAGAAACTTGAACAATAGAGATTTATCAATATATTTATAATTACCTCAGGAAATTTATTCTGACGGTTGATACTAGCGTTGTCACTAGTTTCTTTCGCCATTGCCGCATTGCCCTTTTCCCTCATTAATACCTCTTTATCTCTTTCCAATGCATTGACTTTTGCTTGTAATTCCATAAGTACATTCATCACTTCTGCATTGGTAGGATTTCTTTTCCGATGATGCTGGTAGAAAGAGGTTGGAGTCACACCGTGACCTTTACCCCTAACCCGACCGGAATACTCAGGAACATTCAGTGCTTTACTAAGTACGCTCCTCGTATCCTGGTCGTCACCGGTGGACTCCGTTTGTGACAATGTCTCCTGAAAATAATGGAGATAAAAAAATCAATTAAATAGTCATAAAAATTTGATTTAATTAAAGACACAATGTTATACTTACGCATTCATCATAAATTCTTAGAACACTTGGATCAACAGCTTGATTCTTGCCCACACGGGCTTCCTTCCACAGCAAATGTGCTGGAAGTGAGGTTTCATCACTTTTCGTCTCCTCTAACTATGCATAGAAACAAACGGTTAGATCGTCAAATACAACACATTTAGACAATTAATAAGAACATATCATTTCTATTTATTACTTACAATTTTTTCCTCTAAGCGCGCATATCCCAAACGCCCTTTTTTGTATGGGTACGCGGGCTTTGATGCTCTCTCACTATTTTTGGCACTCTTTTGCCGGAATTCGTCATCTCTTTGTCTAATAAACTCAGTCCAATCTTCTTGTTTAATGAAAAGATTATACTTTTCTGGCCTTCCGGCCGGGAACTCTTCCAGCCACTTTCCTTTGTCATCCTTAAGATAGGTGTTCGTCAACAGATTTTTCCACCCTCTAAATCTTTTCCCGGCCAACCCAAGTATGAAGCCTTTACGCTCATCTGGAACGTTAAAAGACCGCTGCGTATAAACCATATAAACATATAAGTAATTTAAAAACCATATAAACCATATAAACATATAAGTAGTTTAAAAACCATATACACCATATAAACTTATAAACTTATAAACATATAACCATATAAACCATATAACATACATACCTTAACATCTTCCCAAAACATTTCTTTTCCTTGCTTCAATGCTTCACATTGTTTCGCATTCCATCTAGATATGGAGATTGGCACATGCATACGAACAAGTGTACCAACGTAGCTTGTGAATTTTGAAGCATTAACCCCAACTAATTGATTTGAATGATTCCAATCTACATTATATTTCACTCCCTTATCTCTAGCACGAATGATTTCGCGCATTATGGTGATGCCTCGTGCAACATCATTTGCTGAAGTATCATCCGCTGCATGATTTGTTTCTTGTGAGTTTTCATGATCTTGTTGGTTTCCTGGTGGATTTTCTTGTTGGTTTCCTTGCGGGTTTTCTTCATTGCTAGCCATTAGACCTGTAACAAAAGTCAAACAAGCACATTAGTACACTACATGAAAATGGATAGTCGAAAAAGATATGAATAGCACTAAAGGAACTCAAAATTGAATAAAATGCTAAAAAACCAAACTTGCAAGAAATAAACCTCACCATCAGCTCCGGAAACATTGTTCTACTAATTAAGCACAAGCACATTCGCAAAAATTCAAAACGGTTCAAAAGATATGCCAAAAATTCAAAACATTATTCACATATTACTTACAATATTAGGCTATAATTATAATAATACCTTTTTCACTAACGTCTCTTTCTTTTCTTGGTAGCAATATATTTTACGCTTCTGTTAACAACTCGGATGGTTGGATTGATCCAAATACCCTCATTATGATCATCTCTAGTACAAGGTTCATTCTCATTTTGATCGTTTCTTGTACAAGATTCAATGCCAACGCCAATATCACCTTGATCTCCAATGTTTTCATCAATTACTTTGTTAGACAAAAGCACTATAGACCATTTCGTACTTGTCGGATCATTGACATAGAACACTTGTTTAGCCTGAGAGGCTAGAATAAAAGGTTCATCTTTGTACCCCACCCTATTGAGATCCACTTGCAAAAATCCTGACTTATCCATTCGTACGCCATTATTATTTTCAACCCACTTGCAATCAAATACAGGAATCTGAAACTTCCCGTAATCAAACAACAAAATGCGCTCGATAACCCCAAAATATGACAGATTTGCAAATTTCGGGTTTAAGTCATTCGCACTTGATATGTGCATCGCTTCAGCTACCAAGGTAACACCACTATTCTGCATAGTACTTTTATCATCCTGTTCTTTGGTATAAAATGTGTATCCATTAATTGCGTATGCGCTATAAGAAAACACAATCATACTTGGACCATATGCTAAACATCTCAACCTTTCTGTTACTGAAGCAGGATCCGAACGATACTTTGAATAAATTTGTTCCTTAAACCACGGTATGAAACTTCGATTGTGCTCTCGTACTATCCAATTCTCATTTCTATTCAGATTTAAACCTCGAAGAACACCCTTGTGCATTTCAGCATACGGCTCAACCTCAATCTCATTGTGCAGAACATACAAATGCACCTGATCCCGTTCGACCATTGACACTGTCACAACTTTATTTCCAATTAGTCTTTTTCCTTCTTTTTTCTCGACAATATGAGATTTGGGGAGTCCAATTGATTGAACATTTGACAGATATTCAGTGCAAAACTCAACCGCTTCTTCAACAATGTATCGTTCCGCAATACAACCCTCCGGTCGACTTCGGTTTTTCACGTACCCTTTTAAAATTTTCATATAACGTTCAGCAGGGTACATCCATCTCATATAAGCTGGTCCACACAACTGTGTCTCTTTGACAAGATGAACGACTAGATGAACCATTATGTCAAAAAACGAGGGAGGAAAATACATTTCAAGCTCACATAAAGTAACAACCACCTCTTTTTGCAATGTTGGTAAGATCGCAGGATCGATCACCTTGCTGCATATTGACTTGAAGAAAAAACACAACTTAGTTATTGCGCTCCTTACTTTTTCTGGCAGAATAGAACGTATACCTATTGGTAGAAAATGTTCCATTATAACATGGCAATCATGAGTCTTTAAACTCTTTAACTTTAGGTCTTTCATTGACACAAGTCTTCTAATATCTGATGAGTAGCCTTCTGGAACTTTAACTTCACTGAGGAACTTACACAATATTTTCTTCTCCTTTCTAGATAGAGTGTAAACAGCAGGTGGTAGATATGTGCGTCTTCCTTTCGTCACGGGTGCCAATTCAGTTCTAATTCCCATGTTTAACATGTCCTTCCTTATGTTAATGCCATCCTTAGACTTTCCTTGTATATTGAGTAACGTACCAATGACACTATCAAATACATTTTTTTCAATATGCATAACATCGAGGAAATGTCTTACGTACAACGACTTCCAATATGGAAGTTCAAAAAAAATCGACCTCTTCTTCCACCCACTCGTGACAAGTCTATGTGCAAAAGGCTTTCCAAACTCAGTACTCACATCTTTCACCTTTTCAAAAATCTGATCACCTGTCAACATATGTGGAGCTCTACCGTGTTCTGCCTCTCCATTGAATGCCTTTCTCCACCCACGATAGTGATGATTAGAATTTAAGAATCTACGATGACCGAGAAAAACATTCTTCTGACAAAAGTTCAATCGCATCGTATCGGTTTCATCTTCACAAACAGGACACGCTTTTTGACCCTTAATGCTGTACCCTGATAGATTTCCGTACGCCGGAAAATCATTAATTGTTCCAAACAACATCGCCCTCAAGTTGAAACTTTCTTTCCTATACCCATCGTAAACCTCCACACCGGTCTCCCACAAAAACTTCAAATCTTCGACTAAGGGTGCCAAGTACACGTCTATGTCATTCCCTGGTTGTTTGGGCCCAGAAATTAACATAGATAGCATCATGTACTTACGCTTCATACATAGCCACGGAGGTAGGTTATATATCATAAGAATCACAGGCCAGGTGCTATGCGAGATACTTTGAATACCATGCGGGTTCATTCCATCAGTAGACAACGACAAGCGAAGATTTCTTGCTTCTTTTCCAAATTCAGGATAATCAATATCAACTTTCGTCCACTGTGGTGAGTCTGCCGGATGTCGCAACTTCCCATCAATAATTCTTTCATCTGCATGCCAAGTCAAGTGTCTTGAATCGGTCTCACTACGATACATGCGCCTAAATCTCGGAATTATAGGAAAATACCATAACACCTTTTCCGGAGACAACTTTTCCTTATATCGAGGGGCACCGCATTTAGGACACTCATTTAACACTGCGTACTCGTTTCGAAATAAAACGCAATCTTTTGGACATGCATGTATCTTTTCATAGCTCATGCCAATAGAGGACAACATCTTTTTGGCCTCATACGTTCGATTGGGAAGAACATTATCCTCTGGTAGCATTTCTTTCACGAGGGCTAATAACTGTGTGAAACTTTTATCCGACCATCCGTTGTCCGCCTTTAAGTTGTACAACTTTAACACCGCAGACAATCTTGTGAATTTTGTACAACCATCATACAACGGTTTCTCTGCATCGCTTACCAACCTCTCGAACATTTTGGGACAATCCTCAAGATCTTCTTCAAGCGCTTCTGCAATCTCTTCGACTCGATCATAATCGTATGCGTCTGCGAAATCCTCATTTGAAGCATACGTCGTATTATAACTCGATTCAACATTCCCGCTACTTTTCTCACCATGCAAATTCCAACATGCATAACTTCTATCAATTCCATGCATCAGTAAATGCGATTCCAACTGAACCGCGTCAACCCGTCTCCCATAACAGCATCTCAAGCAAGGACATATCATTCCATTGGGTTCTCTGGCGTGCGCAACGGCAAACTTAACGAATTCTGATACCCCATCCTCATACTCTTTCGACAATCGATTGGCAGTCATCCATTTTTTATCCATGGTTTGACTATAGCAACTAATTCCTCCACCCTTCAATCACATACTTCAACAATATATTTGGCAAAAAAAAATGACATGTCATAATATTTATTCAATATTACTGTAATTTCAAAAAAAAAATCATAATAATTAATAAAGTAGTTACGATGTAAAATTATTTGACTTAACCATCATTATTATTACAGAAGTTGAAGAAATATAATTTCAGTTAAATTAAAATAATTAAATTTTGTACATACATAAATAACAACGTGGATATATTTGAATTGACAATCATTTAAAGAATTTTAATAATAAGTAGTTAAATAATAATAAATAATAATAAAAAATTCAAATTAAATACAATCATTATAATTAGTATTTATTATAATTGGTCCATTATAGTTAAAAAAGTTGAATAAATAAGAGTAATACGCTAATTTAATTTTTTTGAATTTGTTCTTTATTTATATTCTTGAATTTAATATAATTAGCATTATATAAACTATACTTATATTCTTGAAATTTCTGTATTTCATGCTTCATATTAATATTCATTATCAAGCCAACATAATATATTTATTAAGCTGAAAAAATTAACAAAATATATTTAACAAATTATATTTAATTTAATCTACTTTCATCCTTCATAAACATCTTAACCATATATAAATAAACATCACATAACTTATATAAATAATTTATTAAATCCGTAATTATATAAATTTCAAACATTTAGTTTTAATATAGGAATCTCATTAAACTTAGCATTGAAACCATACTTCAAAAATACATTAAACAACTGTTTTAGCGAAATAACCAAAACATGTCCAAATATTTAAAACTTCCTAAATTAAACATTCTTACAAAGAAAGTTTACCAAAAAACTTGAAATCCATTAAATCCTCCATTTGTTTCAATTATTTAGTCCAATCTTTACTTTTTTTAGTTGGTTTGAAACATCAAACTTTAAAGTAGTCGCTACAATGACAGAGAATTTACTAATGACAACCCAAAAATGAAAATAAATAAAATGAAGTAATACTATTTATTTAAAGCCAACATTTTATTTACACAGCATAGCATACTCCTTTTTAAATTTGCAGATTGTTAATAATTCAGAGCTTATGTAGTATCATATAAGGAAATATATAACCATTAAAATTAATAAAGAAAAACTCACTCATAATCTAAAATTATCCTCATTAATGCATGATCAGATCATGGACTATTGGACTATTACACAGATAAAGTAACAGTGAAAGATGGTGGTTGATATTATCCAACCTATATTAGTAAAATGTTGGTATTTTATTATGTTCTTCATCTCAAGGAATCCAATTTCATAACTGAAAATAATTTTAGAATTGAAAACAAATCTATTATCTTTATTCTAGTAACATATAAGCATGATCAAACACTCAAAATATGAATGACAGTGAAATGGATTATGGCAAGCAGAGAGTTAATGAGAGAGATAGATAATAGATATATAGCTAGATGTATATTTGATAGGATAAAAAAACATAACATATTGTTATTTTACTAAGCTTCTTTTGTACTGTGACCTTCACCTTTTATCTTTCTGTTCATTGGGCTTGATTTTTGTATATTGTCTCAAGTAATATTCCATAAATAAAGCTTTCCACGCGCTACTTATATTTAGTATATTCATCAGAATAGATTAACCAATTTTCAAGTTATATTTGAGATTTCCATTTGTTGCACTTAAGATGCTACCTAAGTAATAAGAGCTTATCCTTGTGAACTTAAGGTACAGAGTTCAAATGAGATAAGAAGTTGCATTCCTTCCATATATATGAATCAAAATATAATAATCAAGATTAACTAAATCTTTAGAATAAACTTTTGATAAGTACACAAGGATAGGATGTTAAACCTTGTCATATTGTTTTCCATAATATAGTTTAATTTTTGTTTGTTTTGTTCTTATCTTATCTGAATTTTTGTTGCTGAATATGATATGCTATTGCATGCTGGTTCAATTTAGTTTTTATGATTATCTTGCTTGTTTTGTTAGGTTTTGAAACTAAATTATCAATTTAATCCCTAAATATATTGAATCTGTAACAGGAGAGACTAATTTGACAGATTTCATATAGTTTTTTTAGGACTACCTATAAATAACGGTTTGCGATTTTGGTCGGTTCAGGTGTTGATATACTAATTGCAGTGGTCGTCGTGGTGTAAATTAACCACAATTTATTTTTCTTTGTAAAAATGGTGAATAACAGGATCGATGTCGGCAATTTCTGATGATATACTTTAGGGACTAAGTAGAAGAGAGGGATAGTAGGGGACTAAATTGATGGATTACTCTTTTGTTTTATTGTGTGCAATTCATATATCTTTTGATGTCTTGAATATAATACTACGATTTCGATATGTTTTCGTTGCTTAGTAATATAGACAACATCATTGTAGATTGTAGAATTAATGCTTGGTTGCAACAATTCGAGGTTTTAGTCGCCAAGTATAATCTTTCTTTTGATTATAATTTTATAATTTTTTCTATTATCTTATTAGTTTGTGATGTATATGTTAATTTCATTCGTATAAGTTGTGATGATATTTAACGTTGTTTTTCTGGTTTCAAACTAAGTGTTGCCTTTGACATTTTTACTATCGATGACTGACAATATATGAATGTCTATTAACGATTAATCACACACAAATCATCTAAAAGAGGGAAAAACACAAATGAACACCAACAACTTAAGTACTTGTGAATTTTAAGCTAGTATACACCTAAAATTAGGACCCGTAAATCCAACTTCATTTTCCTAACCCTCTAACATACCCTTAATTAGGAACAATCATGTAGAACATTTCACAAACAGTTAATATGCAATATCTAAAACTAAGAAAAATGAGTAAGAATTCTTACCTCAAACCAAAGAAATGGAAAAAGTGAAATGAACTTTTAGATCTTTCCTCTAACAAGTAACAGCCAACCTTCAAAATCCCTTGGGTTTCGTTCTTGCTAACTGTTGAAGGGTTTTGTAATAACAAGAACAAACACTCTAGTCACGATGTACACCAAAAACAACAATTACAGAAGCACAGGCTTTAATGATAGGAACACTTACTTGGATTGAAAATTTGAATTAGTCGTGGGCCGAAGATTCGACGGTGATGGCGCTAGGCGTTTGGAGTTACAACGGAGGAGAAGATGAACAAACTGGGTTTCGTTTTCTGTAATGAAGAAATGAAGAAATGAAGAAGATTTAGGGATTTTTAATTTTATTATAAAAACAACCTACGAAAGCGCTTTTAAAAAGCGCTGGCATAGGTCCCCCTTTCAAAGCGCTTCTGAGGTAAAAAGCGCTTTCGTAGGTCCCCCTTTCAAAGCGCTTTTCAAAAGAGCTGGCATAGGGTTCCCTACCAAAGCGCTTTTCAAAAGCGCTTTCGTAGGTTAGATATTTCAAATACCTATGAAAGCGCTTTCTGAAAAGCGCTTTGGTAGGGAACCCTATGCCAGCGCTTTTAAAAAAGCGCCTTCGTAGGTTTCCCTTTTTTTTAATTTTGTTTTTTGTGAAGGCTATGGCAGCGCTTTTTCAATAAGCGCTTTAGTAGAGGCGCTGCTAAAACTTGTTTTTGGCGTAGTGAAATGTTATTTTACAGAATGATAAAGGAAAGTGCTGGAAATGGTAAAAGGTTTTCATTTAAATCAGAAATGTATATGGTGCTATCATACGTACATTGCTCTTGCATTCGTTTCCCTTGCCATGTGGTAGTTTGAATGTTACTGAGTATTTAGTACAATAGATATGACACACGAAATCCTAATACTAAGACTTCTATTTATACTAATTCGAGCATAACGGTCTTGCTATAGGATTATGCCACGTTCAGAACATGCAGAACAATGCCTCTTTCTTCTTTCCACGTGTCCCCAAATGCTCCAGCACATAAATTTCAAACTTCGAATGTCCCGCTTCCATTTGAATTTCAAATGCTTTGGTACTTCTCCGTTTCGAACGCACTTCCCAGACACAACCTTGTTGTTATTTCGAGACTTCTTTAGATATGTTCCCATAATTGTCACTCGAAGCTCCAGCTTTGACATGCTTATTCGAAACACCGTTTCTGCTACTTCGAAACATGACGTTTTACTTCATTTTGATCGAAACGTTTAATTCATTTGCCTTCTAATAATATTATCAAAATCTTCAGCCAACATCTAGCAAGTAACTAAGAGTCCATGGATAACCATGGATGAAAAAGGTGCTAATACATTCCTTTTTCATAATCTACCCCCCGAACTCAAGAAATAATCTCAAAGGTCTTTCCTGTGCTTTTTCACCTTTCCTTTTGGATAAAAGAAAAATCAGTGGCGACTCTTGCTAACCGCAATATTTACGATCAAACGCAAAACACTCAAATCAGTTCTTCCACCGTACCACAATTTAAAATGAAACATGTGCACTGTTTATATAGTGAAATAAATTAATTAATATTTCTCCCATGAACAATACGAAATTAAATAATTTTTTCAACCATAAAAAAATTCTAACAATATAAAACTTAAATTCTTTTTTAAATTCAACATATTAAAACAAACACATATTCCAACGATAACTATTTATTCTCATGAGAGAACTAGTATTATTTATAGTGAAAAGAAAGTAAATAATTGTAACTTCAATAACAAACCACGTACCATTACTTTCCTTAGATATCCTCTTCTAAGCATGCGTTTGAAAACATCGCACATTCTTAAAATTACCCTTATGGATTGGTATCCATCGAATTGATATTTTAATACATTACATGCTCAATGGTCCCATTCTCTATATATATTTGAAGGAAAAATGTGACTATTGAGCATATCGGTTCTTTTTTCATTTTTGGATTTTATTGAACAGATAAAAAGAATCTAGAAAACAAATGTCCGGTAACAAAGCAAGAAGTTATGCGTGAAAAATATGTTTGTTCATTTTTTTCTCTGTATAATAGAGTATTCACTACAAATATGTCATACTAACATCTTAGAACAATTTAACGGTTAACCACATTCCACGTTATTTCTCATGCATGTTTGTTGCTAACCACTACACCAGTTCATATATATTCAAGTTATTTTTCATTCAAATTTCACTTCTCATTTTATTACTAACTTAAACGTTAGAACCTTGTAAGTCAATCTCTTCTTTATTAAAAATGAGAATAGACCAATCTAATTTATAGAAAAATAAGTTTAGTCTTTTTATTAAATTTGACTTGTGCTAATCTATTTTAAAATAGGTAAAATAGACATTTTTGAAAGTCTTAATATAAAACATACTTTTAAATATGTTTAAAAACTATACCAGACTTTAAAAGGCCAAATAAAAAAGTCTATAATCAATTATAGTCTAAACTCAAACTTTCAAAAACTTATTGTAGGTTAAACTTAAACATTTTAGAACCTTACCTGGTCTAACCTATTCACACATTTACTCTCCTCCACATTGAAAATTTGAAGCCATTACAACAACTATAATTTTATTTTCTTTGAGCATCATCATCTAATTTCAGAATATAACAAAATTTATAATTTACCAATCTGTTTAATTATCAACAAATTTGTTAACTATCATATAAATATCTTCTTCAACCAAATTTGAATGGTTAACACTTTAATACCTTTGAGTTTAATTGGATATTAGTATCTTTATCTAATTAAATATTATTATTTAATAACACGTAATTATTTATAATTACTTTATTTTAAGAAAATTTTAATTCTAAATCAATTTACACTAAAATTAGTGATACCCAATTACTTCTCACATATACTTAGAATTCACTATTTTTAATTTCATTTCTAAATATACCTTAAGACAAGAAGAATATTATTCTTAATTTTTGATTCCGCTGTTTTGATAGAAAAAAGAATCAGAATGAAATAATTTTAAATATCAATTCATTAGTAAAAAATTGACTTTTACTTTTGAATTACCGAAACAAAAATTTTATATGAGAGCTGAGAGCCCCAAAAGAGAATTAGAAATTAATATATCTGATTTACATAGAAATTAAATATATAAATTTAAAAAAAAAACCTTTATTTATAATAGTGATGTGATATATATTTTGACTATTTGTCATCTATTCTGGAGAAGGAAAAACAAAAGCAATTGTGCATGCATCTAGGAAGTTACTTAGTGGCAGACCCCGAAAATTGGAAGAAAATGTAAACGTGTCGGAAAATGTTGGAACTGAATCAACAAGAAATAAAACGAGGAAACTTATTCGTATAATTTGCTATCTACTTTGTGGGACACCGATCTATATGACTTAATGAGGTTGTTATATCATTAAACAAAAAGTCAAAATATTGGTGAAAAATAAGACTTCAATTTATCAACATTATTCTAGTTGACTTATTTATTTCTCAAGTTTTTACGAGTTCATAATTCTCATATTTATTATTTCGGACTCACAAAAATAATTATATATTATTTGAAAATTGAAGTTAAAAGTAATTTATATATAGTATTCATGAATTTCAATTTAATGAGACGATTTTTTTAAAGGATAAAATGTCAAGATTCTCTCACATTTAAAAACAAACAATATTTTGTGATAGTGACGGATTTATAATTATTTTTTTTAAATAGGGTAATAAGTAATAGGAAAATAATTTTCATTATTTCTTAAAACAAAAAATATTATAAATTTTTGCATAATAGATCATTTTATGATAAATAATTTACAAATTATTATTATTTTAATAAAAATAAATTATTGAATTAAAAGAAAAAGAAGACAAGGAACACAAAATCTAACTTATCAAATAACTAATGGATATGTTTACGGCTTATCCATCTTTCAAATAAAATTTCAAAATCACATATTGAAAATGAATTCCATCAATTACCATGATCAACAAAATTTTTTTGTATTGATTAATCTATTTTCACATGTACTTTCTTTTTAAAAATGTAAAATATTTTATATTTTTTTCATCAATACACCTTTAGTATAACTTAATAAATATACATAATAATTTAGTTTTGATAAAATTCTAAATATTATACTACAATATACAGAAATATAAAATAAAAATATCTATTTATTATCACCCTAAAGTTTAAAGTTACTTTAATAAAAAATAAAACTACAATAGAAATATATGATAATTTAGTTTTAATATGTCTTAGCATTATATTATAAAAAACACACATTAAAAGTTAAAGTTAATTTTAATTTAAAAAAATAGAAACATTCATATAAAATTTGCGAAGGGTGATGCTAGAGGAAAAAAATTAATAAAATTGGGGTAACTTATAGATAATATGTGGGCGGGAGTAATTTTTATAGGTATATTAAAATAATTTTTTTATTTTGTAGGCGTAAGAGTCCCCTATATGTAACACATAGATTTGTCACTGTTTCACGATCGTATTGGTGCGGATTATAGATTCGTTGTTGTATTGGCGTAGATTATAAATTCACTAGAACATTTGTATTATATGTGACAATCAACTTCAAATTCCTGCTAATATTTACGTTTAAAATTTTTTATGATCCAAGTTTCAGATCTCTTTTATTGAAGATCATCGTTCTTTTCTCTTGTAAGTCTAATCTCCTCATAAAAAAAAACTATCATCAAATTCATCAACTATGATGGCATTCAAAGTCATTCGATCCACCATTCAACGACATGCAGCCGCTACACCCACTAAAGCTGCAAGGAGCGGTCCAAGTTCTCTCGTTCTTCATATCTACACAACAACTTCACCAAGGCAAAACATCAAACTGGCATACTCTACAACTTGTTATACCTAGACACGAAATGCTCCCGACCTTCAGTTCTTACAGGTGAATCTTGGAGTAAATAGAGCCACTGAATAGTTGAACGATGTCTATAATTTGGTGCATCAGTAAAACTCTCAATTTTTGGCAGAGAGATTATTCGTAATTGAAGAGAGCGACAACGCGGTACTCTAAGGAGCAAAATTGTCCGTGAGGCAATCTCCTAAGGAAATCAAGGCGTCACACTAGAGTTGGTTCCTTTTGAAGTTGCTCTTTCCCTCTAGGATTTTGATTTTGCTGCTTGTCTCATTTTTTATATTATCGGTTATCGATTTTGGTTATTGAGTCTCCTTTAATTTAGATTTTATGCATATCTTATAGTTGAGTGCAATGCATTAAATTGTGTTTTGCATGCATTAATTCGAACCTTAAGATAAACATTGATACAATATGGTCTAAGTTAATTATTCTAAAGTTTGGATCAAGAAACTCATGAATGCATTAGTTCAAGTTAGACTCCTCTTGATTCAATCATGAACAATTGAAATTTCACAAAATTTTAAAATTTGAAGGCATGACTCAAATTAAGAAAAGATATGACTCGAGTCAAATCATGAATGAGAATACCGGTTTTGCTACAACCAAGTTGACTTGAATAAAGATTTAGTTTGACTTGAATCAACCCTTCTTTGATTCAAATAAAATAAAAGGTTGACTCAAATCAAAACTTGACATTAAATTTTGGTTTTGGATATGGTTACTTGACTCGAATCAAGGGCCTTGTTGACTAAAACCAGTGACTTAAATCATGAATCAAATAAAAAATTGCCAAATCTGGGTTTTAAGCTCTTGATTTGATTCATTCTCTTATTCGATTTAGATCATAAAGTTTGTGTTTGACTCAAATCATATGGGTATTTTTTCTCACTTTTAGTACTTTATCTCAAGTACGTATATAAATCATCTTATGTCATTTTTTTTGAAAAGAGTGAGAATAACACAACTTTGGGAGTCTTTCAAAATAAACTTTTTAGTTTTCAAAGTGCACCAAAAATCACAATACTCATTTTCAACTTCTAGCAAGATACCATGAATTGGTTGTTTTTCAAATCATAGAGATAGAGAGATATATCACATAGGATAGTCATCCATCATTGATGTTTATGAAGTTCTTGAGTTGCAGGTCAAGATTAATATCGTGTGGTGTTGCTGGAAATTGACAATCATATAGGAGCAAAAACAAATTGAGTTCCTCTCCATTGAAGAGCTCAACAGTGCCAAGAAAAGATTATTGTTGAAAAAATTTGAAAGTTTATGTCTCGTTAGATTGAATGAGGAGATCAGAAAAGGACTAGTAGGATTGAGTAACTATTACCGTGGAATGGATACTTGGAGTAGATCTTAGATTTGAGCAAGAGGACAATCAAGACTAGGTTAAAGTCTTAATATTTCAGTTGTGTTGATTGTGTACAACAAAAGAAGGAAATATTCAGATTGAAGTTCTTAATTTTGTTTTTAATTTCGGCATCTGCTTCCTTGAATAAATATGATGCATGTCATATAATTGTCAAAATAGTGGAAGACTAAACGTTTTCAATGACTTGCTATTGGATACTGGATTAGGTGCAAAGCAAGGACGAACACATTGAACCACTACAAAATTTGATGCAATCTTCTCTTTCCCTATCTCCTTTCTTTTTTCATGTATAAAATTGCATATTTAGATTTTTACTGTTTTCTTAAAAATCCCATGTTGTTAGGTTTATTTTGTCCATAAAGATTTGTTGTGAAAAGCTTAGGTCGGGTTGTGATTAAGTTATCCCGATTATCTTTCTTGTAATTAATGTTGTTTGTAACTATAGTGTTAGATTTATTCATATGATATATACAATACATTTATACATCTCATTTAAATTATCTTTTAAGTTGATTAATTCATTGATTGGATAAATTTTCATAATTCCATATTTCATTTTATTGTGAAAACATAAAGTAACTCTGGCTATCAATCTAACATAGACGCAATAAATTTTTTTACTATTTGTTCTTGAAAAACTCTTATTTTAGAATTTTTTTTATAAAAATGTTAATGGTAAGGTCTATTCAACCCTCCCTAATCCTTTCTCACCCATATTCTCCAGCAACACCCATTGGCGCAACTAGGCCATGTAGAGAAGTTTTGAGGTTTCTAACTCGCAACCTACATCGAAGACTTAGAACTATATCATGATATTCTAAAGAAATAAATGGTAGTTATACCCCTCCCTCCCAAGGGTTTTCCGCCCTCATCATTCTCCACTTCATTCCCCAAGGGTTTTCCGCCCTCATCATTCTCCACTTCATTCCCCAAGGGTTTTCAAAATTAAATCAAATATTAAAATAGCTAACCATCAAACTATTTTTTTTACTAACTTAATAAAAATTCAAGACATTTTCAAAGAAGGATTAAATAACATTTCTTTCAAACTTAAACTTAAAACTGCGTCTATGATCACTCATTTTTCAAACTCATACAAGGTTCAAGGATAATTCAAAAGAAATTTTACGCAATCCTATAAAAAACTAACCAAATACATAACGAACTACGAAATGGACTCTGATTTCTTTGCAATAGGATACGTAGGCACGCAGTTAAAACCAAGGTGAGTCCCTTAACTAAAAACATTAAATCTTTTTCCTTTCACATTTAGATGATAATAATACATATTTTAAATATAAAATTCCCATCAAATCCTAAACCTAAATAGGATCCCCTTGAGAACTAGGGAGATAAAGGGTGCCTAACACCTTCCCTTTATCTAACCAACTTACGAACCTAGAAATATCTGAACAAATTAGGGTTTTCCGTTCCTTTCCCTTCCTTAGGAGAAAAAGTAGTGGTGGCGACTCTCGTATTTTTTGTCGGTTGCGACAACTGACGACTTTGTCGGAGACACTACCCTTAAATTAGAGTTTACCCTTTCTTTAGGTCTAGGGTTTTTGGGTTTTTTCTTCTCTTTTTGGTATGTTTTATTTCTATATTTGTTTATTTGTTTTTCATTTATTGGTATTATCATGTTATTCATATATTGTTGGTGGGATCTTGTTAAATAAATAATAAAACCTTAGAAGAAGGATTGTCAATTGGTCAAGAGGGCTTAGCATCCCATGAGTTTTTGAGATAATTTAGCCTCTCTTGGAGATAGGACTTTAGATTTGATCAATGACTCTTTGAATAACCCAAAATAAAATCTCATGGTGAGACCTTGTATGACCTATGAGACGAAAGTCTCAGTCTACAAAGATGCTCCACTTAAGGGAGGCCCTTGTGCTTTTTCCCTTTAGTGTTATCCATGAAACCCTTAAAGAAACAACCCTTATAGGGTGGGTAGAATATCCGTAGGAAGAACTTATGATCCTACCCACTAAGGATACCTTTATCATCCCACCACCATATTATGTTATCATGCATGCATACACTCACATTTAAAAATATTCATTTTTTGCATTTATTTTTGTCTTATTCGCGGGATTTCTTAAAAAAAAAACAAAAAAAAAAGAAGAAAGATTTTTGGTGAGCATCCTGAAAATGAATACTGATAAGAAACCAACCATCCGTATTAGCACCATGATGCCAGATATGAAGAAGATCAAGCTGATTAGGGGGAAACTCCCTGAAAAATCTATGAAGGGTTTTATTTGTCTCTATGTGGATATCATTGATCCCACAAAGATAACTTCACATGTGGAAGCAATCATTTCCCTTGATCAATTTTATGAACCTCCGCTAAGGTGCTTCACTTTCCAGAATTTTCAATTGGCACCTACTTTGGAGGAATTTGATAGGATTTTGGGATTCTATAGAATCATGGATGAAGCTTACATAGGAATTGAGAATACCATCAAAGTCCGAGACTTAGCTAAGGAGATAGGAATACCATTCATTGACCTAGTACTCAACTTCAAAAACGATGGTGAAGTTCAAGGTATTAAGAAGTAGTACTTAGAATCTAAAACTCTTTCTTTTGTAGATAAGAAAGAATGAGAGGCTTGTGTAGATTGTTTGGCGCTACTCATTTTTGATTTGATTCTTTTTTTCCAAATATTTTTGACTATGTAAACTCTGTAATTATTAATGTATTTTAGGCCATGAAAATATTAAATGTTAATCCTACTCATGCTTTACTTGCTGATGTGTATTACTCCCTTCACACACATTATGAAGAAGGGAAATGTGTGCTACATTGTTGTATTCCCCTTCTATATTTTTGGCTTATTTCTCACATTTACAAAGAAATTTATATGGTCAAGGATTTAATAAGGAATGAATGGTCTCAAAAGTTGAGAGCTTTAAGTGTTGATTCTATCTTGTGGTATGCTAGAAACTTATCATCAAAAAAATTGTCTATAGTCGTGGAGAGTTTCTGAATGTTACTTTGGTTGGGACAAGATGATATATTAATTATAACCCCACTTTGGCTTTACCTCAACTTGGGTACCCTTTGGAAAATAAACCTTCAGACAAACAACTTCAATAATTGGTTCTTCATGATATGGGTAGAAGTAACCCTGAGTTACTCAAGAAAGTAATCCAAGCATGCGGAAAAGTAAAAAGAGCTGAATTTGGTAGGAAGAATGTTGTTGAAAGATAACCCTATAATATATGGGTTTTGGATTGGGTCCGAATCAATAAACTACCATTCGACATTGATCATACGTACAAGCCAGACATATCAGATCCTCTTCCAATATCAGTAGAAGAAGTGGAAGAACTGAGGGTTACCCTTGAGCAAGCCTAAAGAGAAAAGGAGGGATGACCTTGCTTATGAGAAGAATCAGTTGCAATAACAACTCGAGCTAAAAGACCAACAGATTCAAAAAGATTGAGAATTGGCTGAAAAAGAAAGGTTTAAATGAAAGCATACGACTTAAGGGTTGCTAAGTGCTACTTTCAATTTGGATTCCTATAATCAACGGTTGGATAATGATGCAAGAGAAATTAGAAGGCTAAAGGGTTGGTACAATCAAGCACTGCAAGATAAGAAGGAGTTGGAAGAGGATTTGACATCCCAAATCAAAGAACTAGGAGGAAATGCTCAAGGACAAGAGGAGCAGATTCAAAACCTTGTCACAAGTCTCCAAGAAAGTCAAGAGTTAGAGGCGAGGTAACTCCTTAGAAGGATAAGAGCAGAAAGACTCCTTTCCCAGCGAGTAAAGGAGTATGAGGAAGTCTGCCAAGAGTTAGAAGACCCCCAGAAAGATTTCCTTATACAGAGGGAATTCTATAAGGAGATGAGAGTTGAAAAAAAAATTGGGAAGAGCAATACACAATCATAGCCCAAGCAAGAGAAGATGATATTATCATAATTTTGACACTCTACAAGGAATATGTGAAGTACAAAGACAGGAATGCAAAGCTCTCCTTCTTAGAAAATAACCTCATTGAGGATATCCCTAGGAGCTTGAAGGATGTAAAGGCTACAATTGTCCCTCTCCCAAGGATGTTGAAGACTTCCTCAAGATTTATAGGGAGATGGTTGATGGTTTTAGGACAGAGATCCGCAAGCGTATTTAGGAGATTTAGTTTCCTCTTTTTGTTATGTCTTTCATTACTTAGCATTTATTTTGATTCATTTTTTCCATTCACTATTTGCTTCAGTTCGAATTGTATTTCCCTTTTGAGGATTATGGTTTTTCTTATTTAATAAAATTACTTTGTTTATGTATTTATCTATGTATTTTTTGGGATGCTCACCAATAAAAAATAAGAACCTGAAATAATAATAATAATAATAAAAAGAAATTCCAAGTGAATAAGACATTAAAGTTAACTCTTAGCATATTCATACGCATTCATCCAACCGCAAGCATCACATCTATATTTCATACATAAAAACTCATTTCTTTACATCATCTCCAATTAAATCATTGAGCATGACAAACTGACTTCCCGACCTCCATATCAAACCAGAGCTTATCAAAAGAAAGTAATGGAACAAATCGAGCAGAACCAAGTTGTCTTTCAAGAGGATTTGGAATAGGTGAAAGGAAGTATTGACTCAATGAAAGAAGATACGAGTCAAGTCCTTCTTGCCCTGAAGAATATCATAGCAAGACAAGATGAGATTCCTGAGGTAGATTTTGAAGTAGCCCAAACCATTGGTGCATCAAGTGGTCACCAACCAAGAAATGATCCAGAATCTAGTCATATCAAGACAACTCCTGCCCAACAAGAGACCATCCTACACTTTGCAGATTTCAGTCAACAATCCCCCCAATATGGATAACTATATGAACCTACAATATAGAGACCATGATTTGGAAGACATCACTCAAATGCCTCAACAAAAGGTACTTCACACCAATGTTGTTGAAGATCCCATGGCGATCAACCAATTTAAATCCATGGAAGAAAGACTAAAAGCCGTGGAGGGTTATGATGCTTTCGACGTCAGTGCCATAGAAATCTGTTTGGTCCTAGATGTGGTGATCTTCCCAAGTTCAAGGTACCTGACTTTGAAAAATATAAGAGACTCATGTGCCCAAGGAATTATGTGTGCATGTTATACAGGAAAATGGATGCCTATGCTTACAATCAAAAGCTGATGATCCACTATTTCCAAGACAGTCTTAGTGGGATATCCCTAGATTGGTATATACAGTTGGAGCGTGCACATCCGATCATGGGCAGATATTGCTCATGTCTTAATAAAGCAATACAAGTACAATTTGGATATGGCTCCTAACCACATGTAACTTGAAAACTTGTCTCAAAAGAAAGATGAATCTTTCAAAGAGTATGCTCAACGGTGGAGAGAAATGGTAGTCTGCGTACAACCACCCCTCCTTGAAAGATAATTGGTAGACATGTTCATGAGTACTCTACAAGGTCTATATCATGAGAAGATGGTAGGAAGTGTCTCCTCAAGATTCTCTGACTTGGTAATAATTGGAGAACAAATTGAAACTGGTTTGAAAAGTGGCAAGATAGAAGGGGCATCCAGTAATTCTTACAATCCAAAGAATCATATTTCGATCTTCTCGAAAAAGAAGGAAGGAGAAAATAATATCATCACATCACACCAGAAGGCACAACAACCATTGGTGATCCCACGAGAACAATAGCAAAATAGGTTTGAAAGACCTCCGAGAAGATTTAATCCTCTCCCTATACCACACAATCAACTATTGTAACACTTGCTCAAAGCATCATTGTTAAAGCTGAAGCCACTCGCTCTTCTAATTGGGGCACATCCACCAAAATATGATGCGAATGCAAGGTGTGAATATCATGCTAATTCTCAAGGGCATACCATTGAGAAATGTTGGGCCTTCAGATACAAGGTTCAAGATCTGATGGACTCCTAAGATATCTCCTTTGACAAACTTAATATAAAGACAAATCCCATGCCTCCGCATGGTGGTCCAACTATGAACGTAATCGAAATAGTCATTAATCATGAAGAAACTGAACGAGTAAAAGCTTCGATAGATATCATGAAGGATCGTTTATTAGAACACAACTTTCTCTTGGAACACAATGTTGCTTTCAAAAACACTTTGCAAAAATTGGTGGATCAAGGGATAGTCCAATTTGGGCATTACCCTGAAGACGAATATGTAGTTGCGATTAATGGAAATAAAAGAAGACCCTTGGTGATCCCTTGCCAAGGTCTAAGTTATGCAAAGAAACCACTTGTAATTCCTTGTGGGGAGCCAAGATCAACAAAAATACCAGTAACAAGACCATGCCAAGGTCAACCTTTGAAGATACCGGTGCCTCCGAAGAGTACAATGGTGACTAGGGGGCCATCTCCTACTCCTTATGAAACTGATAAAGTTGTGCCATGAATTACGACACTACTGCTTATATCAATAGGTTGAAACAAGAGTGCAAGCCCTAAACAAGTCAAGGGCCTATAATTACAAATATAGCAGGAATGGGGGCATGACTCGCAGTGGTCGTATATATGTTCCAGATCAACAAAAGAAGAATGACACATTGGTTAAAGATAAAGGAAAAGTTGTAGTTGAGACCAGCCAAGGGCAAAAGCCTCTAAGTAGAGCCTTCACTGGCCAAGAGGCTGGCGAGTTCTTAAAAATCATCAAGAAAAGTGACTATAGGGTGGTGGATCAACTTCACCAAACTCCATCCATGATTTCAATACTCCTATTGCTATTAAATTCAGAAGCCTACCGAGATTCTCTGATGAAGATTTTGAGTGTTGCTCATGTAATAAAGGAGATCACAGTGGGTAAATTCGTTGGAGTCATGGCTAATATGACATCAAGATCACGCCTAGGCTTCAATGACAATGAGTTACCTCTACAAGGTAGAGTTCACGACAAGGTATTTCACATTTCAATCCAATACGGAAATACCAGTCTATCAAGGGTACTCACCGATACTAGCTCTTCCCTTAACGTACTACTGAAGACCAGCCTGATGAAACTAATAATGAATGGCATAGTTATAAGTCCAAGTTTTATGGTGGTTAAATATTTCAATGGCTCTCAAAGCACAGTATTTGGAGAGGTGGATCTTCCAATAGAGATTGGTCCACATATTTTCTATGTTACCTTTTAGGTAATGGATATAGAACCAACATATACTTGCCTACTCGGGCGGCCATGGATTCATGTTACGGGGGATGTTACCTCAACTTTCCATCAAAAGTTAAAGTTCCTCATTGAAGGAAAATTGGTTGTGATTGATGGAAAAGAAGACATCTTCGTAAGTCATTTAAAGTCCTATAGATACATCAGCTTGGAAGAAGATTGTGTGGAAATTCCTTTCCAAGTCTTGGAAGTTGCTACAATAATTACCCTTTTGGTAGAGAAAGTCAAGAAACTTGGAACTACCACGACATCATGGTGAGACTTACAAATAGTGGTAGAAGACCCAACATCTAAAGGTTAGGGCAAGTTCGTGGAGATACCTGAAAAGAAAGACCACTTTGTTTTGGGCTATCAACCGTCAAAGGCTACTAAGAAAGATAAAGGGAAATTTCCTCCCATCCAGGAGACCTTCATCAACAAAAGAGTGGAGCATGGTGGGCATGTGTCAGTAATATCTAACAAGAGCGGTAACAAAGGAGAATCCAAATTCATCTGAGAATATGCTCCAGGCGAAGAGCTCAAGAATTGGACAACTGTGGAGATTCCACAGATCCTTTTCTTTCCAAAGTAATTTTTTTTCTGTTTTTAAAAGAACCTATGACCCGCCCGAGGGATATGGGCAGCTTGTAAGGGCCCCTATTTATTTTCAAACATTATTTTCAATTAATAAAAGTTATGTTTTGCATTCAATTGAGATCCATGTCTTTCTCTTTTGTTTTCTACCTTATTTCAAAATGGAAATACTTTTTTCTTCATTCTCACTTTCACATTCTAAAAGGAACCAAAATATGATAAAATGTGTAGATTCACACCTAAACTCATTGATAACGACACTGCTACGATCCAATATGATTTTAATGCACCAATTAACCAAGTTGAAGAGAAGGATGAGGAAGATTATGAATTCTCTGAAGAGTTAGAAAGGTTACTAAAGCAGACATCAAATGACATACAACCGTACAAGGAACCTATATAGATCATTAATCTTGGGATAAAGAAAGACAAGAAAGAGATCAAGATAGGTACAACCTTGGAAGAAAACGTGAAAGAAAGGATGATCAAGCTCCTGCATGAGTACATGGATATATTTACCTGGTCTTACTGAGATATGTCGGGTTTGGATATAAATATTGTCTTACATAAACTACCCCTCAAGGAGGGTAGTTCTCTAGTTAGACAAAAGCTTAGAAGAACTCGTCCAGACATGGAAAGTGAAATTCGAGAAGTCCTCAAGCAATTCAATGCAGGGTTATTAGTCGTGGTAGATTATTCACCTTGGATTCCTAGCATCATGTTGATACCCAAGAAGGACGGTAAAGTGTGTATGTGTGTGGACTATCAGGATCTAAATAAAGAAAGTTCTAAATATGATTTCCCGTTACCTCACATATATTTTTTGGTGGACAATAAAACTCAAGGTTCAGTATTCTCTTTCATGGTTTCTCGAGATATAATCAGATCAAAATGGCTCCCGAAGACATGGAAAAGACTACTTTCACGACTCCTTGGGGCATTTTCTATCACAAACTAATGCCCTTCGGTCTAAAGAACGCAAGGGCAACCTATCAACGGGAAAATGTCATGTTATTTCATGACATAATCCACAAGGAAATCGAAGTATACGTGGACGATATGATTGCCAAGTCCCAGATAGAGGAGTAACACATTGTTTATTTACAGAAACTATTTGAACGTCTATGAAAATTCAGACTGAGGTTTAATCAGAGCAAATGTACATTTGGTGTCAAGTCAGGTAAACTATTGGGTTTTACTGTAAGCCAATGAGGTATTGAGGTGGATCCTGACAAATTAAGATCTATACAAGAAATTCCAACTCCAAGAACAAAAAAAGAGGTTCGCGGTTTCTTAGGACGATTGAACTACATCTCAAGGTTCATATCGCACTTGACTTCTACTTGCGAGCCTATATTCAAGCTACTCAAAAAGGATCAATCAGTGGAGTGGAATAAAGACTGTCAAACAACCTTTAAAACAATAAAGCAATATTTACAAGAGCCACCAATTCTGATGCCACCTATTCCCAGAAGACCACTTATTATGTACTTGACAATTCTTGAAGGATCTATGGGATGTGTATTGGGTCAACACGACGAAACAGGTAGAAAAGAGCATGCCATCTACTACCTAAGCAAGAAATTTACTGACTACAAAACCCGATACTCATTCCTTTAGAAGACTTGTTGTTCCCTAGCTTGGGCCACTAAACGACTGAGACAATATATGTTAACTCACACCATGTGGTTAATAGCAAGAATGGATACTTTGAAGTACATGTTCGAAAATCCAGTTCTCACAGGAAGAATTGCTCGATGGCAGATGTTGTTATCTAAATATAATATCTAATACATCACATAAGAGGCCATCAAAAGCAGTGTACTAGCTGATCTTCTAGCTCATCAACCACTGGAAGAATACCAGCCGATGAAGTTTGACTTTCCAGACAAAGACATCATGGTAATAGGAGACTACAAAATACAAGGATCCGATGAAGGACCTGAATCAGGGGCATGATGGACACTCGTGTTTGATGGTTCTTCAAACGCACTAGGGCATGGAATTGGGGCAATATTGACTTCTCTGAAGAATTTTCATAAACCTTATACTGCAAGGTTATGTTTTGATTGCACCAACAATATTGCTGAATACAAAGATTGTATATTGGATTCAGAAGCTGTTATTGATCTAAGGATCAAGTTCCTCGAAGTATATGGAGACTTAGCATTAGTTATACACAAAGTCAATGGTTAATAGGACACCCAAAATCCCAAATTAATTTTGTATCGGGATCATGTTTTGGAGTTAGCTACAGAATTTACAGAGATTACTTTCACTCATATTCCTCAAGAGGAAAATTAGATGGCATATGCTTTAGTACTTTTATCAGCCATGTTCAAAGTAACTTGGCCTAATCATGAACCATGCATCACGATCAGACATTTCGAAGATCCTGCACGCTGTCTCCCAGTTGAAGAAGGGCCAAATAACAAACCTTGGTTCTACGACATCAAGAGGTATTTAGAAAAGCAAGAATATCCAGAAAATGCCTCAATAGTAGACAAGCAAACTCTATGAAAGCTAGCAGAAAAGTTCTTCTTAAATGGAGATGTATTGTACAAAAGAAACTACAATATGATTCTACTTAGGTGCATGGAGAAACACAAAGCAAACACACTTATGAAAGAGGTTCATGAAGGAACCTTTGGAACCCATGCAAATGGACATGCAATGGCCATAAAAATCCTAAGAGCAGGTTATTATTGGTTGACGGTGGAAAATGATTGTTACCTTTATACGAAGACATGCCACAAGGGACAAATCTATGCTGACAAGGTACATGTGCCACCAACTCTGTTGAATGTCATAAGTTCACCACAATCATTCTAAATATGGGGAATTGACATGATAGGGATGATTGAACCAAAGGCTTATAACAAACACTGGTTCATATTGATCTCTATTGATTACTTCTCCAAGTGGGTAGAAGCCGCTTCTTATGCAAATGTTACAAAGCAAGTGGTTATTCGATTTATCAAACAGAATATCATATGCAAATATGGGGTTCCTAGCAGAGTCATCACAGACAACGGGTCCAATCTGAACAACAAAATAATGAAGGAGTTGTGTGATGATTTCAAGATCGAGCATCATAATTCATCACCTTATCGACCCAAGATGAATAGGGCCGTTGAAACTGCAATTAAAAATATCAAGAAGATCATCCAGAAAATGGTGAAGACATATAAAGATTGGCCCAAAATTCTTCCTTCGCACTACATGGCTATCATACCTCAGTACGTACTTCGACTAGTTCAACTTCTTTTTCTCTTGTTTATGGCATGAAAGTTGTACTCCCTGTCGAAGTGGATATTTCATCACTCCGCGTCCTCATGGAAACTAAGCTTGAATAATCATAACACGACTTGATCAACTCAACCTCATTGAAGAAAAACGCTTAACAAATTTGTGTCATGGTCAATTATATCAAAATAGGATGAAGAAAGCATTCGATAAAAAAGGTTCGTCCTCGAGTATTCCAAGAAGGAGATCTGGTTCTCAAAAAGATTTTGCTACCTCGATTAGATTCATATGGGAAATGGACACCTAACTGTGAAGGTCCATATGTGGTTAAAACATAATTATTTGGAGGAGCTCTTATCCTCGCAACAATGGATGGGGAAGAAATACCACATCCTCTAAATTCCGACGCAGTAAAAAAATACTATGTATTAGAAAAGCTGCTAAGTCGAAAACCTGAAAGAGCGACTTAGGAAAAAAGGGGAGTCCTGGTGAATTGAAAACTCTATAGGGCGATCCAGGCAAAAATTAGGGACATGTAGACAAGATCATCATCCCGGTGGATTGAAAACTCGAAAGGGTGATCCAGGAAAAAGTTAGGGATTTTATTCAAAAAAATGAACAAATATGCCGTGGTTCGAGGACTTATTACATCTACGACTATGAAGGGGAAGAATTAATCTAATTATCTTTCTCAAAAGTAAGGTGATTGGAGCTATCAAGAACATTAGAGAAATATTTGTGTCAAATATCATTTTTCATTGCCATTTTCAATTTTGTTTATCTTTTTTGTAATTACCTCTTTTTAGGAATTGCATCTTGTACTTTGGCCTATTCAGTGGCATTTTCATTAATAAAATAATTTATTTTTTTCAATTGTGTTTTTCTTTTTTCCGACTTGTTTGCAAAATACTACGATTATTTCTTATAAACACTGTTGAAACTACTTTGGGGACATGACAAAATGAAAAGTATTTAACGAAAATCAAAAAGCACTTTGATTAGAAAAAATGTAAAAAAAAATCCACAACTACGTCCACGATACAATCATCAAAATTACATTGAAATTGTCCACCATAACATATCAAGATACAAGTCAACTTGGAGATACCATAACAAAAGCAATGGACAAATTGGAAAGTCGGTAACTCTAAGAACCTAATGATCTAAAAGGAGCGAATTATCAAAAAATTCATCATACTTGGTGTATTTACATACGAATACATACCAATAACATTATCATTGGGCATCATACATAGACATATTAATCATACATTGCATTTGGAATTACAAAGGCCCAGGAATACTGCGAGAAACCTCAAGGCCTATTTTACCAGCTAAGTCATCTGCGCAAATAAAAAATTCAAATCTTAGCATTTTTTACACTATTACAATGAATACCTTGGTTTAGAATAGACACAATATTTAAAGGTATTTTGAACCAAAATTACACTAGGTGGCATATCTATGAATCATATACATGGCCTATTTTATTCAATTTTCAAACTTTCAAATTCAAACATTGAACCAACATTATTTATCCCCTAAATTGTGATAAATATGCAAGTCCACAACGCAACTCACTATGTTAGTCTCGAAGCTTTAGCTAGTTTATTTTTTGACCTTTTTTCGACTCTATTGGTTTAGTCTCTTGACATAAATAGAGTTGATACCCGCATTATCTACCCCTTAGATAGTGGTAGATATAAATATCAAATATAACTTTAGGCTCCTAAGCAATGATAAGTTATTTTCTGAATTTTCGATCTTATTGGTTTAGTCCCTTGGTATAAATAATATTGATACCGCACCATTTATCCCCTAGGTTGTGATAAATGTTGCAAATCCGCGTTTCATCTTACTATGTTAGTCCCGAAGCTTTAGTAAGTTTATCCTCAGGTTTTCAACTCCATTGGTTTAGTCACTTGGCATAAATGGAGTTGATACCCGTGTTATTTACCCCCTAAGTTGTGGTAAGAATGTGGAATCTGCAATAATGTCTCTTTTCATATCTATTAATTTAGTCCCTTGGCAAAAATAGATATGCAAACTCACGCTCTAGGCATTGATGATTTAACTACGTCATCCTTGCCCTTTTACTTTTTGGTTTACTGTACAATTTATCTTTCAAAGTTTTTGGTCAAAATTTGGGGTCTTCCATTATTTAATAATCCTCCTATTTAAATGTGCGAGAACTTCGTATTCTCACACCCTTCAATCAGAGAGAAATTAAATAGGGGTAACTGTTATACCCCAAAACTGGCCATCCATTTCATATGTTCAATTTTTTTTTAAATTGGTTCTCAATATTTGTTTCACTCACATATGTTTTGATGCATTTTTTAATTAAATTATTAAGTATTTAGAATTATTGGTTATAAACTTCGTAAAAGTACTTTAGATAGTTATTAGGTTTTTAAATAAAATATCTTTTAAGTATCTATTTATACAAAATTCTACATGTATTTTTCTCAATTTTTTTGACTAAACAGTCAACCTTACTACATGATAATCTCATTTATTTTATTAGCAATATAATAGTTTTTAGGGGTTCATTTCATAATTAGGGTAGGAATTGTTGATCGAGGTCAACATTTAGGGAAATGCATTCTGTTGTACCCCAAAATTTTCCCTACCAATTTTGAAAATAATTGATTCAAGACACCTCCTCATACTCCTAGGGTTCTCAATTGCTCAAGAATATTCAAGGGTTTGAGCATACAAGCACCTCTCATAAGCAATTGAGCTACAATGAGGGTTTTATGTTTCTCAAAGAAAATTGAGCTTCTAATGCCTCAAGTGGATTTCATAGTTCCTCATATGCTTCAAGGTACCCTCATGACCAGTTTCAAGCTTTGCATCACAAGTTTGTTCAGTTAATTGCTTAGATGATTAAAAATCAACTATATTGGATAAAAAGTCAATCATGGTCAACATACAGTCAAACTTCAAGATTTTTGGTCAACATTAATATTTTGAGGTCACATTCATCATTTGATCAAGGGTTGATCATGATTCATCAAGATTGACTCAAGATTGCTCAAAAGTCAAAAGTTGCTAAATTAGGGTTTTGTGGACTTTTTTTAAGGAGAAGTAAACTGAACCTTGACCAAGCATAACTTTCACACGCTTCATCATAAAATTCTCAACCAAATCCTACCTTGAAGAAAACTCAATTCTCTACAACTTTGACTCTCTAAGCTCAAGTCCAAAAATGCTTCATTTGAGAGATATGAGCCAAAACATTAGAGGTCATTTTGAAAGTCAACAAAAAGACATTTTTTGTCAAGGAAATTTACATCAAGTTAAAGACGTTGTTGTACCCCAAAATTTTCCCTCCCATTTCCTCAACATTTTCTCACCACAAGACCCTTGGAGTTCAAGATCCAGCTAGGGTTTCCTCTGCTCAGGACTCCTCCTTGCACTGTTGACCCAAATTAGGGTTTGTGTTTGCACAAAGATGTTTTGACCTAAAATGCCTAAGATTACTTTCATGCTTCATATTGGACTCCCAAGTTTACCCATACCAAATTTCAAGCCTTGATTCCAATCTTTGCCCAGTCAACTGGACAATTGACCTAGAAATCAGCTGTATTGGGGAAAAAGTCAACTGTGGTCAATTGACAGTCAAACCTCATGATTTTTGACCCACATCATCATTATGAACCCATATGGACCATTTGGTCAAGTTTGGATCACAAATCCACAAGAAATTTGATCAGATCACCAAAAGGGCAAAATGGTCATTTTTAGGATTTTGACTGCACAAAGGTAATTTTTGACTGTTTGACCTAGCCAATGGCAAACCAAGATCATATATGAACTAAAGGACCCCATTGAATTGTCTTGACATGTTCAACAAGTTCAAAAGATCCCAAATGCACAAGATTGACAGATGAATTTTCCAATCAACTGAGCCAAATTTGACTGTATACTGAAAAGTCAAACTTTGACTTTTTGGTCAAAATCAAGTGTCAAGATTTATTTTCCATCAAAACATGCCAAATTATGAAACTTGTTCATCAAGAAATCAAAATTGCAAATTAGGGTTTTAAAATGAAGAATTTTCATAACTTAGAATTTTTCTAAGTTATGAAAATCCCTAATTTTTTCCTAACTTTGTCCCACTTTTTCATCAAGATGAATTTGGATTCAAACAAAAGTCAAAACATGAAAGTTATAGTCCATTGCAAAATCTACAACTTTGATTCACAAAGTTTCCTCAAAAGAATCTTGTAGCTCAAGTTATGATTTTTGGAACAAGGGTGCAAAACATTCTTAACTTAGAAAATTTTTGACCTATTCTAGGCAGGATTTTTGCCTAACTTCATGGCCACTTTTCACATGCTTCCACTTGGAATTTCAATTTTCATTACAAAGATAGATTTTATTACACATTCCAAGATTTCCAAAATGTCCAAGAACTGATCAAACAACCTTATGGTTAGGGAGAATCGAATTTGGCAATATGGGCAAAACTCACTTTGTTCATGGCCAATTTACATGTCCATAACTTTGCATTTTTGAACTCAGCATGCTCTAAGCTAGATTACAGGTCCTTTATTTCATCCAAACTCAATAATTTAATGCAAACCTCTTGTGTTCAAGCCTTATCTTATGTGTTTAAGCATTGCATACAAGATTGAGCCATAATTAGAAAAAGCAATATATCCATTTTTGAAAAGTTGAACTTTATGTCAAATTTGCAAATCAAGAAGTACAAGGCAAATCTCTTTGGCACAAGTTCAGAAGCATGTCACACTGATCAAGAGGGATGGTTGCAACACATTTGAGGGGCCTGCACAAGTCTAGAAACCAAGTTGACATTTTGTTGCTTAAGTTAGAAGAAACTTGGCATAACACACATCAACTTTCATTTCTGCCAACACAAGCTAAGACAAACTTGTTGTACACCTTCCAAACATCAAACCTAAGCTAAGGCACGAGCAAAACACCTTCCAAACCTCATCAAACCTCAAAACACCATCCTACTGCAGAAAACAGAGTCACCTCTGCAGTTGGACTTCCACAACTCAATCCCCTCGTGCATTCTTGCTAAAACCAGTTCATACACACTCCATACCACATATACAAGCTATCCCAAGCATTGGACACGACCTGTAACACCTCTAACCAACTTCAACATTTTCACTTTTTCTGTTTTGCAGGTTGATTGCCATAGCTTGATTCACTTGGTCTCAAAGCAAGTTAAAGGTTGGAATAGCATCCCTGGACTTCAAGCAAGCTGTACCAATCCTCACCTTGCCTTGAAAGTGCCTCCATTGCCAGACACGATCCAAGCTGAACAGGTAAGTTCATGGACTTCTCTCTCTCAATATAGGAAGAGTTAGCTCTAGGTTTATGAATGAAAAATGTTCTACTCATGGCCCTGAAGCTATACATATCTTCACTTTCCATTTATATTGCATATGCTGAGAGTATTTTGAACCTGAACATTGACAAAAACTTAGGTTAAGAATTAGGGATGGAGAAATTCTCTCTCATTTCTGAGAGTTAAGTTGAGTTTTTTATATGTATGGAATTGTGGCTTGATGCTTGACATCTTTCATGTTATAAGTTTTTGCTAAAAGTCCAGGAATCAGGAGATAGCAGGAATCACGTGTTGCTCTGTTTGTTGTTCAGAGGTTGAAGACAACCTTTCATGGGCTGGGCCTGTGATATTTTTCCTTTTTACACCATGATTTTACATTTGCACCTCCTTGGCCCATTGCATTTTATTTTCATTATTTTTGACTTTTGATTTTTGTTTCTGACTTATTTATTTTTGACAAAGCATAAAAAATATTAAAATTATTTTTTCCATATTTTTTTGCATTTTTTTATAATTTATTTGGCTTTATTTAGTTTTGTACATAAATAAACATTTATATACTTTTATTTGAAATAACCAAAAAATAATATAAACACTTTTATTTTCTGATTTTTTATTTTATTTTACCTTTAAAAACATTTTACATAAAATATACTTTTTTTTTGTAAATATTAAATATTTTATTTTTATACATATAATATATATTTAATAAATAATGTAAATACTTATATATTTATTAGTATATTTAGGGGAAACATAAAAAAATAATACATTTTATTTTATTAATATTTTGACCTCAAAAATACTTTTTTTATAATATACCTTCTTTTATTTATTTTTTGTACATGATTAATATATATTGCATATATTATATAATGAATACCTTTTATTTATAAAATTAGGGTTTTACCCTAAATACATAAAAACACCAAAAATTAATTCATTTTATTTTTGTTTATTTGATACATGAAAAATACTTTTTTACATACATATGAAAACCATTTTTGCATTTTGCATATTTATTTTATTTTATTTAATTATTGTGCAATAAAATCCCTTGTAGAATTTCAATTTGGATGTAATAGTTAGATTTTAATTTCTTGCTAAAATATCCCCATTTGAACATTTGTACCCCCCATCCCATATTTGTGTTGTAATAACTTAGGACCCTTTATTTTTCGCACTTTAAAAGCTTTTTAATTATGCCATGTTAGAATTAGGGTTTTGTATGCCAAAATCAACCAACAAATAGTTTGGCCTAAATTCAAGATAAACAAGCATGAAAATGGACAACACTAATCACACTTGCACCCCTAGGGTACTCCACTTGTTGCCTTCAATAATGGGCCATATTGCATGTTAGGTATCTTTGGCAAAAACAAAACAATCAAATGATCATAGTCCCTCGATGATGCTTTCAAAAGTTGCCTAAAAATGATCATAGTCCCTTAAAGAAAATTGCCCAAAGATACTTGACATCATTGCAATTATGGTCTAAACGATGACCCGCGCCCGTCCCGTTCACATCCTAACACAAGATTGTCCACCAAATACAATGGTGGAACAAAATTGTTAAAAGGGTTAAAACATAGCAAAGATCTTTGAGAAATTTAGGGTAGATAGCTCTTGGTTACTTGCCAACTTGCAAAACAAAACACTTGCCTATTTTTCAAAACCACACATCACTACACTTTCAAAACAAACTTTCAAAAAAAATATTGAAAACCTTTTCAAAAGACATACACCTTTATATACATCCCAACATGGATCATTACAAAGGTTGCCACCACATTGGCCTCTTTTCAAAACATTTTCAAACCCACACACAAAGCACCATTTCAAACAATTGAAAGTCAAGGCAAGTTGATCTAAGCAAGTAACTAAGAGCCCATGGATAACCATGGATAGAAAGGGTGCTAATACCTTCCCTTTCTATAATCTACTCCCCGAACCCAAGAAAACATCTCAAAGGTTTTTGCTGTGCTTTTTAACCTTTCCTTAGGATAAAATAAAAAGTCGGTGGCGACTCTTGCTCAACCGAAACATTTGCGAAAACAAACGCAAAACCTCAAGTCAGTTCTCCCACCGTATCACAGCCGTCAAATGAAAAAATTACCAACATGAAAGTTGTAGGAGACATCTTGAGGTTAGATTTCCAAAAAGTCCAAGATCACATTCATATGACAAAAATTGTAAGAGTTATGGTTGGCACAAGTTGGATAGTTTTTGAGAAATGCATGAAACCTCAATTGAGCAATTTTGAACTTTTGGACTAATGGGCCTAACTTTTAGATAAAACATGTTTATGACATGATAAAAGACCTTTCATTCCATTGGTACATGGTCATATTTTTTATCCTATTTATTTATAATTTTATTATTTTTTATAAAAGAATTAAATTAAAAATAACAAATAGTTGGATTAATGTTGGACTATGATCATTTGGACATCTTCTAGAAGGCCCAAGACCTCATAAACACTTTCCAAAACCGCGAGAGAATTATTTGAGACAAGAATCTTCAAAGATGGCAAGTTAGAAAACATGTTTCATTGATTTTTGGTAACAACATGATCACTTGATTCTTTCCTTCTTTGGATACTTAAATCTCCTATTCTATAAATACTCAAGCCCTCACACTACAACGAAAAAAAATTTGCCTCAAGAAAAGTCTCAAAAAATCACAAATTTTCAAAGAAAGTGCACCATTGAATCTCAAGTTCCAGTTTGATTCAGTCCAAACCACCATCTCAAATCACTTCCAGAACATCTCCAAGGTAAGAATAGGTAACTTTTCATGCCTATTTGTACCTAAAACTTGTATACATGCCATGTCCGGTTTGCATTATTTTTTATTATTCGTATTACAAATTATACACATTGTTAACTGATTCTAACAATTCAGATCGCTTAGCATGATTATTTAGAACATGTTTGAAGCCTTACATACAAGTTTTAACATGAGGAATACGAGATGCCATTGTTAGGGCATAAAATTATGTTTGTTTCATGATATAGTGGTAGTGTTGTTGCTTGGCAAAGGAGAGGGTGTGAGTTCGATCCTAGGCACTTACAACCATCTTTTATCTGTTTTCTAATCTTTCCCACTTTCCATTATTTATACTTATTTTCTTATTTAATTTTCTACTAATCGTTTTAATCCATAAAAAATCAAAAAATAGTCTTAGGGTCTTTATTAATTAATCTAATTTTGGACATATTTTTAATTAAATTTTATTAGACTTAGTTTTTATTAATTAATTAACCTTTATAATTAATTTAGAATTAGATAACTAATTATTTTCTAAATACTTAAAATTAACCCGAAATACAAAAAAAATGTAATATTTAGACATTTAGGTATGTAAAAAAATAATTTCTTAACACTTATCTTTCATTTTGTTTATTATTTCTTTCATTTTATTATTTAGACGATTGTATAGGCTCCGCGTCGAATTTGTAATAGTTAGATTTTAATTTTCGCAAGATTTTAATTATTATGTAACTCTCCCGAGGCCATGTAATAGTGTTAGGTTTTATCTTCCGCACTTTACTTTTCCGCACTTATACTTTATGATTTGTATATATATAATTGTGTAGTAATAGACTTATATGGCAAGATAAAATTAATCGATAGGTAACCTTAAGCAGTTCCAAGATGACATAACTGTAATTGAATCACTTTGCACACATACACCTCTAGGGTAATTCCCTCTATTGCCTTCAGAAAACTTGGTCATGTCCTTCGAAAGTAAGGGTACTTTAGCAAATACCCTCGATTAAATCATCATAGTCCCTTCAAACAAAGATCATAGTTCCGCGATGTCCCTCGAGTTGCCTACAAAAAGATGATCTAGTCCCTTGATGCCTACGAATAATATGATGACAATCCCTTCGAATTGTTAAAGTATCCTTACAATTTACTTTCTATGGTCATACGATGACCCTTCGTTTGTCCCTTCACATTCAATAGATAGGGCTACCTACCAACTCATGGTACAGATAACACTATCTCTAAAAGGAGAAAGAAAAGAATAAGAACGACCTTTAGTGGGTAAGGAACTTTTAATCGCTTTCTCACAACCTTTTTCATATACAAAAGATTTTTACACATCATACTTTTCAAACAAAATATTTTCAAACAATTTGTATGCATTCTTGAGGACTGATACAAGAATCATTACAAAGTCAGTCGTACTTTGGCTTTTCAAAAATATTTTCAAATCACACACGCAAATCAAAATTTTCAAAAGTGAGCTAGCAATTAAGAGCCCATAGATAACTACGAGTGAAAAGGGTGCTAACACCCTCCCTTTTCATAACTTACCCCCCAAACTCAAAATCTATCAAGGTCTTTCATGTTCTTTTCACCCTTTCCTTATACTGAATAAAAGAAAAGTCATAGAGACTCTAGCTAACCGCAACATTTGCAATAAAACATTAAAAAAGTCAATTCTCCCACCGTATTACAGAACTGGCAATTTGCTGGGGAGATAATTAAAAGAGGGGTTACCTTAGGGTTAGATCACTTTACCTGCTTTCTTTGTTTGCTTTGTATGCTTTAAATTTAAGGGTTGCTTGGATTTATTATTGCTTGTAAGATCCCACACTTGGATTTAGGGATGCCTTAGGTAAGTAGCAATATATCATCAAGATTGTACGACATAGACCGATATGGTTGAAATGATGGCTACAATTAGTGTGACACTTTGGATTATGCTAATGTTCCTTGAGTCAGTCAAGGATAACATTAGGCTTCCGCGTGGTTTCGTTAGCACTAACTTACTTTTAGAACCTTAATTGACCCATCTTGGCCATTAGAAGGTAGTGATATAACCGACTTTGGTGCAGTCTAAGGTTGGTTGATACTCAATGCTATTCTCATTGAGATTCAACTCACGAGGTGTTTTGGTGGCAAGCCAGTTGTCATGCTAAAATAAAGCCTGTGAGAAAGATTAGTGATATGAGACTCATAGAACCCGATTACTATTTTTAGGACAGGTTGAGCCAACTTAACTTCAATAGAGAAGGGTACTTAGCAGAAAATAAATTACGAAAGTTAAAGGAGATAAGGGATAAGAAGAACACCAAGAGTTATAGAGGTTTCTTCAAAACAAAAGGACCTACTCCTCTCTCCAAGAATTAATCTTGAGAGTTTACAATAAATATTTAGAGCTTTTAGTATGAAAGACTCACGAACCCCCTTATACAAGGAAATGATGGTTAACCTCCAACAAAATAATACAAGACGATGGATGTGAGTGTTTGCGTCTTTTCTTCCATATAATCTTAGGAGTGAAGTGGCCAATCTTCCTTCCCAATGATGGATTGGAGCGGTTAGTCCTCTTTCCACAAACAAGAACCTTGGAGATGTTAGTTTTCAAGCTTCTTAAACCATGAGCTCTAAACCTTTGTTTTACACGAAATAACCAATAACATATAACACTTTAACACCGAGCTGGTCCTGAACATGTGAAGCTTTTAATACTAAATTGAGCTTCAACCTATCTTGGTTTTAATATCACGGTTACCAAGAACCTATGATAGTTTATCACGTGCTGATCTCTAACCTAAATTAGGGTTTTATCACACAATCCCCAAACCAAAGCTTTTAACGGGTTTAGATTCTAACCCAACAAATAAATCCTTATATGGACAATATTAAAACAGTGTGTATACAAAAGATTTCCTTGGTGAATTTTACAATTCTACCATTTCCAGAATTAAAAACTTTCCTCACTCACCAAAGCACTTTTCTCATAGAAGTACTTAAAAGAACATTAGTGAGAGAAAGTTTAGAGAGAGAAAGAGTAAGGGTTGAAAGTATCAAAACATGATTTTGAATGAAATAAAATTAGAAAAGGGACCTCTATTTATATATACTTGAAAATAATCATTTGCAAGTTTATAAAAGGAAGGAAAATATATCTAGTCGTTACGCACCATCAAGGTGCTGTCATAATCACTTGTGACTCAATTTGAATTTGATCTAACCGATTAGACAAAAGCTCTTGAAATTTTGACAGTTCCTAGTTCACCTGGCACACCTTCAAGATGTTTTTAAAGATATTTTCTTTGGTAAAAAAATTAAAAAAATATTTTAGTGTGTGTGTTTTAACAATAAAGACCTTATGCTTTAAAAGAAAGGTTCACTCACTATTAAATTAGGAGGTACCACAATACTTCAAGACTTTTCCAGATGCTTTCTAATTTATGGAATCTTGCTTAAGTAGCTTGAGATAAGGCTTTAGGTTGTATTCCATCTGATTGCAATCATCGGATAGTCAAGTCCATCAAACCATAATGATAAAGTTTGCATCTTTATTCGCTTAACCGTTCTTGCTTAACTTATCATAATACATTAGTTTTCATGATCAAAACTTGATGTCCTTGTTAAAATCATATCACCTGCAAAACAAGGTTCTATATTCTCCCCATTTTGACTATGACAACACATCTCTCCGGGAAGAAAAATAGAATAAGTATATTTGCAGTGATTAAACTCCCCCTAAGATAGATAGAAAGTATATCCTCCTCATCCTCAGATTATACTTCTCCCCCTTTGTCGAAATCAAAAAGATGGATAAAGATGCATTGAAAAAAAAATGCAAACAAGGGTAACTTAGACATTTAAAGAAAGGTAAAATATCATACTCATATTATTACTAAAAATTCAAATTACATAAGGGATATTGGCAAAAAATAAAGTACATAAAGAAAATATACTAAATTTAAAGGTTTGCAGAAAGCATAAACTTAATCAAAGCACATAAGTGAGCCTATTCTGTTCCATAATTTTTGCATATCCTTAGTATGAATTTATTCATGTCCTCTACTATAGTTTTGCATATAATGATGATTTTGTTTGTTTTGGTGCTCTCATCCTCAGTTGGTTCATCGTCTTCTTCTTCTTCCTTAAATGATGAATCTTCTTCTATCTGCCAATGCTTGACGTGGACTCTAATCTCTTTTAGGGCATTATAGGTGATCCTATGTTTTATTTGGTTTTATTTTCCCTCAATTGTGTCAATATTGAATGTGGATAGAAATTGTGTGATTTGTGGTCCGTAGGATAATGTTGCAGATGGATTTTCTCTACACCGGATCATGTGGTTGAATATGTTATATACCCAGTTTGTTGGGATATCGTGGGATAGGGACCATAAGGGTACTACATATACCCTAATTACATAGCCATAATTTATTATCCTTGGGAAGAGGATTCTAGTGAGTAGGTAGTGCAAGATCCTAACTTTTGGTTTTAGGTGAGTAACTTTGAAGGGTACTTTCTTCTTTTCTAGGGGGTTGATTACGAGGTGGTTGATGGCAGTGGAGCGCTTAAATTTTTTGAAGCTATTGGCTTTATCAAGAGTGTAGGTCATTCCATAAGAGGAAAGCTCAAAGGTTCTCCCAAAGTGGTCTTTGTGAATGATATCACTAAGTTGGGAAGATCCTATATGGTATCATTGTGGATAAATCTGTGGGTGGCCGGGAAAGTTAAGTGATAGGGTTTGTGGCTTTATAGAAGTCTTGGATCAAGGTACCAGGGTTGAATAACTTTCTTGGATATTATTATCATCTTTTCTTCCTTCTTCCGGTTTATTATCCTTGCAAGGAAGGTGTTTTTATAGGTGTTTTTTATTTTATTTTTTGCTTGAAGGGACCATGGTGAAACTTATGACAAGAGGAAGAACTCACAAAAAGGAAAAGATACAGGAATGCATGAGATCCAAGAAAAGTGAAGAGAGTTATATCTATTTATAGCGTGCCATCTGAAGATTTGAGTGTGTATTCTAGGAAATCATTCATTGTAGATTGTGCTAATTGAAAATAAAATAAAAATCCTTCCTTTTTGAGTCTCCTAACTGATTGGCTAAAGGCTCAAATCGATTAGATTTTCTAATTTCTCAGGATTCTGTGAAATCTTCAAAATGCTAAGATTTGATTTTCTTGAGGCACATGTTAAGCTAAGATTTGATCTAAAAATATTGTTTCAAGCTTTTCTAATCGGTTGTCAACACGTGCTAACTGATTGGGCTTGCGTAGTTCAGCCTCCTTGGTGCATGTTTGGACCTTATGTTGGATTTTTACTTTTCAACACCCCTAATTGTTAATTTTCGCACCTTTTTTACTAGAAAACACTCCAAACCTCATCTTATGGGTTAGAAAGTGATTCAATTTGATGAGAAAAATAGTATGAAATATTATTTTAAGGGGTTAATCATATTTTCCTGATTATTTCAACCTTAACATAAGCTTACCTCTTTTATCAGGAAATCTTAACAAATATTTCCCTAGAGGGAAGACACCAAATGGTGTATCCTCCTCTGCACATTGTTGGATGTGAAAGTTGGTAAAAACACAAAATAAATAGGCGTATTATAGAGATATTCATTCAATTAATCACTAAGGATCATAAATTTGGAGAAAGTCTCAAATAATTTGCGTTGTTCACAACGGTTGACATTTATAATCATCGTTCTTCTTTGGATCAGAGGATTTATAAATAATGTATATTCAGGAAGTATATTTTTACTTTGCACAAATTAATTTTAATATTCGTCATAAGCTTCAATCGATAAAGTATCTTGCAAAACACTTAAGGTTTCACCTTTGGTGCCCATATCTAAAACAATATCCCCCTCGAATGATGCCTTTATGGAGATTTTGTTTTCTTTGTTGGAAGAGGATTCTTTCATGTTTCTCCTTGAGGTATGTTCTCCTTATATTCTTTGTTTGAATATTGAAGAAACATCTTCATCTTCCGTCGTTCCTTGAATAAGAGGATCCTTCATTTGATGTTGAATCTTCTGAATATAGTTCAAATACTGAGTATATTCTTTCTAAGAATTGCATAAGTGTTGTATGATAGGAGTAAGATGAGGATGATGATTTTTCCATTTGGATTCCTTCATCTTTGAGTAGTTGAACTAGTTTGTTCATCTTCTCTATAAATTCCTTCCTTCTTGATTTTTTCTGAAATTATTGCAGGCTCTCATGTATTGATTTAAGAATTGGATTAAGCTTTCAATTCTTGAATCTTAAATATTTGTTAGTAATATAGTTTCCAACAAAACTTCCTATATTTCTAAATATGTAAAAACAACCATGATTGGTATCTACATATTCTCCACCTCATGTGTTCGTCATTTCTTGTTTGATACATGAAGAATCTTTCCAAGGACATCCCACATTTACTTGGCGGTTTTACAATGGAGGGTATCATAAAATTTTCTATCATCTAGAGACATTATTATAAATTTATTTGTTTTAAGATTTATATCTATCTTTCCCTTTACCTCTTCGGTAAAAAGAGAATAGGATTTTTCCACTACTTCATCTTTTACTTGATGAGTAGGGTAAACTGGATCATTGACTATTGTTTCCCACAATTCATGATTTAAACTTAGAAGAAAAATTATAAATATAGCTTGCCAAATATTAAATATGCAATTATAAAAAAGTGGTGGTGTATTAGAAAATATCTATTATCAAAAGGTGTCTTTCTCCTGAAACGATTAGTCCATAAACAAGAGTTAGGCTTTGATTCCACTTTTGGGACTTGAGACTTCACACACAAGAGGGAGGGTGAATTGTGTAGTTTGTAATAAAGTGATTTTAAAAAACTTTGGGAAGTAAATTAGAGTTTAAAAACATTTTTCAAAACTTAGTACTGGAAAGTAAAAAGCAAAAAATAAATTGTGAAAATTAAAAGGGTTAAGGGAAAAGAAGAATAACAAGAAGTGTAGAGGTTTGATCAAACCAATTGGACCTACTCCTCTCCCCAGAGAATTGATCTTGATATTTTCCAATAAACTTTGAGAGCTTTTAGTAGGAAAGACTCAAGGACCCCCCTTATACAAGGAAATCAAGGTTGACCTATAACCAAATAATACAAGACGATGGATGTGACCATTTACGTCTTTTCTTCCAGATAAGCTTAGGAGTGAAATGGCCAATATTCCTTCCCAATGGTGGATGAAGCGGTTAGTTCTTTTTCCAAAAATAAGAACCTTGGAGATGTTAGTATTCAAGCTTCTTAAACCTTGAGCTCTAAACATTGGTTTTACACGAGATAATCAATAATCTGTAAGATTTTAACACCTATATGAACTCAAACTTGTGAAGATTTTAATATCAGTATGAGCTTTAACCTTTCTTGGTTTTAATAGTGAGCTGACCAAGAACCTAGTGTCACACTGCAAAAAAACACAGAGTCGCCACCGGACTCTATTTATCCCGAAGGAAGGGAAGATATCGAGAGAACCCCAAACAAATGGATAAGATGGTCTTGCAACCGAGAGAAAGGGTATGGAAGTCAGTTACGCGAGGAGAAGGTATTAGCACCCCACGTGTCTGTGGTACTCCACAGGATCCACTTAAGTTTTATCTAATCTAAGAATGTATAAAAATATATGTCTAAAGCTTAATGCTACGAGGGAATGCATGCGAAAGAAAACATGGGGGAAAGAAGGAATACTTACAAAGTTTTGCTCGCCTAGGCCCCACGACCTAATGCCTATTGTTGTACCCCAAATTTTTCCCTCCCATATTTCTCAACACATGGCAAGTGAGGTCCCCAAATTGCTCAAGGAAGTTCAAGAGTTGACCAGACAAACTCTCTCCTAAGGCAGTATACCTCAAATTAGGGTTTCTATTTTCATCAAGATGTGTGGAACACAAAGGAATAAAATGCTCACCATTGTACTAATATGTTCTCAAGATCATCCATGTCAAGTTTCAAGCCTTGCAGAGGAAGTTTGCTCAGTCAATTGCTCCAATGCCTGAAAATCAACTATGCTAGGTCAAAAGTCAATTGTGGCCCACATACAGTCAAACTTCAAGTTTTTTGGTCAACATCCTCAGTTTGAAGTATTATCCATCATTTTATCAAGGGTTGATCACGATTCCTCAAGGATTGCTCACAATTCATCAAAACCCAAAAGTTGCTAAGTTAGGGTTTTGTAGGAAAAGTCAACTCAACTTTGACCAAGCATAAATTTCTCATACTTTATCAGAAATAACCCATCCAAAGCTCATTTTAAGAGGATGAAATTCCCTACAATTCATCTTCATATCCCAAGTTCAAAATATGCACTCACAAAAGTATATGAATTTTGACATTATAGGTCATTTTGGAAAGTCAACAAAAACACCTTTTGGGTCAAAGCTTCATACATGAACATGGAAGACTCAATTGAGATGAGACCAAAAGGGTTGCTTATAGGACATACTAATATTTCTAAAAAGTCCAGGAACACCTCTCTAGGGTCAAAATTGAGAGAGTTATGCATTGGCCAAGTTGACCATTTTTGCAAAATTGCCAAAAGTCAAATGTGCTCAAATTTGCATTTTTTGCTAAATGGGTCCAACTTTTTATGCTTGCACCTCAATTATAATGTGGTCCACGACTCAAATACTTATCCACCAATTATTTTCTCCATTTTTCAATTTATCTTGATTTTTCATTGATTTAAAAGTGAATTAAATCAAATAAATGATGAAAATTATCAAAGATATGATTTGATTTGTTTTTTTGACAGGTTAGCAACTAAGATATGATGAGCTTGCAAGATCAATTCAAATCAATGGCAATTGGTACAAAAAGAGCATGATTAGGCCAAATTTAGAAAGATATCATATGGCTAAAGAATCAAATCAAATATCAACGAAGCTTGAAGATTGAATATGTTTTGCAACCCTAATTCATTGAGGGATATATAATGAACAAAAACAAGGCAAGAAAATAAGGTGACAGTCGTGGAAAAGCTAGAACCAAACTTCAAAATTTCAAAGAAAAATGGTGATTCAATTTCCATCCTAGAGGCCAATCCAAGCCATTCTAACATTACCAACAGACTCTTGGACATCTCCAGAAGGGATCTCAATCAATTTCAAGCATTTTCACGTTCGGAATCGTAAGTTATAGACGCCACGGTTCGCCCTAAAACTTGATTTCAATTTCATTGATTTACGCATCATTAGCATATTTGAATTATATATTCTTGTTCATCATTGAGTTTGAAAGCTATTGGTATTATTTAATTGCGTTTTCAGTACAGGAATCATGACATGCCATTGTTAGGGTTTCTTGGCTCATTTTAGGGGTTTCCACTTTAGGCAAAATTAGGCTTTGATTCTGGTACCATGATGCTCGTGGAGATGAGACGAGTTGATTGGTGCCAACATTTGTCATTTATATTGCTTGTATACAATTTTTGAGATGAACAGGTCTGTAGCTACAGTGAAGCGTCCGTAGGTAAAAGCTTGTTTGCCTAAAATAACAGTCTGAGGAAGAAGATGAGGCGTGGCAATAATAAGTTGGTTGGTTTGAATTCTGCGCATTTTTCAAGTTAACGACCGTGTATTATATATTATATATTACTCTTGTTATAATAACAAATGAAGCAGGTGGCACAAATGGTAAGGCATGTTGGTGTTGAGTGGGAGGACCTGGGTTCGATCCCCAGGTCCCAATATTTGTTTCATGTCATTTTTCATCAGCTGATCAGGCGTGTTGCTTAGCATGACGTCCACCATATGCCATCAAGATCCAACCATCAAACGCATCTTCAGCCAAGATCCAATGCCTTTCCATTGAATGATCACCATACACCTCAAGTCAACATACACATCAGATTTGGCAAAGTCAAACGGGCTTGGATTGTTTGGGCCCAAAAGTAAGATCTACACCCCCTATAATTGCTAGCAATTAGGCCCACTTCTAATTTTTTCTTTCTTATTTTCATTCTTTTAATATTTCTTTTATTTATTTTAATTGACAATTAATTAATAATTTTCATAAAATCATAAAAACAAGAAATAAAATAAATTAGAATTAGACTTTTTTTATCAAAATTAATTTTGTTAATTTAATTTAATTTAGTTTAACTTAGGGTAACATTAACTTTTTTTCTTTAATTAAAACTACTTAGCAAATTAGATTTAAACTCTTGATTTAATTTTTATTTCTTTCTAAAATAAAATAAAAAACTCAAAAATAGGTTTATAGAATAAATTAATTTATTTTTCTTAATTTAAAATTAATTAGAATTTAGGATTTTCTTTTTAATTTAATTGTTTCATTATTTTCTTAAATAACAAAACACGACAAAAACATTTTTTTAATCAATTGCGAATAGGTTTATTCGAGGGTCAAAACCCTATTTGTCTCTTATTTAATTCGCCGTGCGCTTGTTATTTATTTTGTCAATATTTTGTAACTGCTCACTGGTTTGTAATAGTTAATTTAGGGCTTTTACTTATCGCTTTTCCCCCGGGTTTTTGGCTATGTAATTAATCCCCCTCCCCGAAGCCTTGTAATAGCGTAGATTTACTTTATTTCATTTTTAATTCCCGTAAATATTTAACTGTCTAGATGTATGCTAATAGGATTGTATGGCAAGAATGCATGAAAAAATTAAAACGGGTAGAAAACCCTAATGTGCAAAGATTAAATAACTGAAAACAAATCACTCACACATATCACTCTTAGGGTATACTCTCACTTCGGTTGCCTTTGGTAAACGATCATTAAGCATAGGGTGTCTTAGTGGTTGCCCTCCTGTTTGAAAAAGATCAAACGCCCCATTCTAATGTTGCCTCAGAAATGTTGTCTCGGAAATATTGCCTCGGAAACGTTGCCTCGAATATGATCTTAAGACTCTAGGGTTATTACTAAGGTGTCTTAACATTGCTTTAATGATCGCACGTCCCTTTCGAATTGACCCTTAAAATTCCAACGATGGTGCTACCTATTTCTCAATAGTAGGATAACGTTGTCTAAAGGAAACGAGAATAGGAACAATATTTTTTCGAGTAGGTAAATGCTAGTAGGTACTTGCTCAAATCAAACTTTTCACACTTACACTTTTCAAAAAAAATTTCAAAACAATTTTGTCACACCTTTGAGGACTGATACAAGGGTTATCACAAAGTCAAACTTTTCAAAAGAAAATCACATACACAAGCAATTTTAAAAATATGAGCAAGCACCTAAGAGCCTATAGAAAACCATGGATAGAAAGGGTGCTAACACCTTCCCTTTCTATAATCTACCCCCCGTACTCAGAATATCTCGAAAAAGGATTTTTATGTACTTTTTTCCTTTCCGATTGGATGAAATAAAAGTCGATGGTGAGTTTTGCTTACCGCGACATTTTGCAAACACAAAATGCAAAGCGCAAACCGGTATTAAACAGTCGGTTCTGCCACCGTATCACAGAACTGGCGACTCTGCTGGGGATTGTATAAGTGGGGTATACCTTAGGATCTAGTTCATCATAATTGCTTCTCTTGATTTCTTTGTTTGCTTTACTTTTAAGGGTTTTGTTTGGGGTTACTATAGATCCTATACTCGGATATGGGGAATACCTTTTAGGTAAGTAGCAATAGACTGTGAGGGAACTGTACGACGTAGAACGATACGGTTGAAGCAGTAGCTACGTTGGTGTGGAACTTTGGTTGGTACCGGTATCCCTTGTGGAGAAACGAGGAGAATACGGGTCCGCTGCGCGGTGTCGTTAAACATCAACTGACCTTAGAACCTTTAATTGCCCAACTTGTCCATTAGAAAGTAGTGAGATAGTCGGCCTCGATGTAGAGCTGAGAACTGGTTGATACTCGATGCTACACTCATTGAGACCATACTCTCAGAATAATTTCGGTCGCAAGAAAAGATTGCGTGAGCTAAAACCATGACCGATTGAGGATGGTCAGTGATATTGAGATCCTCTAGAACCCGGTTACTTTTCTAGGACAGGTTTGAAACCAACTTAACTTCAAGAGGGTATTACCTTTGACCTCATGAAAGCCTTAAACCTAAGGGCTTTGTGTGATTTGACTGTGTTTGCAATACTTGTGTTTGCTATACCTGTGGTTTATCGTGACATCATGCATCATAACATGGCATTCATGCTTCATTACACTAACCATTTCAAAGACCAAGGGAATTTATCTTTGTTCTGTTTTGCAGATCATGGCTTCCGTGCACAAAAATACCATCTGAATCAACTTTGCGCAGATACCTGCCCAACTTAAAGAGCTAACATCTAGAGTTTCTGAAAGTTCTACTTTCATTAAGAGACACGGTCAACTTCTTAGCCTGGTTACTTCAAACCTTGATGAACAGATGATGAGCGTACTATTTCAGTTCTTTGATCCCAAGCATCACTGCTTCACCTTTCCAGATTATCAGCTGGTACCCACCTTGGAAGAATTCTCTCATTAATTGGGCATATCCATTCTTGAATAGGTACCCTTCACAGGTATAGAAGAAGTTCCTAGCCTAGAAGTCATTGCCTCAGCCTTGCATTTAAAACGGGCCGATATGGTATCCAATTGGGAAACTCGAAGTGGGGTCGATGGTTTTTTAGCCAAATTTATGATAGACCAGGCTCAGCTATTTTGGGATGATTTGGATTTTCAGGCTTTTGAAGTTGTCTTGGCTCTTCTTATCTATGGTTTAGTTCTCTTCCCTAATCCGGACTCCTTCGTAGATGCGAATGCTATCAAGATTTTCCTTTCTCGCAACACTGTGCATGCTTTGCTTGGAGATATCTTGTACGCTCTCCATACTCGTACCATGAAGAGAAGAGGGACTCTTATGTGCTGCATGCCGTTGTTGTCGAGGTAGTTTATTTCTCACCTCCCTATGTCTGTACTAAAGAACGAAGAAGGTTTGGGTTGGTCACCCAGAATAATGTCGCTCGCTCATACGGATATTCTTTGGTGTTCCCGGGCTATGGAAGACACTGCTGTTATTAACCGCTATGGGGGGTACCCTAATGTCCCATTACTTGGTATCAGAGGGGGTATAACTTACAGTCCTTGTCTAGCCTTGCGACAATTTGGTCGTGCTCGAAGAGATTGTCCCCAAGAGTTACTTCTCGAGGACATTGTATTCGACTATGAGGATGATGTTAGGGAGAACCGCCGGAGGTTCATACGAGCTTGGGGCATGGTAAACAAATCTGACCCCGAAGAGTTGGGACCAAAGACTTCCCTTCCTATGCAGCCTTACCTCCAATGGGTCTGAGATCGTGCCCAGAAGCTTATGATGCCTTATGAAGCCATATTATCGGTGATTGTGGAGCCCACTAATGAAGAAGGCACTCCTTACACGGTTCTCTATCCTTACATGCCCACTGATCTTGGGGAGCTACAGAGGTCATGGATTCAGCTGAGGAATGAGCGGGATACTTATCGGGAGAAGTTCCATGAGTAAGAAAGGAAGGTTTTAAAGCTCACCAGGCAGCTCGAGGAAGAAAGAGTGATCAATGACTATATCAGCACAAAGAGAAAGCGTCCATGGGACTTTTGATGTTCTATTTCTAGTTTTATTTACTTACTTTGTAATTCCTTAAAGGCATTTTGAACCTTTCAAGTTTAAACTAATAAAGTTTTGTTTATTTTGGTTTGTAAATTTAAATCTCCCAAAGTCTTTGAAATCATTACATGCGCATCCCATTATCATACACATCATTATTGGTACCACTACAGGTTTCTCATCTTCTTCGCTGTTTATTTCAGCAGAAATGTCTTTCGATTAACTCATCAAAGATCTTCAGGCACAGAATTCCCAGTTCCAACAGATGTTCATAAGTCTGGCTAAAGGACAAGAGGATCTGAAGACCCTTATTCTGAAAGAGAAGAAGAAGAAGAAGGTCAGAATTCTGAATATGGGCAGAAGGTTCGGAGAAAGTTTGAAGCATCAAACTGGTTTGACCTCTTCATCTAAGGACAGGGAGAACCAAGAAAGGGAAAATGACCTTAGTCCTGCAGTTTCTGACAATGATACTGATTAAAATGATGAGCAATATCCTCCTGATGAGGATAAGTACAAGTAGCTAGAAGACCGTCTGATTGATATGAAAGTTCAGAAGATACCTGGTTTGGACTTCGGAGAATTGGGACTGGTAGCGGGAGTGGTCATCCCTCATAAGTTCAAAGCTCCAGTTTTTGCCAAGTATGATGGGGTGTCCTTCCCAAAACTCCATCTCCGCTCTTATGTCAGGAAAATTCAACCCCACACCGCTGATAGAAATTTGTGGGTGCATTTATTTCAAGATAGTCTGTCAGGGACTCAGCTTGAATGGTTCTACCAGTTGGAGGGAGCTAATGTCCGAAACTGGGAAGATCTTGCTGCTGATTTCTACAAGCAATATCAGTACATTGCCGACCTTGCTCCCACTCGTACTCAACTCCAGAGTATGTCCATGGGTGCAGGTGAAGGTTTTAAAGATTATGCTCAGAAATGGAGAGACTTGGCTGGGAGAGTTCAACCCCCTTTTTCTGATAGGGAGTTGGTAGACATGTTTCTAGGGACACTATCTGGTCCGTTTTTCAATCACTTGATCGGCAGCTCGTCATCTGGTTTCACCGAGCTGATTTTAACTAGAGAAAGAGTAGAAGCTGGAACTTGGAGTGGTAAAATATAGAAGGATGCCTCCTCGAGTTCCACAAAGAAGCCTTTCACTGGTAAGAAGGAAGCTAGTGCAGTCTATAGCCCGAGGGGCCAAAGCAGATCTGAACACCGTCAAACGGTAAATGCTGTAGTGATACCAAGACCCACAGTTGCTCCACAATGCAACAATCAACAAAGGATGAAAAGACCATAACGGAAGTTTACCCGCATCAACATGACATTGGCTGAAGTGTTACCTGACCTGCTGAAATCCAACTTGGCGACCTTGAGAGAGGCTCCCAAGAATCCAAACACTACCTCTCCCAGATACAATCCCAATGCGCGGTGCGCCTACCATTCTGAGAGTCCAGGCCACGATACAAATGATTGCTGGGCTTTGAGAAACAAAGTACAAGACTTTCTCGAAGCCAAGGAGATAGAGTTTGATGCTCCAGAAAAGCCGAATGTTATAACTACTCCCATGCCTAAACATGGTCGTGGAGTTAATCCTGTTGACACCGATTTGTTTGTGACCTCTGTTGAAGAAATTTCTACTCCTCTGATGACTGTTAAGAAGAATTTGCTGTTGGCCGGTTTATTTCCGGGTTGTGGTGAAGGTTGCCACATGTGTTCGATTATACATCCTGGTTGCCGCTTGTTGAAGTCAGGTGTTCAGCGCCTGGTGGATAATAAATAAATTTTGTTCGAGAAGACTATGATCCCTGTTATTCCTGTTGAAGACGTCGCTATTATAACCATTTCCGCCAATCCTTCCAAGGTTTCCTTGAGAAAACCTGTTAGGATTACACCTGTTCAAAGAATTGCTCCCCTAATAATCACTATTCCTGGTCCCATCCCGTACACCTCAGATAAGGTTGTCCCATGGCATTACGGTGCTGACGTATACTATCATGGTATTAAGCAAGATATGAAGAATAAAGAAGCTGGTACCGATGTCAGTAATATTGTCGGGACTAGTAAAGTTACCCGAAGTGGAAGGGTCTTCTCTCAGGAGATTTCCCCGAAGACTATCATCAAGCCTACTGTTATTCCAACTGTTGCTCCAACCAGCACTTCTGACATTTCTCCTGTTCCTACTCCAGTTATTACACCTGCTACTATTCCTGTTCTTACCCCAGTTATCACCCCTGCTGCTGAGCCGTCTGCGGCTCGGGGCAAGGAAATAATAGGTGAGCCTGCCCGGACGGAGGCCCCTAAGAAAATCGTTGTGGAAGCCTCTAAACAAGAAATAGAGGAAATACTGAAAATTATCAAGAAGAGCGACTACAATGTGGTCGAGAAGCTGGGGCAGACCCCGTCAAAGATCTCTATGTTGTCTCTGCTATTATGTTCTGAAGCCCATGCAAAGGCTTTGATTGAATTTCTCAAGACTGCGTATGTGCCGCAGGAAACTTCAGCAGATCAGTTCAAAGATTGTGTGGCCAGCCTGACTGCTGACAATGGGCTAGGTTTTTCAGATGCAGATCTGACACCGAAAGGGAGGAATCATAATGATGCTCTGCATGTCTCAATTGAGTGCAGGGGTACCATTATGGCTCATGTGCTGATAGATACTGGGTCTTTGCTGAATGTTCTGCCGAAAAAGGCGTTGGACCGTTTGGATTGTGAGGGGTTGACTTTAAAGCCGAGTAACATTGTGGTAAGGGATTTTGACAAATCGAAGAGAATGGTGCACGGGGAGGTATACATCCCTGTCAAAGTGGGTTCTCAGACTTTTGGGTCCACCTTCTACGTGATGGATATCAGGCCATCATATTCTTGCTTGCTGGGTCGTCCTTGTATCCATAGGGCTAGGGCAGTTACTTCCACACTCCATCAAATGCTGAAGTACCCAGTGAAGGGGAAGATTGTCACAGTGCGAGGCGAAGAAGAATATATGGTAAGTCACCTCAATTTCTTTCGCTACATAGATATGGACGGAGAATTCATAGAAACTCCTTGTCAAAATTTCGAAGAGGTCCCTCAGGTCTTGGCATCAACTGAAGTTACTACCAACAAACCTCCGTTGAAGATGGCTTCTCTCAAGGATGCCAGGGCTGTGGTCGAAGAAGGTGGGTGTACCAATTAGGGTCAGCTCCCTGATTTCACTCACAAAATTGACAAATTTGGTTTGGGCTTTACTACAGGGGCTCAAAGGGCTGTTAGGCACGCACGGAATGGAAGACCTCCTCTACACATCAGCAATCGGGGAATTAATGCAATTGAAGACAGTGAAGAGGATTCAGACATCGACAGCTGGATCTACCCAACAACCAACGGTGGACCGAACAACTGGACAGCGAAGGACTTCATACATGTTTCTTTTATTCCGCAGTAATTGACTTTTGTTTTAAGATTTGTAATAAACAGTTTGAAACTTTACGGCTCGGTGCCTTGCCCAAGGCACCCCGACTTTGTTTGTGAGGGCTATTATTTTTCATTTCATATATCATTAATAAAGCATTGGACGTTTCTTGCATTATAAATTTTGCGCTCCTTGTTTTTCTTTTTTGTCTCTCACTTTATCAAAACAGCTATTCTCTTACACACACTCACGTATCATACCGCAGACCATATCCACTCTGGATCTCATTGATAACAACTCTGCTACTGCCAGTTATGACTTCGAAAATATGATCAACCAAGCCGAGGACGAAGGTGAAGATGATTGTGAGGTTCCTGGAGAAATTGCTAGACTGTTACAGCAGGAAGAAAGGACCATACAGCCTCATGAAGAGCCAGTTGAATCAGTGAATTTGGGTACAGAGGAAGACATGAAAGAGGTTAAGATAGGTACGAATCTGGATCCTAGTGTCAAACAACGATTAATACAGATGCTACACGACTATGTTGAGATCTTCGCCTGGTCCTATGAAGACATGCCTGGTTTTGACACTGATATTGTGGTACATCGCCTGCCGACTAAAGAAGACCGCCCTCCGGTAAAGAAGAAGGTCCGCCGTATGCGCCCTGAAATGTCAGAGAAAATCAAAGCAGAGGTCATGAAACTGTTCGACGCAGGATTCTTAGCTGTCACTTCTTATCCGCAGTGGGTTGCCAACGTCGTTCCGGTACCTAATAAGGATGGTAAGGTACAGATGTGTGTGGACTATAGAGATCTGAACAGGGCAATCCCCAAGGATGACTTCCCACTTACTCACATTGATGTTCTAGTCGACAACACCGTGTAACACAAGATCTTCTCCTTCATGGATGGTTTTTCTGGCTACAACCAGATCAAGATGGCTCCTGAGGACATGGAGAAGACAACCTTCGTTACACAGTGGGGCACCTTCTGTTACAAGGTAATGCCTTTTGGGGTGAAGAATGCTGGGGAAACTTATCAGCGCGCCATGGTTGCTTTGTTCCACGATATGATGTTAGAACAAAGTTTGAATCTACTACCCTAAGTTTAAGTTTTGATGATAACAAAATGCTAAGATACATTAATTGTATGATTCATGTAAGACACATATGCTATCTAAAAATTACATTCTGTTTTACAGAAACTCTGATGGGTATCAGCATGAGAACATCCTCATCAGCATCAGAAAATTGGATATCAACATCAGCATCAGAAGATGTTATATCAGATACCAGAATCAGAAGATCAACTTGCGCTTATGCTGAAGCTTGATGAACAGATCTGCGCTCAACACTCTGAACTCTGATCAAGACAACAATAGTTCATCAACACCTAAGCAGCGTCAGAATGAGCCAAAGCCAGAACACGCTTAAGTGGCAACGGTACTGTGCATTCAAGATGATTTATTACCAACGACATCATTCCAGACAAGATCTGCTTAATAAGGAAAGAATGTTATTGGCATTGAAACAGAATTATTACTCCAACGTACACTATTTCCAATGCTATATAATCAAGTCAATGAAGATTGAATTGGATAATGCTCTACAACAATCTACACGCCAAAAGCTATTCATCATCTTCCTCACTCCCAGTTTGCTAAAAGCTCTCAATTCCTTACTCAATTATTTTAGCAATCTAGTTCTCATAAGCTTAAGTTGTGTAGTATCACAGTTGTGATAAACAGTTTTGTAGAAAACATTCACACACCTAGATTTCAATTCTTTGTAAGAAAGTATTTCCTTGAGAAACCGGTTTGTGGTTTGCATCAAGAAGGCTTTAGCAGTTGTTAAAGCAGATTGTAATATTCAGTTGAATATAGTGGATTAAGACCTCGTTGGAGAGAGGTGAAATCACCTTGACGGGTGGACTGGAGTAGTTTGAGATCAAACGAACCAGGATAAAAATTTCGTGTTGATTGCAATTGATTTCCAGTTTTTACAATTCAACCCCCCTTCTTGTGTTTTTCACTTCTTTAATTGGCATCAGAGCGCCTGGTTCTGAGCTAAAACACTTAACCGTGTCAGTACAAGATCCAGCGTCAGAAAAACACAATGGCAGGAACTTATCAACACACCAGCAATGACAACAATGAAGACAGAGACAGATTCAGCGGCAAACCTCCAGTCTTTGATGGAGAAAATTTTGATTACTGGAAAGACAGAATTGAAAGCTTCTTTCTGGCACATGATGCTGATCTGTGGGACATGGTGACAGATGGATACACGCACCCAGTGAATGCAAGTGGTCAGAAGATTGACAGGAAAGCAATGTCTGACCAACAAAAGCGTGACTTCAAAAATCACCACAAGGCCAGAACCATTCTTCTCAGCGCCATCTCTTACGTTGAATATGAAAAGATCTCTAACAGAGACACATCAAAGAACATGTTTGACTCACTCAGAATGACGCATGAAGGCAACGTTCAGGTCAAATAAACTAAAGCTCTTGCGCTCATTCAGAAGTATGAGGCATTCAAAATGGAAGAAAGTGAATCCATTGAAACAATTTTCTCAAGATTCCAAATTCTGGTGGTTGGTCTCAAGGTTCTGGAAAAAGGATACTCTACTGCTGATCACGTCAAGAAGATCATCAGAAGCTTACCAAAGCAGTGGAGGCCAATGGTTACAGCTCTGAAGCTAGCAAAAGATCTCAACAAAATTTCTCTGGAGGAACTTATCAGCTCCCTCAGAAGTCATGAGATAGAGCTACAAACTGATGAACCTCAGAAGCAAGGTAAGCCTTTAGCATTAAAATCTAACAAAAAATCTGAGTCTAAAGTTTTGCAGGCAGTTGAAGAAACATCTGATGGATCCTCATCAGAAGAAGACGAACTTTCTCTCCTCTCCAGAAGAGTGAACCAACTGTGGAAGCAGAGGCAAAGGAAGTTCAGGAATCCCAGAAGATTTGATCAGAATGAGTCTTCTTCCAGATACAGAAGGACGGATTCTTCTTCTGGATACAGAAGATCTGAAGGCTCCTCAGGAAGCAGAAAGCCAAACACCAAGGACATCATCTGCTATGAGTGCAATGAGCAAGGACACTACAAGAGTGACTGCCCAAAGCTTCAGAGGGAAAAGCCCAAAAAGAAGTTTGGAAGAGAAAAGAAGAAAAGTCTCATGGCTACATGGGATGACTCTGACTCGTCTGAAGCTGACTCAGAATCAGATGATGAGAGAGAAAACATAGCTCTCATGGCCAACATTTCAGAAGACAGTGAAGCTTCTGAATCAGACTCAGAATCAGATACTGAAGAGGTATTTCCTGACTTTGCAATTAATTTTACTAAGGCTGAACTTGCTGAAAGCCTTAACGAAATTCTGGAAAGGTACCAGCAGATTAGAGTTAAATTCAGAAACCTGAAAATGAATCTTGAATCTGACTCTGATAAGACTGAAAATCTTAAATTGGAAAATTCTGAGCTGAGAAATAAAATTTCAAAATTAGAAAATACTTTACAAAACTCTCAGAAGGAACCAATTTCTGAAACTCCCAGCAGCGCTGATGAGATCATCAAGGAGTATGATCACAGTTTCCAGAAGTTCCTTGCTAAAAGCATAGATAGAAGCAAAATGGCTTCAATGATCTATGGAGTTAGCAGAAACGACAGGAAGGGAATAGGATACCAAGGTAAGGTTCCTACACCAAAGAATGCCATGGATTTAACCATTAAACACACTCCTATGAACTCACATTTTGTGTATGGTCACACACATGATATTAAATACACTAGCAGTAAGTATTCTGTGAAACCAAAATTCAACCAGAGTTTTGGTAAATCTAACAAATCAGGACCCAAGAAAATCTGGGTACCTAAGGATAAAATAATACATGTTGCAGATATCTTTAGCAGCAAATCAGAAACACCAGTCATGGTACCTGGACTCTGGCTGCTCGCGACACATGACGGGAAGAAGGCATATGTTCCAAAGCCTGGAACTTAAGCCTGGAGGCCACGTTGGCTTTGGAGGCAATCAGAGGGGAAAGATCATTGGCTCTGGAACTGTAGGTAATGGAAATCTTCCCTCTATAAATAATGTTCTGCTAGTAGATGGATTAATGCATAATCTGTTATCCATAAGTCAATTAAGTGATAACGGTTATGATATAATCTTTAATCAAAAATCATGTAAATCTGTTAGTCAGAAAGATGGGACTATCCTGTTTAATGGAAAGAGGAAAAACAACATCTATAAAATCAAACTTTCTGAACTGAAAAGTCAGAATGTAAAGTGTCTTCTGTCTGTTAACAATGAGCAGTGGATTTGGCACAGAAGATTGGGGCATGTTAGTATGAGAAGAATATCTCAGATCAACAAACTCAATCTGGTCAAAGGACTTTCTAATTTGAAGTTCAATTCAGATGCTCTGTGTGAAGCATGTCAGAAAGGCAAGTTTGCAAAACCTTCTTTCAAATCTAAAAATGTTGTTTCTACCTCTAAGCCATTAGAACTTCTGCACATTGACTTATTTGGACCAGTTAAAACTGCTTCAGTCAGTGGCAAGAAGTATGGGTTAGTAATCGTAGATGACTATAGCAGATGGACATGGGTAAAGTTCTTAAGACACAAGGACGAGTCACACTCTGTGTTTGTTACCTTCTGTAACCAAGTTCAGAATGAAAAGGATCTTAGAATCGTTAAAGTCAGAAGTGATCATGGTGGAGAATTTGAAAACAAAGATTTTGAGTCATTCTTTAATGACAGAGGCATTCTGCATGATTTCTCTTGTCCTAGAACTCCCCAACAAAATGGAGTTGTAGAACGAAAGAACAGAATATTGCAAGAAATGGCCAGAACCATGATCAATGAGACAAACGTTGCTAAGATCTTCTGGGCAGAGGCAATAAACACAGCGTGCTACATTTAGAATAGAATCTCAATAAGACCTATTCTGGAAAAGACTCCATATGAATTGTGGAAGAACAGAAAGCCCAACATTTCATATTTTCATCCATTTGGATGTACTTGTTTTATGTTAAATACAAAAAATTATTTGAACAAGTTTGACTCTAAAGCACATAAGTGTATTATGTTAGGATACTCTGAACGCTCAAGAGGGTACAAAGTATACAATACAGAAACACAGATTGTGGAAGAATCAACCAGTGTTCATTTTGATGATAAGCTTGACTCTGAAAAGTCAAAGCAGAATGAAGTTTTTGCAGGTATGGAAATTGAATTTACATGTTCTGAAGACAAGTCATCAGAAGCTCTCAACACAAACACTCCTTCAACATCTGAAAGGAGCACTGCTAGCAATCCTACAACAGCTGCTGATTAACCTTAGAAGAGACTACCCAGAAGCAGCTTGGATCACTCAGAAGAAACTATCCTAGGAAGAAAGGAAGATCCAATCAGAACAAGAGCAAGCTTCAGAAACTCTGAAGAATCCCTCATGGGACTTGTGTCTCTGATTGAACCTTCTTCTATTGATGAAGCACTTCTGGACAACGACTGGATTCTAGCAATGCAAGAAGAGTTGAATCAATTCACCAGAAATGACGTATGGAATCTTGTTCCTAGACCAAAAGGATGGATGTGCAAGATAGCAAGATAGATACAGTAGTCAGCATGGTGCACAAGCAGAATGAAACTGCTGATCAGATTAAGACAATGCTGGAGACTCTGTTCACACGCTTTCCTCCCCAGCCTTAGTTTTTCATTCATGATATTTTCAATGTTTTCTTTGCATAATCATCTGTACTGTTTTGTCTGGCTCTGAATTTAATATCACAAGTTTTTCTGCTCTGATCGTTTTAGATTATATCACTTACACTTTTTGATTGCTGACAAAAAGGGGGAGAACAAGAATGATATTTTTCAATAACGGATTACTGAGACAAAAAGTCTCAAACATTCTAACACTCTGATATACTTGAATGTTTTCTGTTTTGCATAAGGCTACAGGTACAAGAAGTTAATCACCTCTGATACACTGAAGCTCTGATATTCTGATCTGAAGCTCTGATATTCTGATGTTCAAAGAAAGGCAATAAAGATCTGATCCTGTAGAACTCTTGGAATTAAAAAGGGAAGCAATAAATTCAGGGGGAGTATCTCCGATCTAAACTCTGATATCTCGTTATCCCTTATCTTTGATAACTTCCTAATTAAATCTGATACAACTTATTATTTAGTTATCTCTGATACTTTTCACGCTAATTTTCAATTAAAAAATATCTAGTTTTTGTCATCATCAAAAAGGGGGAGATTGTTAGAACAAAGTTTGAATCTACTACCCTAAGTTTAAGTTTTGATGATAACAAAATGCTAAGATACATTAATTGTATGATTCATGTAAGACACTTATGCTATCTAAAAATTACATTCTATTTTACAGAAACTCTGATGGGTATCAGCATGAGAACATCCTCATCAGCATCGGAAAATTGGATATCAACATCAGCATCAGAAGATGTTATATCAGATACCAGAATCAGAAGATCAACTTGCGCTTATGCTGAAGCTTGGTGAACAGATCTGCGCTCAACACTCTGAACTCTGATCAAGACAACAATAGTTCATCAGCACCTAAGCAGCGTCAGAATGAGCCAAAGCCAGAACACACTTAAGTGGCAACGGTACTGTGCATTCAAGATGATTTATTACCAACGGCATCATTCCAGACAAGATCTGCTTAATAAGGAAAGAATGTTATTGGCATTGAAACAGAATTATTACTCCAACGTACACTATTTCCAATGCTATATAATCAAGTCAATGAAGATTGAATTGGATAATGCTCTACAACAATCTACACGCCAAAAGCTATTCATCATCTTCCTCACTCTCAGTTTGCTAAAAGCTCTCAATTCCTTACTCAATTATTTTAGCAATCTAGTTCTCATAAGCTTAAGTTGTGTAGTATCACAGTTGTGATAAACAGTTTTGTAGAAAACATTCACACACCTAGATTTCAATTCTTTGTAAGAAAGTATTTCCTTGAGAAACCGGTTTGTGGTTTGCATCAAGAAGGCTTTAGCAGTTGTTAAAGCAGATTGTAATATTCAGTTGAATATAGTAGATTAAGACCTCGTTGGAGAGAGGCGAAATCACCTTGACGGGTGGACTGGAGTAGTTTGAGATCAAACGAACCAGGATAAAAATATCGTGTTGATTGCAATTGATTTCCAGTTTTTACAATTCAACCCCCCTTCTTGTGTTTTTCACTTCTTCATATGATTCACCACGAGATCGAATTTTATGTTGATGACATGATAGCCAGGTCCCAGACTGAGGAAGAGCACCTTGATCATCTCTAGAAACTGTTTGACAGGTTGAATACGTACAAGCTGAGGTTGAATCTGAACAAGTGTACCTTCGGGGTAAGGTCTGGTAAGCTTCTGAGTTTTGTTGTCAGTGATAAGGGTATTCAGGTAGACCCTGCAAAAGTAAAAGCCATACAAGAGATGCCGACTCCCTGCACAAAAAAAGAAGTTAGAGGTTTCTTGGGACGTCTGAATTACATCGCCAGATTCATTTCACATCTGACTGCTACTTGTTAGCCAATCTTCAAGCTTCTGAAGAAAGATCAAGTGGTAAAGTGAAATGATGAATGCCAAACCGCTTTCGAAAGAATCAAGGAATACCTTCAAGAATCACCAATTCTGATGCCTCCAGTTGAAGGAAGACCTTTAATATTATACTTGATAGTGCTAGACAATTCAATGGGGTGTGTGCTGGGGCAGCATGACGAGTCTGGTCGAAAAGAGCACGCCATTTATTACCTTAGCAAAAAGTTTACCGACTGTGATACCCGATACTCATTGCTTGAGAAAACTTGTTGCGCTTTGGCATGGGCTGCTCGCCGACAGAGACAGTATATGCTGACTCACACTACCTTGTTGATATCAAAGATGGATCCGATCAAGTATATTTTCGAGAAGCCCGCTCTCTCCGGAAGGATAGCAAGATGGTAGATGATCTTAACCAAATGCGACATCCAATACACAACCCAAAAAGCAATCAAAGGGAGTGTATTGGCGGATCATTTGGCGCATCAAGCTGTGGATGACTACCAGTCCATGAATTTCGAATTCCCGGATGAGGATATCATGTTGGTAACCGACTGCGAAGAACCTGGACTGGATGAAGGACCCAAGGAGGGATCCCGATGGTCTATGTATTTTGATGGAGCCTCGAACGCATTGGGTAATGGCATTGGCGCTGTAATTATATCTCCTGAAGGCTGTCATACCCCGTTCACCGCCCGATTATATTTTAACTGCACCAACAATATGGCGGAGTATGAAGCGTGTATCCCGGGTCTTCGAGCTGCTATTGACCTGAGGATTAAGTTCTTGAGTGTATTCGGAGATTCTGCTCTGGCGATAAGTCAGATCAAAGGCGAGTGGGATACGAAGCACCCAAATATTATTCCTTACAAAGAGTATGTACTGACATTACTCCCACACTTTGAGGAAATAACCTTTGAACATTTCCAACAAGAAGAGAACCAGTTGGCGGACGCACTAGCTACCATGTCTTCTATGTTCAAAGTCAGGTGGGACAATGAAGCTCCCTAAATTACCATTGAGAGGTTGGACGAACCCGTACATTACTGTGACATTAAGACTGAAGAGGTAGCAGATAAACCCTGGTTTCACGAGGTAAAGAAGTATCTTGAGGCTCAAGAATACCCCCAGGGGGCATCTGTTAATGATAAGAAGTTTCTGAGAAGGTTCGATGCGAATTTCTTCATTAGTAATGGAATCCTCTATAAGCGTAACCATGATTCAACCTTACTGCGATGTGTAGACAAGAGAGAGGCAGGAAGGATCATGGCAGAGTTGCATGAAGGTACCTTCGGAACTCATTCCAGTGGACATACCATGGCGAAGAAAATCCTACGGGCAAGATATTACTGGTCCACTATGGAAGCCGATTGTTATCAGGACTCTCAAACCTGTCATAAGTGCCAAGTCTATGCTGATAAGGTGTATGTACCTCCGGTTCCCCTGAATGTTTTGACAGCTCCTTGGCCCTTTGCAATGTGGGGCCTCGACATGATCGGCGAGATCAGACCTACTGCATCTAACGGGCATCGTTTCATTCTGGTAGCAATTGATTACTTTACGAAGTGGGTTGAGGCAGCTTCCTTTGCTACAATAACCAAGAATGTCGTGGCGAGGTTTATCCAACATAATCTGATCTGCCGATATGGTGTAGCAGAGAGAATTATTACCGACAATGGTACAAATCTCAATAACACAACGATCATCGAGCTCTGCAAACAATTCAAGATTCAGCATCATAACTCTTCTCCCAACTGGCCGAAGATGAATGGCGATGTTGAAGCAGCTAATAAGAAAATCAAGAAGATTGTGCAAAAGATGACAATGACATACAAAGACTGGCACGAGATGTTACCATTCGCTCTTCATGGGTACCGTACCTCAGCACAGATGTCTACAGGGGCAACACCCTACTCTCTGGTATATGGCATGGAGGCAGTCCTACCCACCAAAGTTCAGATACCCTCTCTCAGGATTATGAAGGATGCGGGTTTGAACGAAGACGACTGGATCCAAACCCGACTTGATTAGCTGAATCTAATCAATGAAAAAAGACTTACTACTATCTGTCATGGTCAGTCGTATCAAAAACGAATAATCAAGGCTTTTAACAAGAAAGTCAGACATCAAGAATATCAAGTCTGGGATCTAGTGATCAAACGCATCATACTACCGCAAGGTGATCCCAGGGGAATATGGACCCCCACATACGAAGGGCCATTTATGGTTAAGAACAGTTTCCCGGGAGGAGCTATGATTCTAACCACCATGGATGGTGACGACCTTCCTCACCCCATCAATGCAGACATAGTAAAAAAATACTACGCATGATCAAAGACCCGCTAGGTTGACTGACCTAGGAAAAAATAAGGGCTTCCCGGCGAACCAAAAGGGTCCGGGAAAAAGTAAGGGATGAAAATGAAAAAAAAACTGTATACCCGGTAAGTCGAAAACCTGAAAAGGCGACTTGGGCAAAAAGGGGCATCCCAGTGGACTGAAAACCCGAAAGGGAGGTCCAGGCAAAAGTTATGGATTGAAGCATAACACTATGTCTCATTGGATCATCTTGCAACCAGACTTCGGTACCGACTATCAAGCTCGGATGGCGCCGATCAATATGATCCACCTTCGACCAAGCAGCAAAGTGATGAGATGCTTGAAGATATAAAGGCAATAACAGAGTTGGAACCCAATGAGATTGATTAACATAGCTGTTTTTCTTTCTTTTACACAAATTGTATAATTTTAGTTTTTCGGAGGCGTTCTCCTACTAGGATGTCGGCCTCTTCTATAAAACGCCTATTACAGGCTGTTGTACCCCAAAATTTTCCCTCCCATATCCTTCAAGATTTGCCAAGATCAGTCTTCAGATGATTCAAAATCACTCAAAGGTTGCACAGTCCAATTGCCTCCTAACACAGTCAAAATTAGGGTTTTGGTTATGGCAAAGAAATTGAAGTTTCCAAGGGTCCAAACAAGTCCCACATGCCTATAAACATTGTCAAACATCCTCATGTCAAGTTTCAAGATTCACAGCATCAAATTGCACAGTCAAAAACCCTAAATGCTTCACAGTCAACTGCAGGGGCAAAATGGTCATTTGACAGTCAAAACTCAAAATTTTTGGTCAACATCATATTTTGAAGCCACAAACATCATTTGATCAATTCTTGATCATGATTCTCAAAGCATGGCTCAAAAAGTCTCAAGATGCAAAAGTGTCTATTTTTGGACAGTTGAAAAAGTCAACTGCAAATTGACCATGGCATAACTTCCACATGGTTTATCAGAAAAATTCCATCCAAAGCTCATTTTGAATAGAATGACATTTCCTACAACTCATATTCACACTTCAAGTCCAAGAAATGCTCTCACAAAAAGTTATCAATTTCAACATTATAGGTCATTTTCAAAAGTCAACAAAAAGGCACTTTAAGTCAAAGACCATAACTTGAGATTGGTAAATCAAAATGACATGGGACCAAAGACATTGGTTAGAGGACTTCAAGACCATTCCAAAATGTCCAAGAACATGATCAAAGCTTAAAAATTGAGCAAGATATGCCTTGTAGAAGTTGGGAAATTTTTGGGAATTTTAAAAAGTCAACTTTGCACAAAAGGCTTCAAAAATGCTAATGGGCCTCAATTTCTTCCATGAATCATTACCCAAAGGACATGCACGACCCATTGACCTCCAATGGAGTTATTTTCTCATTTTTGATTAATTATTTGAATTTTTATTATTATTAATTCACTTAATTAAAATTAAATATGAAAAAATAGCAAATAATCCCTTTCAAATCTTTGGGCAGAGATTTCACTCATTATGTGCTCAATATTTCGTGCATCATTCAAAAAGGGAAGATTCTACATGATTGGCATAATTGGCATGAAAAAGATTGAAAAAAAGATATGGAAAATCAAATATTCAAAATCATAAATGGATGGATTTTGGGCTGGCTTTTTGACCTAATTCTACTCACATACATATGCAAGACTGAAACCTAATGCAAGGAACACAAGAGCTGCACTGAAAAACCAAGAACAACATTGCACTTTTTTCACAAAATATTGAAAACTGAAAACCTAGTTAGGAGACGTTTCAAGGCTGCAAAAGTATTCCAAAACCTCGCGAAGACATCCGGGAAGCATTTGCAATCGAAACCAAGCCTCCACGCACAGAGAATTGGTAGAATGACATCATACTTTTCTTGAAATTTTTCATAATCGTGTTTCAGTTTCCATGCATCATTTGTGATTTTTAACTATTGATTTATACTAATATGAACATTCTGAAGCTAATGGTATCCTTGAATTGAACTAACCATGCCTGTATAAGAATTCACCATGAACGTTTTTTAGGGTTTCAGAGTTCCAAAATTGGGGCTTTGAATAGGGTGTAAAATTAGACCTTCAAACCGGTACAGGAAAAATCGTGACATGAAGACGAATCCATTGGTGACCTCGCGCTCAATTTATGATAAACTATGGGCTAATCGCTATTTTCTAGCACTTGTGTTTGTGGGGGTTTAAAACCCCCGCTATTTACTTGTATTTACAGGAAAAATAGGAAGACGAAGATGGCGTGTCTGAGCGTGATTGGAGGGTTTGAATGTTAGCGCGCTTTTGTTTTTGTTCAGCATAATACTTTCTTTTCATATATATTATTTCTATCCTATTATTATATCAAAGAGACTCAATAGCCTAGATGGTTGGTGAAGTGGCATGTAGGTACTGGGACCTGGGTTCGATTCACAGGTCCCCCATTATGTTTCATAATTTTTTCCATAACATGCTTCTGTGTAGCGCCTCTCCCAGGGTCCATCATGCAACCCCACGTCCAAGCCTGCCAAGTGTCCAGGAGCCTCAATCTGGTGGCCATCATGTGAATTCCACCATACGCGTCAGTCAACTGCTTCACACGCAACCACAAAAAGTCAAAAGGGCTTGGAATCTGTTGGGCCAAACTGCTTTCAACAAACCTCCCAAATTGGGTCAGACACCCCCATTGTTTGTATTTTTTTTTCTCTCCTTTTCTTTTCTTTTAATTATTTTAATTGTTTTCTTTTAATTCACAAAATATAATTTTCCTAATAAAAAAGTCAGACATCAAAATATGTTAATTAATTTATTCATTAAATATTTTTGTAAATAAAATTTTAATAATCAATTTAGTAAAATTAGGTTTTAATTTTAATCTTTTCTTAAATAACTAAAATGTGTAGAAATTAGGTTTTTAGCATTTTTACTCTTTTTCTTAATAAATAATTTCTTCTTCTTCTTCTTATTATTAATTATTAATCATTTTGTAAATACCCATGTAATTAATTAACTAGTGTAAATTAGGTTAAAACTTGAATATTTTCTTTAACAATTAAAAATAATTTAGAACTAGGGTTTCATTTAACTTCTAATTTTAATTGATTTTCTTTATTTCTTAAATACCAAAAACCATAAAAAATAACTTCTTTTCTTCATCTAATCATTAATTAACTTTTAATTTCAATTTAATCTTTAATGGGTCCAACGCCCGCGAACATTCTATTCTAATTTCTTTTCGCGCATTTATTTTTATTTTCTTGTAAATATTATATAATTGCTCAAGTCTTGTAATAGTAATTAGGAAATTTATTTACTTTCCGCATTTTTATTCAAAACGGGTCTTTGTTAATTTGGTGATGTATAGACCCGCGCCTTGTAATAGCGTAGGACTTTTATTTTCCGCACTTTAATTTCCGCACTTTTAAACTGCTAAAATTTTGCATGAAAGAATGTATGGTCAAAAATAAAAACAACGCGTAGCTCACCCAATGCATGATCAAGATAAAACATAACTGAAAATAACACACAAATTCACACACCACTCTTAGGGTACGCCTCACTATTGCCTTGCCCCCCCCGAAACGTGGTCGTCGAGTATAGGACGTTTTAGTAAGTCCTTATGTCCATGCCCCATGGCATAAGGGTAGCTTCTAAGGTGTCCTACTGTTGCTCTGGTGACCACACTGTCCCTAACCCTCAAATTGACCCGAACACCTCCAACGGTGATGCTACCTACCTCTCAATGGTGGGATGGCATTACCTTAAGGACATTTACACAGCCTAATTCCTTAGGGTAGGTGGATGACTCATAGATACTTGCTCTAATTCAAAACAAATTAAAACTTCTTTTCACACCGACACTTTTCAAAAAGCTTTCAACACAATTTTTCAAACACTCTTGAGGACTGATACAAGAGTCAAACTGAAATCTTTAAACGAAACTTTTTCAAACTCATTCACAATTGAAAAGCAAACACTTTTGAAAACACAAATGAGCAAGTATCTAAGAGCCCATGGATAACCATGGATAGAAAGGGTGCTAATACCTTCCCTTTCTATAAATCTACCTCCCGAACCGAGAAACTATCTCATAAGGAATTTTGCTGTGCTTTTGTCCTTTCCATGTTGGAGAACATAAAAGACGGTGGCGACTCTTGCTTCCGCGACATTTCGCGAACCAGCGTTAAACAGTCAGTTCCAGATCCACCGATCACACAGGCCAACTTCAAAAATCAATACAATTCATTTTCACAAGAAACTTCACTTTGTTTTTTTGTTTTGTTTTGCAAGAACGTCTGTTGTACCCCAAAATTTTCCCTCTCATTTTATCAACATTTTCTCATCACAAGACTCTTGGAACTCAAGACCAAGCTATGGTTTATTCCGCTCAAGACACCTCCTTGCACTGTTGACCTAAATTAGGGTTTAAGTTTGCACAGGGATTTTTGGACCTTCAATGCCCAAATTGACTTTCATACTTCATGTTGGACTCATAAGTTTGTCCATACCAAGTTTCAAGCCTTGAATCAAATTTTTGCCCAGTCAATTGGACATTTGACCTATAAATCAACTATATTGGGGAAAAAAGTCAACTGTGGCCAATTGGCAGTCAAACCTCATGAATTTTGACCCACATCAACATTATGAGCTCATATGAACCTTTTGATCAAGTTTGGGCCACAATTCCACAATAAATTTGATCAGATCACCAAAAGGGCAAAATGGTCATTTTTAGGGTTTTGACTGTGCAAAGGCAATTTTTGACTGTTTGACCTAGCCAATGGCAAATTAAGCTCAAACATGGACTCAAGGACTCAATGACATTATCTTGACCCATTCAACAAGTTCAAAAGATCTCAAATGCATGGGATTGACAGATGAATTTTTCAGTCAACTGATCAAAATTTGACTGTACACTGAAAAGTCAAACTTTGACTTTTTGGTCAAAATCAAGTGCCAAGGGTAATTTTTCAGCAAGATGTGTCAAATTATGAAACTTGTTCATCAAGAAACCCAAAATTGCAAATTAGGGTTTGAAATTGAAAAAATTTCATAACTTAGAATTTTTCTAAGTTATGAAATTTTCTTAATTTTTCCTAACTTTGTCCCCAAATTTTCACCATGATGCAAATGGATTCAAACAAAACTCACAACATGAAAGTTTTAGTCCTCCACAAATTCTACAACTTTGATTCACAAAGTTTTCTCAAAAGAATCTTGGATCTCAAGTTATGATTTTTGGAACAAGGGTCCCTAAAACTTTTAACTTAGAGAAATTTTGCCCTAGTTTAGGGAGGATTTTGACCCATCTTCTTGGCCATTTTTCACATAGTTCCACTTGGAGTCTCAAGTTTCATTTCAAAGATGGATTATAGTACATGTTGCAAGCTTTCCAAATTGTCCAAGAACTCCTCAAACACAATTGTTGTTAGGGAGAATCGAATGCTTGAAGTTGGCAAAAACTCACTTTGTAACCATGGCCAATACATGTTCATACAAGTTGAAAAATCTGACCAAACTTGCTTTATACTTGATGACAGGTCTCTAAACCAATTTACACTCAAAAATTGAATGCAAATGCATTGGTTAGAGGCATTGTTCTGATCAAGGAAGCATTATACAATGAATAATTCCATTTTGGGCATAAAGATAACACTTCCATTTACATAAAGCATGCTTTATGTCAAGTTTCATTTCTTGAGCCATACACCAAGCCCTTTGCTGCAAACAAGGCTCCCTAATGTCAGGCAAAGTTCAACAACTTTGTGCAGCTAGGTTACAAGCCAGTACAACCCTTACATTGTCAACTCTCACTTTTTGCTTCAAAACCAAGTCATTGTGCCAAAAGGACATAGCTTGCATATCTGATAAAATCAACTTAAGACAACATTTCAAACAAGTTTTACACATCCTTGTGAGCCAGAAACACGAGTCATTGGTCCCTCAAACACTCTTGAACACCAAAACACCAAAAACTTGCAAAATAGAGCAGTTGTTGCAACTTGAGTGCCATAGCTCATTTTGCTCGTGCGTTTTGCTCCTTTCCAGTTCCAATACCTTCCATTCAACTCACTCAAGCTATCCCAAACCTCCATTGCCAACTGTAAATCCATTTACAGTGTTCACCATTTTCATTTCAAGCTTGTGCAGGTTGACTTCTGGAGGCTGATTCAGGAACATTCGAAGCAAACTAGCTATTAGAAAAGACCAAGTGAACTTCAGGCAAGCTACCAGGCATCTCAGGCCTCACTGAAAAGCTCTACATTTCCATACTCGTGTCCAACTGAAACAGGTATTTTGCAACTTCCTATCTCTCTATTTAGGAATCATTAGGCTTAGGTTTGTGAATGAAAAATGTAGTTCTCATTGCCCTTGAGCTGTACATATGCTTAGAATTCATTTATGTTAACTGAGCTAAGAGTATTTGATGTTTGAAATTTCTGAAAAAACTAGGTCAAGAATTAGGGCCAGAGAAATTCTCTCTGGTCTTTGAGAGTTAGATTAAGTTTTTTATATGGTTAGAATCGTGGTTTGATGCTCTACAAGTTTCATATTTTGAGTTTTGTCAAAAGATCACAAATATAGGAGATACGAGTTTGTACACAACAGGCGCGCGTTTTTCACAGTTCTGGAGGTTGAAGATGAAGTCCGGGCTGGGCCTGGCCTTCTTACTTCTAACACCCCCTGGCCCAATTTCTTGTATTTTTGTTATTTTTGCATTTTTATTTCATTTCTAACTTTATTATTTTATTTCCAAACATAAAAAATGCTTAAAAAATATTTTCATAATTTTTTACATTTATTTGGTATTTATTTTAATTATTTCTAACATTAAAACGTTTAAATACTTTATATTATTTATTAAAACTTGAAAATAATATAAATAATACTTTTACCTTCATTTCTTATTTTTATTCACATTGAAAATATTTTCTTGAATATGTTTAATTTTTGTAAATATTTTATTTTATTTTATGCATCCTTAATATATTTAATATATATATATATATATATATATATATATATATATATATATATATATATATATATATATATATATATATATATATATATATATATATATATATATATATATATATATATATATATATATATATATATATATATATATATATATATATATATATATATATATATATATATATATATATATATATATATATATATATATATATATATATATATATATATATATATATATATATATATATATATATATATATATATATATATATATATATATATATATATATATATATATACTTTATTTTTTTAAAAACATAGAATAAAAATACAAAAATAGTACATTTTTATTTTTATTGTTATTTTATACTAAAAAACACTTTTTTTTTCAATATATTCTTATTTTTGTGCATATTAATATATTTTTGTATATAAATAATATAATATTATTTTATTTAAGGAAAATTAGGGTTTACCCCTTAATTAAATAAAATCAACCTTTTTATTTTATTTTAATTATTTACACCTTTTTTCCACATTAAAAAATGCTTTACATACATAAACATAAACAAAAATGAAAACTTCTTTTTTTGCATAATACATTTTATTTAACATTTATTTATTTTGTTTATTTAAATAATTGTACATTTAAATATTATGCATTATAAATTCAATTTGGTTGTAATAACTTAGGATTTAAATTTCATGTCAAATACCGCCCTATTCAAATTTGTACCCCCTCCCCATAATCATGTTGTAATAGCTTAGAATTTAAATTCTCACACTTAAAGCTTTCAATTATGCCATGATTAGAGAATTAGAGTTTGTATGCCAAAATCAAAACCAACAAATAGTTTGACCTAATCAAAGACAAAAATGCATGAAAAAACAAACACAATGCACACTTGCACCCCTAGGGTTTCAATCCACTTGTTGCCTTCAAAAATGGGCCATGGTATGCATGTTAAGTACTTTGACAAAACAAAAACAAAACAAAAGATCATAGTCCCTCGATGACGCTATCTTTATTGCCTAAACAAAAATGATCAAGTCCCTCAAGAAAATTACCAAAGACACTTGATACAATTGCTATCATGGTCTATACGATGACCCACGTCTGTCCCGTTTAACATCCTAACACAAGGTTGTTCACCGAATGCAATGGTGAAACAACACTGTTAAAAGGGTTAAAAACATAAGAAAGATCTTTGAGTAAAATAGGGTAGATAAATCTTGGTTACTTGATCAAAAGCTTGCAAAAACATCCTTGCTATTTTCAAAACACACTTCACAACACAATTTCAAAATCCAACTTTCAAACATTGAAAACTTTTTCAAAAGAAAAAACACCTTTGTATACATTCAAACAAGAATCATTACAAAGGTTGCCACAACGACGGCCTCTTTTCAAAACATATTTCAAAACCACACACAAAGCACCATTTCAAACACTTGAAAAGCACCATTTCAAACAATTGAAAAGCAAAGCAAGTGATATAAACAACTAACTAAGAGCCCATGGATAACCATGGATAGAAAGGGTGCTAATACCTTCCCTTTCTATAATCTACTCCCCGAACCCAAGAAAACATCTCAAAGGTCTTTCCTGTGCTTTTTGACCTTTCCTTAGGATAAAATAAAAAGTCGGTGGCGACTCTTGCTAAACCGAAACATTTGCAAACACAAACGCAAAACCTCAAATCAGTTCTCCCACCGTATCACAACGTCCAATGATTCATTTTTGATATATGCATTTGAAAATAATTGTTGCTCATAAATATTTACATAAGAAACAAAAGACGATTACTCGTAATTCCAGGAAAAGAAAAAAAAATAAGAAGTGCCCCAAAACTTGCAGTTACTCTGGCCACCAGGTATCGGGATAGAGCCAGCTTAAGAATATGAGTAGTGGTACATACACTCCCCACAGAGTAAAAGGTATCCAAACAAAGTGTTGTTAGCTTTTCCGAACAGGACATAACTCTCCCCAACTGAGGTTCACAATCGCGAGTGAGTCAGTAAATTTTTCCCCAAGCAGAGTTTATTCTTCTCACAAGCAGAAATGCGATCTCCAACAGAATTCATTATCACCAGCAACGGAAATTCATCCCCGGTGGAGTTTTATTTCTCCAAGTCAGCAAATCTATCAACAAAGTATCTCCTCACCAACATAATTACTCCCCGCAGAGTTATCCTCGGACAGGGTCTCTTCTGGCAGAATATTCGCCCGCCGAGTGACAAATCCCCAGCATAGTCAACTTTGGTTATTTTTACAGCAGTCAAGAATACCGTTTCTCACACTCTCCAAATAGCAATCAAGGATTTATTTTCCCGGACTCAAATTATTACGTCCGCACTTCATGTTCATACATCATGACATGTGCATACATCACATATAACATAGTCTCATTTATTTTGAGAACGTCATCATACAATGCATCTCATGCATCACACATAATTAACCCTGTATTTCTTTCAGGAAAGACAATTATTATCAACAATTTCCAGCAAGTCCATGATCAACACTCGAAGCTAAACAGAGTAATCATCGGTGCAACGAAAGAAACCTTACCCAAGTTCCCTCTGTAGTTCTACCCAAATTCATCTCGAAGTAACCCTACTATCCAGGTTCCTTCTCATAGCCCTACTATCCCAGATTTTATATCGAAGTAACCCTACCATCCAGGTTCCTTCTCACATCCCTACTATCCCGACTTTCATATCGAAGTAACCCTACCATCCAAGTTCCTTCTCACAGCCCTACTATCCTGGCTTTCATATCGAAGTAACCCTACCATCCAGGTTCCTTCTCACAGCCATACTATCCTGACTTTCATATCGAAGTAACCCTACCATCCAGGTTCCTTCTAACAGCCCTACTATCCAGGCTTTCATATCGAAGTAACCCTACTATCCAGGTTCCTTCTCACAACCCTACTATCCAGGCTTTCATATCTAAGTAACCCTACTACCCAGGTTCCTTCTCATAGCCCTACTATCCAGGCTTTCACCTCGAAGTAACCCTACCATCCAGGTTCCTTCTCACAGCCCTATAATCCAGGCTTTCATATCGACGTAACCCTAATATCCAGGTTCCTTCTCACAACCCTATTATCCAGGCTTTCATATCGAAGTAACCCTGCTATCCAGGTTCCTTCTCATAGACCTACTATCCAGGCTTTCACCTCAAAGTAACCCTACTATCCAGGTTCCTTCTCACAGCCCTACTATCCAGGATTTCATATCGAAGTAACCCTACTATCCAGGTTCCTTCTCATAGCCCTACTATCCAGGCTTTCACCTTAAAGTAACCCTACTATCCAGGTTCCTTCTCACAGCCCTACTATCCAGGGTTTCATTTCGAAGTAACCCTACCATCCAGGTTCCTTCTCATAACCTTACTATCTGGGTTCTTCCTCTCTTATCCCCAGACAACAGTCCACAACACTGTAAGACCGTGACCCAATCAAACACAATCGATTTCACATTTCCCCAAAAAGTCGCGGTGCAGCATATACCCTGACCAAACACACAATTCACTTCCGCTTCCCAAACCGGAATTATTCCCCAGTAGAGTAACGGACAACTGAAGCTCCTAAAACTCTACTTCTCTCAAGACAAAGACCAGCATTCCCCAACGAAGTATTCCTCGGCAACAGGTATGCGGGTTCTTGCAAAGGAATCTCTTATGCGATCGATACTTCTTCGGATGGCATCTTTAAGCCCATCTCCGACAATTCTCTAGAAACTATCAGATGGCATCTATAAGCCCATTCCCGATATCACAAATCAAGTATCATTTCATAGGAGTGCAAATTTCTGGGCACTCTAGTGTTCAATAATCTTCCACCTTTAGATCACGAAAGGTAGACGAGCCAATCTACATCATCAGGTTTAAGAAGATTGAACAGGGGCAGTTGTTATATCCCAAAATTTGCCCTCCCATATTTCTCAACACATGGCAAGTGAGGTTCCCAAATTGCTCAAGGAAGTTCAAGAGTTGACTAGACAAACTCTCTCCTAAGGCAGTATACCTCAAATTAGGGTTTCTATTTTCATAAAGATGTATGGACCACAAAGGAATCAAATGCTCACCATTGTCCTAATATGTTCTCAAGATCATCCATGTCAAGTTTCAAGCCTTGCAGAGGAAGTTTGTTTAGTCAATTGCTCAAATGGCTAAAAATCAACTATGCTAGGTCAAAAGTCAACTGTGGTCCACATACAGTCAAACTTCAATATTTTTGGTCAACATACTCATTTTGAAGTATTATCCATCATTTGATCAAGAGTTGATCATGATTCCTCAAGGATTGCTCACAATTCATCAAAACCCAAAAGTTGCTAAATTAGGGTTTTGTAGGAAAAGTCAACCCAACTTTGACCAAGCATAACTTTCTCATACTTTATCATAAATGACCCATCCAAAACTCATTTTGAATAGGATGCAATTCCATACAATTCATCTTCAGCTCCCAAGTTCAAAATATGCACTCACAAAAGTATATGAATTTTGACATTATAGGTCATTTTGGAAAGTCAACAAAAACACCTTTTGGGTCAAAGCTTCATACATGAACATGGAAGACTCAATTGAGATGAGACCAAAAGGGTTGCTTATAGGACATCCTAAGATTTCTAAAAAGTCCAGGAACACCTCTCTAGGGTCAAAATTGACAGAGTTATGCATTGACCAAGTTGACCATTTTTGTAAAATTGCCAAAAGTCAAATGTGCTCAAATTTGCATTTTTTGCTAAATGGGCCCAACTTTTTATGCTTGCACCTTAATTATAATGTCGTCCACGACTCAAATACTTATCCACCAATTATTTTCTCCGTTTTTCAATTTATCTTGATTTTTCATTGATTTAAAAGTGAATTAAATCAAATAAATGATGAAAATTATCAAAGATATGATTTGATTTGTTTTGTTTGACAAGTTAGCAACCAAGATATGCTGAGCTTGCAAGATCATTTTGAATTAATGGCAATTGGTACAAAAAGAGCATGATTAGGCCAAATTTATAAAGATATCATATGGCTAAAGAATTAAATCAAATATCAACGAAGCTTGAAGATTGAATCTGTTTTGCAACCCTAATTCATTGAGGGATATATCATGAACAAAAACAAGGCAAGAAAAGAAGGTGACAATCGTGGAAAAGCTAGAACCAAACTTCAAAATTTCAAAGAAAAATGGTGATTCAATTTCCATCCTAGAGGCCAATCCAAACCATTCTAGCATTACCAACAGACTCCTGGACATCTCCAGAAGGGATCTCAATCAATTGCAAGCATTTTCACGTTCGGAATTGTAAGTTAAAGACGCCACAGTTCGCCCTAAAACTTGATTTCGATTTCATTGATTTACGCGTCATTAGCATATTTGAATTATATATTCTTGTTCATCATTGAGTTTGCAAGCTATTGGTATTATTTAATTATGTTTTCAGTACAAGAATCATGATATGCCATTGTTAGGGTTTCTTGGCTCGTTTTAGGGGTTTCCAGTTTAGGCAAAATTAGGCTTTGATTCTGGTACCATGATGCTCGTGGGGATGAGACGAGTTGATTGGTACCAGCATTTGTCATTTATATTTCCTGTATACAATTTTTTAGATGAACAGGTCTGTAGCTACAACGAAGCGTCCGTAGGTAAAAGCTTATTTGTTTAAAATGACAGTCTGGGGAAGAAGATGAGGCGTGGCAATCATTGGTTGGTTGGTTTGAATTCCGCACGTTTTTTCAAGTTAATCGTCGTGTATTATATATTATATATTACTCTTGTTATAATAACAAATGAAGCAGGTGGCATAAATGGTAAGGCATGTTGGTGTTGAGTGGGAGGACCTGGGTTCGATCCCCAGGTCCCAATATTTGTTTCATGTCATTTTTCATCAGGTGATCAGGCGCGTTGCTTAGCATGACGTCCACCATATGCCATCAAGATCCAACCATCAAACATATCTTCAGCCAAGATCCAATGCCTTTCCATTGAAGGATCGCCATACACCTCAAGTCAACATACACATCAGATTTGGCAAAGTTAAACGGGCTTGGATTGTTTGGGCCCAAAAGTCAGATCTACTTCTCCCATAATTGCTAGCAATCAGGCCCACTTCTAATTTTTCTTTCTTATTTTTATTATTTTAATATTTCTTTTATTTATTTTAATTGACAATTAATTTCTATTTTTCATAAAATCATAAAAATAAGAAATCAAAAATTAGAATTATACTTTTTTTATCAAAATTAATTTTGTTAATTTAATTTAATTTAGTTTAACTTAGGACAAATTTAACTTGTTTTCTTTAATTAAAACTAATTAGAAAATTAGGTTTAAACTCTTGATTTAATTTTTATTTCTTTCTCAAATAAAATAAAAAACACAAAAATAGGTTTTTAGAATAAATTAATTTATTTTTCTTAATTTAAAATTAATTAGAATTTAGAACTTTCTTTTTAATTTAATTGTTTCATTATTTTCTTAAATAACAAAACATGAGAAAAACATTTTTTTAATCAATCGCGAATAGGTTTAGTCGAGGGTCAAAACCCTATTTTTCTCGTATTTAATTTGCCGTGCGCTTGTTATTTATTTTGTCAATATTTTGTAACTGCTCACTAGTTTGTAATAGTTAATTTAGGGCTTTTACTTATCGTTTTTCCCCGGGTTTTTGGCAATGTAATTAATCCCCCTCCCCGAAGCCTTGTAATAGCGTATATTTACTTTCTTGCATTTTTAATTCCCGCAAATATTTGACTGTCTAGATGTATGCTAATAGGATTATATGGCAAGAATGCATGACAAAATTAAAACGGGTAGAAAACCCTAATGTGCAAAGATTAAATAACTGAAAACAAATCACTCGCACATATCACTCTTAGGGTGTACTCTCACTTTGATTGCCTTCGGTAAATAATCATTAAGCATAGGGTGTCTTAGTGGTTTCCCTCCAGTCTGAAAAAGATCAAATGTCCCATTCGAATGTTTCCTCGGAAATGTTTCCTCGAATATGATCTTAAGACTCTAGGGTTATTACTAAGGTGTCCTAACATTGCTTTAGTGATCGCACGTCCCTTTCAAATTGAACCTTAAATTTCCAACGATGGTGCTACCTATTTCTCAATAGTAGGATAGCGCTGTCTAAAGGAAACGAGAATAGAAACAATCTTTTTTCGAGTAGGTAGATGCTAGTAGGTACTTGCTCAAATCAAACTTTTCACACTTACACTTTTCAAACAAATTTTCAAAACAACTTCTTCACACCTTTGAGGACTGATACAAGGGTTATCACGAAGTCAAACTTTTCAAAAGAAAAGCACATACACAAGCAATTTTAAAAAGATGAGAAAGTACCTAAGAGCCCATGGAAAAGCATGGATAGAAAGGGTGCTAAGACCTTCCCTTTCTATAATCTACCCCCCGTACTCAGAATATCTCGAAAAATGATTTTTTATGTACTTTTTTCCTTTCCGATTGGATGAAATAAAAGTCGGTGGCGACTCTTGCTTACCGCAACATTTTGCGTACACAAAACGCAAAATGCAAACCAATATTAAACAGTCGGTTCTGCCACCATATCACACCTATGTATCCCTTTTGAGGAATCAGAGTGACGTAGTTCGGCTCACATGTTTCGGTTTGGTGTATGTTTTTTACCTTGAAAAAGGGTTTTAAAAGAAAAGCCAAGCGGAAAAATGAAGTTTGAATTGGTTGGTGTTTTTTACCTTGAAAAAGGGTTTCTGTATTATTAGAGTGTTTTGAGGTTGAAAGAAAAAAAGGAAGTTTTAGTTTTAATGCAAATGCAAAAGAGAAAGAAAAAGGCCTAAGGGAAACTACAAAGTAAATCTAGAGTTGTCATGCATGGTTTGCAACCTAAGGTCTATCTCAATTTGCTTTATATGATTGAATTTAGAAATCCTACGAGAGCATGTAAATATGCAATGGAAAGTAAACACACAAAGCTTGAGGAGTATCTATTCACTCAAGTAGCACACACCTAACCGAGGTATCATGTTACCAAGGAAGGATAGAGAGAGGGATCACGCCTAACCACAATATCGTGTCATCGAGGTAGGATAGGGGATAAGGGGAAACTAACCATGATATCAGATCATCAAGGTAGGATAAAGGGAGGCTTAACCAATATATCAAATCATCAAGGCAAGCAAGAATGGGGGAGTAGGTAGTTCTTAACCATGATAGCACGTCATCATGGAAAGAATAAAAAGGGGTGTCGACTCTTAACTAAGATATCACGTTATCTAGGCAAGAGAAGAACAAGATTGAATCGTCATAAGAAACTAAACACCTAGCTAAGATATCATGTTATCGAGGTAGGAGATAGCAGACAATAATGAGATCACATCAAAGCGTCAACATGAACGACACGCGAGCTAATGACAAAGTGTGGGGTTTGATTGTGAATCCTTCTCCACATGACCGATTTGATACAAGATAGCATGATCCGTAGCATCGACGTACAACGTGAGCTACGAATGACCTGTAGACTAGAAATTGCGGGTGTCAATTAAGAACCCTCCTCCACTTGCCTTCTCTAAGGACTTATCAAAGGGGAGTTGGAATGGGATGCCTTCATCGAGTTCTTTGGCATAAAAGTAAACACACATAATGGTAAACAAGCAAGCACAAGTAGAAATTTCCTTCTAAAGGTCTTTTAAAACAACATTGTCCACCTAAAGTAGGGACTCCCAGTCATGCATCTATAGTCCTACTTCTCATGGAAAAGAAAGAAGTAAACGACATAAGAGATAAAAGTCAACGGAAGAGAATACCCATTGAATGCAAGTTCTCCAATTATCAGATGAAAGCAAAGAAACCTGAAAACTTTGTGCAAGCTTCACCAAGCAACAAAAAAATAGTCAGTAATAATATCCAATAGCAGAAACAATGTTGCCAATGCGAAAATAAGTCGCAAGTGATGAGTGCATCACATCAAGCTAACATCCTGCACAAAACAATTCTATACAAGCAAAGCATAATCCAAATAATCGCATCGTGCAATAAGCCGCCTTCTGAAACTTGCATAATGTCACAAAGTGAGTTAGCAAATAACAAGGAACGTCAAATGCAACTCAACAATCAATATCACAACATAAAATTTTGTATTATCGTGCATAAAGAAAAATTGAATAAGCAACGAAATCACAAAACCAATTCCCGGGCAGCATGTACGCTATCTCATGAATCACATAAAAGACCGATCTAAAATCGCCACAACTCAATGCACGTGTCCAATAAATACCAATGCAAGTATAATAGTGCATGATTAAACAATTAAAGGCATCTCAAGTGCAACTTAGAAAAACCGGTCAACAACATATGCAAACTTGGAAATAACCGGTGAAATGCATCAGAAGCGAGAAAACTCATCATTAACGATCATGAAATGATCAATTATATGTAGGCAAGTGATAAATGAAAATTAAAATGGTATGTACGTGGTAAAAGAAATTCCGGAAAGCATGTTGCTATTTACAAAACGCATAAAAATTTCTTCTGAAATCAACCGAAATGACATTGATACTCATCAATTACCAAGACAAGCTTCCATGAGTATTTATCAACAATTAAATTGTGCGTTTCACACCACTTACCAACATCGGACAACCTTGCAACATGTCATGAGATTAACCTGAAAATATGCCGGAAACGGTGAAATTTAACACAATCCATCCACAATTGCAGAAGTAACTCAAGGGAACCTCAAACGTTATTTAAAACGTGATTTACAACTTATTTATGATTCCAGACAACAACATACACTTGAACCAAACTTACTCAAAAACGATTTCAATAGTTTCAAACGGATGTGAAAACACACTTTTCGGTTCAAGTATTATCGCTTAAAAGTTGTAAAAAAGTTACAAACAATCAAATCACATCAAACACCTCAATTCTAGGCAACAAACATCATTCATGTGTTAATGCAAATTTACGGAACCAAAACATCATTAGCATCTAAAAATTGAATTTATCAACAAAACGATGTAAAATTTCATTATGTGATGAAATCGAGCTTAATTCTCATCATCAATCCATAAATCAACACAATCCGACATATTCGACATCAAAATTCATGTCAAAAATTTGTTCAATGTTCAAGAATTATACCGAATCAAACACCGACAATTAACCAACACTACACCTATTCATCATCATCTACTCAGTTACTCCATTAAAGTGAAAAGATTCAAGAATCAATCAACTCATGAATAAATTGTTCAACAACATCACATAACAATTTCAGTTCATGAACACATTAATTCAAAACTCAACAATTAATTCAACTCATGAATTCAATTATCAATTTCCATTTCAATTCAAAAAGTATCAAGAATTTTACCTAATTAAAATCGAAGAGGGGAAGGATGAGGAGTTGACCGAAATTACGATCGGAAGCGGAAGAGAAAGCCTTCGCCGAAAATACACGCGGAAGACAGAGGGAGGAGCACCAAAAATGATCGGTGACAGAGGGAGAGACGACCAGAGTAGTGTGCCGGTGTAGGGAGTGTGACCGGAGCTGGAAGCAGAGGTATACCAGAAGCCGGAGGTTGTGGTTCGCAGTGGTGAGAGGAAGAAGGACCGGTGATGGTTCCGTTTTGGAGGGAGAGATGAGTTTGAAATTTGTTCTTGGAAATTTGAGAGAAGATGAGAGAAGGTTATAGCTCTTGAGGGTGAAATTTAGCAAATGAATTGAGTGTTATGAAAATAGTGAGGTAAAATCAATATATAATCTTGACAATTGGGCCTTGGTTTGGATCAACCCAATCAATTTCTTTACAAAGCTGAATTTTCAGTGTTAGCAAACACGGTTAAATAGAAAATCCATAATCTCAATGATAATTGGTGTGTAATCTCGACGCAAGATCAACAACAAAATCGTAGATGACAAAATTTATAACGTCATGCCGAAATAAAGGACGCGATACAATAAAAATCAAGCGAGTTATGAATTTTCTAGTGGTGAGAATATTTGACATTGACAATGTTTTTTTCAGTAATGCAGAATTTTTCACTATTCAGTTTGAGAAGTGAGCCATCAGAAGAAGTCTTTGGAGCTGAATCCGAACTCGAGCTCTGAAGCAAACTTGTAGCCAACATCATTTGTGAAATTATGCCGAAAGAATCATCCTGATACGATAAAAACCGAAGAAGTTATGATTTTTACATCGAGAAACAGTGAAATAAAAATCTGATTCAACACAATATTTTCTCTGGTAATTCGCATTTCTGGAGATCTTCCTTAAAGAATCTGTCTTTGACCCGGACATATGAAATGAAGATGACATCAAGATATATGTTTCTCCAAAAAACCCACTAAATAACATAGAACTGGGTGAAAGTTATGAATTTTTGAACGTCTATAAAATAATGGTTCAGCACACCGTTTCCACTAGATTTTCACTGTATATTTTCAAAGTATCCGCACATTCGGGAATCTTCCTTACCTAATCAGCTTCCGAGCCAAACATACAAACTGAAGATGGTATTAATACGGTTTTAATTCCTCAAGAATCACTCCAAAAAAATATCCCAATCATAAGTTATGAACTTTTTATTACCCGAGAAATAGATAACCAGTCATTAAATTCAAATAGCATTTCAAGGAAATCAAATTCTTTGGAGACTTTCTTCACATAATTGGCTTTCGGTTTGAACAGATGAAATGAAGAAAACACTAAGATTACTCCAATTCTTGAGGAACCATTTCAAAATAGTTTCTCAATTGCAATTTGTGAATTTCTAAGCCCAAACCAACAAAAATGGTGTTTCTGGTTCGCACCGTCTCAAATTCACCGAAGCATCTGATTTCTCTGCAATTCAGAGTGTGTTAAAACACATGAAAGATTGTCATGACAATGGATTGATTAATTATTGATTTGATAGCTAGTGAAACGCGCGGAACATCTTTAAACCTTGAAAAACCAGGGTTTTTCCTTGATATATTGTCCGATAAAACAATCTATTTTGTGTAGTTTCAGGAAAGTAATATTTTGACCACATGACTACTTACTGATTAAAGATGCATGTAATTCTAAATAACCTAATGTGAATCATGTACACGAAGGATGCGAGATGCATAATCCAGATGGTCCTCATAAAGGGGTAGGACAAATTTGGGATATGACAACTTCCCCTATTTAATCGTCTTAAACCCGAAAGTGCAATTGATGCGAACCTTTCGAATGTTCGAGGTAGAAGATGATTAAATATCAATGCTGAAAATTTATTCTGAAAGGATACTTTGAGTGGATTATTTATTTTTATGGTATCTGTTGGGGAAGGAATTCTTCTTTTTTTCTGGTGAAAAAGGTTTATGGATGAATTTTGAGTAGTGATTGCTCGTAACGTGGTAATAGTGCTAATACGAGGTTCTCAAAAGGATGTTTTCATGTCACATTGTGATTGACAAGATAGGTACGAAAAGACAACAGATAAGATCTATGGACGACCTGCAATCCTAAGAAAACGAGACCTACGGCCGATCTGTTTGGAGAATGAGGCCTACGGACGACCTACAAGGAAAACTAGATCTACGAGCAGCCTACGATCCTAAGAGGTGAGTCCTACAAGAAATCTACGGACGATCTATAATCTTAAAGAAACGAGACCTGTGAGTGATCTATAAGAGAGCAAGATCTAAGGACAATTTATAATCCCAAAGGAGCGAGACCTACGGGCGATTTTTTAGGGGAACTAGGCCTACAGGCAACCTGCAAGGAAATCAAGATCTACAGGCGACTTAAAATCATAAAATAATGAGACCTACGGGCGATCTACAGATTGGAATCTAGATATACGGGTGATCTAAAACCCTAAAGTGAGACCTATGGGAGATCTGCTAGGGGAACTAGGATACAGACGAACTATAAGGAAATCTAGATCTACGGGCGGCCTACATTCCTAAGAGAGAGACCTACGGGAGATCTATAGTAGAACAATATCTATGGACAATCTACAATCCAAAAGAAGCGAGACCTATGGGCGAATCTAGGGGATCCAGGCCTACGGTAGACCTAAAAGGAAAGCTAGATCTACGAGTGATCTATGATTCTAAGAGAGAGACCTACGAACGATATACATGAGAGCAAGATCTACGGATGATCTATAATCCTAAAGAAACGAGACCTACGGGCAATCTACCAAGAGAACTAGGCCTACGGGAGACCTACAATTCTAAGGAGAATGGAATATCAATTACGACACAATGGATGAAGGTATGGGAACGACCAGTTGTATTGATTTTACTGGGATTTGAAGGAAATATAGACACAAACAAGTGTTCAAAAAGCTGACACAGACGAGTGTTTGGACAATTGACACAAACAAGTATTTGAAAAAACCGACACAAACGAGTGTTTGAAAAGCTGACATCGACGAAAGTTTAGAACTGGCACGGACGAGTGTTTGGAAAATTGACATAGACGAGTGTTTGGAAAAACTGACACGGACGAGTGTTTGGAAAGCTGACAGGGATGAGTATTAAGAGAAACCAATGCAGACGAGTGCTTGGGAGCTTACACGGACGAGTGCTTGGGAGTATATGGTACTAGCACTGTTAGCTAGGTATTATGATGTAACGAAGGACATTAGTTGGGGATTTTGGAGCGATATTCTCTATGAAGATGTATTGTTGTTTTGAATGAGACATTTCTTTCATTCAAGGTACCTGATCTAGCTTATGCTTCGTATGCATGTTTGGATTTTATATGGCATAATGATTCATCTTAAAGTATATGTTACGCATTTTGAGGATGCAATGTGATGCAATGATAATTACTATATGCAAAATGCAGAGAAATAAACTCTACGGAGATGAGAATAGGCTCATTAGGAACCGTTTCTCGTTGCTTGGAGATACCAATACAACTTGGTTCTTGAAGGCTTGTGATACCAAATATTTTTGGCACCTTTACTGGGAATGAATTGTTGACGAAGTGAGTTTTCAAGTACTCCATTGAATGATGAATTGTAGCTTTGCTGGGGGGAAAGTGATCTGATCTGACTTTTCTACATCCTAGATTTCTTGGGGATGGTAGAATGGATATGGACATGCTGAGGAATTAAACGTTGAACATCATTTAGATCTCTTCGAATGCCTCGAGTCCGCATCATGTTGGGGAATTACATTTTTGACCATTTGGGGATCAGGAGATTGACATGTACGTCTTTGAGTGCCCCTGTTTACTTCTCTGCTGGAGATTAGATTACAATTCTATGGGGATTACATGTTGAACCATATAAAACTCCTTGAGTGTCCCAAGTTTACTTTACTAGGGAATTGCACATGCGTATGCTGAATCGCACGAAGACTCTGAGTGTCCCATGTTTTCACTACTACTGGAGAATTATGCTGAATATATGCGCTGCGCCGCATAAAAACCTCGATGCCTCGGTTTAATCTACTATCGAGGAGTATACTTGGAACATCTGTAGGGGATCAAAATGACTTTTGCAACGCTGGCTGGGTCAAGGTGACAGTTATAGGTTTCTACCTGCTGGAAAAATAATGCTTGGAATTCTACGACACTCCTTTGGGATAATTTCGAATCAATATAATGTCATGTTTCATTTTAGCTTGGAATTATTATTCCTCATGTTTTCAATGAAATGTTCAATAAAGAATTAAACACATTTCACATACGAAAAAAAAAATTAAGACATCAACGATAATAAAGAAGGCTTTTTGAGTGAACACAACTTTATTGATTGAAAATTAGCCCGTAAATAGGCGTTTGTACAAGGAGGCAACTCCTAAATGAGGTAGTTGCGAAAAGGAAAAGAAAATACAATAGGTAAAATGGAAATGAGAAATGCGCGAATTTCCATTATAACTGGTATCACTACAGTTCCCATATCTTTGGTAGTCTCAATGCCTTGCCTCTGAAGAGTAGTGGTTGGATCGATCCATTCACTGCCAAGGTGCAAAGGATGTACATTGTCATTCGTGAAGAGTATTCATACTTCAACCTCTCTCTCATGATCTCTAATTTTTTCCTGGATCAACCTTTCGGGTTTTCAATCCAATGGGATACCCATTTTTTCCTAAGTAGCCCTTTTGGGTTTTTGACTTAGCGGGTTATTCTTCTTTTTCATTTTATCCCTAGCTTTTTCCTGGACTTTCTCTTTCTTTTTGTGTCCACCAGGATACCCATTTTTTCCTAAGTCGCCCTTGCGGGTTTTTTGACTTAGCGGGTCTTTTATGCGTAGTATTTTTTGATTGAACCTGAATTTACAGGAAGTGGAACATCTTCCCCATCCATGTCTGTCAGGATTATAGAACGTCCTGAAAAGGCTTTCTTCACGGTGTATGTGTTAGAACATAGTTTGATTCTACAACCCTTAATTAAAGTTTTGATGATAACAAAATACAAAGAATAAATAAATTCAAAGATATATATATATATATATATATATATATATATATATATATATATATATATATATAGAACAAATATGCTGCTTAAAATTATGTTTTGTGTATACAGAAGTTCTGATGAAATCAGCATCAGAAGATCAGTAATATATCAGCATCAGAAGATCAATAACATATGCTACACGCTGAAGCTACCAGATCATACGCTGAAGCTTGATGACCAGAATCTGCGCATAAACATATACACTCTGACTCTGATCAAGATCTTTACCAAGTCATCAGCACTCAGAAGCGTCATCATAAGTTAAGGCAGAACATTTTGAAGCGCTATCACCAGCAGAGAAGACTCTGAAGCGTTACTAAGTATTCAAGACATATTAATTGCTAACGGCTCTCTTCAAGACAAGATCTTCTCTATAAGGAAAGTGCATTATTATCATTGAAATGGCTTTATGGACAACGTTCTCTACCTTGCCTATTTATACAAATCTGTGTGAGAAAAGACACACGTCTACGAAAACGCACACACTCATACATTTTGCTAAGCCTTCAAACCACGCCTACTCAAACGCATTAGCAATTCAGTTTTTATTCCAATCTTATATTGTGTAACTATCACAGTTGTGATATACTGTTTTATTAGAAAACATTAACACACATCATTGTTCAATTATCTGTAAAGAGATTTCCTTGAGATAAACCGGTTTGTGGTTATACTCAAGAAGGCTTTAACAGTTGTTAAAGTAGTTGTTGTATTCCTTTGAATATAGTGGATTAAGACCTCGTTAGAGAGAGGCGAAATCACCTTGACGGGTGGACTGGAGTAGTTTGAGATTAAACGAATCAGGATAAAAATACAGTGTCATCTAAGCATTTGATTTAAGTTTTAACAATTCAACCCCCCTTCTTGTGTTTTTCACATCTTCAGTATGGTCCCTCATAGTTGGGAGTATATTTTCCCCATTGATCAAAATGGCTTTGCACAATGATCTTCCTTACGACCAGATCACCAGGATAAAACTTTTGAGGGAGGGTTCTCATGTCGAATGCCCTCTTCATCCTCTTTTGATACAACTGACCATGACATATTACAACCAAGCATTTTTCTTCAATCAAATTGAGCTGGTCAAGTATTGTCTGAACCCATTCCACCCTATCAAGCTTGGTATCCATTAGAACCCTTAACGAAGGAATCTCTCCCTTGACTGGAAGCATTGCGTCTGTATCGTAGACAAGAGAAAATGGGGTTGCCCCAGTTTAAGTACGCATAAAATTCATGTAGCCATGTAGAGAAAAGACAACATTTCATGTCAATCTTTGTACGTTATCACCATTTTATGGATAATATTCTTTATGTTTTTGTTAGCAGCTTCGACTACGCCATTCATTTTAGGTCGGTAAGGTGATGAATTGTGGTGTTCAATCTTAAACTATTCACATAACTCCCTCATAATTTTGTTGTTGAGGTTTGAACCATTATCAGTGATGATTTTATTAGGAACTCCATAATGGCATATGATTTCCTTTCTGATGAAGTTTGTAATGACCTGCTTGGTGACATTCTTGTAAGAAGCTTCTTCGACCCATTTGGTGAAATAGTCAATGGCAACGAGAATAAACCTATGATCGTTTGAAGCGCTTGGCTCAATCTTTCCAATCATTTTAATTCCCCACATCATGAACTGCCACGATGAAGTCATAACATTCAAAGGAGTTGGAGGGACGTGAATTCTGTCTGCATACACTTGGAATTTGTGGCACAACTTTGCATATACACAACATTCACATTCCATCGTCATCCAGAAATACCCTACACGTAGGATTTTCTTAGCCATAGAAGGTATGCTTGAATTAGTCTCGAAAGAACCCTCATGAATTTCCTTCATGATCGACTCTGCTTCGTGTCTATCCATGCACCTGAGCATTATCGAGTCATAACTTCTCTTCTATAGGACATATCCTGATAAGAAGAACTTGGATGCTAACCTTCTAAGCATACGCTTATCACAAATTATAGCACCTTTGGGATACTCTTTCTTCTCAAGGTACTTTTTGATGTCGTAATACCATGACTTTTCATCAGACATATCCTCGGTTGAGAGACAATGAGATGGAAAGACATGTGTTGGATCCTTGTAATGAAGAATATGTATATTAGGCGCATGATTTGGAAATCTCACTTTTAACTTTTCTGCCAAAGAGGCTAAAGCATCTTCCAACTGATTTTCATCTATGGGAATATGCCCAAAAGTAACCTCATCAAAAGCGAGTATCAACTGTAGTATATAATCCTTGTATGGAATTAAATTGGGGTGCTTGGTATCCCAATCACCTCGTACTTGGTGTATGACCAAAGCAGAGTCTCCTAAGAATTAAATAATTTTAATTTTAAGATCAATGGCTGCCTCAAGACCCATCACATAGGCTTCATATTCAGCCATATTGTTTGTACAATCAAAACATAGTCTGGCCGTAAATGGTATGTGAGTATTGCGAGGAGAAGTCAGTATTTCCCCAACGCCATAACCTACAACATTTGAAGCACCATCGAAAGTAAGAGTCAATCTCTCTTTTGGATCAACCCCTCATCATCAAGTCTCATGACATCTTCGTCGGGAAAATCAAATTTCATTGATTGATACTCTTCCAATGGCCGATAGGCAAGATGACCTGTAAGAATGCTACCCTTGACAGCCTTTTGTGTAACATACTGAATGTCGTACTCAGACAGAAGCATTTGCCACCAGGAAAGTGTTTCTGTAAGTGGTAGTTTCTCAAAGATGTATTTTATCGGGTCCATCTTCGATATCAGAAGTGTAACATATGTATGCATGTATTTCCTGAAACATCGAGCTTCCCAAGCAAGTGCACAACAAGTTTTTTCAAGTAAAGAATATGTGGATTCACAGTCGGGAAAATTTTCACCCAGATAATAAATGGCATGCTCTTTATGTACTATTCCATCATGTTGTCTAAGTACACATCCCATGGATTATTCTAGCACCGTTAAGTACATGATGAGTGGCCTTCCGAGCGCTGGAGGGACAAGGATTGATGGCTCTTGAAGATATTGTTTAATCTTTTCAAAGTATTCCTGGAAATTTTTATCCCATTGAACATTTTGATTTTTGCACTGCAATTAAAAAATGGGTTCACAAGTAGATGTGAGATGAGAGATGAACCTAGCGATGTAGTTACACCTCCCAAGGAACCCTCTTACTTCTTTTTCATTTTTCGGTGCTGGCATATTCTGTATTTCTTTTACTTTGTGGGTATCTACTTCAATTCTTCATTGACTCACGATGAAACCAAGTAGTTTACCATATCGCACTCCAAAGGTGTACTTGTTCGGATTAAGCCTTAACTTAAACTTTCAATGACGAGTAAACAACTTTTGCAGATAGACCAAATGTTCATTCTCAGTTTGTGATTTTGCAATCATATCATCAATGTATACTTAAATCTCCTTATGAATCATATCATGAAAGAGCGTCACCATAGCACGTTGATATGTTGCAACAACATTTTTGAGACCAAAAGGCATGACCTTGTAGCAACAAGTTCCCCAAAGAGTGGTGAACATTGTCTTTGCCATGTCTTTCTGAGCCATCTTTATTTGATTGTACCCTGAAAAACCATCCATAAAAGAAAATACCAAGAACTAAGTTATATTATCAACCAACACGTCAATGTGGGGTAGAGGGAATCACCCTCCTGGCTTGGTTTAATCAGATCTCGATATTCCACACATATACACACCTTTCCATCCTTCTTGGGAACAGGTACTATGTTTGCAATCCAATCAGGGTATTCACACACTACTAAGAAACCCATATTGAACTACTTTTCAACCTCTTCTTTGATCTTGAGAGACATATCTAGACGAGTTCTGCGCAACTTTTGCTTTAATGAAGGACATTCTGGCTTGAGTGGCAATCAATGCACAACCATGTCAATGTCAAAACCGGACATGTCTTTATATGACCAGGAAAAGATGTCCACATACTCTCGAAGTAACTCAATCAACCCCTTCTTTTCTGTATCTTACAATGCAGCCCCTATCTTGAATTCTCTTTTCACCTTATGAGTATCGAGGTTGGTGATTTCTATTGCTTCTTGATGAGGAAGGATTGCATTTTCTTATTGTCTCAAGAGTCTTGCCAATTTCTCAGGAATTTCTCAATCTTCCCTACTATCTTCATTGACTTGGTCATTCGGATTCCCAAGGATATTGATGCTAGGAACTATAACATTATAGTTTTTAATGGAATTAGAGGCGAACCTACATGATTGATGAATCATGCTTTATTTCAGAATGTGAATGCAAAGGAGAATGTTTAGAGCATAAAGGAAAAGCATTGCCATTTTTTGTAAAAATAAAGAGAAACGGCATGGAACATAAATTGTATGTGAAAATGCAATTTATTCAATGTGAAACAGAAATTGAAACACATGGGGGCCTGTTCCTACAAGCTGTCAATATGCCTTGGGCAAAGCATGCGTCTTATTTGAAATAGAGTATTACATGTCAAATAAAACAACTTCAGAAATGTCTATAACACTCCAATTATTGAGCTCCTGGATTGGTGAAATCTAATATATGTACAGAGAGATATTTGTATTGTCGTCTTCATCCTCCATTGCATGAACCTGCCCTTCTAAACTTTGTGCCAGCACTAGTGAACACTTCTAAAATCGGGGGGACTTGTATTCCTTTAGGAAAGGCCAAACCAGATTGAACAGAGGAGGAGGAGGGCTGATATCCGAGACCAAACTTGTCTCGCTTGTCACACAATTCGACCACTTTACATCAATCTCATTAGGGACCCCAGACTCCACAATGGCTCTAGCATCATTCAATGAGGCCAAAGGAGTTTTAAATTTATTTTTATTCTCCATAATAATGGAAACCCTGTCAACTGAAACAATCTCCAATATCTGAAAGGGGGTTTTATGCACTTCCCCATCCACCTCGATATAACAAAAAAGGTAACATTATTGATCACAACATCTTCTTCACCGCCAATGACAATGACTTTGTCCTTCACAATGAACTTAGAGCACTGGTGAAGAGTCGAGGTTACAACTCTTGCCACGTGGATCCATGGGCTACCTAGGATAAAGGTGTATGAAGGATGAATATCTATGATGTAGAAGGAGATGTAGAAAAGATGAGGACCAATTTTGATGGGCAAATCAACTTCCCCCTCAACAGACCTTCTCAAACCATCAAATGCTTTGACCATTAAAGTGCTGGGCTTCATCATAACTCCATCGATATTCAACTTGAATAGAGTATGTTTGGGCATCACGTTAAGAGAAGACCATGTGTCTACCAGGACTCGAGATAACATAGTGTCCAAACACCTTATAGAGATGTGTAAAGCCTTATTATGGGCTCTGCCCTTAGGAGGAACTTCATCATCACTAAACCCCAAACAGTTTCCTACAGATATAATGGTGACCACCCCTTCAAACTGGGCAACATAAGTCTCAGGATTAAAATGAGAGACATGCAAAATTTTCATCAAGGCAGTACGTTGTGCCTCAGAATACAAGAGAAGAAACGAGATGGAAATTTTAGCTGGTGTCTGATTAAGCTGATCTACGACTTTAAAGTCACTTTTCTTGGTGATTCTTATCAACTATTCCACCTACTGATTGAAAGTCAGTATGGGAGCTTCACTGACCACTTGCTTACCTTTATCTCTTGCTAGAATCTCTTCAGTAATGTCCCCGGGAGGGGGAGGAGCAAAGACTATGCCACTGCAAGTTATACCACTGGTTCCTGTGATATTGATAATGTCTTTGTTTTCCATTGAAGGGAAAATAACCTTCTTCCCACGGATATACACTGCATTGTAATCCATGGAACTACTTTTGGATTATCAATTGGAATAGGAACGAGATCTGGAGAAACTGGAGCATGAATTAATAGTAGAGTGGCTAGAGCCTGAGTTGGCGCAGGAAGTGCAGGGACTTGAATCACCAAAGGAACTTTTAGAACATTTCTCGGAACATAGACTGGTGTAATATGGTGGGAGAACTGACTTGGGGTTTTTGTGTTTTTTCGCAAATGTTGCCGATAGCAAGAATCGCCACCGGCTTTTCTTTTATCTATTAAAGGAAAAGGGTGAAAAGAATAGGAAAGACCTTTTGAGAGTTTTCTTGAGTTCGGGGGGTAGGTTATGAAAAAGGGAAGGTGTTAGCACCCTTTTCATCCGTAGCTATATAAGGGCTCTTAATTGCTAGCTCACTTTGAAATGCTTTATGTTTTGTGTAAGTTTGGAAATATTTTAAAAATGATTTGAAAATGGTAATTTTGTAACGATTCTCGTATCGTTGAGAATGTATACAAAATGCTTGTTTTGGAAATATTTTGAAAACTCCTTAGTACGGAAAACTTTATAATGATTCTCGTATTATTGATAACGCATACAGAGCATTTGTTTTGAAAATATTTGTTTGGAAAGAGAGTGTTTGAAAAGTTGTTTGTTTTTGAAAGTGTGAAGTGCAAAGATTTGTTTTGTGAGAAAGCAATTAAGAGTAATCTACCTTCTCAAAAAGTCTTTGTTCTTTTCCTCCTCCCTTAGATAATGCTATCCTACCATTAGTTGATAGGGATATATATTATTGGATGTGAGGGACATGCATGGGTCATCCTATAGTCATAGAAGGTAACTTGTAAGATACTTTAGCAATTATTGTAATAAGGGACTAAGATCATTTACCGAAGGCAACATCGAAGGGTCATCGAGGGACTATGATCTTTTAATTGAGGATATTTGCTAAAGCATCCCATGTTTGAGGGACATGATTGTTTATATCCGATGCAACAAGTGTGGGTTATCCTAGAGGCGCATGTGTGAAAAGTGTGTTTGATTCAATTATTTGTATTGGATTAGGGTTTTCTAATGTTTGATTTTAAATCTTGTCATGCAAACCCTAATTAATAACAATAATAAGGAAAGCGATAAATTGCAGAATTTAAATGTCCTACGCTATTACAATGCTTTGGGTACCACTGGGGCTCGAACCCAGGTCCTTATAGACAAATAACTTAGCGTGCGCTTCTTTGCCAATAGGGTGGCTGTTACATCCGGTGATAGAATAACAACCAATAAATATAGTTTAAACTCAATCCGGATTGTACTTCATCCCCTACCTCGCGCCAACAACTTCAACGCCATTTTTTTATTTTCTAACTTGCTTATTTCTCAACAATTTTCAAAAGTGTAAACATGAAACTTGCTTGTTTTTTCACCATGAATCCAACCATGTAAATAACTTAAGCTAACTCTCAAAGATAAATGTAATACGATGGGAGAAATGACTTTACTGGTTTATCGTTTTTATCACAAATGTTGCGGTTAGAAAGAGTCGCCACAGACTTTTCTTTTATCAAACAAAGAAAAGGGTGAAAAGAACAGGAAAGACCTTTTTAAAGATTTTGAGTTCGGGGGGTAGATTATGAAAAGGGAAGGTGTTAGCACCCTTTCCACCCGTAGTTATCTACGGGCTCTTAGTTTCTAGCTCACTTTGAAAATTCTCTGTGTTTGTGTGTGTTGAAAATATTTTTGAAAAGACGCCTTAGTGCAGCGAACTTTGTAATGTTTCTCGTGTCATTGAGAACATATACAAAGTGTTTCTTGTCTTTGAAAATATTTAGAGAAAGAGTTTGTGTATGTGTGAAAAAAAATGTTTTGTTTGTTTTTATGAGAAAGCAACTATGAATAGTCTACCTACTCGAATGGTCTTTGTTTTTTTCCTCTTTTCGTTTAGACAGTTGTATCCTACTATTAGTTAGTAGGTAGCCCTGTCGTTGGATGTGTTGAGGGACAGGAACAGGTCATCATACAATTATAAAAGCAACTTGTAGGGAACTTTATCAATTTTATCATAAGGGACTAGATCGTATACCAAAGGCAGCATCAAAGGGTTATCGAGGGACTACGATCTTTTTAACCGAGGGTCTTTTCTAAAGTGTCCCACGTTCGAGGGACATGACTGTTTTTCCGAAGGCAACAAGTGGAGGTACCTTAGAGGTGCACATGTTGTGTTTCAAGTATTTGTCTTTGATTGTTAGGTTTTATAGCGTTTTGTTTTCAGATATTATCATGCAATCCTATTAAGCATACATCTAGCAGTTAAATATATGTACAAAAAATAAAAGTGCGAGAATTTGAATCTACGCTATTACAATGCTTCGGGATGGGGGAGTTACAAACCAAAAATGGGGGATAAGAAAATGTAAAGTCCTAGTTTAAGCTATTACAATCCATATGCAATTACATAATATTAGAAAAAATACGAATAAAATAAGTTACTATGCGGAGAAGAGAGAGCCCTAAAAATTTCTAAGTGACAAAAGAAAGAAATATTTTTTTGTTGTTTTTGCATTTTTTTGTTTATAAAAATAGTTAAATTAATGAAACCTAAGTCTAATTGATTAATTAATTAAAAAAGTGATTAAAAATAATTAATTAAATAAAAATCTAATTAACAAAACCTAATTATGATGTTTTTGGTGATTTTGATTTTATTATTTTTGTTATAAAAATAATTAAAGAAAGGTTAAATAAATAAAGTGAAAACAAGAACAATAGAAAATGAGCCTGCAGTAATAGCAATTAGGGGGGTGGGTGAGATTCTAAAAAATCGTTAGGCCCAATAAGGGCTGAACCCAACAGCTGTGTGTGATTTGGTGTGAGTAGCCCTTGAAGGTCCATGATGGGGATACGTTCTTGAGGCGCAGGATATGTATCCATTAGAATATGATGGTCAGATAGTGATACCCATGGTACGTGCACTGGGATGCAACACGCTGGATTCTATAAGAAATTGTTAGAAAAAGAATACAAATGCAAAAACTGGGATCAAATCCAGGACCTTATGAGGAAGTGACTTAAACGCTTGCATGTTACTGCTGGGCCAATTAACTCATTTGTTAATACAATGAAACAATAATAATATAATGTAAAAAAAATTGTATTCTCATTTTTCAAACGCGTGCCAGATTGGATTTGAATGGACCAATCAGAATATGGATTTTTGCCACACCAGCCTTCACCGGGGTCAAAGGAGTTCAGGGATGCCGAAGTTGGCCTCCGGTCATCTTCTCCGGTCACATAAAATCCGGATCTGCAAAAACAAGCAAAATCAAAGTTCTAGATTCAAGCTACCCCCCCTAATTTGCATGCTATGAATCAAACCATGATACTGGCTTGGTCTGAAATGGCCTGTATCATTGCCAAAAGATCTCTACTGAAGTTTTGCCCTAACAATGGAAAATATCCATCCTCGCGCCAAACCTCACATGTAATGGTTGTAAACAGTCACAAACATTAGTATGAAGACATGTATATATAATCCATTTATATTACAAGGATAATGAATTTGGATTCACGAAAATCTTACCAGCCGGTGCACTTGGAGGTGAGGGTTCTGGGAACGATCTAGCTTGAGGGATGACTGGAAATGAACCCTGGGAATCTCAGGATGGTGATAGGATCCCTGGAATGGATTGAATATGGCTGGAGTTTAATTTTCGAAATTTGACAACTTTTGGTATTTTTTGTGAAATTTTGTAGAGTTTCTCTAGGTAGTTTTTGCGTGTCCTTTCTTGCTTGCAAGGTTATGTATATATAGAGGATTAAGTGAGGGTGGAAACAAGGCAAGAGATTAAGGCATTAAACCATGGTTTCATGACAAAAATCAAAATTTTAAAAGTTTCCTAACTTAGGATATCCTTTCCATATCCATCCCTTGCATGAACTTGCACATTCTCATGTGTTTTTTGCATGAATTTGGGCTTCATAGACTCCAGCCCATAAGCCTTACATGCTTAGCCCATTAGTTTTTTCTCTTTATGTGATTTAATTCATATTTAAATGAATAAAAATTCAAATAAATAGAAATAAAAATCACAATAGTGTATGGTTAGGTTTATAGGTACTTGAGCATGTCATAAACATATTTGAACCCTAAAATTACGTTTATTAACCTAAAAATGCAATTTTGCTCAAAGTTGACTCCATGCATTTTCACAAATTTGCCCAACTTGTGCATCTCATAACTTGCTCAATTTTCATCCTTTGAAGATGATATATGACTTTTTGGAAAGCCCATGATGTCCTTTACAATCTCTATGTTGATCATGTTTGCTTTTGAAGATATTATCTTGATGTAAGTTGCCTTGGAAAAAGTGTCTTTTATTGACTTTTGAAAATGACATATAATGTATGAGATCATATCTTACAAATGAAGCATTTTTTGAACTTGAGAATAAAATCAAGAGAATTGAATGTTCTTCAAAATAAGCTTTGATTGGGGAAAAGTTGACGAAGCATGTGAAAGTTATGTCTGGTCAAAGTTCAGTTGACTTCTCTTAAAGAAACCCTAATTTGACAAATCCTGAATTTTGATGATTTGAGGACTTTCATTAGGGAATCATGATAAAACCTTGATCAAAAGATGAATATCACTTAAAAATGTTAATGTTGACCAAAATTCTTGAAGTTTGACTGCATGTTGACCATAACTGACTTTTTGACCAATATAGTTGATTTTCAATCATTTAAGTCATTGATTGAGCAAACTTATGATGTAGGGCTTGAAACTTGACATGAACCTTGTTTAGGACCAATGAATAACCATGTAAGCCACTTGAGACCTTTGCAAACCAAATTTACTTGAGAAACTACAAACCCTAGTTGTAGGCCTTTGGTTTAAGAGGTGCATCTTGACTAGTCAACCCTTGAGTGTCTTGGCTATTTGAAGAGTCTTGAAAGAATTCTTTGAGAAAAATGTGAGGGAAAATTTTGGGGTACAACAATAAACATGAATTTCTTTTGGGACGAAAATAAACCCTAATTTTTCAGAAAGTTCAACTTCAAAATTCGTATCACTCAGGAAATATAAATGAAAACTAAAGGCATGGTTAGCTTCAGGGCAATGATGTCTACATTTTTCATTCATAAAGTAACCATTAATGATGCATGTATAGGAATTTCAAAGTTGAGAAAACTTACCTCAAAAATGGAAATCATGTTTGAAGTTGGAGCACTCCTGGAGGTGTTGCGATGATCTGGATAGCTTCACTGAACTCCCAAGAAGCTATTGTAATGCTTACTTTGGATTGAGAGTGGATGGATTCTTCTGGAGAAGTCAAGTTGCAGGTTACTATTTTTCGAAATGGAGGATAATGAAGATGATGTTACAGTTGTGTAGTAAGTGAATGGAGATCCTCTATATGAGTTATAGAAGCTTTGTGATTGATTAAAAGTGAAAACTCACGAAGGGATTTGGAGTTTGGTGTTCAAGGTCAGAAGTTGCAACAATGGAGGACTTGTGTGTAAATTCTGATTTCAGGGAGTTTGAGGGGGTTAGAGGGCTTGTAAACTCATGTATTGGCTTGCTAGTGACCTCTTCATTTATAGGCAAGAGGTTTGGAAGACTCAAGTAACCAGATTTTCAAAATAACATGTTATGGTTTAGTTGAAGGTGAAAAATCAAGTTGGATGAAAATGGTGGTTTCAAGGATCAAGTACAAGCATGTTCTGATGTTTGCTGGGTGCAGGAGACTTGATTCATGATTTTGATCTTGCTTGCAATCAGAGATATAAGTTACAAGGCTCAATGCATTGACAATTTGCATAAAACTTGCTTTTCCAAAATGGAAGTGTGGCCTTTCTTCCTTAAATGACATGTTAACTTAGACAAAGCTTGAATCACTTGGACAATGGATCAATAAATTGTGTAAAGTTTAAATTATTTAGTGATTTATAAGTTAGAAGGCCTGTAAAGCAAGATTATGCAACATGGCTGAAGATTGGATCATAAGGTTCATCACAAAATAACCTAAAATTCAAGTTTGTGATGCAATCTTCATCTCTTCGAAACTTCTAGCTCAAGAATGATATCTTCAAGTTCTTGGACATTTTAGAAAGTTTGAATCATTTTCTAAAACCTTTAAGTTGACCACTTTGGATAAATCAACTTGGAACTTGGTGAAAATTTTCCAAGAAGTTGGGACAAAAATCTGACCAAACTTGTTAAAAATTTCACCAAGTGTTTAGTTAAAAATGTCATGACTATATGAGCCTATATCTCCTAATCCAAGAATTTTTTGGACATAAACCCTCATGGAAAAATTTGTAGAATTCATCAATATCTCCAACTTTCATGTTAAAAGTTTTCCTTGAATCATCTTGCATCATAGTGAAAAATAGTCATCGAGTAGTGAATTTATCAAGGTAAAAAATACTTAGAATTTTTCTAAGTCTTGGAAATCTTGACATTTTGTTGACTTTTCTTGACTTTCTTGATTCTTGATGATCAAGTTTGGTATTTTTGAATGTCTTGATGAATCTTGATCTTTGAAATTCAATGTTGACCAAAAAGTCAAAGTTTGACTTTTATGTGTTAGTTAACTTTTCATCAGTTGATCCAAATTTCAAATATCAATCAATTGATCATTGAGGATGTTATGAACCATGAAATTAGGTCAAGATATTGTGTTTGAGTCCTTAAGATCATGCTTGAAGTCATTAGGTCATGTACTAGGTCAAAAGTCAACAATCAGTCATTTTTAGTCAAAATCCTAATTTTGACTATTTTGCCCATTTGATGATTTGAGTGCTTTTCTTGAGTAATTATCATCAAGCCTTAATCAATTGATTAATATGACTTCAAAATGTTGATATTGGCCAAAAATCTTGAAGTTTGACTGTATGTTGATCACAGTTGACCTTTTTACCCAATACAGTTGATTTTCAGTCATCTGAGCAATTGGCTGAGCAAATTTGTGATGCAAGACTTGAAACTTGGTATGTGAATTCTTGGAGACCTATAATGAACCATGAAAGTCACTTGGGGTATTATAAGTCCAATTTTCTTTGATAAAACCAAAACCCTAATTATGGACTCAGTGCTTAGGAGGTGAGCTTGTCTGATCAACTCTTGAGCATTTGAGAACATTTGTGAGAAATGTCTTGAAGAAAAGGAGGAAAATTTTGGGGTACAACAGCTGCCCCTGTTCAATCTTCTTAAATATGAAGAGTTAGATTGGCATGTCTGCCATTCGTGACTTGAAGGTGAAAGATGATTGAACACATAAGTGCCCAGAAATTTGCACTCGCTTGTGCAAGAAGTAATGCTATTGGTTGATTATGCCAAGAATGGGCTTAAAGATGCCATTTAGAGGGGAAATAAAGAGTTGTTAGAGATGTGCTTATTGATTCCATCCAAAGTAATTGCTGATAGATAAATTAGACTAAGTCTACGCTAGAATTTAACTGGGAGAAGTATCACAATAAATCTTTGGTCGATTTAATCTGAGCCAAAAAATGTCTACTGGAAGGAATATCAGAATAAATATTCGATCAACTTAACCTGAGCCAAAAGATGTCTACTGGAAGAAGTATCAGAATAAATCCTTGGTCGATTTAATCTGAGCTAGAAAAGATCTACTTGAAAATGTATCAGAATAAATCTTTGGTCGATATAATCTGAGATTGAAGATGTCTACGTCCGTCTTTAGCTGGGAGAAGTATCAGAATAAATCTTTGGCTGATTTAATCTGAGCCAACAAAGGTCTTTAAAACTTTAACTGGGAGAAGTATTAGAATAAATCTTTGGTCGATTTAATCTGAGCCATAAAAGGTCTATTGAGAGAAGTATCATAATAAATCTTTGGTTGATTTAATCTGAGCCAGCAGAGGTATTTAAATCTTTAACTTGGAGAAGTATCAGAATAAATATTTGGTTGATTTAATCTGAGCCAAAAAAGGTCTACTGAGAGAAGTATCAGAATAAATCGTTGGTCGATTTAATCCGAGCTAGCATAGGTCTTTAAATCTTTAACTGAGAGAAGTATCAGAGTAAATCTTTGGTTGATTTAATTTGAGCCAGAAAAGGTCCACTGAGAGAAGTATCAAAATAAGTCTTTGGCCAATTTAATCTGAGCCAGCAAATGTGTAGAATTTTTCGTTGTCTTGTTTCAGAGAATAGCCTACAATCTGTTTTAAGGATTTGTTGATGATATCGGTATGTCGATTGATTCTTCCTAAAAAGATAAAGAGTTAACTGTATGCGATGTCATGATGTATGAAATGCATTGCGTAATGATGTTCTCAAAATAAATGAGATTGTGCTACATGCGTTTCGTAGGCATATGTTATGACATATGAATATGTTGTGAAGTGCATTTGTAGACCTGCATAGTATCTTTGTCTGGGAAAATAAATCCTTGACTATTGCTGGGGAGGAAGAGTATGTGTATCTTCAAATATTTTATAGAATGCTTCTGTTGGGGATTCCTGCTTACTTGTTTGAGGAAACTTCGCTGGGGATGCTGATTTCTGCTTTAGGGAGAAAAGTTTAGGAACATCGGTTGTTCATTGCTCTACTGGGGAATTTAATTCTTATATACCCTGACTGGGGATAAAAGAGATGGATAACCTTCTGAATCGTCCGGGGAAGATAATTCTTATATATCCTGATTGGGGATAAAAGAGATGGATAATCTTTCAACTCGTCTGGGAAGGATAAAGTTAACTGGTATCTGGTCTGGTTCCAGGTTTCGTAGCGACTCTCTGGGGATAGTGGTGACTTCACTGGGGAGAGGAATTTTTCCTGTGATTGGTAGCAATCTTAGAAACAAATTCGAGTTGGGGAGACTGTAATTTGTTGGGGAAATAAACCCTGTTGATGGATAAATATTCTGCTGAGGAAACGAACTCTCCTGGCGAAATTGAATTCACAATTTTCAAACTCAACTGGGGAAGAGAATCCCCATGAATTGTACTGATTGGAATTACGTAGGGAAATTGTGGGGATTGTATCCTTATTGGGGATGAATTTTATGAAGATTATTCTGTGGGGATAATCTCATAGAAGTAGCTTTGCTGGGATTTATGGACAACTTGAGTGTCATTCGAGCTTCTAGAATCTTGAGTAAATGCTTATTCCTGTTCATATGCATATGTTCATTAAATTTAGTCATTGGACGTTTTTGCAAACAAAACAGAAAAAAATCAAGAGTTTGAACTTTAAGATGTATTTATATTGATGATTTTCCTATAAACAGGCGATTTTGTACAAAGAGACGAAAATCCTAGTAAGAGGAAGTCGTCGTGAAATGAAAAGAGTACAAAGTGAAAACAAATATATATAGCCATGTGGAAGTGATCTCATTAGGTTCCAAACTCTGCCATTGACCCTATGTCTTTGAACATCTTGTCCCTTGCCATCGGAAGAAGTTGATTGAACCATTTGAACTTTCAACTTTGGTAATAAAGCTTGCATGTAAGTGATCCAACGAGACATAGTCGTACGCTTTTAGTCCCTAATTTTTTCCTGGACCGCCCTTTCAGGTTTTCAGTCCACCAGGATACCCTTTTTTGCCCAAGCCTCCTTTTCACGTTTTTGACTTTCCAGGTGTACAATCTTTTGTAAAATATCCCTAATTTTGCCCGAACCCTTTTGGTTTGTAGGATGCCCTTATATTTTCCTAGGTGTGTCAACCTAGCGAGTCATTCTTATGCATAGTATTTTTTGATTATGTTCACGTTCATAGGGTGCGGGAAATCTTCTCTGTCCATAGTGGTTAGCATCATAGCACCGTCCGAGAATACTTTCTTGACAACAAATGGCCCTTCATATGTGGGAGTCCATTTTCCCATGGGATCACATTGTGGTAGAATGATGCGCTTTATTACCAAGTCACCAGCCTGGTATACCCGATGCTTGATCTTCTTGTTGAATGCCTTGATCATACGTTTTTGATAAATTTGACCATGACACACAACCACCAACCTCTTTTAGTTAATCAAATTCAAATGATCCAACCTAGTCTGAATCCACTCGTCTTCACCTAAGTCTGCCTCTTTCATAATTGTAATACGGTGGGAGAACTGACTTGGGTGTTTTGTATTCTATCGTAATTGCTGCGAATAGCAAGAGTCGCCACCGAATTTTCTTTTATCCAATAAAGGAAAGGGTGAAAAGCACAAGAAAGACCTTTTGAAAATTTTCTTGAGTTCGGAGAGTAGGTTATGAAAAGGTAAGGTGTTAACACCCTTTTCATCCTTAGTTATCTATGGGCTATTAGTTTCTAGCTCACTTTAAAAATGCTTTGTAAATGTAACTGTGTTTGTTTGAAAGTATTTTTAAAAAGTTCCTTCATTTAGAAGAACTTTGTAATGATTCTCATCTCTATAAGAATGTATACAAAGTGTTGACTTTTGAAAATATTTCATGAAAGTATTGGTGTGTTTGAAAGATGTTTTATTTTGAAATGTTTGTGAGCAAGAAACTACGAGTGTTCTACCTATTCAAAAGAAAGTCCTTGTTCTTTTCATCCTCCTTTACATAGTGTTATCTTACCATTAGTTAGTTAGAAACCATATCATTGGATGTGAGGGATAGGCGTGGGTCGTCGTACAGTTATAGAAGGCAACATTGTACGATACCTTTGCAATTTGTTGTAAGGGTCTAAGATCATTTACCGAACAAAACGTCGAAGGGTCATCGAGAGACTACGATCTTGTAATCGAGGGTCTTTGCTAAAGTATCCCACGTTCGAGGGACATGACTGTTTTAATCTAAGGCAAGAAGTGTGGATTAACCCTAGAGGTGAAAGTGTGTAAAGTGTATTGATTTCATTTAATTTTGTCTTGGATAAGGGTTATCCATTGTTTGATTTTAAATCTTGCCATACAAACACTAATTACTAGCAATAATATGGAAAGCAATAAATTGCAGAATTTTAAAGTTCTACACTATTAAATCATTTTAAGGGATGGGGGATACAAATTATAAATGGGGATGAAAGCAATTAAAACCTAATTACTATTATAACCAAATTGAATAATGCAAAATAAAATATACAAGAATATGAAGATAACATGAAAGGAAAATGTTTTTATGGTTTTTTGGGTAGAAAAGGTTTTAATTATCTTAATTAAACTAATCAATTACAAAGAGTTTAAATAAAACCTAGAGTTTAAATGAATTTAAATAAAAGAGAAAATTGAAATAAAAAACCTAAGTCTAAATTAGTTTTATTAAGAAAGAAAATTAATTTGTTAAGAAAATATTTTTGGGGTTTTATTTAAAAAAAGATATTTTTCATATTTTTTATTAAGGAATTTAAATAAATAAAATATTAATATAAAAAAAAAATAAAAACATGGACCAGGGGTTAGAAAGTAAATAGGGTGTTAGACACTAGTAAAAAGAATTAGACCCAATATCTATTTTTTTTTAAATCAAAAAAATGAAAACAAAATAAAATGTAATGTGATGCGTGGTATGAAGTATCATGGGGGTGTGGTGAGTAAAATGGATGCAGGCCCTAAGCTGTGCAAGCCCAGGCGCATTGACAAATAAAAAAAAGAAACAAAATGTTATGAAAAATCACAAAAGGGTACCATTAGGGCTTGAACCCAGGTCCCTATAGTTCCAAGCCTTACGCGCGCGCTCTCTACCACTGGGGTGGCTATACATCCGGTATTTAGAACACAAACCAATAAATATATTTCAATCTTCTTCCTGAAGAAAACTTCATCCCTAACCTCGCGCCGACCTTGAAAACCATTTTAAAATTTCGTATCTTGTTCATTTCTCAACCATTCTCAAAAGTGTAAACATCAAACATGTTAGAAATTTCACCACGATTCTAAATTTGTAAAAAACTTAAACAATGGATCAAATATGAGCACAAATTTTACTTGGTACTAAATCTGACCTAATTTTTTCATAGTGTCAAGCTTAAAATTCACACTGCTCAAGCCATATAAATGACTTCTAAGGAAATGGTTAGTTTCAGGGCTATAATATCTACATTTTATCTTTTAAAATCAAAGCCAAATGATGCTTGTATAAAGAGATAGAAGTTCAAAAAACTCACCTTGCAGATGGAGACCGTGTTTTGAGTTTGAGAAATCCCCAAGATTTTTTAATGATCTGGTTAGCTTCCTTGAACATCTAGGAAGCAAATTCAATTCTTAGCTTGAGTTGAGAGTGGTTGTAAAGTCCTAGAGAATTCAGTGTGCAGGTTGCTGATTTTGCAAATGGAGGATGGTGATAGAGGTGTTACAGTCGTGTAACATGTCTTTGTTTAGGTTCTAAATGATATAGTGATGCTTTGTGATTGATTTTGAGGAAGAACGCATGAGTGATTTGTGAGATGGAGGTGTAAGGTCAGAATCTGTGGAAAAATGGTGTTTTAAGGCAGTTTCTGGCTTAAGGGAGTTTGAGACGGTTTTCAGGCTTGCAAAATCGTGTCTTAGGTTGCAAATTAATCTTCTATTTCTAGGCAAGAGGTTTGGAAACTTTATGGGATCAGAAACAAGAGATCACATGTTATCGTTTTTTGCCTTGTTTTTGAAGCAACTTGATAAACATAGTTCCAAGGCATGGTACAAGGACTTGTAGAGTGGTTGATCACTTTAAACATGCTCCTTCTGATCTTGTAGGTTTAGTGTGTGCAGAAGAAATAAGTTAGAGGCTCAATTTATTGACTTTTGCAATAAAGCTTGCTTTTCCAAAATAGAAGTGTTACCTTTGTGACATAAATGGAAATGCAACTTGGATAATAGCTCAAATGCTTGGATCAAAGCTCTAACATTTGTGTAATCAATTAATTATGTAGTGAAACACATGTTAGAAGCCTGAAAAGTAAGATTATGCAGCATAGGCTAGGGTTTTGGTCAAGTGTTGATCACAAAAATGACTTGTAATTCAAGAATGGATGCCTAACTTCTTGTCTTATATTCTCTTATCTCAAGAATGATCTCTTCAAGTTCTTTGACATTTTGGAAAGGTTGAAACATTGTCTACAACCTTCATGTTTACCATTTTGACAAAATCAAATTGGAACTAGGTGAAAATTGGCCAAGAAGTTAGGTTAAAAATCTGCCTAAACTTGTCAAAATTTCACTAATTGGTTTATGAAGATGTCATGACTTCATGGACTTATATCTTCAAATTTAAGCATGTTTTGGACATCAACCTTATAATATAATGTTTTAGAATTCATCAAGATCTACAACTATAATGTTGAAAGTTTTCTTTGAATTATCTTGGATCTTGGTGAAGAAAGGTCATGAAGTAGTGAAATTATCAAGATTTAAAACACTTAGAAATTTTTTTCTAAGTCTTGAAAAGTTTGACTTTTTATATTTACTTTTGAATTTTTTTGATTCCTTGATGATCAAGCTTCATATTTTTGAATGTCTTAATGAATCTTGACTTTTGAAACTCAATTTTGACCAAAAAGTCAAAGTTTGACTTTTGTTATTAGTTGATTTTTCATCAGTTGATCAAATTTAAAATATCAACCAATTGATCTTTAGAAAGGATTTGAGTCATGAAATTAGGTCAAGATGTTGTGTTTTAACCCTTGAGATCATGCTTCAAGTCATTAGTTCATGTACTAGGTCAAAAGTCACTGATCAGTCATTCTTAGTTAAAACTCTAATTTTGACAATTTTGCCCCTTTGATGATTTGAACACTTTTCTTGAGGAATTATGATCCAAACTTGACCAGTTGATGAATATGAATTCAGAATGTTGATATTGGTCAAAAATCTTGAATTTTGACTGTAATTTGGCTACAATTGGCTTTTTAACCAATACAATTGATTTTCAGTCATCTGAGCAATTGAATGAGCAATTTTGAGATGCAAGACTTGAAACTTGGTATAAGAAATATTTAAGGTCTACAATAAACAATGAAAGTCATTGGAAGCATCAGAATTCCAATTGTCCTTGTGAAAATCAAAACCATAATTTGGGGTCTCAGTGCTTAGGAGGTGGTTTGACCTAGTCAACACTTGTGCAAGCTTGGGGCATTGAGGATCTTTGTGAGAAGTGTATTAATAAAAGGGAAGGAAAATTTTAGGGTACTATAGCTGCCCCTGTTCAATCTTCTTAAACCTGAAGAGTTAGATTGGTATGTTCACCATTCGTAACTTGAAGGTGGAATATGATTGAACACTAAAGTTCCCAGAAATTTGCACTCACTGGTGCACAAAGTAATGCAATTGGTTGATTATATTAGGAATGGGCTTATAGTTTCCATTTGGAGAGGTAACAGAGACGGGCTTACAGATGTCATACAGAGGTATTTGATAGGAGTATCAGAATGAGTTTATACTCGCCTGAATTTGAGGGGTGCTTTCTAGGATGATCCTCTAGGAAAGGTGTTTGAGAAGTTGCTTATCATATAGATAGTCGCCCCATTCTATTTTTGGGAATTGATCTACGATCAGTTTGCTGGTAAACCTGTCATGTTTCGGGAGTTCATACCACTTGGTGATAAAGATAATCGCCTCGTCCTATTTCTGGAATTGATCTTTATCTGACCAAAGAGAAAGAAAGATAGTTTGCCGGTCCTGTTTTAGGATTTAATCTTTAATATGCTCATGTAAATAGTTATCCTGTCTTGTTTCAAGTATTAATCTACAGTTGGTTTGTTCACAGATAGTTGTCCAGTGTTGTTTCAGGTATTAATCTGTGTCTGGTCATACAAATCATTACCCTGTCTTGTTTCAGGAATTAATCTGTGACCTATTTTGAAAATTGTTGATGATGTTCGTCTGTTTGTAAACTTTACCTGAAAAGATAAATAGTTAGATGTATGTAATGTGTAATCTATGAAATACATTGTGTAATGATGTTCTCAAAATAAATGAGATTCTGATATATGCTTTTCGTATGCATATGCTATGACATATGAATGTGAAATGTTTTTCTAGGAAAAATAAATCTTTGTCTGTTGTTGCGAATGAAGAGTATGTGTATCTTCAATTTTGTCTGGAATGCTTCTGCCGGGGATTCCTGCTTACTTGTTTGAGAAAACCCTGCTGGGGATGTGGATTTCTGTTTGGGGAATAAAGTCTAGGAACCTTGGTTGTTCGCTGCTCTACTAGGGAATTTAACTCTCATATATCCTGGTTGGGGATAAAAGAGGTGATTAACTGGTATCTGGTCAGATTCCAGGCTTGGCAGTAACTTTCTGGGGATAGTAGCAACTCTACTGGGGAAGAGGAGTTTTGTCAGTGATTTGTAGTAGTCTGGGGAATGGACTCAAGCTGGGGCAGATTGTAATCCATTGGGGAAATAAACCCTGTTGAAGAAAGTATTTTGGAGACCTTATTGGGGAAATGAATTTTTTTATGGAGGAACATTTGCAAAGTTTCTTTTCCAGTTTTGGAAAGCCAAATTCGCCTGGGGACAAAATTGTTTTGAAAGGAAATTGTATTAATTTAACTCTGGGGATTTTGGGCATCATGAGTGTTATCCTGACTCCTAGAGTAAGTATTTATTGTTGTTCTTATGCGTATATTTGTTAACAGTTAATCATGTTCACATGCATATGTTCATTCAATTTTAGTCATTGGACGTTTTTGCAATCAAAACAGAAAAAACAAAAAGTTTGCACTTCAAAGTATATTTGTATTGATAATTTGCCTATAAACTGGCGTTTTTTACAAAGAGACGGAAATCCTAGTAAGAGGAGGTCATCGTGAAATGAAAGGAATATAAAGTGAAAACAAATATATAGCCATTTGGAAGCGATCTCATTGGGTTCCAACTTTTCAATTTCCCCTATGTCTTCAAATATCATCCCTTGCTATCAGAAGAAGTTGATTGAATTGATCTTGTACCATTTGAACTTTTGATCTTGGTAATAAAGCTGGTTGCAAGTGATCCGACGGGACATAGTCGTACGCTTTTAATCCTTAACTTTTTCCTTGACCGCCCTTTCGGGTTTTCGGCCCACTAGGATGCCCCTTTTTGCCCAAGCCGCCCTTTCAGGTTTTCGACTTATCGGGTGTGCAATCTTTTGTATATATCCCTAATTTTTGCCCAAACCTTTATGGTTTGACGGGATACCCTTATTTTTTCCTAGGTATGTCAACCTAGCGGGTCATTTTTTATGCGTAATATTTTTTTGACTATGTCTATGTTCACAGGGTGTGAGAAATCTTCATCGTCCATAATGGTTAACATCATAGCACCGCCAGAGAATACTTTCTTGAAAATAAACGGCCCTTCGTAAGTGGGAGTCCATTTCCCCCTGGGATCGCCTTGTGGTAAAATCATACGCTTTATTACCAAGTCACTAGTATCATATGCTCGAGGCTTGATCTTCTTGTTAAATGCCTTGATAATACGCTTTTGATACATTTGACCATGACAGACATCAACCAATCTCTTTTCATCAATCAGATTCAACTGATCCAATCTAGTTTGAATCCATTCGTCTTTTCCTAAGTCTACTTCTTTCATAATCCTTAAAGAAGGAATCTGAACTTCGACAGGCATGACGGCTTCCATGCCATAGACTAAATAGAATTGGGTTTCCCCCATCGATGTTCGCGCCGAGGTATGGTAGCCATGAAGGGCAAACAATAATATCTTATACCAGTCTTTATAGGTCACCACCATCTTTTGCATAATCTTCTTTATATTTTTGTTGGCGGCTTCAACTGCGCCATTCATCTTGGGCCTATATGGAGAAGAGTTGTGATGTTTGATCTTGAACTGCGTGCAGAGTTCATTGATCATGGCATTACTGAGGTTGGTACCATTGTCAGTGATGATCCTTTCAGGGATGCCGTATCGACGGATGAGGTTATGCTTGATAAAACGGGCTACAACATTCTTGGCAACTGAGGAAAATGAAGAAGCTTCGACCCATTTGGTGAAGTAATCAATGGAGGCGAGCATGAAACAATGTCCATTAGAGGCAGTGGGCTTGATTTCCCCGATCACGTCAATGCCCCACATTGCAAATGACCAAGGTGCAGTCATGACATTCAAAGGAACTAGAGGCACACAAACCTTATCAGCATAATTTTGGCACTTATAACAAGTCCTTGAGTGGTGGTGATAATCAGTTTCCATAGTCGACCAATAGTAACCAGCCCTCAGAATCTTCTTGGCCATAGTATGACAACTAGAGTGAGTTTCAAAGATACCGTCGTGCATGTCCTCCATGATCTTCTCTGCTTCCTTCTTATCTACACAACAGAGCAGAGTTGAATCATGGTTGCGCTTGTACAAAATCTCATTGCTTAGGAAGAACTTGGCTGAGAACCTTTGCAGAAATTTCTTGTTGTTGATTGAATCTCCCTCAGGGTATTCTTGAGCTTCGAGATATCTTTTCACCTCATAAAACCAATGTTTCTCCTCTACACCATTAGTGTCAATCTCATAGCAGTGCGTTGTTTCGTCAAATATTTTGACAGTGATTCGGGGAGCTTCATTGTACCGTCTGACCTTAAACATAGAAGACATGGTAGCTAAAGCATTTTCCAACTGATTTTCTTCCCTCAGAATATGTTCACAGGCAACCTCTTCAAATTACGGTATCAAGGTTAACACAAGGTCTTTGTAAGGGATAAGATTTGGATGTTTCATATACCACTCTTCTTTAACTTGAATGATGACCAAAGGTAAGTCTCCATATACACTTAAGAATTTAAATCTTAGGTCAATAGCAGCTTTAAGACCCAAGATGCATGCCTTGTACTCAGCCATGTTGTTGGTACAATTGAAGCAAAGTATAGCAGTGAAAGGGGTATGGCAACCTTCGGGAGAAATGATTACATCACCAATTCCGTTACCAAGAGCGTTGGAAGCTCCATCAAAAACCATAGTCCATCAGGATCCTTGTTCAGGTCCTTCATACGGTCCAGGCTTTTCACAATCGGTTATCATCATGATATTCTCATCCAAGAATTCAAAGTTCATGGATTAGTAATCTTCAACAGCTTGATACGCCAAATGATCCTCCAACACACTTCCCTTGATTTCTTTTTATGTAGTGTACTGGATGTCATATTCATTCAAGATCATTTTCCATCTAGCTATTCGTCCAGAGAGGGCTGGCTTTTCGAAGATATGCTTGATGGGATCCATTTTAGAAATCAATAGAGTAGTATGAGTCAACATATACTGTCTTAGTCGGAGAGCAGCCCATGCCAAAGCGCATCAAGTTTTCTTGAGAAATGAATATCTTGTTTCACAGTCCGTAAACTTTTTGCTAAGGTGGTATATTGCATGCTCTTTTCGACCAAACTCTTCATGTTAGCCTAGCACACACCCCATTGAATTTTATAATACAATCAAGTATATAATTAGAGGTCTCCCTTCAACTGGAGGCATCAGGATTGGAGTTCTTGCAAGTATTCCTTGATTTTGTCAAAAGCCCATCTGACAACTTGATCTTTCTTCAGCGGTTTAAAGATTGGCTCACAAGTAGCAATTAAATGAGATATGAATCCGGCAATATAGTTTATCCGACCTAAGAAACATTTGACCTCTTTCTTAGTACAGGGAGCTGGCATTTCTTGTATGTATTTGACTTTTGCAAGATTGACCTCAATACCTTTTCCACCGACGACGAAGCCTAGGAGTTTTCCAGACCTCACCCCGAAGGTTCATTTGTTGGGATTCAGCCTCATCTTGTATTTCTTCAACCTTTCAAATATTTGTGCAAGTGATCAAGGTGTTCTTCCTCTGTTTGTGATCTTGCAATCATGTCATCAACATAGACTTCTATCTCATGATGAATCATATCATGAAATAAAGCTATCATAACCTGTTGATAAGTTGCGCTTGCATTCTTTAAATAGGCATGACCTTATAACAGAAGGTACTCCACTGTGTGACAAAGGTGGTTTTCTCCATGTCTTCAGGTTCCATTTTGATTTGGTTGTAACCGGATAAGCCATCCATGAAACAGAAAACTTTGTGTTGAGCAATGTTGTCAACCAAGACATTGATATGTGGAAGAGGAAAGTCATCTTTAGGGCTTGCCCTATTTAAACCCCTATAATCCACACACATACGAACCTTTCCATCTTTCTTCGGCACTGGAACAACATTTTTAACCCATTGGGGATATGATGTTACTTCCAGGAAACCTGAATTGAACTGTTTCATTACCTCATCTTTGATCTTTTCAGACATATCTGGCCGCATACGATGAACCTTTTGCTTGATCGGAGGACAACATTCTTTCATTGGTAGACGATGAACTACGATATCAGTATCAAGCCCCAACATATCTTTGGATGACCAAGCAAAAAACTCAACATAGTCATGCAACATCTGAACCAATCTGCCCTAGACATTGTCTTCTAGGTTAGCGCTAATCTTGACTTCTTTCTTATCTACCTGAGTACCCAAGTTTATCACTTCAACTAGTTCTTCGTGCAGTTGAATGGCCTTTTCCTTTTGTATCAGGAGTCTGGCGAGTTCCCCAGGTATCTCACAATCTTCTTCATCTTCGTCTTCAGCTTGATAGATTAGATTCTCAAAGTCATAGATGGCAATAGTAGAATTGTTGTTAACGAGATCCGGAGTGGATGTAGATCTGCAAATGTGTGTGTGTGTGTGCGTGTAAGGTTACATGGATATTTTGAAAATGCCGTAAAGTGAAAGAAAGACAAAGAGCACAAAATTTGAATGCAAAGTAGTCCAATGTTTTTCATTAAAATGAGCATATGGCATATGAAAATGACAGACCCTTAACAAATGAACCATTGTGCCCCAGGCAAGGCACATGGTTTAAAGTCATTGTTTTAATGGAAATTACAGACAAATTTCTCAATGTAATAAAAACAAGAATTGGAAATTACTCCTGACTGAAGGAGATTGAGATGAAGTCCTAGGTCTTCCAGTTGTTGAGTCCTCCATCAGCAGTTGGGTAGATCCAGTCATACCAGTCACCGTCACTGTCAGAGTCTCTTAGAGCATTAACTTCATTGTTGCTAATACGGAGAGGCGGTTTCCCTACACGAGCATGTTTAACCTCTTTTTGAGCCTTGGAAGTGAAGCCTAACCCAAACTTTCCTGACTTGTATGGGATATCAGGAAGCTGTCCCCAAATGGTGCAACCTCCGTCTTCAACTACGACACAAGCATCTTTGAGAGAGGTCATCCTTGGGGTATCCTTAGCAGGTTTGGGATTGATGGGAGTGGTCTTGGAAACAACAATCATTGGAGGGACCACTTCAAAAGCTTGACAAGGAGTCTCAATGATTTCTCCATCCATTTCAACAAATTTGAATGAATTCAAATGACTGATCATAAACTCTTCCTCCCCACAGACGGTGACAATTTTCCCTTTGACCGGGTACTTCAGCTTTTGATGTAGTATGGAGGTAACCGCACCTTCCCCATGAATCCATGGGCATCCAAGTAGGCAAGAATAAGCAGGGGAATATCCATCACATAGAATGTTGAGTTGAAGTCTTGAGACCCAACCTTGACAGGGAGATCAAACTCTCCTTGGACCATTCTCTTTGATCCGTCAAAAGCTCTCACCATGGTGTCACTAGGTTTCCGTACTAAACCTTCACAGTCCAACCTATCCAGAGCACCTTTTGGTAAGACATTCAGGGAGGACTCAATATCCACTAACACATGTGCTAAAGTGGTGCCTTTACACTCGATGGAAACATGCAGAGCTTTATTGTGATTCTTCCCCGCTGGTGTTAAATCTGCGTCCAAAAATCCCAAACCATTGTCAGCAGTCAGGATTGCTACACAGTTTTCAAATTGGTTAGCCGTAGTTTCTTGTGGGACATGTGCATTTCTTAGGAATTTTAACAGGGCTTGGGCATGTGCCTCGGAGCATAGCAAAAAAGACATTATGGTAATCTTCGAGGGTGTCTTCCCCAACTGTTCCACTATCTTATACTCACATTTTTAGATAATTTTTAAAATCTCCTCCAACTCTTGGGTAGATGGGACCTCAACCGCAATATCTTTTGTGGTCACCTCCGTCCGGGCAAGCTCAGTCATTTTTTTCCTTTCCTCGAGTATCAACAACAAGTTTAACAACAGTAATATGAATGTGTGTAGTAGTGGTTATCAGAGGTGAGATCTCCAGAGAGAAGATCATTCCCGTCCTAGTAACTTTACTTGATCTAACAATGTTTGTAACTTTAACATTCTCATTCTCGGTGATCCACGGTTCTTGTTTGATACCATGGTAATACACTTCCACCCCATAGTTCTAGGACACAACTTTATCAGAAGAGTAGTGGACTGGTCCCAGTGTGGTGATAATTAATGGCGCTATTCTTGGTTCAGTGGAAATCCTAATAGGACCTTTGGAGGTGATCCTAACAAGAGTGTTTGAAATGACAATGATGGACACATCTTCAAACTCTTGAGATTCACTTTGGGTAAAACTTTTCAAAGATGGAGTTTTCTCAAATAGAATTTCATGGCTATTCATCAGGTGTTGGATACCTTTCTTCAGCCATTTGAAACCATTAATTTGTGTAGCACAATGGTAACAATCTTCAAAACATCCTGGGAATATCCCGGCTTTCAACAAATTCTTTTTAATAGTCTTCAATGGAGTGGTCAAATCATTGAGGAGGAAATAAAATAGGCATCTCCAATAGAATTGAAACCCTTACCATGATTGGGCATGGCTGCAGTGATCACATTGGGAGTTGGTGGATGGTCGAATTCAATTGTCTTGTTATCATTCAGGTCTTGGATTTTGTTCTTTAATGCCCAACAGTCATTGGTATCATGTCCAAGACTATTTGAATGGTATGCACATTTTACATTGGGTTTATATTTCGGGGAGGTTGTGTTAGGATTAGCAGGGGGATCTCGTAATGTCACCAGATCAACTTTTAATAGGTGTTTCAAATCTTAGGATAATTGTAAATTGATTCTAGTAAGTCTTCTCGGGGAATATTGTCTTTGTTGATTATTTTGTTGAATTGGTCGTTGACTCGGAGTTGGGTTGGAAATTAATACTGCCCCTATTGAATTATGACAGTCATTCTTAGCATGGCTTCTTGATCCATACACAACATTAGTCTATTTTTTACAAATAAATGGTTTTTTCACAGCATTTGAGGTGGAGGCCATGGGTATCTTCCCGCTTTTAATCCCGCTTTCAACCCTCTCGCCTATCAAGATCAATTCAGTAATTCCGGATGATGAACTTCCAATCAGTAAGTTGAAAAAAGGACCAGTCATTGTTCTCATAAATATGTCCACCAATTATCTATCAGTTAAAGGTGGCTGCACCATGCTAGCCAAGTCTCTCCATTTCTGGGTGTATTCCTTGATGCCCTCATTTGAACCCATGGTCATGCCTTGTAGTTGCACCCGAGTTGGTGCAAGATCAGCGTTATATTGATATTGGAGGTACAAGGCAGCAGCCAAATCCTCCCAAGTATGGATATTAGCCCATTCCAATTGGTAAAACCACTCCAACTGCATTCCCGATAGACTCTCTTGAAAAAAAGTGCACCCATAGTTTCCTATCAGCGGTGTGCAGCTGAATTTTGCGGACGTATGATCTTAGATGAAGCTTCGGACATGAGACACTGTCTTACTTGGCGAAGATAAGGATTTTGAATTTGTGGGGGATGACTACCCCATTTACCAAACCGAAGTCTCCAAAGTCCAATCAAGCACAACTTGGATCTTTACATCCTTTAGTTTGTCTTCTAGCTGCTTGTATTTGTCTTCGGCCGATGGGTATTGCTCATCGGAATAATCCTCATCTTCAGAGATTTGATTGTTTCCACCTCCAGCACGGGTGCTTCTAGCATCTTCATCTTGATTATCATCCTCCTTATAAGAAACCTCTTCAATTTGAACTTTCCGGGAAGGGCCTTTGAACCTCCTCCCCATGTTGATTACAACTTTCTTCTTGGTCTTTTTCTTCGTGAATAGAAGCGTCATCATTTCGTGCTGACCCTTTGCTAAGTTGAGCAGAGTCTCTTAAAACTAAGAGTGTTGAGTCTGCAAGTCCTTGATGGTTTTCTCGAGATCCATCTTATACTAAAATAAATAGTAAAAAGATGAGGAAACCTGTGTCGGAAAACCTGCTTATGATATGATGCATGTTATGCAGATGCAATGTTTTTAAGGACTTTAAGGAATTTAAATTTGCTAGACAAAGAGAAGATAAAAACATAAATTGCATTAATAAGTTCCAGAATTACAAAAGCCTCTTGGGCTTACAATGGAAAAAAGGTAAAAAGGTCTCAAAGAGATGACAAAATAAACTCCTAAAACAAAAAAGACTCAAGTCTCCCATGAACGCATCCTCTTTGGTGCAATGTATCCATTCAGGCTTTGCTCCTTGTGAAGTTTCCTTGTAAGCCCCAACACTTTCTTCTCGTTTGCATAAAATCGAGCTTCAAAGGTGTCTCATTATCCCTTAAGTTGAATCCATGATCTCTTCAATTCCTCGAAGTCGGTAGGCATGTCAGGATGGAGAATGATATAAGGAGTGTCTCCCTCATCTACGGGCTCCATAATTACGGGTATGATGGATGGGTATGGCATCATGAGATTTTAAGCACGAGTTTGTACCCATTTGAGGTAAGGCTCAAGAGGGATGAGATTTTTATACCCTAGGGTCTTGCTATCAACCTTGTTTACCATGCCCCAAGCTCGTACAAACCTTTGGTGATAACCTTGAACACCGCCCTCGTAGTCGAATACCAAGCCTTCGATGAGCGCATCATGGGGACCATCTCTTTGTGCATACCTAAACTGTTGTAATGCAAGAGAAGGGTTATAAGTGATACCTCCCCTAATGCCCAAGAGTGGAACATTAGGGAACTCTCCACAAGGGTCAATGATGGTAACATCCTCTAGGGATCGGGGACACCAATATATATCTGAATGAGAGAGAGACATTACCCTTTGAGACCATGTCAGACTTTGTTTATTCTTCAATATTGATCGAGGTAGGTGTGAAATATACAACCTAGACAACAATGGGATGCAACACAAAAGAGTCCCTCTCTTCTTCATGGTGCGAGTGTGAAAACAATGTAGAATGTCTCCGAGCAGGGTGGGCACGGGGTTACGAGAAAGAAAAACCTTGACGACACTCACATCTATGAGTTGGTCCAGATTTGGGAATAAAACCAAACAATATATTAGAAGGGCCAAGACATCCTCAAAAGCTTGAAAATCCAAATCTTCCCAAAACAGCCGAGCCCTCTCTAATAGAAACTTGGCTAGAAGACCCTTGACTCCACTCCTTGTTTCCAAATTTGCTACAATGTTAGATCTCTTAAAATGCAAGGCTTTGGTAATAACTTCAGGCTTTAGAGTTTCCTATAAACCAGTGAATGGTATTTGATCAAGCACAGGCACTCCTATTAGTTGAGAGAATTCTTCCAATGTAGGCACCAATTGATAATCAGGAAAGGTAAAGCAATAATGCATAGGATCAAAGAATTGAAAGAGCACACACATCATTTCTTCTTGAAAGCTTGAGGTAGCCAAACCGAGAAGTCGACCATATCTTTTGGTAAAGGGAGAATCTTTAGGAACCCTTGATGCTAACTCTTGGAGTTGAGGAGGCACTTTCACGAAGCTGATTCGGATGGTATTTCTGCGAGTGGAAGCCATATCCTACAAAATAGAACAAAGATAAATTCCTCGATCCTTGAAATGGTTAGCGAGAATTCTATGATGTTATGATATTTATGATGTCATGAATATTTAATCACAAACAAAAGTACACAATGACTTTAGGTTTAGGCTTGCATGGGGTTTATGGGTAAGTACCCTCTTAAAGTTTTAGTTGGTTCAACCTGTCCTAAAGAGTAACCGGGTTCTAGGGAATCTTAATATCATTGATCTTTCTTCATCAGGCAGTGTCTCAACACAATCAATCTTTTCTTGTAGCCGAAATCTCCCGAAAGTTCAATCTCAATGAGTGTAGTATCGAGTATCAACCAATCTTCAATTTTCCACCGAAGCCGGCTATCTCACTACTTCCTAATGGCCAAGTTGTTCAACTAAAAGTTCTACGGCCAGTTAGTGCTTCATGACACCACACAACGGCCCCGTATTCTCCTTGATTCGCCACAAGGGATATCAGTACCAACAAAAGTGTCACACTAACATAGCCATTGTTTCAACCATATAGGTCTACGTCATACAGTCTCCACAATCTATTGCTACTTACCTAATAATGCCTCCCAGATCCGGGTAGATGATCTATATAAAACACAATGAAAGCAATTTAAATATGAACTAATCTCTAAGGTAACCCCACTTTTAATTTTCCCCAGCAGAGTCACCAATTCTGTAATACGGTGGGAGAAATGACTTGAGTGTTTTATATTCTATTGCAATTGTTACGAATAGCAAGAGTCGCCACCGACTTTTCTCTTATCCTATAAAGGAAAGGGTGAAAAGAACAGGAAAGACCTTTTGATAATTTTCTTGAGTTCAGGGGGTAGGTTATGAAAAGGGAAGGTGTTAGCACGCTTTTCATCCGTAGTTATCTACGGGCCCTTAGGTTCTAGATCACTTTAAAAATGCTTTGTAAATGTGCTTGTGTTTGTTTGAAAGTGTTTTTGAAAAGTTCCTTCATTTAGGCGAACTTTGTAATGATTCTCGTCTCTATAAGAATGTATACAAAGTGTTGACTTTTGAAATTATTTCATGAAAGTGTTGGTGTGTTTGAAAGATGTTTTGTTTTGAAATGTTTGTGAGCAAGCAACTACGAGCATTCAACCTACTCAAAAGAAAATCTTTGTTCTTTTCCTCCTCCTTTAGATAGTGTTATCTTACCATTAGTTAGTAAGAAACCATATCATTGGATGTGAGGGATAGGCGTGGGTCGTCGTACAGTCATAGAAGGCAACATTGTACGATATGTAAAAGATCGTTTACCGAAGGAAACGTCGAAGGATCATCGAGAAAATACGATCTTGTAATCAAGGGTCTTTGCTAAAGTATCTCACGTTTGAGGGACATGACCGTTTTAATCTAAGGCAACAAGTATGGGTTAACCTTAGAGGTGCAAGTGTGGAAAGTGTATTGATTTCATTTAATTGTCTTGGATTAGGGTTATCTGTTGTTTGATTTTAAGTCTTGCCATACAAACCCTAATTACTAGCAATAACATGGAAAGTGATAAATTGCAGAATTTAAAAGTTCTACACTATTATATCATTTTAGGAGATGGGGGATACAAATTACAAATGGGGATGAAAGCAATTAAAACCTAATTACTATTACAACCAAATTGAATAATGCAAAATAAAATATACAAGAATATAAAGATAACATGAAAGGAGAAATGTTTTTATGGTTTTTTGGGTAGAAAAGGTTTTAATTATCTTAATTAAAGTAATCAATTACAAATAGTTTAAATAAAACCTAGAGTTTATATGAATTTAAATAAAAGAGAAAATTGAAATAAAAAACTTAAGTCTAAATTAGTTTTATTAAGAAAGGAAATTAATTTGTTAAGAAAATATTTTTGGGGTTTTACTTAATAAAATAATATTTTTCATATTTTTATTAAGGAATTTAAATAAATAAAATAGTAAAATAAAAAATAAAAAGAAAAAGAAAAAGAAAATAATAAAAACATGGGCCAGGGGTTAGAAAGTAAACGGGGGTGTTAGAAACTAGTAAAAATAACTAGGCCCAATATCTGTTTTTTTTTTTAAATAAAAAAAATGAAAACAAAATAAAATGTAATGAGCTGCGTGGTATGAAGTATCCAGGGGGGTGATGGTGAGTAAAATGGATGCATGCCTAAGTTGTGCAAGCTCAGGCGCATTGACAAACAAAAAAAAGAAATAAAATCTTATGAAAAATCACAAAAGGGTACCATTGGGGCTCGAACTCATGTCCCTATAGTTCTAAGCCTTATGTGCATGCTCTCTACCACTAGGGTGGCTATACATCAGGTATTTAGAACACAACCCAATAAATATATTTCAATCTTCTTCTTGAAGACCACTTCACCCATAACCTCGCGCCAACCTTGAACACCATTTTCAAATTTCGTATCTTGTTCATTTCTCAACCATTCTCAAAAGTGTAAACATCAAACTTGTTAGAAATTTCACCATGATTCTAAATATGTAAACAACTTAAACAATGGATCAAAAATAAGCACGAATTTTACTTGTTTCTAAATTTGACCTAATTTTTTCAGAAAGTTCAAGCTTAAGATTCACACTACTCAGGCAATATAAATGAATTCTAAAGACATGGTTAGTTTCAGGGCTATAATGTCTACATTTTATCTTTGAAAATCAAAGCCAAATGATGCTTGTATGAAGAGATAGAAGTTCAGAAAACTCACCTTACAGATGGAAATCGTGTTTTGAGTTTGAGAAATCCCCAATATGTTGTAATGATCTGGTTAGCTCCCTTGAACCTCTAGGAAGCTAATGCAATACTTAGCTTGAGCTGAGAGTGGCTGTAATGTCCTAGAGAAGTCAATGTGTAGATCGCTGATTTTGAAAATTAGGGATGGTGGTGGAGGTGTTGCAGTCGTGTAACAGGTGTTTGGTTAGGTTCTAAATGATATAGAGATGCTTTGTGATTAATTTTGAGGAAGAACGCACAAGTGATTTGTGAGATGGAGGTGTAATGTCAGAATCTGCACAGAAATGGTGTTTTGAGGCAATTTCTGGCTTGAGGGAGTTTGAGAGGGTTTTCAGGCTTGAAAAATTGTGTCTTAGGTTGAAAATGACTCTTCTATTTATAGGCAATAGGTTTGGAAACTTGATGGGATCAGAAATAAGAGATCACATGTTATGGGTTTTTTTGCATTGTTTTTGAAGCAACTTGTTAAACATAGTTCCAAGGAATGGTACAAGGACTTGTGGAGTGGTTGATCACTTTAAACATGCTCCTTCTGATCTTGTAGGTTTAGTGTGTGCATAAGAAATAAGTTAAAGGCTCAATGCATTGACTTTTGTAATAAAGGTTGCTTTTCCAAAATGGAAGTGTTACCTTTGTACCATAAATGGAAATGCAACTTTGATAATGGCTCAAATGCTTGGATCAAAGCTATAACAGTTGTGTAATCAATTAATTATGGAGTGAAACACAAGTTAGAAGCCTGCAAAGTAGGATTATGCAGCATAGGCTAGGGTTTTGGTCAAGTGATCATCACAAAAATGACTTGTAATTCAAGAATGGATGCCTAACTTCTTGTCTTCGATTCTCCTAGCTCAAGCATGATCTCTTAAATTTCTTTGACATTTTTGAATTCTTGAAACATTTTCTACAACCTTCATGTTGACCATTTCGATAAAATTAAATTGGAACTAGGTGAAAATTGGCTAACAAGTTAGGTCAAAAATCTGTCTAAACTTGTTAAAATTTCACCAAGTGTTTTATGAAAATTTCATGACTTCATGGACTTATATCTTCAAATATAAGCATTTTTTGGACATCAATCCTCTAATACAAAGTTGTAGAATTCATCAAGATATACAACTTTCATGTTGAAAGTTTTCTTTGAATCATCCTGCATCTTGGTGAAAAAAGGTCATGAAGTAGTAAAATTATCAAGATTTAAAACACTTAGAAATTTTTCTAAGTTTTGAAAAGTTTGAATTTTGACTTTTTTTTATTCCTTGATGACCAAGCTTCATATTTTTTAATGTATTTATGAATCATGACTTTTGAAACTCAATTTTGACCAAAAAGTCAAAGTTTGACTTTTGTGTATCAGTTGATAAAATTTCAATTATCAATCAATGGATCTTGAGAAAGGATTTGAGTCATGAAATAATGTCAACATGTTATGTTTGAACCCTTGAGATCATTCTTTAAGTCATTAGGTCATGTACTAGGTCAAAATTCACTGACCAGTCATTCTCAGTCAAAACCCTAATTTTGACAATTTTGCCCCTTTGATGATTTGAACACTTTTCTTGACGAACTTTGCTCCAAACTTGATAAATTGATGAATATGACTTCAAAATGTTGATATTGGTAAAAAATATTGAAGTTTGACTACAAGTTGGCCACAATTGACTTTTTAACCAATACAACTGATTTTTAGTCATCTGAGCAATTGACTGAGCAATTTTGAGATGCAAGACTTGAAACTTGGTATGAGCAATATTGGAGGTCTATAATGAACCATGAAAGTCATTAGAAGCATCAGAAGTCCAATTTTCCTTGTGAAAATAAAAACCCTAATTTGGGGTCTCAGTGCTTAGGAGGTGGTTTGACCTAGTCAACACCTATTCAAGCTTGAGCCATTGAGGATATTTGTAAGAAATGTATTGAGAAAAGGGAGGGAAAATTTTGGGGTACAACAATAATCCTTAGAGAAGGGATTCGAACTTTGACAGGCAGGATAACTTCCATACCATAGACTAGAGAGAATGGGGTTGCCCCAGTTGATGTTCGCGCCAAAGTATGATAGCCATGAAGAGAAAATGGTAACATCTCATGCCATTATTTTTTGGTAACCACCATCTTCTGCACAATATTCTTTATATTCTTGTTGGCAGCTTCCACTGTGCCATTCATCTTTGGACGATACGGAGAAGAGTTGTGATGCTCGATCTTGAGCTGCGTACAGAGTTCAGTAATCATGGCATTGTTGAGGTTCGTACCATTGTCAGTGATGATCCTCTCAGGGATGCCATACCGATAGATATGGTTATGCTTGATGAACCTGGCACGATGTTCTTGATAACTGAGGCAAATGAAGCTGCTTCAACCCACTTGGTAAAGTAGTCAATGGCAAAAAGAATGAATTTATGTCCATTAGAGGCAGTAGTCTTGATTTCTCTAATCATATCAATGCCCCACACTACAAATGGCCAAGGGACAATAATGACATTCAAAGGAATTGGAGGCACATGGACTTTATCAGCATAAATCTGACACTTATGGCAAGTCCTCGAGTGGTGGTGACAATCAGTTTCCATAGTCGACCAAAAATAACCAGCTCTTATAATCTTCTTAGCCATAGTATGTCCACTGGAGTGAGTACCAAAGACACCTTCATGAATATCCTCCATAATCTTCTCTGCTTCTTTCTTGTCCATACAACGAAGCAGGGTTGAATCATGGTTACGCTTGTACAAAATATATTGCTCAGGAAGAACTTGGAAGAGAACCTCCGTAGGAATTTATTGTTGTTGATTGACTCCCCTTCAGGATATTCTTGAGCTTCAAGATATTTTTTCACTTCGTGAAACCAAGGCTTCTCCTCTACTCCATCAGTGTCAATCTCATAGCAATGAGCCAGTTCGTCAAATCTTTCGACAATAATTCTGGGAGCTTCGTTGTTCCATTTGACCTTGAACATGGATGACATGGTATCTAAAGCATCTGCCAACTGAATTTCTTCCCTCAGGATATGTTCAAAGGTAATATCTTCAAAGTACGAGATCAAGGTTAGCACAAGTTCTTTGTAAGGGATAAGATTTAGATATTTTGTATCCCACTCTAGAATTTGACTGATTACCAAAGCTGAGTGTCCATTTAAGCTTAAGAATTTGATTCTTAGGTCAATAGAAGCTTTAAGACCCAAGATGCATGCTTTGTACTCAGCCATGTTGTTGGTACAATCAAAGCAAAGTCTGGTAGTAAAAGGCGTATGGCAACCTTTAGGAGAAATGATCACAACACCAATAATGTTACCTAGTATGTTGGAAGCTCCATCAAAAACCATAGTCCATCGGGATCCATGCTCAGGTACTTCATATAGTCCAGGCTTTTCACAATCTGTAATCAATATGATATTCTCATTTAGGAATTCAAAGTGCATAGATTGATAGTCATCTACATCTTGATGCGCCAAATGATCTGCCAATACACTTTCTTAGATTGATTTTTGTGTGGTGTACTGGATATCATATTCAGTTAAAATCATTTTTCGTCGAGGTACTCTTCCTGGGAGAGTTGGTTTCTCGAAGACGTATTTGATGGGATCCATTTTATAGATCAGTAAAGTAGTATGAGTCAACATATATTGTCTTAGTCGGCGAGCATCCCATGCCAAAGTGCAACAAGTTTTCTCGAGCAGTGAATATCTTGTTTCACAATCGGTAAATTTTTTTCTAAGGTAGTTTATTGCATGCTCTTTTTGACTAGACTCGTCATGCTGCCCCATCACACACCCTATTGAATTCTCTAACACGGTTAAGTACTTGAGCAAAGGTCTTCCTTCAACTGGTGGCATCGGGATTGGAGGTTCTTGTAAGTATTCCTTGATTTTATCAAAAGCCATTTGACATTCGTCATTCCATATGACTACCTGATCTTTCTTCAACAGTTTAAAGATTGGCTCACAAGTAGCAGTCAAATGAGAGATTAATCGGGAAATGTAATTGAGTCATCCCAAGAAACCTATGACCTCCTTATGAGTACGGGGAGCTGGCATTACTTGGATAGCTTTGACTTTTGCAGGAACAACTTCAATACCTTTACCACTAACGACGAAGCCTAGGAGCTTTCCAAACCTTACCCCGAAGATGCATTTGTTTGGATTCAGCCTCAGTTTATACTTTTTCAACCTTTTGAATAACTTGTGCAGATGGTCAAGGTGTTCTTACTCAGTTTGCAATTTGGCTATCATGTCATTAACATAGACTTATATCTCATGATGAATCATGTCATGAAATAAAGCCACCATAGATCGTTGATAAGTTGCGCCTACGTTCTTTAACCCAAAAGGCATGACCTTATAACAGAACGTGCCCCACTATGTGTCAAAACTAGTTTTCTCCATGTCTTCAGGTGCCATTTTGATTTGGTTGTACCCTGAGAAGCCATCCATGAAGGAGAATACTTTGTGCTGAGAAGTGTTGTCAACCAATACATCAATATGTGGTAGTGGGAAGTCATATTTGGGGCTTTCCCTATTTAAATCCTTGTAGTCTACAAACATACGGACCTTACCGTCTTTCTTCGGCACTGGAACAACATTTGAAACCCATTGGGGATACGACGTCACTTCCAAGAAACATGCATTGAATTGTTTCATTACCTCAACCTTGATTTTCTCTGACATATCAGGACGCATGCGATGAACCTTTTTTTTAATCATAGAACAACCCTCTTTCATTGGCAGACGATGAACCATGATATCAGTATATAGCCCTGGCATGTCTTTGTATGACCAAGCAAATACCTCAACATAGTCGTGAAACATCTGAACCAATCTGCTCTTGACACTGTCTTCCAGGTTAGCGCCAATCTTGACTTATTTCTTATCTGCCTCGGTACCTAAATTTATCACCTCGTCCGGCTCTTCGTGCGGTTGGAATTCCTTTTCCTCTTGTATCAGGAGTCTGGAGAGTTCTCCAAGTATCTCACAATCTTCTTCACCTTTGTCTTCAGCTTGATAGATTGGATTTTCAAAGTCATAAATGGCAATAGCAGAATTGTTATCAATGAGATCCAGAGTGGAGGTGGATTTGCAAATGTGTGTGTATGTATGTGTGTGTGCGTGTACGATCACATGGCTATTTGAAAATGCAGTAAAATAAAATAAAGACAAAGAGCGCAAAATTTGAATGCAAAATCGTCCAATGTTTTCATTAAATGAGCATGTGATATATGAAATGACAATCCTTAAAAAATGGGCCATTGTGCCTCGAGCAAGGGACAAGGTTTAAAGTCATTGTTTTAAAAAAAATTACAGACAAACTTCTTAAAGCAATAAAATAGGAAATAGAAATTACTCCTAGATGAAGGAGATTGAGACAAAGTCTTTGGCCTTCCAGTTGTTGAGTCCACCGTCAGTAGTTGAGAATATATAGTCATCCAAGTTACCATCATTATCAGTGTCTTTCAGAGTATTAATTTCATTGTTGCTAATACAGAGAGGTGATCTTCCAGCACGGACATGACATACCTCTTTCAGAGCCTTTGAAGTGAAACCCAATCCAAATTTTTTAGATTTGTAGGGGATATCAGGAAGTTGTCCCCAGATAGTGCAACCTCCATCTTCTACCACAACCCTTGCATCCTTCATGGAAGCCATTCTTGGTGGGTTTTTAGAGACCTCAGGAATATTAACTTTGGCGACAGTAATTGTCGGAGGGATTACCTTAAATGTATGATAAGGGGTTTCAATGAATTCTCCATCCATTTCAACATATTTGAAATAATTTAAATTGTTAACCATATATTCTTCCTCTCCGCAAACTATGATAATATTCCCTTTCAATGTGTACTTCAGCTTTTGATGTAATGTAGAGATAAGCGCACTTTCCCCATGAATCCATGGGCGTCCGAGAAAGCGTGAATAGGCCGGGTGGATATCCATTACATAGAAAGTTGAATTGAATACTTGAGATCCCACCTTGACCAGAAGATCAACCTCTCTATGGACCATCCTCTTTGACCCATCAAAGGCTCTTGCCACAATGTCGCTGGGTTTCAACACCAACCCTTCACAGTCTAATCTATCCAGAGCACCTTTTTGGTAATACATTCAGAGGAACCTGTATCAACTAACACATGCGCCAAAGTAGTGCCTTTGCATTCAATAGAGATGTACAGAGCTTTGTTATGATTCTTCCCCACCAGAGTTATATCTACATCAGAAAAGCCTAAACCATTATCCGCAGTTAGGCTTGCGGCACAATTCTCAAATTGATCAACAATGGTTTCTTGTGGTACATGGGCATTCTTCACAAATTTCAACAAATCTTGGGCATGTGCTTTGGAGCATAATAACAAGGACAACATGGATATCTTAGAGGGTGTCTGCCCCAATTGTCTAACTATTTTATAGTCACTTTTACCAACGATCTTCAAAATTTCTTCCATCTCTTGTTTTGAAGGGTCTTCAATTGTAACATTTTGGGATGGCGCCTCCATCCGGGCAGGCTCAGTTACTTTTTCTTTACCTCGGGCGTCAGTAATTGGCCCATCACCAGGAATATGAATATGTGTTGTAGTAGTTTTTGGAGGAGAGATCTACAGAGAGAAGATTCTTCTTGTCCTAGTGACCTTAATAGTTCCGACAATGTTTGTAATTTCAGGATCTTTATTTTCATTAATCCATGGCTCTTGCTTGACACCATGATAATAAACCTCTGCCCCACAGTTTCATGGAACAACTTTGTCAGAGGAATAGGGGACTGGCCTCAGTGTAGTGATGATCAGGGGACCCACTCTTGGCTCAGCAGGAATCCTTATAGGGCCTCTAGAGGTGATCCTTATAGGAGTATTAGAAATGGTGATTATGGAAACATCTTCAAGTCTTAGTTCTTGAGGTATACTTTCAGGAAAACTCTTCATGGACAAAGTTTTTTCGAATAGAATTTCATAGCTATCAACCAGGCGTTAAATACCCTTCTTTAGCCACATACAACCATTAGTTTGGGAAGCACAATGGTAACAATTTTCAAGTCATCCCAAAAATAAACCGACTCTTAACAGATTCTTCTTAACGATCATCAACGGAGTGATCAAGTCACTTATGGTGAAGACATAGGAAACATCAGCAATAGCATTAATACCTTTACCATGACTGGGAATGGGCGCAATAATCACATTAGGGGTTTCCGAAAGGTTAAACTGAATCACTTTGTTGTCAATAAAATCTTGGATTTTTCTTTTTAGGGCCCAACAATCATTGGTGTCGTGCCCAGGACTATTGGAATGGTATGCACACCTTGCATTTGGGTTATACTTCGGAGATGATGTGTTGGGATTTTGAGGAGGATCTCACAACGTTATCAATTGTGCTTTCAACAAATTTTGTAATGCTTGAGCCAATGTCATATTAATCCTGGTGAATTGTATCCTCGGAGCGTCTGACCTACGCTGATTATTTTATTGTGGTGGTCGTTGAACTGGGGTTGGGTTAGAAATCAATACCGCTCCTACCGAATAATGACAATCATTCTTGATACGACTCCTCTGGCCATAAACAGCATCAATTTCGTTCTTACCAAAAAATGTTTTCTTCACAATACCAGAGGATGCGGCCATCTTTATCTTCCCGCTCTTGATTCCACTTTCAACTCGTTCGCTAGTTAAGATCAGCTTAGTAAACCATGATGAAGAACTCCCAATCAACAAATTAAAGAATGGACCCGTCAGAGTGCCCATAAACATGTCCACCCATTATCGGTCAGTCAAAGGGGGTTGCACCCTTCCAGCCAGGTACCTCCATTTATGAGCATACCCCTTAAAGCCTTCGTTCGAGCCCATAGTCATACTTTGTAATTGCTCGCGAGTTAGTGCAAGGTCATCATTGTATTGGTATTTTCTATAGAAGGCAGTAGCCAAATCCTCCCACGTGTGGATATTAGTACCTTCTAGTTTATAGAACCCTTCCAACTGTGTCCCAGATAAGCTCTCTTAGAAGAAATGAACCCATAACTTCCTATCAACGGTGGGCGGTTGAATCTTGCGGACATATGATCTTAAATGGAGTTTCGGACAAGAGATTCCATCATATTTGGCAAAGACATGAACCTTGAATTTATGAGGAATGACCACCCCAGGGACCAAACCTAAGTCTCCAAAGTCCAAACTAGGAACTTTTTGAATTTCCACAGCCTTGAGTCGGTCTTCCAACTATTTGTATTTGTCATATGCCGGTGGGTACTGCTCATCAGAGTAATCTTCATCATCAGAAATTTGATTATTTCAACCCCCATCCCTGGTGCTTCTAACATCCTCGTCTTGATTGTCATCTTCTTCGGAGGAGACATCATTTGCTTGGGCCAGTCGAGCAGGACCTTTGAACCTCCTTCCCATGTTGAGAATAACAACCCGCTTCTTAGTCTTCTTTTTTGTGACGAGGAGCGTCATCATCTCTTGTTGTCCTTTAGCTAAGTTGAGGAGAGTTTCTTGAAACTATGCGTGTTGAGTCTGCAAATCTTTGACGGTTTTCTCCAGAGCCATCTTATACTGAAATAAACAGTAAAAGCAAGAGGAAACCCGTAACGGAAAACGTGCTTATGAAATGATGTATGATATGCAAATGTAATGTTTTGAAGGACCTTAAGAGATTTAAATTTTCTAGTCAAAAGGGAAACAAAAATAAAAATTGCATTGATAGGTTCAAAAAATTACAACTGCCCTTTGGGCTTACAATAGAAAAATAAAAAGGTCTAAAAGAGATGAAAAAAAAACTCCTAAAACCTAAGACTTAGGTCTCCCACGGACGCTTCCTCTTCGTGTCAATGTAGGCATTCAGGCTTTTCTCCTCGTGATGTTGCTTGGTGAGCTCCAACACTTTCTTCTCGCTTCCATAGAATCGAGCTTCAAAGGTGTCTCATTCTCCCTTGAGTTGAATCCACGACTTATGCAATTCTTCGAGGTCAGTAGGCATGTCAGAATGGATAATGGTATAAGGAATATCCCCCTCAGCAACAGGCTCCACAACTATTGGTAGGATAGCTGGATATGGCATCATGAGGTTTTGAGCGCGAGCTCGCACCCATTTGAGATAAGGCTCCAAAAGGATAGAGTTCTTATGTACCAAAGTCTTGCTATCAATCTTGCTTACCATGCCCCAAGCTCGTACAAACCTTTGACGATAACCTCGAACATCATTCTCGTAGTCGAACACGATACCCTGGATAAGCACGTCATGAGGATAATCCCTTCGAGCATAACTAAACTGTCATAGAGCCACCGAAGGGTTATAAGTGATACCTCCCCTAATGACAAGGAGAGAAACATTAGGGAATTCCCCATAGCGGTTAATGATAGTAACATCTTTCAGCAATCGGGAACACCAATAAATATCTGAATGAGAGAGCGACATCATCCTTTGAGACCACCTCATACCTTGTTCATTCTTCAATACTGATTAGGGAAGGTGCGAAATAAACCACCTAGATAGAAATGGTATGAAACACATAAGAGCCCCTCTCCTCCTCATAGTACAAGTGTGAAGAGAATGCAAAATGCCTCTGAGCAAAGTAGCCACAGGGTTACGAGAAAGGAAGATTTTGACAGCATTCACATCCATGAGTTGGTCTGGATTAGGGAACAATACCAAAACTAAGATTAGAAAAACCAAGACTTCTTCAAAAGCTTGCAAATCCAAAGCATACAAGATTAGCCGAGCCTTCTCTAACAGAACTTATCTAGAAAACCGTTGACTCCACTCCTTGTTTCCCAATTAGCTACAATGTTGGACCGCTTAAAATGTAAGGCTGATGCAATCTCTTCAGGTTATGGATCTTTCTCTAAACCGGTGAAGGGGATTTGATCAAGAACAGGTAGTCTCAATAGTTGAGAGAACTCTTCCATTGTGCATACTAATTGATAATCGGGAAAGGTGAAACAATGATGTACATGATCAAAGAACTGAAAGAGCACACGCATCATGTCTTCTTCAAAGCTTGAGGTAACCAGACGGAGAAGTCGACCATATCTCTTGGTGAATGGAGAATTTTCAGGAACCCTCGATGCTAACTCTTTGAGTTGAGGAGGTACCTTTCCAAAGCTTTTTCGGATGGTATTTCCGCGAGTGGAAGCCATAACCTACAAAACAGAACAAAGATAAATCCCCAGGTCCTTGAAATGGTTAGTGAAAATGCTATGGCATGAAGTCATGATGTTTATAATGTCATGAATAGTTAACCACAAATAAAACACACAAGACCTTAGGCTTAAGCTTACATGGGATTTATAGGTAAGTATCCTCTTGAAGTTTTAGTTGGTTCAACCTGTCCTAAAAGAAGTAACCGGGTTCTAAGGAATATCAATATCATTAATCTTTCTTCATCGGGCATTGTTTCAACATAAGCATTAAACTGCAACTAAAATATCTCGAAAGGCCAATATCAATGAGTGTGGTATCGAGTATCAACCAACTTTAGTCTGCACCAAAGCCAGTTATCTCACTACTTTCTAATGGCCAAGTTGTTTAACTAAGGTTCTATGATCAGTTAGTGCTTTATGACACCACACATCGGCCCCGTATTCTCCTTGATTTAACTCAAGGGACACTAGTACCAACAAATGTGTCACACTAACATAGACATATCTTCAACCATATCAGTCTACACCGTACAGTTTCCACGATCTATTGCTACTTACCTAAAATGCCCCAGATCCGTGTATAGGATCTATACAAGAAACAAACCTAAGCATAACCTCAAAATGTAAAGCATACAATGAAAACAAGTAAAGAAATAAAGGTGATCTAGATCTTAAGGTAACCCCACTTTTAGATTTTCCCCAGCAGATTCACCAGTTCTTAATATGGTGGGAGAACTGACTTGGGTGTTTTGCGTTTTATCGCAAATGTTGCGGATAGGAAGAGTTGCAACCGACTTTTCTTTTATCCAATAAAGGAAAGGGTGAAAAGAACAGGAAATACCTTTTGAGAATTTTCTTGAGTTCGGGGGGTAGGTTATAAAAAAGGGAAGGTGTTAGCACCCTTCATCCGTAGTTATCTACGGGCTCTTAATTGCTAGCTCACTTTGAAATGCTTTGTGTTTTGTGTAAGTTTTAAAATATTTTGAAAATATATTGAAAATGGTAATTTTGTAATGATTCTCATATCGTTGAGAATTTATACAAAATGCTTGTTTTGGAAATATTTTGAAAACACCTTAGTACGACAAACTTTATAATGATTCTCGTATCGTTGAGAATGCGTACAAAGTGTTTGTTTTGAAAATATTTGTTTGGAAAAAGAGTGTTTGAAAAGTTATTTGTTTTTGAAAGTGTGAAGTGCGAAGATTTGTTTTGTGATCAAGAAATTACGAGGAATCTACCTACTCAAAAAGTATTTGTTCTTTTTCTCTTCCCTTAGATAATGATATCCTACCATTAGTTGATAGGGAGCCATATCATTGGATGTGAGGGACATGCGTGGGTCATCGTACAGTCATAGAAGGCAACTTGTAAGATACTTTAGCAATTATTTTAATAAGGGACTAATATTGTTTACCGAAGGCAACATCAAAGGGTCATCGAGGGATTACAATCTTTTAATCGAGGGTCTTTGCTAAAGCATCCCACGTTCGAGGGACATGACTTTTTATATTCGAGGCAACAAGTGTGGGTTACCCTAGAGGTGCATGTGTGCAAAATGTGTTTGATTCAATTATTTGTCTTGGATTAGGGTTGTCTAATGTTTGATTTAAAATCTTGTCATGCAAACCCTAATTACTAACAATAATAAGGAAAGCGATGAATTGCGGAATTTAAATATCCTACGCTATTATAACATTTTGGGAACGGGTGAAGGGGGGGGGGGGGGTTACAAATTTGTAAATGAGGGGAAGAAAGCAATAAAGTCTAATTATATATTACAAACCATTGAATAGTTAATAATTGCGAAATAATAAAATGCGCAAGAATGTGAAGTAGAGGAAAGAAGTTATGTTTGGTGATGTTTTTGATAGAAAAAAGAGTTGGTAATTAACCTAACTAAACTAATTAATTTTAATTACAAGAGAAAATAATTAATTATTTAAAAAAAATCTAAAATCTAAGTTAACTGATATTAAGAAGAAAATAAAATCTAAGTTTAACAATTTTATTTGTGAAATAATTTGAATATTAATGTCAATTTGGAAAAATATTTTAAAGTGTGGAAAATAACAAAATCTAGTTCTAAATATCTTAATTAACAAAAATAAAATAAGTGTTAAAATTAATTGACAAAAAAAACCTAAAACTATTTTTTTATGATTTTTGTTGTTTTGATTTTTAAAGAAAAGAAAATAATAGAAAAGAAAATAATTAAAATAAAAAAGGAAATTAATTGGGTTAAGGTGCTGTAAAAGTAAAATGGGGGTTAAAAAGAAAACAAAACGTTGGGCCCAAAGGAGTTTGTTTTTTGAATCAGAAAAAATAATAACAAAAAAAAAGAAATGGGCCTGGTTGTTACAAGAAATTTGGGGGGTGAGAAATAAAAAATAATCCAGGCCCAAAAACAAGGAAATCTAGGTGCCTGAGGATCCAGTACTGTTGGCTTATGATGATCTATCATGGGGGCACGCATGTGGTGCATTGGATTTGATGGCTGGAAGATATGATGGTGTTGATGAGGGATGCATGGTACGCGCCTCAAGCTGGCATGTAGTGAATCTGCAAGAACAAATTAAGTGAAAAACAAAAGGGTACCACTGGGGCTCGAACCCAGTTCCCTATAGACAAATGACTTAGCACGCGCTTCTTTACCACATGGGTGGCTGTTACATATGATGATAGAACAACAACCGCTAAATATATTTTAAACTCAATCCTGATTTTACTTCATCCTCTACCTCGCGCCAACAACTTCAACACCATTTTTGAATTTTCTAACTTGCTCATTTCTCAACCATTTTCAAAAGTGTAAACATGAAACTTGCTTATTTTCCCCCCACGATTCCAACCATGTAAATAAATTAAGCTACCTCTCAAAGATAAACATGAATTTCTGTTGGTACCAAAATAAACCCTAATTTTTCAGAAAATTCAACTTCAAAATTTGCATCACTCAGGCTATATAAATGAAAAGTAAAGGCATGGTTAGCTTCAGGGCAATGATGTCTACATTTTTCATTCACAAAGTAAACATTAATTATGCTTGTATAGGAAGTTCAAAGTTGGGAAAACTTACCACAAAACTGAAAACCGTGTTTGAAGTTGGAGCACTCCTGGAGGTGTTGTGATGATCTGGATAGCTTCACTGAACTCCCAAGAAGCTATTGCAATGCTTACTTTCGATTGAGAGTGGCTGGATTCTTCTGGAGAAGTCAAGTTGCAAGTTGATGTTTTTGGAAATGGAGGATGATGAAGATGGTGTTACAATTGTGTAGAAAGTGTTTGGATAACCTCTATATGAGTTATAGAATCTTTGTGATTCATTAAAAGTGAAAACGCACGAAGGGATTTGGAGTTTTGTGTTTAAGGTAAGAAGTTGCAACAGTGGAGGATTTGTGTGCAAATGCTGATTTTAAGGAGTTTGAGGGGGTTAGGGGGCTTGTAAACTTGTGTCTTGGATTGCTAGTGACCTCTTTATTTATAGGTAAGAGGTTTGAAAGACTCAAGTAACCAGATTTTCAAAATAACATGTTATGGTTTGGTTGAAGGTGAAAAATCAAGTTGGATGAAAATGGTGGTTTCAAGGATCAAGTACAAGCATGTTATGATGTTTTTTGGGTGCATGAGACTTTATTCATGCTTTTGATCTTTCTTGCAATTAGATATATAAGTTACAAGGCTGAATGCATTGACAATTTGCATAAAGCTTGCTTTTCCAAAAGGGAAGTGTGACCTTTCTTCCTTAAATGACAAGTTAACTTGGACAAAGCTTGAATCACTTGGACAATGGATCAATCAATTATGTAAACACTAAATTATTGAGTGATTTGTAAGTTAGAAGGCCTGCAAAGCAATATTATGCATCATGGTTGAAGATTGGATCATAAGGTTCATCACAAAATGACCTAAAATTCAAGTTTGTGATGCCATCTTCATCTCTTCGAAACTTCTAGCTCAAGAATGATCTCTTCAAGTTATTGAAAATTTTGGAAACTTAAAATGTTGTATAAAACCTTCATTTTGACTACTTTGGCTAAATCAACTTGGAACTTGGTGAAAAATTGCCAAGAAGTTGGGACAAAAATCTGACCAAACTTGTTAAAAATTTCACAAAGTGTTTGGTTAAAAATGTCATGACTTTATGAGCCTATATCTCCTAATCCAAGCATTTTTTGGACATCAACCCTCGAGGAAAAAGTTGTAGAATTCATCAAGATCTGCAACTTTGATGTTGAAAGTTTTCCTTGAATCATTTTGCATCATAGTGAAAAATAGTCATGAAGTAGTGAATTTATCAAGGTAAAAAATACTTATAATTTTTCTAAGTCTTGGAAATGTTGACTTTTTGTTGACATTTATTGACTTTTTGTTGATTCTTGATGATCAAGTTTGATATTTTTGAATGTCTTGATGAATATTGATCTTTGAAATTTAATGTTGACCAAAAAGTCAAAGTTTGACTTTTTTGTGTGTCAGTTGACTTTTCATCAATTGATCCAAATTTTAACTATCAAATACTTGATCTTTGAGGATGTTATAAGCCATGCAATTAGGTAAAGATATTGTGTTTGAGTCCTTAAGATCATGCTTCAAGTCATTAGGTCATGTACTAGGTCAAAAGTCAACAATCAGTCATTCTCATTCAAAACCCCAATTTTTACAATTTTGCCTCTTTGATGATTTGAGTGCTTTTATTGAGGAATTATGATCAACCCTTAATAAATTAATGAATATGACTTCAAAATGTTTATGTTGGCCAAAAATATTGAAGTTTGACTGTATGTTGACCATAATTGACCTTTTTACCTAATACAGCTAATTTTCAATCATCTGAGCAATTAATTGAGAAAATTTGTGATGCAAGACTTGAAAATTGGTATGAGCATTCTTGGAGACCTATAATGAACCATGATAGTAACTTTTGGAATTAGAAGTCCAATTTTCTTTGATAAAATCAAAACCCTAATTGTGGACTCAATGCTTTGGAGGTGAGCTTGTCTGATCAACTCTTGAGCATCCTTGAGCATTTGAGAACCTTTGTGAGAAATGTCTTGAAGAAAAGGGAGGGAAAATTTTGGGGTACAACAACCGGGTAGTAAGGAATTTCAAGTATAGAAATATCATCCTTAGGGACTACCTTTTCCATCTAGAGAATACCTTCATCCATCAACTTTTGAATAACACCCTCCAGCTTAGTGCACTCTTCTGGATTAGACAAACACTGTAAACAGAAATCATGAAGTTCTTGCAAATCCTCATGTTGAAACAAATGATCTCTCACAAGTGCTAGTGGCATCTGAATCTCATTCACATGGGCCATCAATTCTTGCCCGTCATTAAACGCAATAGCATTGGATTTTGCCCCATTGTGAGGAGGCATAGGATTATTCTGAACATTCATACCAATGTGGGTAAGGCTTATCTCATTAGCATCCAGAAGGTCTTGAACCTTATATTTCAATGATATACATTTCTAAATCGAGTGGCCTAGGGCCCCCGAATGTAATTCACAATACGCATTTGCATCATATCCCCTTGGGATATTCTCTGGTTGAGGACTGAGCTCACGGAGCTGAACCAACTGACTAACAAGTGACCGCAGAGTAGTTAAGCATATGACTTGGGAATTTGATCCAACGTTCTTTCAGGGTACCTCTGTTGTCTCTATTGACCCCTTTGCCCTTGAGGACTTTGATTCTACTGTGTAATTCCAGGGAGGTGCATACTGTTGTTGCGGAACAATAACAAGAGTTGGGTAGTACGGAAGCTGAAAAACAACCTTCCCTTTGTCGACAGATACATTACTTGACCCACCTTCCTTCTTCTTAGAAAAATCGGAATATGGATTCTTAACATTACCAGAATAATTGTTGTAAGTACCAGATGCACCTGAAATCATACCAACCTTAACACACATCTCAATACGTTCCTCGATAATAGCCATCTAAGAAAGAATCTGAAGTACTGCCAAGCATATGTTGAAGATAAGGACCTCGTAGGGTATTTATGAACATATCAACCAACTCACGGTCTAGGAGGGGAGGTTAAACCCTCGCAGCTAGTCTATGCCACTCTGGGCGTACTCCTTAAAAGATTCACCAGTCTTCTGTGACATGCTCCGAAGATGAGCACAGCTAGGTGCCATAGCAGTGTCATAGTGATAATTATTTAGGAAAGAATCGGAAAGTTCTCCATAAGTGTTAACATGAGTCCTCTTGAGTTTCATATACCACTCTAAAGGAGCCTCAATTAGGTTGTCCTGAAAAAATGCATAATCAGCGGTTCCTTATCAGCATAGGCAACCATTCTCCTATAGTAAAAACAGAGATGAGTTTCTGGACAAGGGGTTCCCTTATATTTGTCAAATTATGGAACCTTTAACTTCATAGGAATAACAACCTCGGGAACCATACACATCGCAACAGTGTTGAAACCGGGCTTCTTGGAAGTCTCCATAGCCTTAAGGTGTTCTTCAAGAGCATGATACATTTTGGCAGTTTTAGATAAGTTAGTAGTAAGATCATTTTGAGGGTCATAGAGATCAATAACATTATGATGATCATCTATTATAACCTGAGGATTCCTTTTAGGAGTCCCCCTATTTGCAGTCTTAGGTCCCCCATTCTAATAAGTAACAACATTGTCGACAAGTTTGGCGACATTCTGCCCGAGTTCTTTCTGCCCCTGAATAAAAGCATGGATAATCTCCATAAGCTGATTCATTTTTCCACCATAGCGTCCATGTCCTTATGAAGTGCATTCTGGTTCTTTTTAAACGGTTCCATGATTCTTTGTTGTTTAGCTTGAGTGTGGTATGGATGTAGAGAAGTCGTCTTGTAAAATTTGTTAAGAAGAAGTAGAACCAACAAATAAGAAGACCATTCTAAATAGACCTGTAACATATGAAATGCATGATATGTATGATATGTTAATAATTTCCAGAGTATTTAAGAGTATTGTCAGCTATCCAGAATAACAAGCAATATTGTAAGCAAAACAGGCAATAATCAAGAAGAGATATAGACAACACTACTTTTAATTCAAGAAGAAACTTCAGATCAAATAAGTTCGTACAAGATAGTTGGAAAAGTACATAATGAAAAGATAAAAATCCCGACCAACAAGCTTGGAGGCGATCATACAACAAGAGAAAATAACAATAAAAAAAGTAGGATCCCTCATATCTGTGCAATACAAAGGCCCTTTGTGTATAAAGTATTAAGTACTATAGTCTTTGGTTTCTTTGAAAAATTCTTTGGTATTCTCCCAATATCTCTATCTTGTAAAGCTTTCAATGACAACATCTTTTTTATACAGATACGCCTAGAGATACTGGGATAAATCAATCAGATTTTTGCATTCTTTGCACTCCGGAAGCGGAATTGGCACATGAGCATTCTACACTTCTTCTAGCTGAAATATGAGTCTTACATTCTCTTGCATCACACAAATCATCTGGTATTTATGTCTCTGATCTTTGTCCAACCTGACACTCTTGATTTGTCTTTCTAATGCTCTGGTCTTTTCTTTGTACTTGGCTTCAGATGTCCAGAGCTTTACACATTCTTGTCGCTTCTTCTCGGCATCCTCAACAATTTTCTTGTAATCTTCAGCAGACACAAAAGCATTTTCTTCTACCCAAGTCTCTTTTTAGCTTTCTTAACTTTAGAAGTCCCCTTATTAGTCATCTTGAGTTTGTGAACCAAGTCCAATATATCTTCTCTGGCTTCATAAAACTTCATCCTCGACTCAGGGTCTTTATGGCAAAGTTTTATGTTTTCAACTTGGACTTTCTTTTACTCCTCAGTAGTCATATATTCATATAGGACAAGAGGTGGTTTTTCATATAACAGATTCTCCATTTGAAATGGAAACAGAATGGTCCCCACTCTTTCTTTGACCCACTCAATATAAGGAGCTATGGCAATTGCAACCTTCTTCCATATGGAGTCTCTGTATCTTTTGTGAATATTTTTCCAGGCATTCTCTATTATCCGTAAAAACTCCAGTTTCTCTCCCTTCCCAAAATACACATGTGATACGGTGGGAGAATTGACTTGGGTATTTTGCGTTTTATCGCAATTGTTGCGGATATCAAGAGTCGCCATCGACTTTTCTTTTATCCAATAAAAGAAAGGGTGAAAAGAACAGGAAATACCTTTTGAGATTTTTTCTTGAGTTCTGGGGGTAGATTATGAAAAGGGAAAGTGTTAGCACCCTTTTCATCCATAGTTATCTACGGGCTCTTAGTTGCTAGTTCACTTTTTAAAATTCTTTGTTGAAATGTGTTTGTGATTTATTTTGAAAATATTTTTGAAAAGAGCCTTTATTTAGGAGAACTTTATAATGATTCTCGTCTCTATAAGAATGTATACAAAGTATTTAACTTTTGAAAATATTTCATTGAAAGTGTTGGTGTGTTTGAAAATTGTTTTGTCTTGAAATGTTGTGAGCAAGCAACTATGAATGTTCTACCTACTCAAGAGAAATCTTTGTTCTTTTTCTCCTCCTTTAGATAGTGTTATCTTATTATTAATTAGTAAGAAGTTTTATCATTGGATGTGAGGGGAGGGCGTGGGTCGTCGTACAACTATAGAAGGTAACTTATGAGACGCTTTAGTAATTTTAGTAAGGGACTAAGATAGTTTTAACGAAGTCAACATCGAAGGGTCATCGAGGGACTACGATCTTTTTTATCGAGGGTCTTTGCTAAAGCGTCCACATGCGAGGGGCATGACTATTTTTCTGAGGCAACAAGCAAGGTTACCCTAGAGCTGCGCATGTGAAAAGTGTGTTTGATTTAAGTGTAATTTGTCTTGATTAGGGTTGTCTAGCGATTGATTTTAAATCTTGCTATACACGCCTAATTACTAAACAATATAAGGAAATGCAGTAAAGTGCAGAAAATAAAGTTTTACGCTATTTCAATGCTTCGGGAATAGGGGTACAAATTTATGAATGGAGGTGAAGTAAAAGCCTAGTTAAACTATTTACAAACTGTAAGCAATTACAATAATTGAAAAAAATACGAAAATAGTAAACTACGAGAAAATGAAAAGAGAAAGAAAATTGTTCTTTTTCGTTTTGGTATGATGAATAGAGATATATTTAAAATAAAAGTTATTTAGATTAAATTAAAATGCTAAGGTTATCAAAATTCTAAAATTGACTAAATTAAATCTAAACCAAATTAATTTTAAGGTTATTAAATAACATCTAAACTAATTTAAATATAAACTAAATTAATTATAAAAAATGCTAATTTAAATCTAAACTAAGTTAATAATAAATTTACTAATTTAAAGTTTGACTAAATTAATCTTAAGATTGCCAACTTAAATCTAAATTAAAATCAAAATTCTAAAATTACTAAACTATATCTAAACTAACTTAAATGTAAACTAAGTTAATTATAAAATTCTAATTTAAATCTAAGCTATTATAAAAATATTACTCTAAACAAAATTAATCCTAAAATTTGCTAAAAGTACATCTAAACTAATTTAAGTGTAAACTAAATTCATTATAAAATTACTAATTTGATCTAAACTATATTAATAATAAATTAACTAAAATTATATCTAAAATAAATTAATTCTAAGATTACTAATCTAAATTTAAACTAAACTACTTATAAAAGGAGGTGTAAAACAAAATAATCGGTGGAGCAGCAAGGATTTGCGGATTGGGCTTGGGATGCTTGTTAAGTGGAGGCCCAATGTATTATTGTTTCAACAAAGAGTGTTAAAAATGGGATAAAAAAATGGTGGACCTGGGCCGAACCGGGTGGACCCAAGGTCCACCCCTCTCTTCTAATTGACAAACGGGTTTGAAAACCCTAAAAGCAAAACAAAACAACACTCTTTAACTTTCTCTCCATACTCGTTCTCTTTTATCAACTCACGCTTGCCTTCTCTTTGCTATCTCTCTGTCTCTCTCCATTTTCACTAGATTATTATTGAAAACAAAACTCTAGAATCTCTCGCTTTTAATCGCTCGCGGTGAACATACACAACACCTTTGTCCCCAAATCATAAACCTGGCTTCAAATAACACCATCCATGGATAGCTAACGAAGATTCAACAAGATAAAACAACAAGAATCATGCACAAATTTGAAAATTCAACACAAAAAAAAAACATACATAAGGGCAAGTATAACAGATGGAAGTTTTCGAAAAGAAGATACCAATTCAGACTGCTATTCAGAGGCGTTGATCCTTCATAGGTAAATTACTACTCCCTTTTTTTTGCTTTACAATTTGTTATTTTGGTTGTATTGATCCTTTACGCCGGATGCGTGTTGACTTGCTACTGTGTTGCTATGGTTTCTGTTGTCGTTGTTTAAGTCCGAACTTCTGAATTCGTTTTATGGGTTGGTGTTACAGTTCAGATTTGCAGGTGGATGTGAAAGCTTCGATTGGATAGGATGGATGGATGAGGTTATAAATTAATTTGAAGTCTGATGGAGTGTTTATCATTGTTGGAAGGAAGAAAATTTTTAGCAGTAAGTTGTTTCTTTAAAACTTTTGCTCAAGAGTGTTACTACTTTTTCTTGATTTCTCTCCCAATTTTATGTGTTCCTGTGTGTTTTTTTTATGAGAGATGCAGGGAGATTGAATGGTGTGGGAATATAAGGTTTGGTGTTGGTTACAGTGATGGTTTTGACAGGGAAGTTTTTGGTTTTTGAAGGGTTTTTGGTTTGAGGAAAATGATGACTAAAAAAAAAGGGTTTGTATGATAGCTGCGATTTTTTGTATATATTTTTCTCTGTTATATTTATGTTATATAAGCTAGATAGTGAGAAAAATGAGGGGAAAGGTTTGGTGATATTAAACATATATGATATGTTGTATTATAACTTTTGGATGCAAGTTTTTTTGTTAGCTATTTTGTGTAAGTTTTGGACAGGTTTGGACTGTTGTATTTGGATTGTTTGGACTGCTTTTGACAAAAATTGTGCAGGGCAGTAGGTATTACTTTTTGGACTATTTTATGGTATGTTGAGTTGCTGTAAATTTGTGATCTTCTCATTTTTATCGATTTGCAAAACTTGATTTTTACACCTCTTTCTTTTTGTGAACCAAAATTATTTTTTATGATTTGCAATTGGAACATGGCCTGTGATTTAAAACTTTGAAATCTGATTTGTAAATTTATGAGGCTTTGAATTGGGCTTAGCACATGATTGAATGACCCTCTAAATTTTTGATTCCGAACATAAACCCCCATGATGAGTCTAAGAAAAAATCTTCGAAAAACTTGTTTTTATGCTCAATGTTTCATGTTGCTTGCTGACCAATTATTTTTCTTTTGTTTTCATGTGATGATTGTTGATTTGAAGGTAAAGAAGGCAAGGAAAGGTTGAAGAAGGGATGGTGGATAGCGTGAATCTTGGAGTATAAAGATAGGCGAATCAAGTCCTCTTCTGGTTAGATTTATTTCTTCCAGTTAAAGATAGGCGAATAAAAGAACTCTTCTGGTTAGATTTATTTCTTTCAGTTAAAGACAGGCGAATCAAATAACTCTTCTGGTTAGATTTAGTTCTTCCAGTTAAAGACAGGAGAATCAAATGCCTCTTCTGGTTAGATTTAGTTCTTCCAGTTAAAGACAGGCGAACAAAGACCTTTTCTGTTTAGATTTAGTTCTTCCGATTAAAGACAGGCGAACAAAGACCTCTTCTGGTTAGATTTATTTCTTCCAGTTAAAGACAGGTGAACAAAGACCTCTTCTGGTTAGATTTATTTCTTCCAGTTAAAGACAGACGAACAAAGACCTCTTCTGGTTAGATTTAGTTCTTCCAGTTAAAGACAGGGGAACAAAGACCTCTTCTGGTTAGATTTAGTTCTTCAAGTTAAAGACAGGCGAATCAAACACCTCTTCTTGTTAGATTTAGTTCTTCCAGTTAAAGACAGGCGAATCAAAGACCTCTTCTGGTTAGATTTAGTTGTTCCAGTTAAAGACAGGCGAACAAAGACCTCTTCTGGTTAAATTTAGTTTCATCCAGTTAAAGTCAGACAAAGAAAGACCTCTTCTGGTTAGATTTATTTCTTCCAATTAAAGACAGGCGAACCAAGACCTCTTCTGGTTAGATTTATTTCTTCCAGTTAAAGACAGGAGAACAAAGACCTCTTCTGGTTAGATTTAGTTCTCCCAGTTAAAGATGGGTGAATCAAAGACCTATTCTGGTTATATTTAGTTCTTCCAGTTAAAGACAGGCGAACAAAGGCCTCTTCTAGTTAGATTTATTTCTTCCATTTAAAGACAGGCGAACAAAGACCTCTTCTGGTTAGATTTAGTTCTTCCAGTTAAAAACAGGTGAATCAAAGACCCCTTCTGGTTAGATTTAGTTCTTCTAGTTAAAGATAGGCGAACAAAGACATCTTCTGGTTAGATTTAGTTCTTCCAGTTAAAGACAGGCGAACAAAGAACTCTTTTGGTTAGATTTATTTCTTCCAGTTAAAGGCAGGAAAACAAAGACCTCTTCTGGTTAGATTTAGTTCTTATAGTTAAAGACAGCCGAATCAAAGACCTATTATGGTAAGACTTATTTCTTCCAATTAAGAACAGGCTAAACAAGGACTTTTTTGTCACCATAGATGACATCTGTAAGCCCATCTCCGACAAATCTCCATCATCTCTCCAAATGGCATCTTTAAGCCCATTCCCTATGCAAACGATTGACGCATAATTGAGTGCAAATTTCTGGACACTCTAGTGTTCAATCATCTTATACCTTCAAGTTACGAACGACAACATGTCATACTCTCTTTTTAGGTTTAAGAAGATTGAACAGGGGTAGCTGTTGTACCCCAAAATTTTCCCTCTTATTTCTCAAGAATTTTCTCACCAGAGTTCTATTGGGTCAAGATTGCACAAGGTTTGATCAGCTCAAGATACTTCGTCAACACTGATGACTCAAAACTAGAGTTTGAATTTGCACAAGCACAATTGGAATTTTAATTCTCCATGTAGTTTCCATGAATCATTTTGGGCTCTCATGCGTCAAATCAAAGAAGAGCAAGGTGGTTTTATTCCTATGCTTCGATTGGGCATTTTACGTCTTTTGAGCAAGCTTTATTCCTATGCTTCGATTGGGCATTTGGCTTTTTTTGATAAAACTTGATTCCTATTCTTCAATTGGGCATTTGAATTATTTTGATCAAGCTTGATTCCTATGCTTGGACTGGGCATTTGGCTTCTTTTGTGAAGTAGGAAAGCAATCCAAAATTCCTTTCATTTTGACTAGGCCATTGAGATCATCTTGCCTACTCAAAGTGGTATATTTAGCAGAAGATAGCCCATTCGAAAGACATGCCATTGGTGGGAACATTTAGTTTTGTCTGCCCTTGAGTTTTGTCGAAGGTTGGAACTACGTGATCAAAGCAAAAGGACTTAAAGTGGTATATTCAGCTGAAGATGGCCCATTCGAAAGACTTGCAATTGGTGGGAACAATTAGTTTTTCCTACATTTGTGTTTGGTCGAAGGTTGGACCTTCTTGATCAAAACAAAAGGATCCAAAGTAGTATATTCAGCTGAAGATGGCCCATTCGAAAGACTTGCAATTGGTGGGAACAATTAGTTTTGCCTGCTTTTGAGTTTGGTCGAAGGTTGAACCTACGTGATCAAAGCAAAATGACTCAAAGTGGTATATTCAGCTGAAGATGGCCCATTTGAAAGACTTGCAATTGATGGGAACAATTAGTTTTGCCTGCTTTTGAGTTTGGTCGAAGGTTGGACCTACATGATCAAAATAAAAGGACACAAAGTGGTATATTCAGCTTAAGATGGCCCATTCAAAAGACATGCCATTGGTGGGAACATTTATTTTTGTCTCCCCTTGATTTTGGTTGAAGGTTGGACCTACGTGATCAAAGCAAAAGGACTCAAAGCGGTATATTCAGCTGAAGGTGGCCCATTTGAAAGACTTGCAATTGGTGGGAACAATTAGTTTTTCCTGCTTTTGAGTTTGGTCGAAGGTTGGACCTACGTGATAAAAAAAGGATTCAAAGTAGTATATTCAGCTGAATATGGCCCATTCGAAAGACTTGCAATTGGTGGGAACAATTAGTTTTTCCTACTTTTGAGTTTGGTCGAAGGTTGGACCTACGTGATGAAAACAAAAGAATTCAAAGTAGTATATTCAGCTGAATATGGCCCATTCGAAGAACATGCAATTATAGGAGACATTTAGTTTTGTTTGATTTTGAGTTTGGTCTAAGGTTGGATCTATGTAGCCAAAATGAAAAGACATAGTATTCGATTCATGGCATCAAGTTGAAGACAAAATCCATAGGCCAGGCTACGTGATCTTGCTTTTCACGCCTCAAAATTGTGCCTCACTCTATAATTAATTGTTTACACAATTAAATTAAACTCTTACCCAAGTGTTTTCCAAGCCAACTTTCCCTTAATGGCATAAAGTTATCATTGCCATTTTTAGAAAAGCTTTTTGAGCCTTGCGCCTATCCCTTCTGAACACATATCCCCTATGAACTAGAAGCAACATGTCTAAGGCCTCAAAACAACTTCAGACCATGCTTGTATAACACCTTGAAACTTGTTTTCCACTTTTTCTTCAAAAAAGCAAGTCCACCTTTAAACCCTACAACATAGAGATCCCTTGTGTAAAACACCTATAACCTTTTCTCTATAAATATAGAGACCATTTGCAAATCAAAAGGCCCAGTTTTACTTGTTGTGTGAAAAAAATCCTCAAATACTCCCAAACTCTCAAAAAACTCATAATCTCCATCCAAAGCCACATTGCTTGTCATTTTTGGCTTTTGAAGAACCAACGCCAGAATCCTTCGAGTGTCTCCTATTTCTTCCTTTTGAACACCATCCACACCACATAAAGAGAGAGATTACTAGCCCAAATATCAAACACCTCCTTGTGTTTCTTTTGGTCTTTCGATTCACCAAGCCTCCATATACCAGCTCTTCGATTCAAGTAATTTTCAAAGAAAAGTAGCAACTGGAATAGCTTCAAGGAGTTTGAAGAAGGCTTGATCAATCATCAAACTGTTCCTTGAGGCTCTGTCGAAGTACCTCAAGTTTCACTCCAAGAGGTAAATTTTCTTAAACTTGGAACTTCTAATTCAATCATCATTTGTATATACATTAAAAAGAAAAAATGTAGATATCATGTCTAGGAAGTTGACCATGCTCTTAGTTTCAATTATCATTACTTATACATTGAGAACTTCAACTCTGACTAGTTAGGCTTTGATTTTAGCACCAAAAATTTGTGCTAACCTCTGATCTGTAGCTTTCGAAAGTTACATAGTTAGATGTGTATTCAAATTTTAGTCAGGTTTGATATTTAAACTGTTGTACCCCAAAATTTTCCCTCTCATTTCATCAACATTTTCTCAATCACAAGACTCTTGGAACTCAAGATCAAGCTAGGGTTTGCTCTGCTCAAGACACCTCCTTGCACTGTTAACCTAAATTAGGGTTTGAGTTTTCACAGGGATATTTTGACCTACAATGCCCAAAGTTACTTTCATACTTCATGTTGGACTCACAAGTTTGTCCATACCAAGTCTCAAGCCTTGATTCAAATTTTTGCCCAGTCAATTGGACAGTTGACCTAGAAATCAACTGTATTGGGGAAAAAGTCAACTGTGGCCAATTGGAAGTAAAACCTCATGAAATTTGACCCACATCAAACATTATGAACTCATATGAATCATTTGATCAAGTTTGGATCACAATTCCACAAGAAATTTGATCAGATCACCAAAAGGGCAAAATGGTCATTTTTAGGGTTTTGACTGCACAAAGGCAATTTTTGACTATTTGACCTAGCCAATGGCAAATCAAGCTCACACATGGAATCAAGAACTCAATGACATTGTCTTGACCCATTCAACAAGTTCAAAAGATCTCAAATGCATAGGATTGACAGATGAATTTTTCAGTCAACTGATCAAAATTTGACTGTACACTAAAAAGTCAAACTTTGACTTTTTGGTCAAAATCAAGTGCCAAGGGTCATTTTTCATCAATACATGTCAAATTATGAGACTTGTTCATCAAGAAACCCAAAAATGTAAATTAGGGTTTAAAATGGAAAAATTTCATAACTTAGAAATTTTCTAAGTTATGAAATTTTCTTATTTTTTCCTAACTTTGTCCCATTTTTTCACCAAGATGCAAATTGATTCAAACGAAACTTGAAACATGAAATTTGTAGTCCATCACAAAGTATATAACTTTGATTCACAAAGTTTTCTCAAAAGAGGCTTTTATCTCAAGTTATGATTTTTGGAACTAGGGTACCTAAAATATTTAACTTAGAGAAAATTTGCCCTAATCTAGGCAGGATTTTGACCCATCTTCTTGGCCACTTTTCACATAGTTCCACTTGGAGTTTCAAGTTTCATTTCAAAGATGGATTATAGTACATTTTCCAAGCTTTCCAAATTATCCAAGAACTCCTCACACACCTTTGTGGTTAGAAATAATCGAATGGTCTTTGAGAATTTTCCAAGTTTGCATTTATATTAATCATGCTAGGAGAATTTTGTTCATGAACTTTCTGAAAAAGCTAGGTTAAGAATTAGGGCCAGAGAAATTCTCTATGGTCTTTGAGAGTTAGCTTAAGTTTTTTATATGGTTGAATTCGTTGTTTGATGCTCTACAAATTTCATGTTATGAGTTTTGTCAAAAAATCAAAGAATCAGGAGATAACTATTGGTGTACAGAACGTGCGTTTTTGTGAACAAGAGGAAGAAGATGAAGTCTGACTGGGCTGGGCCTGGTTGTTTTTACTCTTTACACATGCATTTTCAGTTTACACCCCCCTGTCCCATTTATTTGTACATTGGTAATTTTTGCATTTTCATTTTATTTTTGATTTTGATATTTTATTTTTTAACATAAAAATACTTAAAAAATTATTTTCATAAATTTTTGCATTTATTTGGAATTTATTTTAATTATTATTAGTATAAAAATATAAATAATTTATTTTCTTTTTATCAAAAACCTAAAGAATAATGTAAAATATGTTTATTTTCATTTATCATTTTTTATTTACATTTGAAAACATTTTCTTGAATATACATCTTTTTTGTAAATGATTAATTTTTATTTTTATATATTTAATATGTTTAATATATATATATATATATATATATATATATATATATATATATATATATATATATATATATATATATATATATATATATATATATATATATATATATATATATATATATATATATATATATATATATATATATATATATATATATATATATATATATATATATATATATATATATATATATATATATATATATATATATATATATATATATATATATATATATATATATATATATATATATATATATACTTTATTTTATTAAATAATTAGCACAAATATACAAAAATATTACATTTTTATTTTTATTAATATTTTGCACTAAAAATATCTTTTTTTTTGCAATTACTTTTTTTTTGTATAAATTAATATATTACTGTATATAATTAATAAATAATACTATTTATTTAAGAATTAGGGTTTTTTCCCTAAATAACAAAATAATTAAAAATTGACTTTATTTTTATTTTTATTTACACTTCACATTAAAAAATACTTTTTCATATATAAAAAACATTTTTTTCAAAATACATTTTATTTGACATTTATTTGTTGTATTTTATTTAATTATTGTACATTCAAATATTGTATCTTGTACATTCAATTTGGTTGTAATAGTAATTTAGGGTTTAATTTCTTGCAAAATAATCCCCAACTCAAATTTGTACCCCCCTCCCTATATCATGTTGTAATAATGTAGGATTTAAATTCTCGCACTTTTAAATGCTTCCAATTATGCCATGCTTATACTTAGGGTTTGTATGCAAAAAAATCAAATTAACAAATAGCTTGACCTAATTTAAGATAACAATGCATGAAAAACAAACACAATGCACACTTGCACCCCTAGGGTTACAATCCACTTGTTGCCTTCAAAAATGGGCCATGGTTGCATGTCAAGTAATTTGGCAAAACAAAACAAAACAAAAGATCATAGTCCCTCGATGACGCTATCTTAGGTTGCATAATCAAAATGATCAAGTCCCTCAAGAAAATTGCTAAAGATACTTGACACTATTGCTATCATGGTCTATACGATGACCCGCGCCTATCCCGTTAACATCCTAACACAAGGTTGTTCACCAAATACAATGGTGAAACGACACTGTTAAAAGGGTTAAAAAACATAAGAAAGATCTTTGAGTAAAATAGGGTAGATAGCTCTTAGTTACTTGATTAAGCTTGCAAAAACATCCTTGCTATTTTTCAAAACACACTTCGCAACACAACTTCAGAACCCTACTTTCAAACATTGAAAAGTTTTCAAAAGACAAAAACACCTTTGTATACATTCAAACAAGAATCATTACAAAGGTTGCCATAACGATGGCCTCTTTTCAAAACATCTTTCAAAATCACACACAAAGCACCATTTCAAACAATTGCAAAGCAAAGCAAGTGATCTAAGTAAGTAACTAAGAGCCCATGGATAACCATGGATAGAAAGGGTGCTAATACCTTCCCTTTCTATAATCTAATCCCCGAACCCAAGAAAACATATCAAAGGTCTTTCATGTGCTTTTTGACCTTTCCTTAGGATAAAATAAAAAGTAGGTGGCGACACTTGCTAAACCGAAACATTTGCGAACACAAACGCGAAATCCCAAGTCAGTCCTCCACCCGGATTTGGGAAACATTCATAGGTATATGGCAATACGTTGTGGAAACTGTGTGGGGTATACCGACATGGTTGAAGCAATAACTATATTAGTGAGATATATTTGTGAGTAACGGTAGCCTTTGAGTCAATCAAAGAGAATACGGGGCCGCTGAGTGATATCATGAAGCACTAATGAACTCTTAGAACCTTACTTGACCACCTTGGCCTTTTATTAGGGGTAGTGAGATGACCGGATTTGGTGCAGTCCGAAGTTGGTAGATACTCGATACTACACTCATTGAGGGTTGTTTTCTTGGAATATTTTGGTCGCTAGTTAAGTGGCTAAACCAAAACAATGAACATAGAAAACAATCCAGTGATATTGAGCTCCTTAGAACCCAATTACTATTTATAGGACAAGTTTGAGCCAACAAAACTCAAGAGGGTACTTACCTATGAAACCTCATGCAAGCCTGAAACTAGGGTTTTGTGTGACTTGCTTGTACATGTGCTTGTGCATACATCATAAACATCATAAAGCATCATATGCATCCACTAACCATTTCAAGGGTTTGGATCTTCATCTTTGTTCTTGTTTTGTAGATCATGGAATCTCTTCGCAAGAAAACAATTCAAGTCAACCTTGTGAGAATCCCTCCTCAACTCAAGGAGCTTACTTCCTGGATTCCAGAGAAATCTCTCTTCAGTGAAAGACATGGTAGACTTCTCAACATGGTCAACACCAACATTGAAGAAGACATGGTGAAAGTTCTCTTCCAGTTCTTTGACCCCCTACACCACTGTTTCACATTCCCTGATTATCAATTGGTGCCTACTTTGGAGGAATTTTCTCAACTCTTGAGAATTCCTATTCTTAATCAACTACCCTACAACGGTACAGAAAAAGAACCAAAGCCTGAAGATGTTGCTCAAGCATTACACTTGCAACCATCTGACATCTAGGGGCATTGGGAAACCAGAAGTGGTGTCAAAGGCTTCTTGCCAAAGTTTCTGTTTGAGAAGGCACAAGACTGTTGGAATTATCTTGATCTAAAAGCCTTTGAAGAGATTGTGGCACTCCTCATCTATGGGTTGGTCTTGTTCCCAAACCCTGATCAGCTTATAGATGTGAATGCTGTCAAGATTTTCATATCCAGGAATCCTATACCTACATTGCTTGGGGACATCCTACACTCATTTTACAAACGAACAATGAGGAAAAGAGGTGTTCTCATGTGTTGTACTCCTCTCCTAGAAAGGTGGTTTATTTCTCACCTTCCACAATCAGTTTTGAAGAATGAGCAGTGTTTAAGGTGGTCACAATGATTGATGACCTTCACACATTCTAATGTACATTGGTGTTCTCGGTCCAGAGAAAATGTCATCATCATTGATCGTTGTGGGGAATTCCCTAATGTCCCACTACTTGGCATTTGGGTAGGCATCACCAACAACCCCTGTCTAGCTTTGAGACAATTTGGATATGCTCAGGGAGATGGCCCTCATGACATGCTGATTCCGGACCTAGTTTTTGACTTCGACAACGATGCGCAAGGACTTCGACAAAGGTTCATCAGAGCTTGGAGGATGACTAACAAGGTGGATAGTAAGACACTGGGGCACAAAAATTCCATCCCCCTTGAGCCTTACCTCAAGTGGGTACGAACCCGCTCCCAGAATCTTATAATGCCATACCCTCACATTCTCCCCTTGATCAAAGAGCCTGTTATGGAAGGAGAGGTTCCATACACCATCCTACATCCTGACATGCCAACATAATGGGAAGAAATGCAAAAGAGTTGGATCCAACTCAAGGAAGAACGGGATACTTTTGAAGCCAGCTTCTATGCCAGTGAGAAGAAGGTTTTGGAGCTTACCCGCCGACTTCACGAGGAGGAAACTCTCAACACTTACATCTCTCCAAAGAGGATGCGCAATGTCTTTTTACATTAAGAATTTTGTATTATCTCGCCCATGGGGCACTTATGTACTAACAAATTTCTTCTTAATATGACGTGTGTTCTTTTTGTTTGCAACAAATTTGAATTTCTGAACCCTTGAATACATTACATGAATAACATACCATTCATCATATGTATAAACAGGTCTTCACACCAGGTTTCCTTATCTTTCTGCTGTTTATTTCAGCCAGATGGATTTGGAGCAAACGGTAAAGGATCTACAGGCACAAAATTCATAGTTCCAGCAACTCCTCATAACCTTGGCAAAGGGTCAAGAGGACCTCAAAGTTTTGTTGGAGAAGAATAAAGAGAAAAAGAAAAAGAGACATGGGGTGGCCACCTTTGGAAGAAGATTTGAGAGCAATGCTAGGAAGGTTCTTGAGTTCCCCTCAACGTCTGACGAAGGGGCCAGTAAAGGGAAAGGGACTGTTGTGCCTTCTGAATCCGAGGTTGAAGAGGAGGAAGAGGAAAAAGACGAAGACTACTCCGAACAACAGTATCCACCAGCGGATGATAAATATAAGAACCTTGAAGATAGACTGGCAGCTATGGAGTTGCAGAGGGTGCCCGAATTGGATTTTGAAGAACTAGGGCTGGTAGCTAGGATTATTATCCCTCCCAAGTTCAAGGTGCCGACATTTGCCAAGTATGACGGTCTGTCATGCCCAAAGATGCACTTGAGATCGTATGTCAGAAAAATCCAACCCCACTTATCCGATAAAGACCTCTGGGTACACTTTTTCCAAGACAGCTTGTCTGGCACGCAGTTAGACTGGTTTTATCAACTCGAGAGATCAGAGGTTCACAATTGGGAAGACTTGGAAGCTACTTTTTATCGTCAGTATCAATATAATGCTGATTTGGCGCCCACTCGTACTCAGTTACAAAGTATGGGGATTGCTTCCAATGAAGGGTTTAAAGAGTAAGCCCAGAAGTGGCGTGATCTGGCGGGAAGGGTGCAGCCACCTCTGTCAGATAAGGAGTTAGTTGACATGTTTCTGGGAACCCTGTATGGCCCTTTCTTCAACCATCTAATCGGGAGTTCTTCCGCGGGATTTACTGAACTGATTTTGACCGGCGAAAGAGTTGAGGCCGGTATTAAGAGTGGAAAGATTCAAAAGGATGCTTCCGCATCCACAATTGTTAAGAAACCCTTCCCAGCCAAGAAGGAAGCATCTGCTATGTATTCACAGAAGGGACAGGGAAGAACTGAGCACCGACCGACTGTAGGGGTTGTGATGATTTAAAGCTCGTCAAATGATCAACCTCGTAACAATCAGTCGAGACCTAATCAACAACGGGTGGAAAGGCCACAACGGCAGTTCACCCGCATCAATATGATGCCCGCTGAGGTACTTCCTCATTTGTTGAAGCTGAATCTTACCAGTTTGAAGGAAGCGCCAAAGAACCCTAACACCTTCTCTCCATACTACCACTCCAATGCCAAGTGTGCTTACCATTCTGACAGTGTTGGGCACGATACCAATAATTGCTGGGCGCTTAAGAACAAAATCCAAGATTTGATTGATGCTAAGGAAGTAGAATTTGATGCTCCTGAGAAGCCCAATGTTATATCTGCTCTGATGCCCAAGCACGGCCACAATATTCATGCTGTTATGGAGGACACTCATGTTACTGATGTTGTTGACCTGTTGACGCTGTTACGTTTGATTAAAGAAAATTTGTTGAGAACCAGGACTTTCCTGGTTGTGGTAAAGACTGCTATTTCTGTTTGAATATACGAGGTGATTGCCCAATGTTGAAGTCAGGTGTCCAACACCTGATGGATACCCAAGAGATACTTTTCCAGAAAACCCCTATTGATACCTTCAATCCTGTTACTCCTGATACTTTTGCTACTTCAACCAACGATATTGCAATTATAACCATTTCCAACAATCCTCCCAAGGGTTGCAAAAGGCTTGTCAGGATTACACCCAACTCTGAATGTGTACCATTAAAAATCACCATGCCGGGACCCGTCCTGTACCAATCTAGCAAAACGATACCATGGAACTATGGGGGAGAAATCTTCTACCATGGTATCAAACAAATTTAGACAGTCCAAGAGATTTCTGAAGAAGAAAACCCTGATGTAGGGAACATTGCAGGGACAAGCAAGATAACCCGCAGTGGCCGGATCTTTTCTCCGGAGATTGCTCCCCCTCGAGCAGTTTTCGGACCCTTGAAAGCTTCTGTACCTGTTGGACCATCTGTGCAAGGCCCAGTGATTGAAGAATTGGATACTCCTGAAATAAGACCATCTACTGATACTACCGACAAGGGTAAGGGGATACTAGAAGTGCCTGTCAGGACGAAGGCCCATGCTGTGGTTATCCCCAAAACCACTCAGAAAGAAATGGATGAAATCTTGAAAATAATCAGAAAAAGTGACTACGACGTTGTGGAAAAGTTAGGGAAGACCCCTTCTAAAATTTCAATGTTAGCTCTCCTGCTCTATTCTGAGGCCCATGCTAAGGCCCTAATCAAATTCTTGAAAGCGGCACATGTACCCCAAGAGACTTCGGCTGACCAGTTTCAGGAATGTGTGGCCAGTCTTACTGCTGATAATGGCCTTGGCTTTTCCGGTGCTGACTTAACTCCCAAAGGAAGAAAACACAACGATGCGTTACATGTTTCAGTTGAATGCCAGGGAACCACTCTCGCCCATGTCTTATTTGATACTGGTTCTTCCTTGAATGTGCTGCCAAAGAAAGCCTTAGACCATTTGGACTGCGAAGGACTGACTCTCAAACCTAGTAACATCGTCGTTAGGGCTTTTGATGGTTCCAAGAGAATGGTTCATGGAGAGGTTGGCATTCCTATCAAGGTAGGCACAAAAGTTTTCAACTCCACCTTCTACGTAATGGACATCCGTCCGTCATATTCGTGTCTTCTAGGGAGACCGTGGATCCATTATGCCGGGGAAGTTACCTCCTCTTTGCACCAAATGCTGAAATATCCTGTTAAAGGTAAGATTATAACAGTGCACGACGAGGAAGAATACATGATAAGTCATCTTAATTCCTTTCGCTATGTGGAGTTGGATGGCGAGTTCATCGAAACGCATTTCCAGCATTTTGAGGAAGTGTCTCCTAAGGTAGCAGTTGCGAAGACAATGGTTGAGGTGCCTATCATTCCCAAGCATGTATCTAGGATGGCATCTCTCAAGGACGCAACGGATGTAATTAAAGAAGGGAAGAGTACAATATGGGGACAATTTCCTGACTTTCCCCATAAGACAGACAAGTTTGGGCTGGGGTTTACTGCTGCAGGACAAAAGGGTATGCGTCGCTCCATGGTCGGAGGACCACCCGTCAAGATCTCACACCATGGAATCAATGCTGTAGAAGATGAAGATGAAGAGAGCCACTTTGAAGATTGGATCTTTCCGACCATCGAAGGGGGTTTGAGCAACTGGGAAGCAAAGGATTTTGTTCCCATCACCTTTATCAACCAGTAATTTTATCTTTGAACAATTTCCCATTTTTATGGTCTGTAATAACTAAAACAATTCACACACTATTTTCACCTCATGCCTTGCCCAGGGCATGTAGGTCCATTTGTAAGGGTTTGATTTTCTTCATAATCATATGCCATGTTTTAATGAATTATTGGACGTTTTTCATCTATAAACTGTTGTGTTCATTTTCTTTCCTTTTGCATTTTTGCTTGTTTAAGGATGGCTATCCCTTACATACACCCACACTCACAAATGCAGGTACCCATCCACTCCGGATTCCTTGGGTGACTATTCTGCTTTAGCCTTCGATAACTTTGAAGATTTGGTCAATCATGCTGAGTACGAAGTTGACGAAGATTGTGAAGTGCCGGGAGAGTTAGCCAAACTTCTACAACAGGAAGAGAGGGTCATTCTGCCTCATGAAGAGTTGCTAGAAACCATCAACTAGGGGACAGAGGAAGACAGGAAGGAAGTAAAAGTGGGTGCCAACCTGGAACCAAATGTCAAGGAGCGCTTGGTGCAATTGTTGAATGATTATGTTGAAATCTTCGCCTGGTCTTATGAAGATATGCCAGGGTTAGACACAGATATCGTGGTTCACCGTCTCCCTACAAGAGAAGACTGTCCACCGATCAAGCAAAAGGTTCGCCGAATGAGGCCTGAAATTTCTGAGAAGATTAAGGCTGAAGTAATGAAGCAATTCAACGCTGGCTTTCTGGCTGTTACATCCTATCCACAATGGGTTGCTAACATTGTGCCCGTGCCTAAGAAGGACGGCAAAGTCAGAATGTGTGTGGACTATCGGGATTTAAACAGGGCTAGCCCTAAAGATGATTTTCCACTGCCGCATATCGACATCTTGGTTGACAACACAACTCAACACAAGGTTTTTTCTTTCATGGACGAATTCTCGGGCTATAACCAGATCAAAATGGCACCCGAGGATATGGAGAAAACTACCTTTGTCACACAATGGGGTACCTTCTGCTACAAAGTGATGCCATTCGGACTGAAGAATGCAGGGGAAACCTATCAACGCGCCATGGTAGCTTTGTTTCATGATATGATACATCATGAGATCGAAATTTATGTAGACGACATGATAGCTCGATCACAGACAGAAGAAGAACACCTTAGTCATTTGCAAAAGCTGTTCGCCAGGTTGAAGGAGTATAAGCTTAGAATGAACCCAAGCAAGTTCACTTTTGGAGTTAGATCGGGTAAACTTTTGGGATTTATTGTCAGCAACAAAGGCATTGAGGTTGATCCAGCTAAAGTGAAGGCTATACAAGAAATTCCTGCCCCCCGTACTGAAAAGGAGGTTAGAGGATTCTTGGGACACTTAAACTATATCGCCAGGTTTATCTCTCACCTGACTTCTACCTGTGAGCCAATTTTCAAACTGTTAAAGAAGGATCAGGTAGTTGAATGGAACAATGATTGTCAAGTTGCTTTTGATAAGATCAAGGAGTATTTACTAGAACCTCCTATTTTGATGCCACCCATCGAAGGAAGGCCGTTGATCATGTATCTGACTATTTTGGATAACTCAACGGGGTGCGTACTGGGCCAACATGATGAGTCTGGCCGAAAAGAGCATGCCATTTATTACCTTAGCAAAAAGTTTACCGACTGTGAGACTCGCTACTCACTGCTCAAGAAAACTTGCTGCGCTTTGGCATGGGCTGCTCGTCGGCTAAGGCAGTATATGTTGACTCATACCACTTTGCTGATTTCCAAAATGGATCCGATCAAGTATATCTTCGAGAAGCCTGCTTTATCTGGAAGAATCGCTAGATGGAAAATGATCCTGACAGAGTATGATATCCAGTATACTACCCAAAAAGCTATAAAAGGGAGTGTACTAGCTTACCATCTAGCTCATCAAGCCGTCGAAGATTACCAATCTATGAGATTCGACTTCCCTGACGAGGACATCATGACATTGGACAATATTGAAGGTAACTGACCGTATGACGGACCTGAACAAGGATCCCGATGGACCCTGTACTTTGATGGTGCTTCAAATGCACTTGGCAACGGTATCGGTGCGGTACTCATTTCTCCGGAAGGTTGCCATACGCCCTTCACTTCCCGACTTTGTTTCAGCTGTACCAACAACATGGCCGAATATGAAGGTTGCATCTTTGGTCTCAAGGATGCAATAGACTTGGGAATCAAATCTTTGGTCGTATTTGGGGACTCGGCTTTGGTTATCAGTCAAGTCAAAGGAGAGTGGGACACTAAACATCCTAATCTTATCCCATACAAAGAACATGTCCTGACGTTGTTGCCTCATTTCGAGCAGATTACTTTCGAGCACTTCCCGCGAGAAGAAAATCAGCTAGCAGATGCTCTGGCTACAATATCTTCCATGTTTAAACTCAACCGGGATAACGAGGCTCCCCAAATTACCATCGAGCGAATGGACGAGCCCGCGCACTGTCATGAGATTAATACCGAAGAAGAAGTGGAACAACCCTGGTTTCATGAAATCAAAAGGTATCTCCAGACTAGAGAATATCCTGAAGGAGATCCCGTCAATGACAAAAAGTTCTTAAGGAGATTTGCTGCCAAGTTCTTCGTAAGCAATGGCATCCTTTATAAGCGCAACCATGATTGTGTTCTACTTCGTTGTGTGGAAAAAACTGAAGCAGAGTTGATCATGACCGATATACACAGTGGTACATTTGGCACCCACTTGAGCGGACATACGATGGCTTAAAAGATTCCAAGGGCAGGCTACTACTGGTTTACCATGGAAGCTGATTGTCACCAACATTCCCGTACTTGTCACAAGTGCCAAGTCTACACCGACAAGGTATATATTCCTCCTGTTCCTCTCAACGTTCTGACAGCTCCTTGGCCATTCGCAATGTGGGGCATTGACATGATCGGAGAGATCAAGCCCACAACATCCAATGGACATCGCTTCATCCTGGTGGCTATTGATTACTTCACCAAATGGGTCGAGGCAGCTTCCTATGCCTCAGTTACAAAGAATGTGGTTGCCCACTTCATCAAGAAGAACCTCATATGCCGGTACGGTATTCCCGACAGGATCATCACAGACAACAGTACACATTTGAACAACACCATGATCACCGCTATATGCGAACAGTTCAAGATTTATCATCACAATTCATCTCCCTACCGACCGAAGATGAACGGTGCTGTTGAAGCCACGAACAAAAATATTAAGAAGATCATTTAAAAGATGACAGTCACCTACAAGGACTGGCATGAGATTTTACCATTTGCTCTGCATGGATATCGTACCACGACACGTACTTCAACAGGGGCAACCCCATTTTCTTTGGTATATGGCATGGAAGTTGTTCTACCCATGGAAGTTCAGATTCCTTCCTTAAGGATTATGAAGGACGTTGGTTTGAGCGAAGACGATTGGATTCAGACCCGATTTAATCAATTTAATTTGATCGACGAGAAGCGACTTACTGCTGTTTGTCATGGTCAGACGTATCAAAAACGCATGATCAAGGATTTCAACAAGAAAGTCAGACGTCAGGTATATAAAGTCGGAGATCTTGTAATCAAGCGGATCATCTTGCCGCAAAGTGATCCAAGGGGCAAGTGGACTCCTACTTACGAAGGACCATTTGTGATTAAAAGCATCTTTTCTGGTGGGGCAATGATTCTGACCACCATGGACGACAATGATTTGCCGCACCCTGCGAACGCAGACATAGTCAAAAGATACTACGCATAAAACGACCCGACAAGTTGAAAACCCGAAAGGGCGACTTGGGCAAAAATGGGCATCCCGGTGAATCGAAACCCTGAAAGGGCGGTTCAGGCAAAAATTAGGGATAAATAAAAAAAAAATCTATACACCCGGCAAGTTGAAAACCCGAAAGGGCGACTTGGGCAAAAAAAGGTTTCCCGGTGGATCAAAAACTCGAAAGGGCGGTCCAGGCAAAAGTTAGGGAATTAAAGCGTATGACTATGTCTCGTCGGATCACTTTAAGGACAATCTCTTCACGACCAATACTCCTAGCTTCTGATCAATCGAATCATCCGTGGACGAAGCAACCAATGGACAAGATACTCAGAGTTGTGAAGGTTATAACAGAATGGGAACCCCATGGAATTGTTGCATATAGCCATCTTTCTTTGTATAAAATTTTTCTCAATTTTTCGACAACATTCTCTTACTAGGATGCCTGTCTCCTTTGTACTAAGATACTTACAAAAGTTAATACAAAAATATTTCAAAGTGCAGAAATTTGCTTGCCTTTCCTTTCTTTCTACACTTATGTTTTATTTGAAAACGTCCAATGGTTTGTTAAATGAGCATATGCATTTGAACATAATCATTGCTTACAAATAAAAAAAAATAAGAAAGGATAATTACTGATAGGTCAAAAGTATAGGGAAACGTCTTTAGGCTATTCCAGAAGAAATCCCCTATAGTATGTCATTCAGATCCTCAACAGAGCTAAAACCTTGAAATGCATATCACCAATGGAGTTAAGGTTCAAAATTCCCATCAGAGTTAAGTTTCTAAAAAACTCCTGATCCCCAGCGGAGCCAGAATACTCTAAACTTTCTTCCCCAGCGAAGTCCAAAATTTCAAATCTTAAACCCCGATGGAGTACTATCCAACTTCCTCCGATTCCCCAACGGAGTTCTCCACAAAACAGGAACCCCCAGTAGATTCGCATACAACCTAAGCTCCTGATTTCCCCAGCAAGATAAACATTCTCCCCATAAAGTTATTTCCCAGCAGAACGAAGATTCTTGTTCCCATTTCTCCGGTTGAAGCCTCCCAGGTTTTAATTCTCCAATAGAGATCATCAGAGTTTTCCTTGTTCCCCAAGAAAGTCATAAAGGATTCTCAATTCCCCACAAGTTAACAAGGATCTTCAATCATCAGCAGTAGTCCGAAGGATTTCTCATCTTCAGTAATCAAAGATGTTTTGGAATCCCCAACTTCGGTCAAGGATTTATTTTCCCTGGCAGCAGTCAAAGACTTCATTATCTCCAGCTATCTGGAATTTATCTTCCTCAGCAAGACAGCTACTCAGCTTACATGCATAACCATTACATTCATATATCATAAACATTGAAGAAATACAGTTCATTGCATCATAGATGTTATGCAATATAACTTTGTATTTTAGCTAACATTTTAACCTTTTCAGGATAAGATTAAAAGGCTATCGTTAACAATTATTCAGATAGAGTACGGATACACCACAGACACGACAGTCATTCCACTACTCATTCAGACTTCAGCAATCAGATACGGATTAGATACGCTTCAGACACGACGGCCATTCTATCTCTCATTCAGATTCAATTATCAACTTCAAGTTCAGATATGCTCCAAACACGGATTCCATTCTGGCCCTTACACCAGCAGCTTGATTCTCCCCAGTGCAATCGCCACGGAAGTCATTTTTCTACTCATACAGATCTCAAATTCAGATACAATACATATACACTCCAGACACGACAGTCATTCTGATATTCATTCGAAGTTCAAATAAAGTTACAACTCAGATACGCTCCAAACACGGACGCCATTCCTTTGCTCATACAGACTCATTCTCCAGATACAGTTCAAGTGCATTCCAGACACGGATACCATTTTGATACTCATTCTTTTGACCTACAGCATTGCAATTCAACAAAGATTCTTGGATGGAATCTTTAAACCCATCTCCAGCAAGGTTCTACCATCTCCAAATGGCATCTTTAAGCCCATTCCCTCAACATTATTTTGACGAGTGCAAATTTACGGGCACTCTAGTGTCCAATCCTCTTTTACCTTCGAGTCGCGAAAGGCAAACTTGCCAATCTAACTCTTCAGGTTCAAGAAGATTGAACAGGGGAAACTGTTGTACCCCAAAATTTTCCGTCTCATTTCATCAACATTTTCTCAATCACAAGACTCTTGGAACTCAAGATCAAGCTAGGGTTTGCTCTGCTCAAGACACCTCCTTGCACTGTTAACCTAAATTAGGGTTTGAGTTTGCACAGGGATATTTTGACCAACAATGCCTAAAGTGACTTTCATACTTCATTTTGGACTTACAAGTTTGTCGATACCAAGTCTCAAGCCTTGATTCAAATTTATGCCCAGTCAATTGGACAACTGACCTAGAAATCAGTTGTATTGGGGAAAAAGTCAAATGTGGCCAATTGACAGTCAAACCTCATGAAATTTGACGCACATCAAACATTATGAACTCATATGAACCATTTGATCATGTTTGGATCACAATTCCACAAAAAATTTGAACAGATCACCAAAAGGGCAAAATGGTCATTTTTAGGGTTTTGACTACACAAAGGCAATTTTTTACTGTTTGACCTAGCCAATGGCAAATCAAGCTCACACATGGACTCAAGAACTCAATGACATTGTCTTGACCCATTCAAAAAGTTCAAAAGATCTCAAATGCATAGGATTGACAGATGAATTTTTCAGTCAACTGATAAAAATTTGACTGTACACTAAAAAGTCAAACTTTGACTTTCTAGTCAAAATCAAGTGCCAAGGGTCATTTTTAATCAAGACATGTCAAATTATGAGACTTGTTCATCAAGAAACCCAAAAATGCAAATTAGGGTTTAAAATGGAAAAATTTCATAACTTAGAAATTTTCTAAGTTATGAAATTTTCTTATTTTTTCCTAACTTTGTCCCATTTTTTCACCAAGATGAAAATGGATTCAAACGAAAATTGCAACATGAAAGTTGTAGTCCATCAAAAATTCTACAACTTTGATTCACAAAGTTTTCTCAAAAGAGGCTTGTATCTCAAGTTATAATTTTTGGAACTAGGGTACCTAAAATTTTTAACTTAGAGAAAATTTGCCCTAATCTAGGCAGAATTTTGACCCATCTTCTTGGCCACTTTTCACAGAGTTACACTTGGAGTTTCAAGTTGCATTTCAAAGATGGATTATAGTACATGTTCCAAGATTTCCAAATTGTCATAGAACTCCTCACACACCCTTGTGGTTAGAGAGAATCGAATGCTTGAAGTTGGCAAAAACTCACTTTGATCCATGCCCAATACATGTCCATACCAATTTGCAAATCTGATCTAGCTAGACTGGTTCACAATTACAGGCCTCAAAACCAGTTTGTACTCCATAATTTAAGTCATAACCATTGAGCTAAGGTATTATCTTGGTCATTTGGACATTGCATACAAGATTAAGCCCTAAATGGTAAAAGGTATATTGCCATTTTTGCAAAAGGTTACTTTATGTCAAAACACTAAGCCTTGAGCCTTGAACAAAATCTGATACTGCAAACCAAATCCATGAATTAGAGGGGCCAAGAGTGTTGTGTGCAGGGTGATAGGAGGGCCTGTACATAGCTATAACATCACTTCCACACTCTTGCTTCAAGAAGAAGAAAAGTTGCAAATTACATGCCATCTCACACATCTGTTAAAACCAACTTACACAAACATTACAAACAAGTTGGATACCTCCTAACAAGCCAGAAACACGACCCCTTTGCCTCTCAAACTCCCTTGTACACAGAATCACTGTTTTTCTGCAAAAACAAGGCAAACCCTGCAGAACCCTCTCCATCTCCATTCTCTCTCGTGCGTTTTGCCTCAAATTTGTTCCAATACCTTCCACTCAACTCACCTGAACTATCCCAGGCCTCCATTGCTAGCTGTAACACCATTAACACGCATTGCCATTTTTGTTTCAAAGCTTTGCAGGTTGAGTTTTGTGGCACGATTCAAGCCATTTAAAAACAAAGTAAGCATTAGGAAACCTTCCTTGGACCTCAGGCAAGCTCAAAAGAAGCTCAAGCGCCCTTGAAAGTTGCTGCATTGCCCAGCTCGAAGGCAACTGAAACAGGTATTTCATGAACTTATATCTCTCTATTTAGGAAGAGTTAGACTTAGGTTTGTGAATGAAAGATGTTGTATTCATAGCCCTGAAGCCATACATATGCTTAGTTTGCATTTATATTAATCGTGCTAGGAGAATTTTGTTCATGAACTTTATGAAAAAACTAGGTTAAGAATTAGGGCCATAGAAATTCTCTCTGGTCTTTGAGAGTTAGCTTAAGTTTTTTATATGGTTGAATTCGTTGTTTGATGCTCTACAAATTTCATGTTATGAGTTTTGTCAAAAAATCAAAGAATCAGGAGATAGCCATTGGTGTACAGAACGCGCATTTTTGTGAACAAGAGGAAGAAGATGAAGTCTGACTGAGCTGGGCCTGGGTGTTTTTACTCTTTACACATGCATTTTCAGTTTACATCCCCCTGGCCCATTTATTTGTACATTGGTCATTTTTGCATTTTCATTTCATTTTTGATTTTGATATTTTATTTTCTAACATAAAAATACTTTAAAAATTATTTTCATAAATTTTTGCATTTATTTGGAATTTATTTTAATTATTACTAGTATAAAAATATAAATCATTTATTTTCTTTTTATCAAAAACCTAAAAAATAATGTAAAATATGTTTATTTTCATTTATCATTTTTTATTTACATTTGAAAACATTTTCTTGAATATACACCTTTTTTTTAAATGATTAATTTTTATTTTTATATATTTAATATGTTTAATATATATATATATATATATATATATATATATATATATATATATTATATATATATATATATATATATATATATATATATATATATATATATATATATATATATATATATATATATATATATATATATATATATATATAATATATATATATATATATATATATATATATATATATATATATATATAATATATATATATATATATATATATATATATATATATATATATATATATATATATATATATATATATATATATATATATATATATATATATATATATATATATATATATATATATATATATATATATATATATATATATACTTTATTTTATTAAATAATTAGGACAAAAATACAAAAATATTACATTTTTATTTTTATTAATATTTTGCACTAAAAATATCTTTTTTTTGCAATATACTTTTTTTTGTATAAATTATTATATTATTGTATATAATTAATAAATAATACTATTTATTTAAGAATTAGGGTTTTTGCCGTAAATAACAAAATAATTAAAAATTGACTTTTTTTTTATTTTTATTTACACTTCACATTAAAAAATACTTTTTCATATATAAAAAACATTTTTTGCAAAATACATTTATTTGTTGTATGTTATTTAATTATTGTACATTCAAATATTATATCTTGTACATTCAATTTCGTTGTAATAGTAATTTAGGGTTTAATTTCTTGCAAAATAATCCCCAATTCAAATTTGTACCCTCCTCCCTATATCATGTTGTAATAATGTAGGATTTAATTTCTCGCACTTTTAAATGCTTCCAATTATGCCATGCTTAGACTTAGGGTTTGTATGCAAAAAATCAAATTAACAAATAGCTTGACCTAATTCAAGATGACAATGCATGAAAAAAAAACACAATGCACACTTGCACCCCTAGGGTTACAATCCACTTGTTGCCTTTAAAAATGGGCCATGGTTGCATGTCAAGTACTTTGGCAAAACAAAACAAAACAAAAGATCATAGTCCCTCGATGAAGCTATCTTAGGTTGCATAATCAAAATGATCAAGTCCCTCAAGAAAATTGCTAAAGATACTTGACACTATTGCTATCATGGTCTATACGATGACCTGCGCATGTCCCGTTAACATCCTAACACAAGGTTGTTCACCAAATACAATTGTGAAACGACACTGTTAAAAGGGTTAAAAAACATAAGAAAGATCTTTGATTAAAATAGGGTAGATAACTCTTAGTTACTTGATTAAGCTTGCAAAAACATCCTTGCTATTTTTCAAAACACACATTGCAACACAACTTCAAAACCCTACTTTCAAACATTGAAAACTTTTCAAAAGACAAAAACACCTTTGTATACATTCAAACAAGAATCATTACAAAGGTTGCCACAACGATGGCCTCTTTTCAAAACATCTTTCAAAATCACACACAAAGCACCATTTCAAACAATTGAAAAGCAAATCAAGTGATCTAAGTATGTAACTAAGAGCCCATGGATAACCATGGATAGAAAGGGTGCTAATACCTTCCCTTTCTATAATCTACTCCCCGAACCCAAGAAAACATCTCAAATGTCTTTCCTGTGCTTTTTGACCTTTCCTTAGGATAAAATAAAAAGTCGGTGGCGACTCTTGCTAAACCGAAACAATTGCGAACACAAACGCGAAATCCCAAGTCAGTTCTCCCACTGTATCACAGAACTGGCGACTCTGCTGGGGAAAACTTTAAAAGTGGAGTAACCTTAGGGCTTAGACACCCTTTTTATGATTAATTGTTTGCTTTGATTGCTTTACATTTAACTATCTTGTTTGGGTTTGAAATCCTCCACCCGGATTTGGGAAACATTCATAGGTAAATAGCAATACATTATGGAAACTGCGCGGGGTATACCGACATGGTTGAAGCAATAACTATATTAGTGAGACATATTTATGAGTACCGGTAGCCTTTGAGTCAATCAAAGAGAATACGGGGCCGCTGAGTGATGTCATGAAGCACTAATGAACTCTTAGAACCTTACTTGACCATCTTGGCCTTTTATTATGGGTAGTGAGATGACCGGCTTTGGTGCAGTCCGAAGTTGGTAGATACTCGATACTACACTCATTGAGGGTTGTTTTCTTGGAATATTTTGGTCGCTAGTTAAGTGGCTAAACCAAAACAATGAACATAGAAAACAATCCAGTGATATTGAGCTCCTTAGAACCCAGTTACTATTTATAGGACAAGTTTGAGCCAACTAAACTCAAGAGGGTACTTACCTATGAAACCTCATGCAAGCCTGAAACTAGGGTTTTGTGTGACTTGCTTGTACATGTGCTTGTGCATACATCATAAACATCATAAAGCATCATATGCATCCACTAACCATTTCAAGGGTTTGGATCTTCATCTTTGTTCTTGTTTTGTAGATCATGGAATCTCTTCGCAGGAAAACAATTCAAGTCAACCTTGTGAGAATCCCTCCTCAACTCAAGGAGCTTACTTCCAGGATTCCAGAGAATTCTCTCTTCAGTGAAAGACATGTTAGACTTCTCAACATGGTTAACACCAACATTGAAGAAGACATGGTGAAAGTTCTCTTCCAGTTCTTTGACCCCCTACACCACTGTTCCACATTCCCTGATTATCAATTGGTGCCTACTTTGGAGGAATTTTCTCAACTCCTGAGAATTCCTATTCTTAATCAACTACCCTACAATGGTACGGAAAAAGAACCAAAGCCTGAAGATGTTGCTCAAGCATTACACTTGCAACCATCTGACATCAAGGGGCATTGGGAAACCAGAAGTGGTGTCAAAGGCTTCTTGGCAAAGTTTCTGTTTGAGAAGGCACAAGACTGTTGGAATTCTCTTGAACTGAAAGCCTTTGAAAAGATTTTGGCACTCCTCATCTATGGGTTGGTCTTGTTCCCAAACCCTGATCAGCTTATAGATGTGAATGCTGTCAAGATTTTCATATCCAGGAATCCTATACCTACATTTCTTGGGGACATCCTACACTCATTTTACACACGAACAATGAGGAAAAGATGTGTTCTCATGTGTTGTACTCCTCTCCTAGCAAGGTGGTTTATTTCTCACCTTCCACAATCAGTTTTGAAGAATGAGCAGGGTTTAAGGTGGTCACAACGATTGATGACCCTCACACATTCTGACGTACATTGGTGTTCTCGGTCCAGAGAAAATGTCATCATCATTGATCGTTGTGGGGAATTCCCTAATGTCCCACTACTTGGAATTAGGGGAGGCATCACCTACAACCCCTGTCTAGCTTTGAGACAATTTCGATATGCTCGGAGGGATGGCCCTCATGACATGCTGATTCCGGACCTAGTTTTTGACTTCGACAACGATGCGCAAGGACTTCGACAAAGGTTCATCAGAGCTTGGAGGATGCCTAACAAGGTGGATAGTAAGACAATGGGGCACAAAAATTCCATCCCCCTTGAGCCTTACCTCAAGTGGGTACGAACCCGCTCCCAGAATCTTATAATGCCATACCCTCACATTCTCCCCTTGATCAAAGAGCCTGTTATGGAATGAGAGGTTCCATACACCATCCTACATCCTGACATGCCAACATCATGGGAAGAAATGCAAAAGAGTTGGATCCAACTCAAGGAAGAATGGGATACTTTTGAAGCCAGCTTCTATGCCAGTGAGAAGAAGGTTTTGGAGCTTACCTGCCGACTTCATGAGGAGGAAACTCTCAACACTTACATCGCGCCAAAGAGGATGCGCAATATCTTTTTACATTAATAATTTTGTAATATCTCGCCCATGGGGCACTTATGTACTAAAAAATTTCTTCTTAATATGATGTGCGTTCTTTTTGTTTGTAACAAATTTGAATTTCTGAACCCTTGAATACATTACATGAATAACATACCATTCATCATATGCATAAACATGTCTTCACGCCAGGTTTCCTTATCTTTCTGCTGTTTATTTCAGCCAGATGGATTTGGAGCAAACGGTAAAGGATCTACAGGCACAAAATTCACAGTTCCAGCAACTCCTCATGACCTTGGCAAAGGGTCAAGAGGACCTCAAAATTTTGTTGGAGAAGAATAAAGAGAAAAAGAAAAAGAGACCTGGGGTGGCCACCTTTGGAAGAAGATTTGAGAGCAATGCTAGGAAGGTTCTTGAGTTCCCCTCAACATCTGACGAAGGGGACGATAAAGGTAAAGGGTCTGCTGTGCCTTCTGAATCCGAGGTTGAAGAGGAGGAAGAGGAAGAAGACGAAGACTACTCCAAACAACAGTATCCACCAGCGGATGATAAATATAAGAACCTTGAAGATAGATTGGCCACTATGGAGTTGCAGAGGGTGCCCAGATTGGATTTTGAAGAACTAGGGCTGGTAGCTGGGATTGTTATCCCTCCCAAGTTCAAGGTGCCGACATTTGCCAAGTATGACGGTCTGTCATGCCCAAAGATGCACTTGAGATCGTATGTCAGAAAAATCTAACCCCACTCATCCGATAAAGACCTCTGGGTACACTTTTTCCAAGACAGCTTGTTTGGCACGCAGTTAGACTGTTTTTATCAACTCGAGAGATCAGAGGTTCACAATTGGGAAGACTTGGAAGCTGCTTTTTATCGTCAGTATCAATACAATGCTGATTTGGAGCCCACTCGTACTCAGTTATAAAGTATGGGGATGGCTTCCAATGAAGGGTTTAAAGAGTACGCCCAGAAGTGGCGTGATCTGGCGGGAAGGGTGAAGCCACCTCTGTCAGATAGGGAGTTAGTTGACATGTTTCTGGGAACCCTGTCTGGCCCTTTCTTCAACCATCTAATCGGGAGTTCTTCCGCGGGATTTACTAAACTGATTTTGACCGGCAAAAGAGTTGAGGCCGGTATTAAGAGTGGAAAGATTCAAAAGGATGCTTCCGCATCCACAGCTGTTAAGAAACTCTTCCCAGCCAAGAAGGAAGCATCTGCTGTGTATTCTCAGCAGGGACAGGGAAGAACTGAGTGCTGTCCGACTGTAGGGGTTGTGATGATTCAAAGCTCGTCAAATGATCAACCTCGTAACAATCAGTCGAGACCTAATCAACAACGGGTGGAAAGGCCACAACGACAGTTCACCCGCATCAATATGACGCCCGCTCAGGTACTTCCTCATTTGTTGAAGCTGAATCTGACCAGTTTGAAGGAAGCGCCAAAGAACCCTAACACCTCCTCTCCATACTACCACTCCAATGCCAATTGTGCTTACCATTCCGACAGTGCTGGGCACGATACCAATAATTATTGGGCGCTTAAGAACAAAATCCAGGATCTGATTGATGCTAAGGAAGTAGAATTTGATGCTCTTGAGAAGCCCAATGTTATATCTTCTCCGATGCCCAAGCACGGCCACAATATTCATGCTGTTATGGAGGACACTCATGTTACTGATGTTGTTGACCTGTTGACGCCGTTACGTGTGATTAATGAAAATTTGTTAAGAGCCGGGATCTTTCCTGGTTGTGGTAAAGACTGCTATTTCTGTTTGAATATACGAGGTGATTGCCCAATGTTGAAGTCAGGTGTCCAACGCCTGATGGATACCCAAGAGATAATTTTCCAGAAAACCCCTGTTGATACCTTCAATCCTGTTACTCCTGATACTTTTGCTACTTCAACCAATGATATTGCAATTATAACCATTTCCGACAATCCTCCCAAGGCTTGCAAAAGGCCTGTCAGGATTACACCCAACTCTGAATGTGTACCATTAAAGATCACCATACCGGGACCCGTCCCGTACCAATCCAACAAAACGATACCATGGAACTATGGGAGAGAAATCTTCTACCATGGTATCAAACAAATTGAGATAGTCCAAGAGATTTCTGAAGAAGAAAACCCGAATGTATGGAACATTGCAGGGACAAGAAAGATAACCCGCAGTGGCCGGATCTTTTCTCTGGAGATTGCTCCCCCTCGAGCAGTTTTCGGACCCTTGAAAGCTTGTTTACCTGTTGGACCATCTGTGTAAGGCCCAGTGATTGAAGAATTGGATACTCCTGAAATAAGACCATCTGCTGTTACTACCGACAAGGGTAAGGGGATACTAGAAGTGCCTGTCAGGACGAAGGCCCATGCTGTGGTTATCCCCAAAACCACTCAGAAAGAAATGGATGAAATCTTGAAAATAATCAGAAAAAGTGACTACGACGTTGTGGAACAGTTAGGGCAGACCCCTTCTAAAATTTCAATGTTAGCTCTCCTGCTCTGTTCTGAGGCCCATGCTAAGGCCCTAATAAAATTCTTGAAAGCGGCACATGTACCCCAAGAGACTTCAGCTGACCAGTTTCAGGAATGTGTGGCCAGTCTTACTACTGATAATGGCCTTGGCTTTTCCGATGCTGACTTAAGTCCCAAAGGAAGAAAACACAACGATGTGTTACATGTTTAGTTTGCATTTATATTAATCGTGCTAGGAGAATTTTGTTCATGAACTTTCTGAAAAAACTAGGTTAAGAATTAGGGCCAGAGAAATTCTCTCTGGTCTTTGAGAGTTAGCTTAAGTTTTTTATATGGTTGAATTCGTTGTTTGATGCTCTACAAATTTTATGTTATGAGTTTTGTCAAAAAATCAAAGAATCAAGAGATAGCCATTGGTGTACAGAATGCGAGTTTTTGTGAACAAGAGGAAGAAGATGAAGTCTGACTGGGCTGGGTCTGGTTGTTTTTACTCTTTACACATGTATTTTCAGTTTACACGCCCCTGGCCCATTTATTTGTACATTGGTCATTTTTGCATTTTCATTTCATTTTTGATTTTGATATTTTATTTTCAAACATAAAAATACTTAAAAAATTATTTTCATAAATTTTTGCATTTATTTGGAATTTATTTTAATTATTACTAGTATAAAAATATAAATCATTTATTTTCTTTTTATCAAAAACCTAAAGAATAATGTAAAATATGTTTATTTTCATTTATCATTTTGGCAAAATACTCATTTTGGTCCCTTAACTATACCCTTGGGTTCACATTGGTCCCTTAACTTTTTTTCGTGTCATTTTGGTCCCTTAACTTTCAAAATGTTTCATTTTAGTCCTTTTTGTCTAATTAGCTACGAATTTAGCGGCTGATTTCAAAGTTTTTCCGTCTAATTAGTTACGAATTTAGACAAAAAGGACTAAAATGAAACTTTTTGAAAGTTAAGGGACCAAAATGACACAAAAAAAAGTTAAGGGACCAATATGAACCCAAGGGTATAGTTAAGGGACCAAAATGAGTATTTTGCCTATCATTTTTTATTTACATTTGAAAACATTTTCTTGAATATACACCTTTTTTGTAAATGATTAATTTTTATTTTTATATATTTTTATATATTTAATATGTTTAATATATAATATCTTTAATATGTTTAATATACTTATATACTTTATTTTATTAAATATTTAGGACAAAAATACAAAAATATTACATTTTTATTTTTATAAATATTTTGCACTAAAAATATCTTTTTTTTTTGCAATATACTTTTTTTTGTATAAATTAATATATTATTATATATAATTAATAAATAATACTATTTATTTAAGAATTAGGGTTTTTGCCCTAAATAACAAAATAATTAAAAATTGACTTTTTTTTTATTTTTATTTACACTTCACATTAAGAAATACTTTTTCATATATAAAAAACATTTTTTGCAAAATACATTTTATTTGACATTTATTTGTTGTATTTTATTTAATTATTGTACATTCAAATATTGTATCTTGTACATTCAATTTCGTTGTAATAGTAATTTAGGGTTTAATTTCTTGCAAAATAATCCCCAACTCAAATTTGTACCCCCCTCCCTATATCATGTTGTAGAAATGTAGGATTTAAATTCTCGCACTTTTAAATGCTTCCAATTATGCCATGCTTATACTTAGGGTTTGTATGCAAAAAATCAAATTAACAAATAGCTTGACCTAATTCAAGATAACAATGCATGAAAAACAAACACAATGCGCACTTGTACCCCTAGGGTTACAATCCACTTGTTGCCTTCAAAAATGGGCCATGGTTGCATGTCAAGTACTTTGGCAAAACAAAACAAAACAAAAGATCATAGTCCCTTGATGACGCTATCTTAGGTTGCCTAATCAAAATGATCAAGTCCCTCAAGAAAATTGCTAAAGATACTTGACACTATTGCTATTATGGTCTATACGATGACCCGCGCCTGTCCCGTTAACATCCTAACACAAGGTTGTTCACCAAATACAATGGTGAAATGACACTGTTAAAAGGGTTAAAAAACATAAGAAAGATCTTTGAGTAAAATAGGGTAGATAGCTCTTAGTTACTTGATTATGCTTGCAAAAACATCCTTGCTATTTTTCAAAACACACTTCGCAACACAACTTCAAAACCCTACTTCAAACATTGAAAACTTTTCAAAAGACAAAAACACCTTTGTATACATTCAAACAAGAATCATTACAAAGGTTGCCACAACGATGGCCTCTTTTCAAAACATCTTTAAAAATCACACACAAAGCACCATTTCAAACAATTGAAAAGCAAAGCAAGTGATCTAAGTAAGTAACTAAGAGCCCATGGATAACCATGGATAGAAAGGGTGCTAATACCTTCCCTTTCTATAATCTACTCCCCGAACCCAAGAAAACATCTCAAAGGTCTTTCCTATGCTTTTTGACCTTTCCTTAGGATAAAATAAAAAGTCGGTGGCGACTCTTGCTAAACCGAAACATTTGCAAACACAAACGCAAAATCCCAAGTCAGTTCTCCCACCGTATCACATATACTATTCAATTTGGTTGAGAATCAAAGCTTTTAAAAGCTTAACATGGTGATACATATCCATGCGCTCGAAGGAAGAAGAAACAGGGCATTTCAAACATTCAAAAACGAGTTCATCTTGTACCTAGTCGAAGTCATCTTATGAATGGATGAAACATACCACCCCAGTCGTAAAAACAGCACGCGCGAAAGGCATTTATATATAAGATCCTGGTTTCAAGCCTTGGCAGGACCAAAACAGTTTTTATCATTTGTTTGTTTCCTCATTTTTTTGACAAACTTCAAACATTTTTCCAACCAATCAAAACAACTACTTTTGAGTTTATTTTTTGCATACTATTTATTTACAATATTTCTTTTATGAATATATAAAAATATCACAAAAAAATATTTTATTTTCATAATTATTAACCAAAACCTTTCTTTAACAAAATCAAAACAACTTCATTTGCTTTTTATTCATATCTTGTACGTTATTTTCCTTTTAATTCTTGTACATTATTCAAATTCAATATGGTTGTAATAGATAATTAGGATTTAATTTCTTGCGATCCCCATTTGTAAATTTATACACCCCATTCCCAAGTGATGTGATAGTGTAGTAAATTTACTTTTTGCAATTTACCACTTTGATATAAATTGTTAAGTAATTAGGGTGTGTATGGAAAGATAAAATCAATACTTAGAAAACCTTAATCCAAGATAAATCAAGCATGAGAAAATAAACACTTGCACACTTACACCTCTAGGGTTAACTCCACTTGTTGCCTTGAAAAAAAAGGTCATAATATGCATGTGATACGTCTTAGAAAAAACAATAAAAAAATACAATATCATAGTCCCTCGATGACGCTTCGAATGTTACCTTACAAATGATCTTAGTCCCTCAAGAAAAATGTTAAGATATCTCACAATATTGCTATTCGTGACTATACGATGACCCACGCCCGTCCCTTCACATCCAAAGATAAGGAATCTTACCAATCAATGGCATATGGCATGTGAAGTCCCCAAATTTCTCAAGGAAGTTCAAGAGTTGACTAGACAAATTCTCTCCTAAGGCAGTATACCTCAAATTAGGGTTTCTATTTTCATCAAGATGTGTGAACCACAAAGGACTAAAATGCCCACAATTGGCCTAATATGTTCTCAAGATCATCCATATCAAGTTTCAAGCCTTGCAGAAGAAGTTTGCTCAGTCAATTGCTCAAATGCTTGAAAATCAACTATGTTAGGTCAAAAGTCAACTATGGCCCACATACAGTCAAACTTCAAGATTTTTGGTAAAAATCCTCATTTTGAAGTATTATTCATCATTTGATTAAGGGTTGATCATGATTCCTCAAGTATTGCTCACAATTCATCAAAACCCAAAAGTTGCTAAATTAGGGTTTTGCAGGGAAAGTCAACTCAACTTTGACCAAGCATAACTTTCTCATACTTCATCAGAAATGACCCATCCAAATCTCATTTTGAAGAGGATTAAATTCCCTACAATTAATCTTCATCTCCCAAGTTCTGAATATGCACTCACAAAAAGATATTAATTTTGACATTATAGGTCCTTTTGAAAAGTCAACAAAAAAACCTTTTGGGTCAAAGCTTCATACATGAACATGGAAGACTAAATTGAGATGATACCAAAAGGGTTTCATAGAGGATATCCTAAGATTTCTAAAAAGTCCAAGAACACCTCTCAAGGGTCAAAATTGAGAGAGTTATGCATTGGCCAAGTTGACCATTTTTGCAAAATTGCCAAAAGTCAAATGTGCTCAAATTTGCATTTCTTGCTAAATGGGCCCAACTTTTTATACTTGCACCTCACTTATAACATGGTCCACGACCCAAATGCTCACTCACATGTTATTTTCTTCATTATTTATTTTATTTTGATTTTTTATTTTTTAAAAATTGAATTAAATCAAATAATTGGTAAATAATAGCAAAGATTTGTTTTGATTGGATTTTTGGACAGAATCATAAGCTCATTATGCTGGCATATCAGAATCAGATCATATCAAGGCTGATTGGCACGAAATTGGCATGATTAGGCCAAATTTGGAAGGATATCATACAAATTGAAAATCAAATCAAATCTCATCAAAGCATCAAGATTCAATCCAAATTAGTTAACCTAATTAACTCTAGGTTATTTAATGAAGGATCCCAGATCAAAAGGAGGAGGTTAGAGACGTGAAACTGTCAGAAGAAGAACTAAAACTTTGGACAAAAGTGAGAGATCGAAATCCATCTTAGAGCCATCCTCAAGGAGTTTCAAAGCCAGAAATCAATTCCTTGGCATCTCAGGAAGCATTCCCAATCATTTGCAGGCGTCAGAACATCCAGAATCACTCCCTATCACTCTCACGGTTTGCATAATTATCCAAATCTGTTTACTATAATTCTTGCATCTCCACCATGTTTAAGTTACATATTTGTGTTCAGCATCATGTTTGCAATGTTTTTGGATAGTTTGATTTAATTTACAGTGCAGGAATAAACTTTTGCCATTGTTAGGGTTTCGTGCTCCAATTTGGGGTTTTGGGTTTCAAGCAAAGTTAGGCCTGATAATGGGTACCATGATGATCAGAGTTTCAAACCCAGTTGATCCATGGTCCCCAATTGAATTTATATTGTGTGTGCTTGATTTTTGAATGACACAGGTTTCAGCAATAGACCTGCATCTGTAGGTAAAGGTTCAGAGCCTAAAACGACAGTTCCAGGGAAGAAGACAACAGCGTGTCACAACCTGATTGGTTGGTTTAAATTCTGGCGCGTTATTCTGGCCACTAACTTGTTTTCCAATATATTATTTTTTTCTTTATTATATTAACAAGTTAACATCCGACGCATTTGGTCAGAGGAAGGAAATCAGAAACTCATGTCCTGGGTTCGATCCCAGGCGTAAGCTTTTGGCATTTTCTTCATTATTTTCACCAGATCTAGCGTACTACACCTTCTGAGGGTCATCATCTTCTGATCCATCAGACATAATCAGATCCAACACATACACCTTCTGAGGGTCATCATCTTCTGATCCTTCAGCTAGAATCAGATCCAGCACATACACCTTCTGAGGGTCATCATCTTCTGATCCATTAGCCAGAATCAGATCCAGCACATACACCTTCTGAGGGTCATCATCTTCTGGATCCATCAGCCAAAACCAGAGCCAGCGTATACACCTTCTGAGGGTCATCATCTTCTGGATCCGTCTCCAGCCAGATCTACTGACAGCAGGCCCATTTGGTTAATTTTCTATTTTTCTTTAATTCCTTTTCTTGAATTATTTTGATTTTTTAAATCAACACAAAAATTATTTTATTAAATTGACCAATCTAAAAACACCAAAAAAGATTTATTTTCTTAATAAATGTTTTTTTAATTAATTAGTTTAATTTAATTTAGGGAAATTTTAACTTGTTTTTTTTTGCAATTAAAATCAAAATAGAAAATTAGGTTAACTCTTGATTTAATTTTTCTTTCTTTCTCAAATAAATGGAAACATACAAAAAAAAGGTTTTTAGAGTGAATTAATTTATTTTTCTTAATTTAAAATTAATTAGAACTTAGGATTTTCTTTTTAATTTAATTGTTTCATTATTTTCTCAAATAAGAAAAATGACATGACAAAAACTTTTCTTCTTTAATCAATCGCAATTAGGTTTAGTCAAGGGTCAAAACCCTAATCGTCTCGCATTTAATCCGACGCGCGCTTATTATTATTTTGGCAATATTTTTGTAACTGTTCATGGTTTGTAATAGTTAATTTAGGGTTTTATTTACTGTTTAAATCCCCAGGTTTTTTTGGCTATGTAATTAATCCCCCTCCCCGAAGCCTTGTAATAGCGTAGATTTATTTTCTCGCATTTTTAATTCCTGCAAATATTTAACTGTTTAGATGTATGCTAATAGGATTGTATGACAAGAATGCATGACAAATTAATACGGTAAGAAAACCCTAATGTGCAAAGATAAATAACTGAAAACAAATCACTCGCACATATCACTCTTAGGGTATACTCTCACTTCGGTTGCCTTCGGTAAACGATCATTAAGCATAGGGTGTCTTAGTGGTTGCCCTCCTGTTTAAAAAAGATCAAACGTCCCATTCGAATGTTGCCTCGGAAATATTGCCTCGAATATGATTTTAAGACTCTAGGGCTATTACTAAGGTGTCCTAATATTTCTTTAGTGATTGTACGTCCCTTTTTGAATTGATCCTTACAATTCCAACGACGATGCTACCTATTTCTCAATAGTAGGATAGTGTTGTCTAAAGAAAACAAGAACAGAAACGATCTTTTTTCGAGTAGGTAGATGCTAATAGGTACTTGCTCAAATCAAAACTTTTCACACTTACACATTTCAAAACAATTTTCAAAACAACTTCGTCACACCTTTGAGGACTAATACAAGGGTTATCATGAAGTCAAACATTTAAAAAAAAACAAAGCACATACACAAGCAATTTAAAAAATGAGCAAGTACCTAAAAGCCCATGGAAAACCATGGATAGAAAGGGTTCTAACACCTTCCCTTTCTATAATCTACCCCCGTACTCAAAATATCTCAAAAAAGGATATTTTTTCTGTACTTTTTTCCTTTCCGGTTGGATAAAATAAAACTTGGTGATGACTCTTGCTTACCGTGACATTTTGCGAACAAAAAAACGCAAAATGCAAACCAGTATTAAACAGTCTGGTTCTGCCACCGTATCACAATAGCAATATCAAAGGAAGAGAGAAATGAACAAAATAGTTTTGAGTAGGTAGAATGTTCTTAATTTCTTGCTCACAATCCATCTTCAAAACAAACATCTTTTTCAAAACACACCAAACACTTTCAAAACATGAAAATATTTTCAAAAAGTCCAACACTTTGTATGCATTCTTATAGAGACGAGAATCATTACAAAGTTTGCCTCAACGAAGGAACTTTTCAAAAATACTTTCAAAACCCATCACAAAGCATATTTTCAAAAAAAGAATTTTCAAGTGATCTAGCAAGCAAATAAGAGCCCATAGATAACTATGGATGAAAAGGGTGCTAACACCTTCCCTTTATATAATCTACCCCCCGAACTCAAGAAAACATCTCAAAGGTCTTTCCTGTTCTTGTCACCCTTTCCATATTGGATAAAAGAAAAGTCGGTGGCAACTCTTGCTATCCGCAACAATTGCAATCAAATGCAAAACAACCAAGTCAATTGTCCCACCGTATTACAACCGCACTTTCGGGTTTTCAGTCCACTAGGATACCCTTGTTTGCCCAAGTCTCCCTTTCAGGTTTTCGATTTTCCAGGTGTACAATCTTTTGTATATATCCATAATTTTTTCCCAAACCCTTTTGGTTCGTCGGGATTCCCTTATTTTTTCCTAGGTATGTAAACCTAGAGGGTCGTTCTTATGCATAGTATTTTTTGACTATGTGTGCATTGACAGGGTGCGGGAAATCTTCGCCGTCCATAGTGGTTAGCATCATAGCACCACCCGAGAATACTTTCTTAACAACAAATGGACCTTCGTAAGTGGGAGTCTATTTGCCCCTGGGATCACCTTGGTATAATGATGCACTTTATTACCAAGTCTCCAGCCTGATATACCTGATGCTTAATCTTCTTGTTGAAAGCTTTGATCATATGTTTTGATACATATGACCGTGACAGATATCAACCAACCTATTTTTGTCAATCAAATTCAACTAATCCAACCTAGTATAAATCCACTCGTCTTCGTCCAAGTCTGCATCTTTCATTATTCTGAGAGAAGGAATCTGAACTTCGACAGGCAAGACAGTTTCCATGCCATAGAACAAAGAGAAAGGGGTTGCCCCAGTTGACGTTCGTGCTGAAGTACGATAGCCGTGAAGAGAAAATGATAACATCTCATTCCACTCTTTATAGGTTACCACCATATTTTGCACAATCTTCTTTATATTCTTGTTGGCAGCTTCCACTGCACCGTTCATCTTAGGTCTTTATGGAGAAGAATTGTGATGTTTGATCTTGAACTGCATGCAGAGTTCAGTGATCATGGCATGTTTGAGGTTGGTACCATTGTCAATAATGATCCTCTTAGGGATGCCATACCGACAGATGAGGTTATGCTTGATGAATCGGGCCACAATGTTCTTAGTAACCCCGGCAAATGAAGTTGCTTCAACCCACTTGGTAAAGTAGTCAATAGTGACGAGAATGAAACGATGTCCATTAGAGGCAGTGGGCTTGATTTCTCTAATCATATCAATGCCCCAGATTGCAAATGGTCAAGGAGCAGTCATGATGTTTAAAGGTATTGGAGGCACGTGAACCTTGTCGGCATAGATCTAGCACTTATGGCAAGTCCTCGAGTGGTGGTGACAATCAGTTTCCATAGTCGACCAATAAAAACCAGCCCTCAAAATATTCTTGGCCATAGTATGTCCACTGGAGTGAGTTCTAAAGATAGCGTCATGCATGTCTTCCATGATCTTCTATGCTTCTTTCTTATCCACATAATGGAGCAGAGTAGAATCATGATTGCATTTGTCCAAAATCCTATTGCTTAGGAAGAACTTGGCTGAAAACCTCCATAGGAATTTCTTATCGTTGATTGAAGCTCCCTCGGGATATTCTTGTGCTTCAAGATACCTTTTCATCTCATGGAACCAAGGCTTCTCCTCGTCAGTGTTAATCTCACAACAGTGCGGCGGTTCGTCAAATCTTTCTATAGTAATTATGGGAGCTTCGTCGTCCCAATTAACCTTGAACATAGACGACAAGGTGCTAAGGCATCTACTAACTGATTTTCTTCCCTCGAGATATGTTCAAACGTAATCTCTTCAAAATTCGAGATCAAGGTTAGAACATGTTCTTTGTATGAAATAAGATTTGGATGTTTGGTATCTCACTCTCCTTTAAATTGACTGACCACCAAGGCTGAGTCTCCGTATACACTTAAGAGTTTGATTCTTAAGTCAATAGCAGCTTTAAGACCCAATATGCATGCTTCATACTCTGCCATGTTGTTTGTACAGTCGTAGCAAAGTCTGGCGGTGAAAGGCGTATGGAAATCATCTGGGGAAATGATCAAAACACCAATTCTGTTACCAAGTGCGTTGGAAGCTCCATTGACAACCATATTCCATCGGGACCCTTGTTCAGGTCCATCATACGGTCCACGTTCTTCATAGTCTGTCACTAGTATGATATTCTCGTATGGGAATTTGAAGTTCATTGATTGGTAGTCATCAACAGCTTGATGCGCCAAATGATCTGCCAGTACACTTCCTTTGATTGCTTTTTGTGTAGTGTATTGGATGTCATATTCAGTCAAGATCATTTGCCATATGGCTATTCGTCCGGAAAGAGATGGCTTCTCAAAGATGTACTTGACGGGATCCATCTTAGAAATCAAGAGAATGGTATGAGTCAACATATACTATCTTAGACGGCGATCAGCCCATGCCAAAGCGCATCAAGTTTTCTCGAGCAGTGAATGTCTTATTTCATAATCGGTAAACTTTTTGCTAAGGTAGTATATTGCATGCTCTTTTTGACCAGACTCGTCATGCTGGCCTAACACACACCCTATTAAATTCTCTAAGACAGTCAAGTACATAATCAAAGGTCTTCCTTCATCTGGTGGAATCAGAATTGGGGGTTCTTAAAGGTACTCTTTAATCTTATCAAAATTTGTTTTGTAGTCGCTGTTCCATCTGACAACTTGATCTTTCTTCAGCAGCTTGAAGATTGGCTCACAGGTAACAGTCAAGTGAGAGATGAATCGGGCAATGTAGTTGAGTCGAACTAAGAAACCTCTTACCTCCTTCTCAGTATGGGGAGTTGGGATTTCTTGGATATCTTTGACTTTTACAGGGTTGACTTCAATACCTTTTCCACTGACGATGAAGCCTAGGAGTTTTGCAGACCTTACCCCGAAGGTGCACTTGTTGGGATTCAACCTCAGTTTGTACTTTTTCAACCTTTCGAATAGCTTGCATAAATGATCAAGGTGTTCTTCCTCAGTTTGCGACCTTGCGATCATATCATCCACATAGACTTCTACCTCATGGTGGATCATGTCATGAAACAAAGCTACCATAGCCTGTTGATAGGTTTCCCTTGCACTCTTCAAACTGAAAGGAATGACCTTATAGCAGAAGGTTCCCCACTGTGTGACAAAAGTGGTTTTCTCCATGTCCTAGGGTGCCATTTTGACCTGGTTGTAATCGGAGAAGCCATCCATGAAGGAGAACACCTTATGTTGAGCAGTTTTGTCAACAAAGACATCAATGTGTGGTAGTGGGAAATCATCTTTGGGGCTTGCCCTATTTAAATCCGTGTAGTCTACACACATGAGGACCTTACCATCTTTCTTCGGCACTGGAAAAACATTTACAACCCATTGGGGATATGACATCACTACCAAGAAACCTGCATCAAACTGTTTCATTATCTCAGCCTTGATTTTCTCAAACATATCTGGCCGCATGCGACGAACCTTTTGTTTGGTCGAAGAACAACCTTGTTTCATTAGCAGACGATGAACCACAATATCAGTATCGAGCTCCGACATATCTTCGTATGACCAAGCAAACAGCTCAACATAGTCGTGACGCCGTCTTCCATTTTAGCGTCGATCTTGACTTCTTTCTTGTCTACCTCAATAACTAGGTTGATCACTTCAACTAGTTCTTCATGCGGTTAAATGGCCATTTCCTCTTGCATCAGAAGTCTGGCTAGTTCCCCAGGTATTTCATAATATTCTTCTCCTTCGTCTTCGACTTGGTAGATTGGATGTTCAAAGTCATAGATGGCAATAGAAAAGTCTTTGTCAATGAGATCCAGAGTGGATGTGGATCTATAAATGTGTGTGTGTGTGCATGTAAGGTCACATGGCTATTTTAAAAATGAAATAGAGTGAAAGAAAGACAATAAGCGCAAAATATGAATGCAAAATAGTCCAATGTTTTCCATTAAAATGAGCATATGGAATATGAAAATGACAAGCCCTTAACAAATGGACCATTATGCCCCTGCAAGGCACATGGTTTAAAGTCATTATTTCAATAAAATTACAGAAAAAGTTCTCAAATTAATAAAGTAGTAAATGGTATTTACTCCTAGCTGAAGGAGATTGGAATGAAGTCCTTGGTCCTCCAGTTGCGGAGTCCTCCATTAGCAGTTGGGTAGATCCAGTCGTCAAAGTCGCAGTCATCGTCAGAGTCTTCAAGAGCATTCACTTCATGATTACTGATGCGGAGAGGTGGTTTCCCTGTATGAGCACGCCCGACCTCCTTTTGAGCTTTGGCAATGAAACCCAATCCAAATTTGTCTGACTTGAAAGGGATGTTAGGGAGTTGTCCCCAAACGGTACAACCGCCATCTTCAATCACAGCATGAGCTTCTTTGAGAGAAGCCATCCTAGGTGTATCTTTAGCAACTTTTGGAGTGTCGGGAGTGGCTTTGGCGATAACAACCATGGGAAGGACCACTTCAAAGGCTTGACAAGGAGTCTCTATAAAATCGCCATTAATTTCAACATATTTGAATGAATTTAGATGACTAATCATAAATTCTTCCTCACCACAGACAGTGACAATTTTCCCCTTGACCGGATACTTCAGCTTTTGATGTGGCGTGGAAGCCACTGCTCCTGCCCCATGTATCCACGAGCGTCCAAGCAGGAAAAAATAAATAAGAAGGATATCCATCACATAGGAAGTCGAGTTGAAGACTTGAGACCCAACTTTGATAGGGAGGTCAACCTTTCCAAGGACCATCCTCTTTGATCTGTCAAAAGCTCTCACCACTATGTCACTAGGCTTTAGTACCAAATCTTCACAGTCCAACCGATCTAGAGCACCTTTGGGCAAGACATTCAGAGAGGACCCAGTATCCACCAATACATGGGCTAAGGTGGTTCCTTTGCTTTCGATGGATACACGCAAAGCTTTATTGTGATTTTTTCCAGCCGGGGTCAAATCTGCATCCGAAAATCCCAGACCATTGTCTGCAGTCAGGCTTGTTACATAGTTTTCAAATTGGTCGACAGTCGTTTTTTGCGGGACATGTGCATTTTTCAAGAACTTTATCAATGCTTGAGCATTCGCCTCTGAGCATACCAACAAAGACAACATGGAAATATTCGAGGGTGTTTGCCCTAACTGTTCCACTATCTTGTAATCAGTTTTTCTGATAATTTTTAAAATCTCTTCCATCTCTTGGGTAGATGGGTTCTCAGTGGTAATATCTTTTTTGGGCTCCTCCATCCTGGAAGGCTCAGTCATTTTTCCTTTCCTCGAGTATCAGCAACAGGTTTAACAGCAATAATACGAATGGGTGTATTAGTGGTTGTCGGAGGTGAAATCTATGGAGAGAAGATCCTCCCCGTCCCAGTGACTTTACTTGATCCAACAATGTTGGTAACGTCAGCAGTTTCATTTTCATCAATCCATAAATCTTGTTGGTTACCATGGTAATACACTTCCTCCTCATAATTCCAGGGCACAACCTTATCAGAATAGTAGGGTACTGGCCCCAGTGTGGTGATAATTGGTGGAGCTATTCTCGGTTCAGCAGGAATCCTAATAGGACCTTTGGAGGTGATCCTAATAGGTTTGTTTGAGATAGTGATGATGGACACTTCTTCAACTTCTTGAGATACATTTTGAGTCAAACTCTTCACAGGTATTGGAAACCTTTCTTTAGCCATTCACAACCATTAATTTGTACAGCATAACAACAACAATCTTCAAGGAAGCCAGGGAATACCCCAGCTTTCATCAAATTCTTTTTAACAGTCTTCAAAGGAGTGGTCGATTCATTGACCGAGGAAACAAAAGCAGTGTCTTCAATAGCATTGACATCCTTACCATGATTTGGCATGGGTGCGGTGACCATATTGGGAGTTGGAGGAGGGTCGAACTCAACTGTCTTGTTATCAATTAGGTCTTGGATTTTGTTCTTTAGTGCCCAACAATTATTGGTATCATGTCCGGGACCATTCGAATGGCAAGCATATTTTGCATTGGGATTATATTTCAGGGAAGTTATGTTAGGATTCACAGGGGGGTCTCGCAAGGTCACCAAATCAGCTTTCAATAGGTGTTGTAGAGCTTGAGATAATTGCATATTGATTCTAGTAAACTGTCTTCTTGGGGAATCTAGCCTTTGTTGGTTGTTTTATTGACGCGCTCGTTGTGTTAGAGTCAGATTGGAGATCAATACTACCCCTACTGAATTATGATGGTCATTCTTAGTACGACTTCTTGACCCATACACATAATTACTCTCATTTTTACCATGAAATGGTTTTTTCACAACATTTGGAGTGAAGGCCATGGTTATCTTCCAGCTTTTAATTCCGCTTTCAACCCTCTCACCAGTCAAGATCAATTCAGTAAATCTGGATGATGAACTTCCAATCAACAAGTTGAAGAAAGGACCAGTCAGTGTTCCCATAAACATGTCTACCAACTCTCTATCAGTTAAAGGTGGTTGCACCCTTCTAGCCAGATCTCTCCATTTTTGGGCGTACTCTTTGAAGCCCTCATTTGAGCCCATGGTCATTCCTTGCAACTGCACCCGAGTTGGTGCGAGATCAGTGTTATATTGATATTGGCGATAAAAGGCAGTAGCCAAATCCTCCCAAGTATGGATATTGGTCCCTTCCAATTGGTAAGACCACTCTAATTGCGTTCCAGATAGACTTTCTTGAAAAAGCGCACCTATAGTTTCCTATCAGCGGTGTGCAGTTGGATTTTGCGGAAATATGATCAGAGATGAAGCTTCGGACACAAGACACCATCGTACTTGGAAAAAATAGGGATCTTGAATTTATGGGGAATGACTACCCTAGGAACCAAACCCAAGTCTGCAAAGTCCAAGCCAGACACAGTTTGGATCTTTACAACCTTTAGTCGGTCTTCTAGCTGTTTATATTTATCGTCGGTCGGTGGGTATTGCTCACAGATATAATCCTCATCTTCAAAAATTTGATCATTCCAACCCCCAGCACGGGTGCTTCAAGAATCTTCATATTGGTTCTCATCCTCCTCAGAGGATTCGTCTTCAATTTGAACTTGTCTGGAAGGGCCTTTGAATCTCTTCCCCATGTTGATTATAGCTTTCCTCTTGGTCTTCTTCTTCACGACAAGAAGCACCATCATTTCTTGCTCACCCTTTGCTAAGTTGAGCAAAGTCTCTTTAAATTGAGCATTTTAAGTCTGCAAGTCCTTGACGGTTTGCTCGAGATCCATCTTGTACTGAAATAAACAGTAGAAAGATGAGGAAACCTGTGTCGGAAAACCTGCTTATGATATGATGCATGTTATGCGGATGCAATGTTTTCAAGGACTTTAAGGAATTAAAATTTTCTAGACAAAGACAAAAAACATCGATTACATTAATTAGTTCAGGAATTACAAATGCCTCTTGGGCTTACAATGGAAGAAGTAAAAAGGTCTCAAAGAGATAACAAATTAAACTCCTAAAACATAAAGACTCAAGTCTCCCACGGGCGTATTCTCTTTGGTGCAATGTAAGCATTCAGGCTTTGTTCCTCGTGAAGTTGCCTTGTGAGATTCAAAAATATCTTCTCGCTTGCATAAAATTGAGCTTCGAAAGTATCTCGTTCCTCCTTGAGCTGAATCCATGGTATTTGCAATTCCTCGAGGTCGGTAGGCATGTCATGATGGAGAATGGTATAGGGAACGTACCCCTTAGCAATAGGCTCCACAACTATTGGTAGGATAGCGGGATATGGCCTCATGATATTCTGAGCGCGAGCTCGCACCCATTTGAGATAAGGCTCCAAAGGAATGGAGTTTTTATACGCCAAAGTTTTGCTATCAACCTTGTTCACCATGCCCCAAGCTCGTATAAATCTTTGACGACAACCTTGGACATCGTTCTCATAGTCAAATACAATACCTTGGACAAGTTCCTCATGAGGATCGTCCCTATGAGCATAACCAAAATACCGTAGAGCCAAGCAAGGATTATAAGTGATACCTCCCCTAATTACAAGGAGTGGGACATTAAGAAATTCCCCAGAGTGCTCAATAATGGTAACATCCTTCAAATATCGAGAACACCAATGAATATCCGAATGCGAGAGTGACATCAACCTTTGAGACCACCTCATACCTTGTTCATTCTTCAAAACTGATCGAGGAAGGTGCGATATAAACCACCTAGACAACAAAGGAGTGCAACACATAAGAATCCCCCTTCTCTTCAAGGTGCGAGCGTGAAGAGAATGCAAAATGTATCTGAGTAAGGTAGGCACCGGGTTACGAGATAGAAAAACTTTGATGGTATTCACATCTATGAGTTGGTCCGGGTTAGGGAACAATATTATCCCGTAAATTAGAAGAACCAAAACTTCTTCAAAAGCTTACATATCCAGAGCATCCCAAAATAGTTGAGCCTTCTCAAACAGAAACTTGGCTAGAAAACCCTTAACACCACTCCTTGTTTCCCAATTAGCCATACATCGGACCGCTGCAAATGTAAGGCTAAAGCAGTCTCCTCAGGTCTTGGGTCTTTCTCAATACCAGAGAAGGGTATTTGATCAAGAATAGGTATTCCCAACAATTGAGATAACTCTTCCATGGTGGGCAACAATTGGTAATCAAGAAATGTGAAACAGTGGTGTTTAGGATCAAAGAATTGAAAGAGCACATGTACCATGTCTTCTTCAAAATTTTAGGTAACCAAGTTGAGGAGTCGGCCATACTTCTTGGTGAAAGGAAAATTATCGGGAACCCTTGACGGAAACTCTTTGAGTTGAGGAGGCATTTTCACAAGGTTGATTCAGATGGTGTTTCTTCGTGTGGAAGCCATATCCTACAAAATAGCACAAATATAAATCCCAAGGTCCTTGAAATGGTTAGTGCAAATGCTATGATATGATGTCATGATGTTATGTACAAATAATTATATACAATCAAAGAAAACAAGTCCTTAGGTTTAGGCTTGCATGGATTTCATAGGTAAGTACACTCTTGAAGTTTAGTTGGTTTAACATGTCCTAGAAAGTAATCGGGTTCTAGGGAATCTCAATATCATTGGTCTTTCTTCGCCGGGCATTGTTTCAGCGCAAGCCTCTGTTTTAGCGACTGAAATATCCCGAAAGTCCGATCTCAATGAGCGTAGTATCGAGTATCAACCAACTTCCGATTGCACCAAAGCCGGCTATCTCACTACTTCCTAATGGGCTAGTTGTTCAACTAACGGTTCTAATGTCAGCTAGTGCTTCATGACACGACACAACAGCCCCGCATTCTCCTTGATTTGCCACAAGGGATACCGGTACCCACAAATGTGTCACACTAATATAGCTATTGCTTCAACCATACCGGTCTACATCGTACAATCTCCACAATCTTTGCTACTTACCTAATAATGTTCCCAGATCCGGGTAGAGGATCTATTCAAAACCAAAACATGGACCCAAAATGTAAAGCAAGCACGTCAAACAAATGAAATATTTTAAAGGTGATCTAGTCTCTAAGGTAACACCACTTTTAAGAATAACTCTTCCCCAGCAGAGTCGCCAGTTCTGTGATACAGTGGGAGAACTGGCATGAGTGTTTTGTGTTTTATCGCAATTGTTGCGGATTGCAAGAGTCACCATCGACTTTTCTTTTATCCAATAAAGGAAAGGTTTAAAAGAATATGAAAGACCTTTTGAGATTTTTTCTTGAGTTCGGGAGGTAGACTATGAACAGGGAATGTGTTAGCACCCTTTTAATCTGTAGTTATCTACGTGCTCTTAGTTGCTAGGTCATTTTTTGAAATGCTTTGTTGAAATGTGTTTGTGATTTGTTTTGAAAGTATTTTTGAAAAGCGCCTTTGTTTAGCCGAACTTTGTAATGATTCTCGTCTCTATAAGAATTTATACAAAGTGTTTGACTTTTGAAAATATTTCATTGAAAGTGTTGGTGTGTTTGAAAGTTGTTTTGTTTTGAAATGTTGTGAGCAAGAAACTATAAACAAAATTTTTGTTCTTTTCCTCCTCCTTTAGATAGTGCTATCTTACCATTGATTGGTAATAAGTTCTATCATTGGATGTGAGGGGCGGGCGTGGGTCTTCGTACAGTCATAGAAGACAACTTATGAGACGCTTTAGCAATTTTCGTATGGGACTAAGATCGTTTTACCGAAGGCAACGTCGAAGGGTCATAGAGGGACTACAATCTTTTTTATCGAGGGTTTTTGCTAAAGCGTCTCACATTCGAGGGAGGTGACTGTTTTTTCGATGCAACAAGCGAGGTTACCCTAGAGGTGCGCATGTGAAAATTGTGTTTGATTCAAGTGTAATTTTTCTTGATTAGGGTTGTCTAGCAATTGATTTTAAATCTTGTCATACACGCCTAATTACTAAATAATATAAGGAAATGCGAAAAAGTGCATAAAATAAAGTTTTACGCTATTACAATGCTTCGGGAATGGGGGTACAAATTTATGAATGGGGATGAAGTAAAAGCCTAGTTAAACTATTTACAAACCGTAAGCAATTTCAATAATAAAAAAAATGCGAAAATAGTAAACTACGAGAAATTGAAAAGACAAATAAAATTGTTCTTTTTCTTTTTGGTATGATGAATAGAGATATAATTAAAATAAAAGTTATTTAGACTAAATTAAAATTCTAAGGTTATCAAAATTCTAAAATTGTCTAAATTAAATCTAAACTAAATTAATTGTAAGGTTATTAAATAACATCTAAACTAGTTTAAATATAAACTAAATTAATTATAAAAAATGCTAATTTAAATCTAAACTAAGTTAATAATAAATTTAATAATTTAAAGTTTGACTAAATTAATCTTAAGATTGCTAACTTAAATCTAAATTAAAATCAAAATTCTAAAATTACTAAACTATATCTAAACTAACTTAAATGTAAGCTAAGTTAATTATAAAATTCTAATTTAAATCTAAGATATTATAAGAATATTAATCTAAACTAAATTAATCCTAAAAATTGCTAAAATTACATCTAAATTAATTTAAGTGTAAACTAAATTTATTGTAAAATTACTAATTTGATCTAAACTATATTAATAATAAAATTACTAAAATTACATCTAAACCAAATTAATTTTAAGATTACTAATCTTAATTTGAACTAAATTACTTATAAAAGGAGGTGTAAAACAAAATAATGGGTGTAGCAGCAAGGATTTGCGGATTTGGCTTGGGATGCTTGTTAAGTGGAGGTCCATTGTATTATTATTTCAGCAAAGAGGGTTAAAAATGGGATAAAAAAATTGGTGGACCTGGGCCAAACCGGGTCGACCCAAGGTCCACCCCTCTCTTCCAATTGACAAACGGGTTTGAAAACCCTAAAAGAAAAACAGAACAACACTCTTCATCTTTCTCTCCATACTCGTTCTCTTTTCTCAACTCACGCTCGTGTTATCTTTGTTATCTCTCTGTCTCTCTCCATTAAACCAAATAACAACAACACAGAATAACCAAAGGCTTCAATCGAACCCTCAACCCCTCCTTTTCACTCAAATATTATTGAAAACAAAACTCTAGAATCTCTCTCTTTTAATCGCTCGTAGTGAACATACACAACACCTTTGTCTCCAAATCACAAACCTGGGCTCAAATAATACCATCCATGGACAGCTAACGATGATTCAACAAGATAAAACAACAAGAATCATGCATAAATTTGAAAATTCAACATAAAACAAACATACACAAGGGAGGGTATAACATATGGAAGTTTTCGAAAAGAAGATACCAATTCTGACTGCTCTTCAGAGGCGTTGATTTTTCACAGGTAAATCGTTACTCCTTTTTTTGCTTGTGTTACGATTTGTTGTTGTGGTTGTATTGATCCTTTGCGTCGGATGCGTGTTAACGCGCTACTGGGTTGCTACAGCTTCTGTTATCATTGTTTAAGTCCGAGCTGCCGAATTCGTTTTACGGGTCAGTGTTACGGTTCAGATTTGCAGGTGGGTGTCAAAGCTTCGGTTGGATAGGATGGTTGGATGCGGTTGTTAATTAATTTGAAGATTGATAGAGTGTTTATCAGTGTTGGAAGGAAGAAAAGATTTAGCAGTAAGTTGTTTCTTGGAAACTTTTGCTCAAGAGTGTTACTACTTTTTCTTGATTTCTCTCCCAATTTTTGGTGTTCCTGTGTGTTGTTTTTTTATGAGAGATGCAAGGAGATTGAATGGTGTGGGAATATAAGGTTTGGTGTTGGTCACGGTGATGGTTTTGACAGGGAAGTTTCCTTCTGTTAAACTTTCTCTCTTTGTTTTTTAGTTTCTGAAGGGTTTTTGGTTTGAGGAAAATGATGACTAAAAAAAAAACAGGGTTTGTATGATAGCTGTGATTTTATGTTTATATTTTTCTCTGTTATGTTTCTGTTATATAATCCAGATAGTGAGAAAAATGGGGGAAAAGGTTTGGTGAATTTGAACATATATGATATTTTGTATTATAACTTTTGGATGCAAGTTTTTTGTTAGCTATTTTATGTAAGTTTTGGACAAGTTTGGACTGTTGTATTCTGACTGTTTGGACTATTTTTGACAGAAAATATGCAGGGCAGAAGGTCTGACTTTTTGGAATATTTTATGGTCTGTTGAGTTACTGTAACTTTGTGATCTTCTCATTTTTATGGATTTGCAAAACTTGATTTTTACACCTTTTTCTTGTTGTGAACCAAAATTTATTTTTGTGATTTGCAATTGGAACACGACGTATGATTTAAAACTTTGAAATCTGATTTGTAAATTTACGAGGCTTTGAATTGGGCTTAGCACATGATTGAATGACCCTCTAAATTTATGATTCCAAACACAAAACCTCATGATGAGTCTAAGAGAAACTCTTTGAAAAACTTGGTTTTATGCCCAATGTTTCATGTTACTTGCTAACCAATTTTTTTCTTTTCTTTTCATGTGATGATTATCGATTTGAAGGTGAAGAAGGCAAGGCAAGGTTGAAGAAGGGATGGTGGCTAGCGTAAATCTTGGAGTATAAAATCCACATGATAGATTTTATCAATTAGTCACTTAGAAACATGATACTTTGTAAATTTGTCCTTTGTTTCTTGTTTCAAGATGTAACATAACATGACATGTAATGGTATTTGGAAAGAATTATGGAATTGGTGAAGAATTTGGTTTTGTGTAATGAATTTGTTTTAAAACTTGTAACGACTTGTAATCTTGAAAAGGAACATGAATGACATTTGAATGGTCATGAAACTTCTTGAATTTTAATGAGTGTGGTGACTTGAATAATGAATGTGAATCTTAGCATAATAACCTTGAATCAAATTATGACATCATTCTTGAATTTAAATGAAACTTGAAGAATGGATGAATGATGAATGATACACTCTGCTATTGTAATTTGAACTCCAAGAAATCATACGGATGACCTTTGTAATTTGTATTTCAAGTAAACCATATTCATTGTCTTCCAACTTGAATCAAATTCTTGAACAAAATAAATGATTAAGAATTTAGTTCCATTAGGTTTACTCGAACTCAAAACAATGATCATTTAAATGAACACCTTAATATTCATATCATTTCCAAATCAAACTTGTACTCTCAATGAGAACCTTAACCTTGATGTCCAAACCACAAGTAACTTATAACTGAAGTAACAAAGAAACAAACATGCCTTGATTATCATACGAGTTCACAACATCATCTCTTATTCCATGGCTCAAATACTTGCAATTTTAGTCACAAACCCTTGGCCTGATAACCAGTAATCTTAATTCAAATATAATGCCCTTGAGGGAAATGGGAGGACAAATTTTGGGGTACAACAACACAGTTTCTACAACTTCTATCTCTTTGGTTCGGTCATTCATGGCATATCCCAATTGTCAAAAAGCTAGAATAGGATTGTAGTTGATGCATCCCTGTGTTCCCATGAGAGGAACATTAGGGAATCCGCCGCAACTGGTGATGATACCTGGACCTTCGCCTGAGATATAGTACCATCTGATATCATAGGAAGTAAGTGCAATGAGTCTCTTTGACCAAATAAGAGAACCCCTGGTGTCCATAAATGCCCCCTTCTCAGGAAGATGAAGCATAAACCATTTATACACCATAGGTGAGAAAATGTTAACAATTCCCTTCTTGGTATGTCTCGAGTGAATGACATAATATGTGTCTGCTAGCAATGCCAGTACTGGATTCTTGTTCATGAATACACATATAGTAGATAAACCCATAAACTCCTTCTTGTTTGGAAAAAGGATTATCCCATAGATCATGACAGCTAGCAGTGCGTTAAAAGCAACCCAGTTTCTTTTCTCAGCCGCTTCTCTAGCTTTTCCTTCCAAGAATTCCAAAGCTAAACCATAAGTACCATCATTCGGCTTCGAGTTATCTTTCACTTCCTTCAAGCTTAAATAAAGGGCATCTGACGATGAAATCCTCCCTTACTTTCTCAGGTGTACAGACAAAAGTCATGTTCTCATTAAATTTCAATTGTAAGAGAAAAGAGTATTGTTCTAGAGTGGGTTCCAATTGGTAATATTGGAATGTGAAACACCTCAAACTTGGATCATAAAAGTGAAGGAGTGTCACCAGAGCTTTCTGATCAAATGTGATATCGAGTAGCCACAAAGTATTGTATTAACGGTCAGTAATCTTCTTCAGATTATCACCAACTCAGAAGTGACGTGTTGATGTTAGAAACCCGGTAACTATGAGTGTGTATGATTTCTTTTTTTCCATTATCAGTGTTATTATCCATCTTTTGCAAAGACAATAACTCTTGAAATACCCTGGAATGAACATGCATATGCTAATTATATTTTTGGACATTTATTTTGGAAAAATAAATATGCGATGATGCAGAATGATGAGATTAAGGCTTCCACAATGCTGGACTACTACTGGGCTGTCTCTGAATGTACAGAAAATACCAGGTCGAAAGTTTAGAACAAAACCATAGAACCATACAGCCATCAACGAAACAGAACTGATGGTCACAATGAAAACATAGTCAACATCTTTACCTGTAAAGAATATTTCCCTCCCCACTCCCGAGTGAAGACTAGTGTGATACGGTGGGAGAACTGACTTGGTTGTTTTGCGTTTGATCGCAATTGTTGCAGATAGCAAGAGTCTCCACCGAATTTTCTTTTATCCAATAAGGAAAGGGTAAAAATAACATGAAAGACCTTTGCGATTATTTTCTTGAATTCGGGGGGTAGGTTATGAAAAGGGAAGGTGTTAGCACCTTTTTCATCCGTAGTTATCTACGGGCTCTTAGTTTCTTGCTAGATCACTTGCTTTTGTTTGAAAATGTGCTTGTGGTGTGGGTTTTGAAAGTATTTTGAAAACGTCTTTGTAATGGTTCTCATTTCTATAAGAACGCGTACAAAGTGTTGTTTTTTTGAAAATAGTTCAAAGAGGTGTTTGTGGAGTGTGTTTTTGAAAGTGATTTTGAAAAGTGTATTTGTAATGATCCTCGTTTCTGTAAGAATGCGTACAAAGAGTTTTGTCTTTTAAAAAATGTTTCAATTTGAAAGTGTTGGTGTAAAAATGTTTCTTTTGTGAGAAAGCGAGCAACTAGGAGCATCCTACCTACTCAAAAGGTCTATGTTCTTTTAATCCTCCTTTAGATGTTTCTATATTACCATTGATTTGGTAAGGAGGCCCATCATTAGATATGAAGGGACGAGTGTGGGATGTTTGTGTAGTTATATAAGGCAACCTCTGGGACATTTTAGCAATTTTCATTTAGGGACTAGATTGTTTACTGAAGGAAAACATTGAGGGTCATCGAGGGACTACGATCTGTTATCAAGGGTCTTTTCTAAAATTCCCATATTCAAGGGACATGACTATTTTTCCGAGGCAACAAGTGAGATTACACTAGGGGTGCGTGTGTGTGAATAGTGTGTTTGATTGCATGCATTTTGTCTTTAATTTTGGGTTGTCTACTTGTTGGTTTTAATCTTGCCATACACATCCTAATTACTAATATTTGTACAAAAACAATAAAAATGCAGAAAATAAATCCTACACTATTACAACCATATTGAGTAGCAAGAATATGTAAAGATAAATCAAAATAAATGGAGAGAAAATGAGCTTTTTGATTTGGGCAACAAAACCCTTCGATTCTGCCCTTCCTGGCTTCCTTCGATTTTGCCTGGAAGTAGTGAGGGCGTGTCTTTCAATTTGGGCTTAGCCTGAAGCATAAGATGCATCCTTCGATTCTGCCTCTCTGGTTCCTTCGATTGGGGCCTGGAATCAGCATGAGGTGTACTCTTCGCCTCAAGCTCTTTGCTGTTTTCTTCGATTGGGGCCTGTAAGTCAGTATGGCCATCCTTTTGGATGCCTCTTTCGTTTGGACCTGGAAGTCAGTGTGGAAGCCTGAGGGTTCGTTTCATACTTCCTTCCTCATGTTTCTTTCGTTTGAGATTTTTAAATAGCAACATGGCCTGAGGCCATGCTAGTATTGTCTCATGGCCAAGTTAATTTTTAAAGCATGTTTAAAAAAAACAAGAAGCAAAACCAAAAGGGTTAGCAATGAAAACAAATTAAAAGGGTGGATACGAAAAGGAAATAAATGTAATGTACATTTTTGAAACGAAAGGAATGACTACTCACATGTTATGTTAGAAACGAAAGTTCAAGGTTAAGAGAAACTTACCTTGCTTGAGGCTGGAACATGCACTGGACCTTGAGTGGCTGCCCTGAGTGCTTTTGGATTTGAAGGGAGGAAACAGGGGTTATGCCTTTAGTGCTGGATTCCAAGGTCAGGAGATGTGAAGAATGGTTTCAGATTCGAAAGAGAAAAATAAAAAAAAGTTATGTTTCTTTAGATTCGAAGGGCCAAGTAAAACAAGTGTGGTGTTTCTTCTAGATTCGAAGGGTCAAGGAAACAAATATTGTGTTTCTTCTGGATTCTGGGTTTGAATATGTGTTTAAGTGTTTGAGAGTGTTTGATGGTTTTCCTCCACACCTCAAAGTCCTTGGATGTGTGTCCATCCCCTTATACATGTTATGGAGCCTCTTATTTATATGCAAAACTGACTGAGATTTAAGAGGGAAAACAAAATAATTTGAACAATTTGAGTAAACTGCTTTTTATAGCCTTCTAGGGGCAGTGTTCATATGCCATTTTGGTGCAAGAATGGGGCAATGTTTCAGGACTCCTGTGCAGCAGTTTTGAAGCGTTATGGCCAGTGCATCAGGCCTGAACTTGACAACAAGCATATTTGGATATCTCCACCTTTCATTTTGACCACCTTTGACCAAATCTTTTTTCCAGCAATATTATTTGATTTTCATCCAACAAGTGTCTTTCAAATGGATCACTTTTGTGCATCCTTCCAAGGAGCCAAATGTGTTCCCCTTTAATGGGTCACCAAAGTATGTCTTAAGATAAGTCTTGCAAACCCTTCGAATGGGCCATCAAACATGTCCTTCGAATGGGACACCCAAACGTGTCTTTTGAATGGGTCAGTGGGTATCTTTGAAAGAGCCAAATATGTACCCTTCAATTGGACTATATGTGTGTCCTTCGAAGGGGTCAAGTGAAATTCTTCGAATGGGCTAGTAAGGTATATCCTTCGAAAGGGACTCCTATGTATGCCCTTCAATACCACCAATACATGTCCTTTGAAGGGGCCACCAACCATGTGTATTGAAGGTTGTCAAGGGTGGAATTGAAGCATACTATTTCAAAGGGAAATATTGTCCAGTCGAAGCTAGTGTAAACATAGCCAATGCCCTGTCGAAGCCTGCATGCAGGAGGTCACTACTTTGTGACTCCAAGGAAGCATACAAGAGGCCGTTGCTCAAACAAAGGTTTGCATGAAGAGTCAATCCCCTGTCGAAGCCTGTATGCAGGAGGTCACTGCTTTCTGACTCAAGGAAAAAATATAGGGGGCCAATGGTGCAATCGAAGGAGGCTACAAGAGGTTTTTCCTCTTTGAATCGAAGGAGGCTATAAGAGGCTTTTTTGCCTTGTGAATCTAATGAGGTTAACAGGAGGCCATTTGCCTTGTGAATCAAAGGAGGTTAACAGGAGGCCATTTTCCTTGTGCCTGCTGGCCTAGTGAGCGTCCCTTGCATGCAAGAAGGAAGCTAAGTATCAATCAAAAGATGTATGCAAGAAGCTCCTGCTTTGTAAATCAAAGCCAGCGTGTCATAGGCTAATGGACAATCGAAGGATGCAAGCCAAGCTTGCATCAAAAGAGGCCAGAAGTCCAATCGAAGGATATGGATTCAAAGCAAACTTTTGTCTTGTCGAAAGGCACATTAACATCTTCAATTTTTTCATTTTTCTTTTCTTTTAAATAGGTGTTTGCAACCACACATGTGAGAGAAATATTGAGAAAATGAGAGGGAAAATTTTGGGGTACAATAGCTGCCCCTGTTCAATCTTCTTAAACCTGAAGAGTTAGATTGGTGATTCTACCATTCATGACTTGAAGGTAGAAGATGATTGAACACTAGAGAGCCCAAGAATTTTCACTTGATAGTGTGGTGGTTGATTGTGTAGGGAATGAGTTTAAAGATGCCATTTGGAGAGATAATGGTGAGTTGTTGGAGATGGGCTTATATATGCCATCCAAAGGTGATTATTGATAGAAATTAGACTAAGTATAAGTTTGACTATAACTGGGAGGAGTGTCAGAATAAATCTTTGGTTGATTTAACTCTGAAAGATATATTAGAACGGTCCCATGTTAAGTCGTGTCTGGAAATGTATTAGAAGGAATCTGTGTAAGATTGCTTTATGGTATGCCTGTGTAGGGCTTCCTTAGGAGATATATGAGAGGGAAGCCTGGGTATGGCTGTTTCAGGGTAATTCCATGTGAAATTTTATCTGGAATTGTATGAGAATGAACCTGGGTAGGGTTACGTCATGATGAGTCTGTGTAAAACTGCATTTGGAAATGTCTAAGAAGAAACCTGGGTAGTGTTGCTTCATGATGAGTCCATGTTAAACTTCATCTGGATATGAGAAGGAACCTAGGTAGGGTTACTTCATGATGAGTCCGTGTAAAAAGTGCATCTGGAAATGAGAAGGAACCTGGGTAGGGTTGCTTCTGGATGAGTCAGTGTAAAACTGCATCTGGAAATCATGAGAAGGAACCTGGGTAGGGTTACTTTATGATGAGTCCATGTTAAACTTAATTTGGAAAATGAGAAGGAACTTGGGTAGGGTTCCTTCATGATGAATCAGTGTAAAACTGCATCTGGAAATGAGAAGGAACAAGGGCAGGGTTACTTCAGGATGAGTCCGTGTAAAACTGCATTTGGAAATGAGAAGGAACTTGGGTAGGGTTGCTTCAGGATGAGTCCATGTGAAACTGCATATGGAAATGAGAAGGAACCTGGGTAGGGTTGCTTCAGGATGAATCCTTGTAAAACTGCATCTGGAAATCATGAGAAGGAACCTGGGTAGGGTTACTTCATGATGAGTCCGTGTTAAACTTCATCTGGAAAATGAGAAGGAACCTGGGTAGGGTTACTTCATGATGACTCCGTGTAAAACTGCATATGAAAATGTCTGAGAAGGAACCTGGATAGGGTTACTTCACGATGAGTCCGTGTAAAACTGCATCTGGAAATGAGAAGGAACCTCAGTAGGGTTGCTTCATGATGAGTCCGTGTTGATAGTTGCCCTGGTTTGTTTCAGGTATTGATCTTTGACCTTATAAAGAAAGATAGTTTTCCTGACTTGTTACATGTATTAATCTTAAATCTGCTCATGTAGATAGCTTTCCTGGCTTATTACAGGTGTTAGTCTATAATCGATCGTCCACAGATAGTTGTCCTGTCTTGTTACAGGTATTGATCTGGAACTGTTGAAAATTATTGATGACAGTTGTCTGTTGTTTGATCTTTCCTAAATAGGTAAAGAGTTAGTTGTATGCAATGTCATGATGTATGAAATGCATGGCGTAATGATATTCTCAAAATAAATAAGATTGTGATGTATGCACTTATCATGTATGTAAATATGATGCATGGAATGCGAAATGTTGTTGGAATGTAATTTTGTCTTGGAAAATAAATCCTTGACAAATGTTAGGGAGTTTTGGGGAGTTGATTCCCGGACTGCTGTTAGGGATGAAGATTATGCCCATCTTCAAACCTTTCTTAGAATTTTTCCATTGGGGATTCCTGTTTTTGTTGTTTGAGGAGAACTCCGCTAGGAGATGCTGACTTTGCTTGAGGAAAACTATATGGAGAGTGTTGATTCCTGCTTTGGGGAAAAGAGTTTAGGAGTATTAGTTTCCTGTTTCTCCACTGGGGAGTTATCTCTTGATGTAAGATAAGGGAAGTTAACAAGTTGTTGGGTATAAAGAAGTTAACTGTTATCTGGTTTGGCTTCCAGACTTTGCAGCAACTCAATGGGGATTGTAGAAGAGTCCACTGAGTAAGAGGAGTTTTGGTCCCTTGATTTGTAGTAGTTGGAGAGGCAAACTCAAGCTGGGGAATCAATAGTTTGTTTGGGAAACAAACCTTATCGCCAATCTGTTGGAGAGGTGTTTTCTTTTGTCAGAAATCCTCGAGGATTCTTGAGATCAACTTAGTTGTGGAGAAGTTTCCAGAGATTGAAACTCTGGCTGGGGATCACCCTATGAAATGGATTTTGTAGGGGATTTGTCACCGCCCCTAATAGCAAGTGTTTTTAGTACTTCTAGGAAATGTTTGCCTCACCATACACAACCCTCTTGTGGAAATCATGTTTAATACCCCAAGTGATTCAGATACATACCTGCGCCTAGTTATTCAGCATTTCATGAGAGATTTCTTGGAATCTTGACTTGACTTCCCCATATGTGCTATACAACGATCATGCCGTGCCCCCTTGCTTATAGGATATTTGTCATTGGAAGTTTCATCCTATTTGAAGTGGTTCTGTTCGCTGAAAGAATTTTTTTTCACCGGATATTCGTCGTGTGAATTTCTCCGCTGTCAAACAATTAGCCATATTCAAACAACGATATTCAAGATAATGCAAAGTTTATGCTTGTCTTTGAAGTTTTGAAAATGCATTTTTAGCAAGTAAAGAGTTTTGTGGGAATATGAATTCAACTCAGAATTTGGAGTAAAACCTTACAGGAGTAAGGATACCTTTTGTAACAGTATGCTTTCGAACTAACCTATGCTTCAATTAGGAGTTTTGAAGGGTTGTAATGTGGCTTGGTTCACGGTTTAAGAAACAAAGGATAAGGCTCAAAGTGTATTTCTACCCGCCCATTTTTCGTAATGTCCTTCAGTTCTAAACTCAGTCAATTGTGTGTTTGAACTCCTATTGAATCTGGAAAGATGGTTCAGATATTTGGAAGTTTATTTATTGGAAGGCAGTCATTTTGCAACACTTTTCATGTTGTTGAGGATTTGTAGTGACCTCTTCTTGATTTACTATCCCTAATTTTCTGCCTGACTGTTCCTGTTTTGAGATTATAGCCAGCGGGATGCCCTAGTTTTTCTTAAGTCTCCTTCGCAGGTTTTGACTTAGTGTACTTTTCTTTTGAGAGATAACGACTTCCTATGTGATAAGGAACCATCGCCGTCTTTTGATTCCCGAGGAAAGTTTTTTTTGATGTCATTCGTTGTATACAAAGTGAAAGCTTGCGACTGACGCGCACTTGAATTAACTGAGGAACTAGCCTGCCTCAGGTTTTGATTAAAGGTTTCAATTTTTATGGAAAAGAAAACTCCTACTTCTTAGGTTCAAAGTGGTTGACTAGGGATTATCTTCCTTATAACTCCTGTTGTTATGAATTAAAACAAACTCCTGTACATCGTCAGCAAGGTCTGTCCAAAAGCATACTGTATGAGATTATGGCATTGTTTTCGTCATCCTCCCTCTAAAGGCTTGCAACTTTTTCAAACAAGAGTTGAATATCATAAAGGGAGTAAAAAGCATAGTTTAAATGAAAACGAATGGATTAATTAAAGACAAAAATATGCAATGCATTAATGAAACAAAGTTTGACATTAATAGATAAGTGTTTGAACAACAAAAGAGATTACAATTGAAAATTCAAAATGAAACTGGAACGCTCAATGATTTGGCATGGGAGTGGTGATCCCGTTGGGAGTCTCTGGAGGATCGAACTCGATCTCATTGGCGTCAATCATATTTTTAATCTTGTATTTCAGTGCCCAAAAATTGTTAGTATCATGCCCATGACGGTCAGAATGATATGCACATAATGCATCAGGATTATAGTTAGGAGAAGAAGTTTTGGGGTTTGGATGAGGTCATATCAACGTAATCAGATTCATCTTCAACAAGTGTTGTAGTGCTTGAGACAATGGCATGTTGATGTTGGTAAACTGTCTTTTGGGCTCGTCTGGTCTTCGCTGATTTCCCCTTTGTTATTATCACCGCGATGCAGGACCAGAGATCAGGACTGCCCCCACATGTTGGTCATGATTTCTCTTGTTATGACCCTTTTGGCCGTACACAACATTAGAATCTTCCTTCCCATTGTATGGCTTTTTATGAGTATCAGAGGATGTAACTCCTTGGATCTTTTGATTTTGATGCCAGCTTCGACTCTTTTTCCAGTCAATATTAGCTCGGTGAACACGACTGAAGAGCTTCCGATTAGGTGATTGAAGAAAGGTCATGTCAAAGTTCCCATGAAGATATCAATTAGCTCCCTGTCATTTAAGGGTGGCTTCACTTTGTCAGCCAGGTCTCTCCATTTTTGGGTGTATTCTTTGAAGCCCTCTTTGGAATGCATGGTCATGCTTTGCAATTGCACACGAGTTGGTGCAAGATCCGCGTTGTATTAGTAATGCTTGTAGAAAGCAGCAACCAAGTCCTCCCAGGTATGAATGTCGGTTCCTTCTAACTGATAGAACCACTCCAGTTGAGTGCCAACCAAACTTTCTTGGAAGAAATGGACCCATAGATTCCGGTCAGTAGTGTGAGGTTGAATCTTGCAGACATAAGATCTCAAATGCATCTTAGGACAAGAGACCCCATCATACTTGGCAAAGGTATGGATATTGAACTTTGGTGGATGACCACTCCGGAAACCAACCCTAACTCTTCAAAGTCCAAGCCAGGAATCTGCTGAATCTCCATAGCATTAAGGAGATCCTCCACATGTTTGTATTTATCATCAGCGGGAGGATATTGTTCCTCATAGTCAGCTTCATCTTCATCATTCCCCAGGCTGTTATCTTCTTCATGATTATTCCCCTCATTTGATGGATTTGAGAGATCTAGATCTCTCTTGACTGGTCCTCTAAGTATTCTTCCCAAATTCAGAATGCCCACTGACTTCTTTGTCTTTTTCTTCTTATCTTTGAGAAGAAGAGTCTTCAGATTCTCTTGCCCTTTAGCCAAAGTCAAGAACATTTGTTGGAATTGAGCATTTTGTACTTGAAGATCCTTCACAATTTGTTCCATATTCATCTTATGGAAATAAACAGTAGGAAGATAAGGAGACCTGTATGGGAGAAACCTATCATGATCTGATTCATGGTATGTGGATGCATGTTTTCAAGGATCTCGCGGGGTAAACACAAGAAGATGTTAGAGGTTGAATTTTGATCAACAACTTTGATTGGAGAACTTCGTATCAATGGATGTTCTTCCACGAGAATCAAGCTCACCACTTCAAGTGGGTCATTGCCCTTGACTCAAGTTACCGTGCTTTAGTCTTTGACGGTGTTTGATTAGAGAATGAATCCTTTTGCCCCTTGATAGGCGTTTGGTTCAACATGACCCTGCATCATAGGCCCTTGAGATCCTTGAAATGGTTATTGAAAATGCTATGGTATGATGTCATGATGTTATGTATAAGTATGCAAAGCAAGCAAGTTGTTATGTACAAATAGTCATATACACACAAAGCAGACAAGTGCTTAGGTTTAGGCTTGCAAGGAGTTTGTAGGTAAGTACCCTCTTAAAGTTTAGTTGGCTCAACTTGTCCTAGTAATAATAACCTGGTTCTATGGGATCTTAATATCACTGATCTTTCTTCATCGGGCCTTATTTCAGCACAAGCCTCTTTAATGGCGACCGAAATATCCCGAAAGTCCGATCTTAATGAGCGTAGTATCGAGTATCAACCAATCTTCGGTCAGAACCAAAGCCGACTATCTCACTACTTCCTAATGGCCAAGTGGTTCTGTGATACGGTGGGAGAACTGACTTGGGATTTTGCGTTTGTGTTTGCAAATGTTTCGACTTAGCAAGAGTCGCGACCGACTTTTTATTTTATCCAAGGAAAGGTCAAAAAGCACAGGAAAGACCTTTGAGATATTTTCTTGGGTTCGGGGAGTAGATTATAGAAAGGGAAGGTATTAACACCCTTTCTATTCATGGTTATCCATGGGCTCTTAGTTACTTACTTAGATCACTTGCTTTGCATTTTCAATTGTTTGAAATGGTGCTCGGTGTGTGGTTTTGAAAGATGTTTTGAAAAGAGGCCATCGTTGTGGCAACCTTTGTAATGATTCTTGTTTGAATGTATACAAAGGTGTTTTTGTCTTTTGAAAAGTTTTCAATGTTTGAAAGTGGGGTTTTGAAATTGTGTTGTAGAGTGTGTTTTTTGAAGATAGCAAGGATGTTTTTTTGCAAGCTTTGATCAAGTAACTAAGATTTATCTACCCTATTTTACTCAAAGATCTTTCTTATGCTTTTAACCCTTTTAACAGTGTTGTTTCACCATTGTATTTGGTAAACAACCTTCTATTAGGATGTTAAGCGGGACAGGTGCGGATCATCGTATAGACCATGATAGCAATTGTGTCAAGTATTTTTGGCAATTTTTCTTAAGGGACTTGATCATTTTGTTTAGGCAACTCAGATAGTGTCATCGAGGGACTATGATCTTTTTGTTTTGTTTTTTTTTGTTTTTCCAAAGTACTTGACGTGCAATCATGGCCCATTTTTGAAGGCAACAAGTAGATTATAACCCTAGGGGTGCAAGTGTGCATTGTGTTTATTTTTCATGCATGTTTATCTTGGATTAGGTCAAGCTAGTTGTTGATTTTATTTGCATATAAACCCTAAGTCTAAGCATGGCATAATTGGAAGCTTTTAAATGTGCGAGAATTTAAATGCTACACTACTACAACATGATATAGGGAGGGGGGTACAAATTTGAATTGGGGGTATTTGACAAGAAATTAAATTCTAAGTTATTACAACCAAATTGAATGTACAAGGCATAAATAATATTTAAATAAATACAATTAAATAAATATCAAATAAAATGTATTATGCAAAAAAATGATTTTTATGTATGTAAAAAGTATTTTTCAATGTGAAGTAAAAATAATAAAATAAAAAAAGAAAGCCAATTTTAATTATTTTGTTATTTAGGGCAAAAACCCTAATTCTTAAATAAATAGCATTATTTATTAATTATATACATAATATATTAATTTATACAAAAAATAAAAGTATATTGTAGAAAATATATTTTTAGTGTAAAATATTAATAAAAATGAAAATGTATTATTTTTTTGTATTTTTGACCTAATTATTTAATAAAAATGAAGTATATATATATATATATATATATATATATATATATATATATATATATATATATATATAAATAAAAAAAATTAATTATTTACAAAAATGTGTATATTTCAAGAAAATATTTTCAAGTGTAAATAAAAATAATAAATGAAGATAAGTATATTTTTTTATATTATTTTTGAGTTTTAATAAAAAGAAAATAGATTATTTACATGTTTATACTAGTAAAGTAAAAATAAATATCAAATAAAATATGAAAAATATAGAAAATAATTTTTTGGCATTTTTTATATGTGGACAAAAAATAATAAAGTCAGAATAAAAAATAAAAAAATCAAAATGACAAATATTCAAATAAATGGGTCAGGGTGTGTAAACTAAAAAATGGGGTGTTAGAAGCAAAAAAACAACCAGGCCCAGCCCAGTCAGACTTCATCTTCTTCCTCTCGTTCACAAAACACGTGTTCTTTACATCAATGGTTATCTCCTGATTCTTTGATTTTTTGACAAAACTCATAACATGAAACTTGTAGAGCATCAAACAACGAATTCAACCATATAAAAAACTTAAATTAACTCTCAAAGACCAGAGAGAATTTCTCTGGCCCCAATTCTTAACCTAGTTTTTTCAGAAAGTTCATGGGTGAAATTCTCCTAGCACGATTAATGTAAATGAAAACTAAGCATATGTATGGCTTCAGGGTTATGAGTACAACATATTTCATTCACAAACCTAAGCCTAACTATTCCTAAATAGAGAGATAGAAGTCCATGAAATACATGTTTCAGTTTACTTCGAGTTGGCCAATGCAGTAACTTTCAAGGGTTCTTGAGCTTCTTTTGAGCTTGCCTGAAGTCCAAGGAAGCTTTCTCAATGCTTACTTTGTTTTGAAATGGCTTGAATCGTGCCACAGAACTTAACCTGCAAAGCTTTGAAACAAAAATGGCAATGTGTGTTAATGGTGTTACAACTAGAAATGGAGGCCTGGGATAGTTCAGGTGAGTTGAGTGGAAGGTATTGGAACAAATTTGAGGCAAAACGCACGAGGGAAAATGGAGATGGAGATGGTTCAGCAGGGCTTGCCCTATTTTGCAGGAAAAACAGTGATTCTGTGTACAAGGGAGCTTGAGAGGCAAATGGGTCGTGTTTCTGGCTTGTTGGGAGGTATGAAACTTGTTTACAATGTTTGTGTAAGTTGGTTTCTTCAGATGTGAGAGATGGCTTGTATTTTGCAAGTTTCTTCTACTTGAAGCAAGAGTGTGTATGTTCTCAATGCAAGCCTGTACAAGCCCTATATCATGCTGCATCTTTTGCTCTTGGTTCTTGGAATTGGTAGACTTGATCTTGCCTCATAGATATGGCCCCATGCCTTAAGGATCTTGTTTTGACATAAAGTGCAACTTTACAAAAATGGCATTATACCTTTTACCATTTAGGGCTTAATTTTGTATGCAATGTCCAAATCAACAAGATAATACCTTAGCTCAATGGTTATGCATTAAATTATGAAGTATAAACTGGTTTTGAGGCCTGCAAGCTAGTACCAAGCATGCTGGTTTGAAAATGCAAGTTTGTATGAACATGTATTGGTCATGGACAAAAGTGAGTTTTTGCCAACTTCAAGCATTCGATTCTCTCTAACCACAAGGGTGTTTGAGGAGTTCTTGGACAATTTGGAAAGCTTGGAACATTTACTATAATCCATATTTAAAATTCAACTTGAAGCTCCTAGTGGAACTATGTGAAAAATGGCCAAGAAGATGGCTCAAAATCCTGCCTAAACTAGGGCAAAATTTCTCTAAGTTAAAAGTTTTAGGTACCCATGTTCCAAAAATCATAACAAGAGATACAAGCTTCTTTTGAGAAAGATTTGTGAATCAAAGTTGTAGACTTTGTGATGGACTACAACTTTCATGTTGGAAGTTTTGTTTGAATCCATTTGAATCTTGGTGAAAAAATGGGGACAATGTTAGGAAAAAATAAGAAAATTTCATAACTTAGAAAATTTCTAAGTTATGAAAATTTTCCATTTTAAACCCTAATTTGCATTTTTGGGTTTCTTGATGAACAAGTTTCATAATTTGACATGTCTTGATGAAAAATAACTCTTGTCACTTGATTTTGACAAAAAAGTCAAAGTTTGACTTTTCAGTGTACAGTCAAATTTTGATCAGTTGACTGAAAAATTCATCTGTAAATCCTATGCATTTGAGATCTTTTGAAATTGTTGAATGGGTCAAGACAATGTCATTGAGTTCTTGAGTCCATGTTTGAGCTTGATTTGCCATTGGTTAGGTCAAACAGTCAAAAATTGCCTTTGTGCAGTCAAAACCCTAAAAATGACCATTTTGCCCTTTTGGTGATCTGATCAAATGGTTCATATGAGTTCATAATGTTGATGTGGGTCAAAATTCATGAGGTTTGACAGTCAATTGGCCACAATTGACTTTTTTCCCCAATACAACTAATTTCTAGGTCAACTGTCCAATTGACTGGGCAAAAATTTGAATCAAGGCTTGAAACTTGGTATGGACAAACTTGTGAGTTCAACATGAAGTATGAAAGTCACTTTGGTCATTGTAGGTCAAAATATCCATGTGCAAACTCAAACCCTAATTTAGGTCAACAGTGCAAGGAGGTGTCTCGAGCAGAGCAAAATCTAGCTTGGTCTTGAGTTCCAAGAGTCTTGTGATGAGAAATGTTGATGAAATGAGAGGGAAAATTTTGGGGTACAACAGTTGCCCCTGTTCAATCTTCTTGAACCTGAAGAGTTAGATTGGCAAGTTTGCCTTTCGCGACTCGAAGGTAAAAGAGGATTGGACACTAGAGTGCCTGTAAATTTGCACTCGTCAAAACATAGATTCGGGAATGGGCTTAAAGATGCCATTTGGAGATGGTAGAATCTTGCTTGAGATGGGATTAAAGATGCCATCCAAGAATCTTTGTTGAATTGCAATGTCGTAGGTTAGAAGAATGAGCATCAAAACGGTATCCGTGTCTGGAATACCATTGAACTGCATCTGGAGACTGAGTTTGTATGAGCAAAAGAATGGCGTCTGTGTCTGGCGCGTATCTGAGCTGTAACTTTATTTGAATTTTGAATGAATATGAGAATGACTGCCGTGTTTGGAGTGTATCTATATTGTATCTAGGTAACAGGGAAATATCTGCGTATGGAGCAACTGTGTGCTGGGGATAAACTATGAATGAGTGATAGAATGGCAACTGTGTCTGGAGCGTATCTAGACTGTATCTGAAGTTGAGATCTGTATGAGAAGTAGAACGATCGCCGTGTCTGGGGTGTATTCATACTGTAACTGGGTTCTGAATAAGTGACAGAAGGACCTCTATGGCGACTGCACTGGGGGGATCAAACTGCTGGTGTAAAGGCCAGAACGACATCCTTGTTTGGAGCTTATCTGAACTTGTAGTTGATAGTTGAATATGAATGAGAGATAGAATGGCAGCCGTGTCTGGAGCGTATCTAGTCTGTATCTGATTGCTGAAGTCTGAATGAGTAGTAGAATGACCGTCGCGTCTGGGGTGTATCCATACTGTATTTTGACTTGAAGTTCTGAATGAGTAATAGGATGACCGCCGTGTCCGGGGTGCATCCGTACTGTATCTGAATAATTGTTAACAAAAGCCTTTTAATCTTATCCTGAAAAGGGTAAAATGTTAGCTGAAACACAAAGTTATGTTGCATGATATGTATGATGCAATGAATTGTGTTTCATCAACTTTTATGATATATGAATGTAATGGTTGCGCATGTAAGCGAAGTAACTGTCTTGCTGAGGAAAATAAATCCTTGATAACTGGAGATAATGAAATCTTTGATTGCTGTCGGGGAAAGTAAATCCTTGACCAAAGCTGGGGATTCCAACAATATTTGAAGACGAGAAATCCTTGTTGACTGCTGACTGCTTGGGGGAATAAGGAGAACTCTGAAAATCTCTACTGGGAAGTTAAAACCTGGGAGGCTTCTACTGGAGAAATGAGACTGAGAATCTTCAATCTACTGGGAAATAAATCTGTGGGGAGAATGTTTACTCTGCTTGAGAAATCAGGAGCTTGAATTGTATGCAAATCTACTGGGGACTCCTAGTTGAGGATAAGACCAAGAGTTAACCGTTATCTGATTGATTCTCAGACTTTTAAGATATCTTGCTGGGGAAATTGGGGAAAACTGAATGGTTCCCGCTGGGGATTGATAGTTGGAAATTTTGACTCCGCTGGGGAAGAAGGTTTAGAGTATTCTAATTCCGCTGGGGATATTTATTTCAGGGTTTTCGGGCTTCACCGAGGATTGGGTTTTCAGAGTTTTCGGGCTCCACTGGGGATCTTGAAGCTTTAACTCTGATGGGAATTAAGTTTTAGACTGCACTGGCTCCGCTGCAGATCTTGAAGCTTAACCTTGCTAGGGAAATATACTCAAAATTTTGCCTTGTTGAGGATCTGAATGATGTATCGTAGGGGGTTTCTTCTGGAATGGCATAAAGATTTCTTCCTACTCCTTCAAACTATCAGTAATTATCCTTTTTCAATTTCGTTTTATTTGTAAGCAGTGATTATATTCAAATGCATATGCCTTTTTAACAAAACATTGGACGTTTTCAAATAAAACATAAGTGTAAAAAAAAAGAAAAGAAAGGCAAGCAACTTTCTGCATTTTGAAGTATATTTGTATTAACTTTTGTGAGTATCTTTGTACAAAGGAGGCAGACATCCTAGTAAGAGAATGTTGTCGAAAAAATTGAAAAATTTTATACAAAAGAAAGATGGCTATGTGTAACAATTCCATGGGATTCCCATTCTGCTATAGCCTTTCAAAACTCTGAATATCTTGTCCATTCGTTGCTTCGTCCGCCGATGACTGGGTTGATCAGAAGCTTGGAGCTTGTTGGTGCAAATATTGCTCTTAAAGTGATTCGACTAGACATAGTCATACGCTTTAATTCTCTAACTTTTTCCTGGACCGCCCTTTCTGGTTTTTGATCCACCGGGAAACCCTTTTTTTCCCAAGTCGCCCTTTCGGGTTTTCAACTTGCCGGGTGTACGGCTTTTTTGCTTTATCCCTAATTTTTGCTTGAACCGCCCTTTCAGGTTTTCGATTCACCAGGATGCCCATTTTTGCCCAAGTCGCCCTTTCGGGTTTTCAACTTGTCGGGTCGTTTTATGCATAGTATCTTTTGACTATGTCTGCGTTCGCAGGGTGCGGCAAGTCGTCGCCGTCCATGGTGGTAAGAATCATGGCTCCACCAGAGAAGATGCTCTTGATCACAAATGGTCCTTCGTAAGTAGGAGTCCACTTTCCCCTGGGATCACTTTGCAGCAAGATGATCTGCTTGATTACAAGGTCTCCGACTTGATATACCTGACGTCTGACTTTCTTGTTGAAAGCCTTGATCATGCGTTTTTGATACGTCTGACCATGACAAACAGCGGTAAGTCGCTTCTCGTTGATCAAATTGAGTTGGTCAAGTCGAGTCTGAATCCAATCGTATTCACTCAAACCGGCATCCTTCATAATCCTTAAGGAAGGAATATGAACCTCCATAGGTAACACAGCTTCCATACCATACACCAAAGAAAACGGGGTTGCCCCTGTTGAAGTACGTGCTGTGGTACGATATCCATGCAGAGCAAACGGTAACATCTCATGCCAGTCCTTGTAGGTGACTGTCATCTTTTGAATGATCTTCTTGATATTTTTGTTCGCGGCTTTAACAACACCGTTCATCTTCGGCCGATAGGGAGATGAATTGTGATTATAAATCTTGAACTGTTCGCATAGAGCGGTGATCATAGTGTTGTTCAAATTTGTATCGTTGTCTGTGATGATCCTATCAGGGACACCGTACCGGCATATGAGGTCCTGCTTGATAAAGCGGGCAACCACATTCTTTGTAACTGAGGCAAAGGAAGCTGCTTCGACCCACTAGGTAAAATAGTCAATAGAGACCAGGATGAAGCGATGTCCATTGGAAGCCGTGGGCTTGATCTCTCCAATCATGTCAATGCCCCACATTGCGAATGGCCAAGGAGTTGTCAGAATGTTGAGAGGAAAAAGAGGAATATGTACCTTGTCGGCGTAGACTTGGCATTTGTGGCAGGTAAGGGAATGTTGATGACAATCAGCTTCCATGGTAGACAAGTAGTAGCCTGCCCTTAGAATCTTTTTAGCCATTGTATGCCCGCTCAAATGGGTGCCAAATGTGCCACTGTGTATCTCAGTCATGATCAACTCTGCTTCAGCTTTGTCCACACAACGAAGGAGAACACAATCATGGCCGTGCTTATAAAGGATGCCATTTCTTAGGAAGAACTTGGCAGCAAATCTCCTTAAGAACTTTTTGTCATTGATGGAAGCTCCTTCAGGGTATTCTCGAGTCTGGAGATACCTTTTGATTTCATGAAACCAGAGTTATTCCACTACTTCTTCGATATTAATCTCATGATAGTGCGCAGGTTCGTCCATTCGCTCGATGGTGATTTGGGGAGCCTCGTTATCCCAATTGAGTTTAAACATGGAAGACATTGTAGCCAGAGCATCTGCTAGCTGATTTTCTTCTCGCGGGAAATGCTCGAAGGTAATCTGCTCGAAATGAGGCAATAATGTTAAGACATGTTCTTTGTATGAGATAAGATTAGGATGTTTAGTGTCCCACTCTCCTTTGACTTGACTGATAACCAAAGCCGAGTCCCCAAATACGATCAAAGATTTGATTCCCAAGTCTATAGCAGCCTTGAGACCAAAGATGCAAGCTTCATATTCAGCCATGTTATTGGTACAATTGAAGAAAAGTCGGGCAGTGAGGGGTGTATGGCAGCCATCTGGAGAAATGAGTACCGCACCGATGCCGTTTCCAAGTGCATTTGAAGCACCATCAAAGTACAGGGTCCATCGAGATCCTTGTTCAGGTTCGTCATACGGTCCGTTACCTTCGATGTTGTCCAAAGTCATGATGTCCTCGCCAGGGAAGTCGAATCTCATAGATTGGTAATCTTCGACGGCTTGATGAGCTAGATGGTCAGCTAGTACACTCCCTTTTATATCTTTTTTGGTAGTATACTGGATGTCATATTCAGTCAGGATCATTTGCCATCTAGCAATTCTTCCAGATAAAGCGGGCTTCTCGAAGATATACTTGATCAGATCCATTTTGGAAATCAGCAAAGTGGTGTCAGTCAACATATACTGCCTTAGCCGGCGAGCAGCCCATACCAAAGCGCAACAAGTTTTCTCGAGCAGTGAGTAACGAGTCTCACAGTCGGTAAACTTTTTGCTAAGGTAATAAATGGCATGCTCTTTTCGGCCAGACTCGTCATGTTGGCCCAACACACACCCCATTGAGTTATCCAATACAGTCAGATACATGATTAACGGCCTTCCTTTGGCGGGTGGCATCAGAATAAGAGGTTCTAGTAAGTACTCCTTGATCTTATCAAAAGCAACTTGACAATCATTGTTCCCTTCAACTACCTGATCTTTCTTCAACAGTTTGAAAATTGGCTCACAGGTAGATGTCAAGTGAGAGATGAACCTCGCGATATAGTTTAAGCATCACAAGAATCCTCTAGCCTCCTTTTCAGTATGGGGGGTAGGCATTTCTTGTATATCCTTTACTTTAGCTGGATCAACCTTAATGCCTTTGTTGCTGACAATAAATCCCAAAATTTTACCAGACCTAACTCCAAAAGTGCACTTGCTTGGGTTCAGTCTGAGTTTATACTCCTTCAACCTGGAAAACAGCTTCTGCAAATGATCAAGGTGTTCTTCTTCTGTCTGTGATCGAGCTATCATGTCGTCTATGTAAACTTCGATCTCATGATGTATCATATCATGAAACAAAGCTACCATGGCGCGTTTATAGGTTGCCCCTGAATTCTTCAGTCCGAATGGCATCACTTTGTAGCAGAAGGTACCCCATTGCGTGACAAAAGTAGTTTTCTCCATGTCCTCGGGGGCCATTTTGATCTGGTTGTATCCCGAGAATCCGTCCATGAAGGAAAATACCTTGTGCTGAGCTGTGTTGTCAACCAAGATGTCAATATGTGGCAGTGGAAAATCATCTTTGGGGCTAGCGCTATTTAAAACCCGATAGTCCACACACATTCTGACTTTGCCTTCCTTCTTAGGCACGGGCACTATGTTAGCAACCCATTGTGGATAGGAAGTAACAGCCAGAAATCCAGCGTTGAATTGCTTCATTACCTCAGCTTTAATCTTCTCAGACATGTCAGGCCTCATTCGGCGGACCTTTTGCTTGATTGGTGGACAATCTTCTCTTGTAGGGAGACGGTGAACCACGATATATGTGTCCAACCCTGGCATGTCTTCATAAGACCAGGCGAAGATTTTAACATATTCGTTCAATAACTGCATTAAGCGCTCCTTGACACTTGGTTCCAGGTTGGCACCCACTTTTAATTCCTTCCTGTCTTCCTCTGTCCCCAAGTTGATGGTTTCTAGCAACTCTTCATGAGGCAGAATGGCCCTCTCTTCTTGTTGTAGAAGTCTGGCTAACTCTCCCGGCACTTCACAATCTTCGTCAACTTCGTACTCAGCATGATTGACCAAATCTTTAGAGTTATCGAAGGCTAAAGCAAAATAGTCACCCATGGGATCCAGAGTGGATGGATACCTGCATTTGTGAGTGTGAGTGTGTGTAAGGGATAGCCATCCTTAAACAAACAACATGCAAAAGGAAAGAAAATGAACACAACAGTTTATAGATGAAAAACGTCCAATGATTCATTAAAACATGGCATATGATAATGAAGAAGATCAAACCCTTACAAATGGACCTACATGCCCCGGGCAAGGCATGAGGTGAAAATAGTGTGCGAATTGTTTTAGTTATTACAGACCATAAAAATGGGAAATTGTTCAAAGATAAAATTACTGGTTGATAAAGGTGATGGGAACAAAATCCTTTGCTTCCCAGTTGCTCAAACCCCCTTCGACGGTCAGAAAGATCCAATCTTCAAAGTGGCTCTCTTCATCTTCTACATCGTTGATTCCATGATGAGTGATCCTTATAGGTGGCCTTCCAGTCTTGGAACGACGCATAGCCTTTTGTCCTGCAGCTGTAAACCCTAGTCCAAATTTGTCTGTCTTATGGGGAAAATCAGGCAATTGCCCCCATGCTGTACTCTTCCCTTCTTTGATCACCGCCTCTGCGTCCTTGAGAGATGCCATCCTAGATACATGCTTGGGAACGATAGGCACCTCAACCATTGTTTTTGCCACTGCTACCTCAGGAGATACTTCCTCGAAATGCTGGAAAGGCGTTTCAATGAACTCGCCATCCAACTCCACATAGCGGAAGGAATTGAGATGACTTATCATGTACTATTCCTCGCCGTGCACCATTATAATCTTACCCTTAACAGGATATTTCAGCATCTGGTGCAAAGAGGAGGTAACTGCCCCGGCATAATGGATCCACGGTCTTCCTAGCAAACATGAATATGAAGGACGGATGTCCATCACGTAGAAGGTGGAGTTGAAAACTTCCATGCCTACTTTGATAGGAATATCAACCTCTCCATGAACCATTCTTTTGGAACCATCAAAAGCCCTAACAATGATATTACTAGGCTTGAGAGTCATTCCTTCGCAGTCCAAACGGTCTAAGGCGTTCTTTGGCAGCACGTTCAAGGAAGAACCAGTATCAACTAAGACATGGGCGAGAGTGGTTCCCCGGAATTCAACTGAAACATGTAACGCATCTTTGTGTTTCCTTCCTTTGGGAATTAAGTCAGCATCGGAAAAGCCAAGGCCATTATCAGCAGTAAGACTGGCCACACATTCCTGAAACTGGTCATCCAAAGTCTCTTGGGGAACATGTGTCGCCTTCAAGAATTTGATTAGGGCCTTAGCGTGGGCCTCAGAACAGAGCAGAAGAGCCAACATTGAGATTTTAGAAGGGGTCTTCCCTAACTGTTCCACAACGTCGTAGTCACTTTTTCTGATTATTTTCAAGATTTCATCCATTTCTTTCTAAGTGGTTTTGGGGATAACCACATCATGGGCCTTCGTCCTGACAAGCACTTCCAGTATCCCCTTACCCTTATCGGTAATATCAACATATGGTCTTACTTCAGGAGTATCCAGTTCTTCAATCACTGGGCCTTGCACATATGGTCCAACAGGTGCAGAAGCTTTCAAGGGTCCGAAAACTGCTCGGGGGGAGCAATCTCCGGTGAAAAGATCCGGCCACTGCGGGTTATCTTGCTTGTACCCGCGATGTTCCCTACATCAGGGTTTTCTTCTTCAGAAATCTCTTGGACTGTCTCAATTTGTTTGATACCATGGTAGAAGATTTCTCCCCCATAATTCCATGGTATCATTTTGCTGGATTGGTACGGGACAGGTCCCGGCATGGTGATCTTTAAAGGTACACATTTAGAGTTGGGTGTAATTCTGACAGGCCTTTTTCAAGCCTTGGGAGGATTGTCAGAAATGGTTATGATTGCAATATCGTTGGTTTTAGTAGTAAAAGTATCAGGAGTAACAGGATTGAAGGTATCAACAGGGGTTTTCTGGAAAAGTATCTCTTGGGTATCCATCAGGAATTAGACACCTGATTTCAACATTGGGCAATCACCTCGTATGTTCAAACAAAAATAACAATCTTTATCACAACCAGGAAAGATCCCGACTCTCAACAAATTTTCCTTAATCACAAGTAACGGTGTCAGCAGGTCAACAACATCAGTAACATGAGTGTCCTCCATAACAATATGAATATTGTGGCCGTGCTTGGGCATTGGAGCAGATATAACATTGGGCTTCTCAGGAGCATCAAATTCTACCTCCTTAGCATCAATCAGATCATGGATTTTGTTCTTAAGCGCCCATCAATTATTGGTATCATACCCAGCACTGTCGGAATGGTAGGCACACTTGGCATTGGAATGGTAGTATGGAGAGGAGGTGTTAGGGTTCTTTGGCGCTTCCTTCAAACTGGTCAGATTCAGCTTCAGCAAATGAGGAAGTACCTGAGCGGGCGTCATGTTAATGCTGGTGAACTACCGTTGTGGCCTTTCTACCCGTTGTTGATTAGGTCTCGACTGATTGTTACGAGGTTGATCATTTGACGAGTTTTGAATCATCACAGCCCCTACAGTCGGCCGGCGCTCAGTTCTTCCCTGTCCCTTCTGAGAATACACAGCAAATGCTTCTTTCTTGGCTAGGAAGGGTTTCTTAACAGCCGCGGATGCGGAAGCATCCTTTTGAATCTTTCCACTCTTAATACCGGCCTCAACCCAGAAACATGTCTACTAACTCCATATCTGATAGCGGTCGCTGCACCCTCCCAGCCAGATCACGCCACTTCTGGGTGTACTCTTTAAATCCTTCATTAGAAGCCATCCCCATACTTTGTAACTGAGTACGAGTGGGCGCCAAATCAGCATTTTATTGATACTGACGATAAAAAGCAGCTGCCAAGTCTTCCCAATTGTGAACCTCTGATCTCTCGAGTTGATAAAACCAGTCTAACTGAGTGTCGGACAAGATGTCTTGGAAAAAGTGTACCCAGAGGTCTTTATTGGATGAATGGGGTTGAATTTTTCTGACATACGACCTCAGGTGCATCTTTGGGCAAGACAGACCGTCGTACTGGGCAAATGTTGGCACCTTGAACATGGGAGGGATAACAATCCCAGCTACCAGCCCTAGTTCTTCAAAATCCAATCTGGGCACCCTCTGCAACTCCATAGCTGCCAGTCTATCTTCAAGGTTCTTATATTTATCATCCGCTGGTGGATACTGTTGTTCGGAGTAGTCTTCGTCTTCTTCCTCTTCCACCTCTTCAACCTCGGATTCAGAAGGCACAGCAGTCCCTTTCCCTTTACCGGCCCCTTCATCAGACGTTGAGGGTAACTCGAGAACTCTCCTGGCCTGATGCTCAAATCTTCTTCCCAAAGTGGCTACTCCAGGTCTCTTTTTCTTTTTCTCTTTATTCTTCTCCAACAAAACTTTGAGGTCCTCTTGACCCTTTGCCAAGGTCATGAGGAGTTGCTGGAACTTTGAATTTTGTTCCTGTAGATCCTTTACCGTTTTCTCCAAATCCATCTTGCTGAAATAAACAACAGAAAGATAAGGAAACCTGGTGTGAAGACCTGTTTATGCATATGATGAATGGTATGCTATTCATGTAATGCATTCAAGGGTTCAAAAATTAAAATTTGTTGCAAACAAAGAGAACGCACGTCATATTAAGAAGAAATTTGTTAGTACATAAGTGCCCCATGGATGAAATATTACAAAATTCTTAATGTAAAAAGACATTGCGCATCCTCTTTGGCGTGATGTAAGTGTTGAGAGTTTCCTCCTCGTGAAGTCGGCGGGTGAGCTCCAAAACCTTCTTCTCACTGGCATAGAAGCTGGCTTCAAAAGTATCCCGTTCTTCCTTGAGTTGGATCCAACTCTTTTGCATTTCTTCCTATGATGTTGGCATGTCAGGATGTAGGATGGTGTATGGAACCTCTCCTTCCATAACAGGCTCTTTTATCAAGGGGAGAATGTGAGGGTATGGCATCATAAGATTCTGGGAGCGGGTTCGTACCCACTTGAGATAAGGCTCAAGGGGGATGGAATTTTTGTGCCCCAGTGTCTTAATATCCACCTTGTTAGGCATCTTCCAAGCTCTGATGAACCTTTGTCGAAGTCCTTGCGCATCATTGTCGAAGTCAAAAACTAGTTCCGGAATCAGCATGTCATGAGGGCCATCCCTCCGAGCATATCCAAATTGTCTCAAAGCTAGACAGGGGTTGTAGGTGATGCCTCCCCTAATGCCAAGTAGTGGGACATTAGGGAATTCCCCACAATGATCAATGATGATGACATTTTCTCTGGACCGAGAACACCAATGTACATTAGAATGTGTGAGGGTCATCAATCATTGTGACCACCTTAAACCCTACTCATTCTTCAAAACTGATTGTGGAAGGTGAGAAATAAACCACCTTGCTAAGAGAGGAGTACAGCACATGATAACACCTCTTTTCCTCATTGTTCGTGTGTAAAATGAGTGTAGGATGTCCCCAAGCAATGTAGGTATAGGATTCCTGGATATGAAAATCTTGACAACATTCACATCTATAAGTTGGTCAGGGTTTGGGAACAAGATCAACCCATAGATGAGGAGTGCCACAATCTCTTCAAAGGCTTGTAGATCGAGAGAATTCCAAAAGTCTTGTGCCTTCTCAAATAGAAATTTTTCCAAGAATCCCTTGACACCACTTCTGGTTTCCCAATGCCCCTTGATGTCAGATGGTTGCAAGTGTAATGCTTGAGCAATATCTTCAGGCTTTGGTTCTTTTTCCGTACCGTTGTAGGGTAGTTGATTAAGAATAGGAATTCTCAGGAATTGAGAAAATTCCTCCAAAGTAGGCACCAATTGATAATCATGGAATGTGAAACAATGGTGTAGGGGGTCAAAGAACTGGAAGAGAACTTTCATCATGTCTTCTTCAATGTTGGTGTTGACCAAGTTGAGGAGTCTACCATGTCTTTCACTGAAGAGGGAATTCTCTGGAATCTTGGAAGTAAGCTCCTTGAGTTGAGGAGGGATTCTCACAAGGTTGACTTGAATTGTTTTCCTGTGAAGAGATTCCATGACCTATAAAACAAGAACAAAGATGAAGATCCAAACCCTTGAAATGGTTTGTGGATGCATATGATGCTTTATGATGTTCATGATGTATGCACAAGCACATGTACAAGCAAGTCACGCAAAACCCTAGTCTCAGGCTTGCATGAGGTTTCATAGGTAAGTACCCTCTTGAGTTTGGTTGGCTCAAACCTGTCCTATAAATAGTAACCGGGTTATGAGAAGCTCAATATCGTTGGATTGTTTTCTATGTTCATTGTTTTTGTTTAGCCACTTAACTAGCGACCAAAATATTCCAAGAAAACAACCCTCAATGAGTGTAGTATCGAGTATCTACCAACTTTGGACTGCACCAAAGCCGGTCATCTCACTACCCCTAAAAAAGGCCAAGATGGTTAAGTAAGGTTCTAAGAGTTCATTAGTGCTTCATAACATCACTCAGCGGCCCCGTATTCTCTTTGATTGACTCAAAGGCTACAGGTACTCACAAATATGTCGCACTAATATAGCTATTGCTTCAACCGTGTCGGTATACCCCGCACAGTTTCCACAACGTATTGCTATTTACCTATGAATGTTTCCCAAATCCGGGTGGAGTATTTCAAGCCCAAACAAGAGAAACAAAATATAAAGCAAGCAAGGCAAACAATAATCATGCAAAGGGTTATCTAAGCGCTAAGGTTACTCCACTTTTATAATTGTCCCCGGCAGAGTCGCCAGTTCTGTGATACGGTGGGAGAACTGACTTGGGATTTTGTGTTTGTGTTTGCAAATGTTTCAGTTTAGCAAGAGTCGCCACCGACTTTTTATTTTATCTTAAGGAAAGGTCAAAAAGAACAGGAAATACCTTTGAGATATTTTCTTGGGTTCATGGAGTAGATTATAGAAAGGGAAGGTATTATCACCCTTTCTATCCATGGTTATCCATGGGCTCTTAGTTACTTTCTTAGATCACTTGCTTTGCATTTTCAATTGTTTGAAATGGTGCTCGGTGTGTGGTTTTGAAAGATGTTTTGAAAAGAGGACATCGTTGTGGCAACCTTTGTAATGATTCTTGTTTGAATGTATACAAAGGTGTTTTTGTCTTTTGAAAAGTTTTCAATGTTTGAAAGTAGGGTTTTGAAATTGTGTTGTGGAGTGTGTTTTTTGAAGATAGCAAGAATGTTTTTTTGCAAGCTTTGATCAAGTAACTAAGAGTTATCTACCCTATTTTACTCAAAGATCTTTCTTATGTTTTTAACCCTTTTAACAGTGTTGTTTCACCATTGTATTTGGTGAACAACCTTGTGTTAGGATGTTAAATAGGACAGGCGCGGGTCATCGTATAAACCATGATAGCAATTGTGTCAAGTATTTTTGGCAATTTTTCTTAAGGGACTTGATCATTTTGTTTAGGCAACTCAGATAGTGTCATCGAGGGACTATGATCTTTTTTTTTGTTTTTTTTTGTTTTTCCAAAGTACTTGACGTGCAATCATGACCCATTTTTGAAGGCAACAAGTGGATTGTAACCCTAGGGGTGCAAGTGTGCATTGTGTTTGTTTTTCATGCATGTTTATCTTGGATTAGGTCAAGCTAGTTGTTGATTTTATTTGCATACAAACCCTAAGTCTAAGCATGGCATAATTGGAAGTTTTTAAATGTGCGAGAATTTAAATGCTACACTATTACAATATGATATAGGGAGGGGGTACAAATTTGAATTGGGGGTATTTGACAAGAAATTAAATTCTAAGTTATTACAACCAAATTGAATGTACAAGGCATAATATAATATTTAAATAAATACAATTAAATAAATATCAAATAAAATGTATTATGCAAAAACAATTTTTTTTATGTATGTAAAAAGTATTTTTCAATGTGAAGTAAAAATAATAAAATAAAAAAAGAAAGCCAATTTTAATTATTTTGTTATTTAGGGCAAAAACCCTAATTCTTAAATAAATAGCATTATTTATTAATTATATACAATAATATATTAATTTATACAAAAAAATAAAAGTATATTGTAGAAAAGATATTTTTAGTGTAAAATATTAATAAAAAAATGAAAATGTATTATTTTTTTGTATTTTTGACCTGATTATTTAATAAAAATGAAGTATATATATATTAAACATATTAAATATATAAAAATAAAAAATTAATTATTTACAAAAATGTGTATATTTCAAGAAAATATTTTCAAGTGTAAATAAAAATAATAAATGAAGATAAGTATATTTTTTTATATTATTTTTGAGTTTTAATAAAAAGAAAATAGATTATTTACATGTTTATACTAGTAAAATAAAAATAGAAATCAAATAAAATATGAAAAATATAGAAAATAATTTTTTGGCATTTTTTATATGTGGACAAAAAATAATAAAGTCAGAATAAAAAATAAAAATATCAAAATGACAAATATTCAAATAAATGGGCCAGGGGGGTGTAAACTGAAAAATGGGGTGTTAGAAGCAAAAAAACAACCAGGCCCAGCCCAGTCAGACTTCATCTTCTTCCTCTTGTTCACAAAACACGCGTTCTGTACATCAATGGCTATCTCATGATTCTTTGATTTTTTGACAAAACTCATAACATGAAACTTGTAGAGCATCAAACAACGAATTCAACCATATAAAAAACTTAAACTAACTCTCAAAGACCAGAGATAATTTCTCTGGCCCCAATTCTTAACTTAATTTTTTCAGAAAGTTCATGGGTGAAATTCTCCTAGCACGATTAATGTAAATCAAAACTAAGCATATGTAAGGCTTCAGGGCTATGAGTACAACATATTTCATTCACAAACATAAGCCTAACTATTCCTAAATAGAAAGATAGAAGTCCATGAAATACCTATTTCAGTTGACTTCGAGTTGGCCAATGCAGCAACTTTCAAGGGTTCTTGAGCTTCTTTTGAGCTTGCCTGAAGTCCAAGGAAGCTTTCTCAATGCTTACTTTGTTTTGAAATGGCTTGAATCATGCCACAGAACTCAACCTGCAAAGCTTTAAAACAAAAATGGCAATGTGTGTTAATGGTGTTACAGCTAGCAATGGAGGCCTGGGATAGTTCAAGTGAGTTGAGTGGAAGGTATTGGAACAAATTTGAGGCAAAACGCATGAGGGAAAATGGAGATGGAGATGGTTCTGCAGGGCTTGCCCTGTTTTGTAGAAAAACAGTGATTATGTGTACAAGGGAGCTTGAGAGGCAAAGGGGTCGTGTTTCTGGCTTGTTGGGAGGTATGAAACTTGTTTACAATGTTTGTGTAAGTTGGTTTCTTCAGATGTGAGAGATGGCTTGTATTTTGCAAGTTTCTTCTACTTGAAGAAAGAGTGTGTATGTTCTCAATGCAAGCCTGTACAAGCCCTATATCACGCTGCATCTTTTGCTCTTGGTTCTTGGAATTGGTAGACTTGATCTTGCCTCAGAGATATGGCCCCATGCCTTAAGGATCTTATTTTGACATAAAGTGCAACTTTACAAAAATGGCATTATACCTTTTACCATTTAGGGCTTAATTTTGTATGCAATGTCCAAATCAACAAGATAATACCTTAGCTCAATGGTTATGCATTAAATTATGGAGTATAAACTGGTTTTGAGGCCTGCAAGCTAGTACCAAGCATGCTGATTTGAAAATGCAAGTTTGTATGAACATGTATTGGTCATGGACAAAAATGAGTTTTTGCCAACTTCAAGCATTCAATTCTCTCTAACCACAAGGGTGTTTAAGGAGTTCTTGGACAATTTGGAAAGCTTGGAACATGTACTATAATCCATATTTGAAATGCAACTTGAAACTCCAAGTGGAACTATGTGAAAAATGGCCAAGAAGATGGGTCAAAATCCTGCCTAAACTAGGGCAAAATTTCTCTAAGTTAAAAGTTTTAGGTACCCTTGTTCCAAAAATCATAACTTGAGATACAAGATTCTTTTTAGAAATCTTTGTGAATCAAAGTTGTAGACTTTATGATGGACTACAACTTTCATGTTTCAAGTTTTGTTTGAATCTATTTTCATCTTGGTGAAAATATGGGGACAATGTTAGGAAAAAATAAGAAAATTTCATAACTTAGAAAATTTCTAAGTTATGAAAATTTTCCATTTTAAACCCTAATTTGCATTTTTGGGTTTCTTGATGAACAAGTTTCATAATTTGACATGTCTTGATGAAAAATAACTCTTGGGACTTGATTTTGACCAAAAAGTCAAAGTTTGACTTTTCAGTGTACAGTCAAATTTTGATCAGTTGACTGAAAATTCATTTGTCAATCCTATGCATTTGAGATCTTTTGAACTTGTTGAATGGGTAAAGACAATTTCATTGAGTTCTTGAGTCCACGTGTGAGCTTGATTTTCCATTGGTTAGGTCAAATTGTCAAAAATTGCCTTTGTGCAGTCAAAATCATAAAAATGACCATTTTGCCCTTTTGGTGATCTGATCAAATTTCTTGTGGAATTGTGATCCAAACTTGATCAAATGGTTCATATGAGTTCGTAATGTTGATGTGGGTCAAAATTCATGAGGTTTGACTGTCAATTGGCCACAGTTGACTTTTTCCCCAATATAGCTGATTTCTAGGTCAACTGTCCAATTGACTGGGCAAAAATTTGAATCAAGGCTTGAAACTTGGTATGGACAAAATTGTGAGTTCAAAATGAAGTATGAAAGTCACTTTGGGCATTGTAGGTCAAAATATCCCTGTGCAAACTCAAACCCTAATTTAGGTCAACAGTGCAAGGAGGTGTCTCGAGCAGAGCAAACTCTAGCTTGGTCTTGAGTTCCAAGAGTCTTGTGATGAGAAATGTTGATGAAATGAGAGGGAAAATTTTGATGTACAACAGGTTCAAATAAGGTTCTAAGGTCAGTTAGTGCTTCATGACACTGCTCAGCGGCTCCGTATTCTCCTTGACTGACTCAAGGGCTACTGGTACCAACAAATGTGTCACACTAACGTAGCTATCGCTTCAACCATGTCTTTATACGCTGCACAACCCCCATAATTTATTGCTAATTACCTAAAAAAATTTCCAGATCCGGGTGTAGGATCTTAAACAATAACCCAAACAAGGACCCAAAAATGTAAAGCAAGCAAGTCAAACAAAGGAAGCAAGTAAAAGTGATCTAACCCTAAGGTAACCCCACTTTTAAGTTTCGAAGTCCCCAGCAGAGCCGCCAGTTCTGTGATACGGTGGGAGAACTGACTTGGTTGTTTTGTGTTTGATCATAATTGTTGCGGATAGCAAGACTCGCCACCGACTTTTTTTATCCAATAAGGAAAGGGTGAAAAGAACAGGAAAGACCTTTATGGATTACTTTCTTGAGTTCGGGGGTAGGTTATATAAAGGGAAGGTGTTAACACCCTTTTCATCCGTAGTTATCTACAGGCTCTTATTTGCTTTCTAGATCACTTGCTTTTGTTTGAAAATGTGCTTGTGGTGTGGGTTTTGAAAGTATTTTGAAAATGTCTTTGTAATGGTTTTCGTTTCTATACGAACGCGTACAAAGAGTTATTTTTTTGAAAATAGTTCAAACATGTGTTTGTGGAATATGTTTTTGAAAGTGATTTTGAAAAGTGTCTTTGTAATGATCCTCGTTTCTATAAGAATGCATACAAATAGTTTTGTCTTTTAAAAATTGTCTCAATTTGAAAGTGTTGGTGTAAATTTTTTTTTTGTTATGAGCAAGCGAGCAACTAGGAGTATCCTACCTACTCAAAAGGTCTATGTTCTTTTCCTCCTCCTTTAGATGTTGCTATCTTACCATTGATTTGGTAAGAAGCCCCATCATTGGATGTGAAGGGACGAGTGTGGAATGTTTGTATAGTCATAGAAGGCAACCTATGGGACATTTTAGCAATTTTCATATAGAGACTAGATCGTTTACCGAAGGCAACATTGAGGGTCATCGAGGGACTACGATCTTTTATCAAGGGTCTTTGCTAAAATGCCCATATTCGAGGGACATGACTATTTTTCTGAGGCAGTAAGTGAGATTACCCTAGGGGTGCGTGTGTGTGAATATTGTGTTTGATTGTATGCATTTTGTCTTTGATTTTTGGATTGTTTACTTGTTGGTTTTCATCTTGCCATACGCATCCTAATTACTAACATTTGTACAAAATCAATAAAAATGTAGAAAATAAATCCTACACTATTACAACCATATTGAATAAGAAGAATATGTAAAGACAAAAAAAATAAAAGGAGAGAAAATGAGCTTTTCGATTTGGGTAGCAGAACCCTTTGATTCTGCCCTTCCTAGCTTCCTTCGATTTTTCCTGGAAGTAGTAAGGGTGTGTCTTTCGATTTGGGCTTAGCCTGAAGCATGAGATGCAGCCTTTAATTCTTCCTTTCTGCTTCCTTCGACTGGGGCCTGGAATCAGCATGAGGTGTACTCTTCGCCTTAAGCTCTTTGTTGTTTTCTTTGATTGTAGCCTGGAAGTCGGTGTGGCCATCCTTCTGGCTGCCTCTTTCATTTGGACCTGAAAGTCAGTGTGGAAGCCTGAGGCTCCGTTTCATACTTCTTCTTGTTTCTTTCGTTTGAGATTTTTAAATAGAAACATGGCCTGAGGAGATGCTAGTATTGTCTCATGGCCAAGTTAGTTTTTAAAGCATGTTTTTTTTTAAAAAAGAACCAAAACCAAAAGGGTTAGCAATGAAAACAAATTAAAAGGGTGGAAACGAAAAGGAAATAAATGTGGTGTACATGTTTGAAATGAAAGGAATGACTATTCACATGTTATGTTAGAAACTAAAGGTTCAAGGTTAAGAGAAACTTACCTTCCTTGAGGCTGGAATGTGTGTTGGACCTTGAGTGGCTGCCTGAGTGCTTATGGATTCGAAGGGAGGAAACATGGGTTATGCCTTTAGTGTTGGATTCAAAGGTTGGGAGATGTCAAGAATGGTTTCAGATTTGTAAGAGAAAAAGAAAATAAATGTTATATTTATTTAGATTCGAAGGGCCAAGGAAACAGGTGTGGTGTTTCTTCTGGATTCGAAGGGTCAAGGAAACAAATATTGTGTTTCTGCTGGATTCTGGGTTTGAATATGTGTTTAAGTGTTTGAGAGTGTTTGATGGTTTTTCTCCACGCCCCCAAAGTCCTTGTATGTGTGTCCAACCCCTTATACATGTTATAGAGCCTCTTATTTATAGGAAAAACTAGCTTAGATTTAGGAGGGAAAATAAAATAATTTGAATAATTTGAGTAAACTGCTTTTTGTAGCCTTCGAGGGGCAGTGTTCGTATGTTATTTTGGTGCAAGAATGTGGCAGTGTTTCAGGACTGTTGTGCAGCAGTTTTGGAGCGTTATGGCCAGTGTATCAGGCCTAAACTTGGCAGAAAGCATCTTTTGATATCTCCATCTTTCGTTTTGACCACCCTTCGAATGGGCCATCAAACATGTTGTTCGAATGGGACACCCAGACGTGTCTTTTGAATGGGTCATGTGGGTATCTTTGAAAGAGCCAAATATGTACCCTTTGATTGGACTATATGTGTGTCTTTCGAAGGGGTCAAATGCAATTCTTCGAATGGGATAGTAACGTATATCCTTCGAAAGGGACTCCTATTTATGCCCTTCAAATCCACCAATACATGTCCTTTGAAGGGGCCACCAACCATGTGTGTTGAAGGTTGTCAAGGGTGGAATTGAAGCATACTATTTCAAAGGGAAATATTGTCCAGTCGAAGCTAGTGTAAACATAGCCAATTCCCTGTCGAAGCCTGCATGCAGGAGGTCACTACTTTGTGGCTCCAAGCAAGCATACAAGAGGCCATTTCTCAAATGAAGGTTTGCATGAAGAGTCAATCCCCTGTCGAAGCTTGCATACAGGAGGTCACTGCTTTCTGACTCAAGGCAAACATATAGGGGGCCAATGGTGCAATCGAAGGAGGCTACATGAGGCTTTTCCTCTTTTAATTGAAGGATGCTACATGAGGATTTTTTGCCTTGTGAATCGAAGGAGGTTAAAAGGAGGGAATTTTACTTGTGAATCGAAGGAGGTTAACATGATGCCATTTTGTTTGTGCCTGTTGGCCTGGTGAGAGTCCCTTGCGTACAAGAAGGAAGTTAAGGCTCAATCGAAAGTTATATGTAGGAAGCTCCTGCTTTGTGAATCAAAGCCAGCGTGTCACAAGCCAATGCACAATCGAAGGATGAAAGCCAAGCTTGCATCGAAAGAGACCATAAGTCCAACCGAAGGATATGGATTCAAGGCAAACTTTTGTCTTGTTGAAAGGCACATTAACATCTTCAATTTTTTCATTTTTCATTTCTTTTAAATAGGTGTTTGCAACCACACATGTGAGAGAAATCTTGAGAAAATGAGAGGGAAAATTTTGGGGTACAAAAACTAGGTCTGGTTAAAGTCAAGGATAATCAGAGTCGTGATTCCGCCTGAAAGTACTATCATTGTATAACATACATGATGATGATAGTACCTATTTGAACCTTGTCTGACAGTGGCTCTCATGATCGAACACGACAGGGTATACGCCTATCATCCGTCATGACTCTCCTCTCTATTCCTATGTGTTCCTAACCATATAAAACTTTGGCATGTGTATTTTGCCTTTTACCTCAGTAATACCCATCCCACATGAAAACAAATCCACACATCAAAAATATATGGAAAGAAGTAAAATTATATAATTGATGCTTAATTGATTTTATTTTTATTTTTGAGAAAATTGAATTAAAACCTATTAAAAACCTAAGTTATTTTTAATTGAAGAAAAGTTTAATAAATTAAGTTAATTAATTTAATTTATTTCTTTACAAAAAGTTAATTTTAATTTAATTAAATAAAAAAAGTCAAATTGATTTAACCTAAATCTAAATTAATTTTAATTAATTAATTAAAAAAAGTTAATTATATTTAAAAATAAAAGAAATTTAAATAATAAAGAGATGATGGGCTTGAAAGAGTAAATCTGGGGGTGTAACAAAGCAAATTTTCCAGGCCCAAGACTGCAAGCCCAGATGTACTGAATGTTCCTGTATGACCGGTTACAAGAGGTACATCGTGGGGGCTCCCTTCTGGCTGTTGGATCTGGATTGGATGGTGATAATGTGAGGTTACAGGGTGAGCGTGCTGGGTTGCTTTGCACTGCATTTGTAAACAAGAAACATGAAAAATAAAAATACCAGAGGCAGGGATCAAACCCATGCCCTGATACATGAGCGCCTTAGTAACACACTCTCCTACCACTGAGGCGGCCCTTACATCCGGTAGTATAAATAAAATAATAATATAAAATATATAAAACAATTTTAAAGACCAGTCAAACAAAAGCGTGCGTCCAAGTAGGGCCTCCTGTATTTGAATGGACTAATCAACATGTCTCGTTTTTCCATGTCATTTTAACGACCGGTCAAACCACCCTGGACGGTGGTTCCGGCTATCATCTCTAGTGACATGGAAATCCAAACCTATGAAATTCAAAGAAAACAAAAAGTAAAATGACCCTAATTGACTAATTAGGGTCTTGAGAATTAAGTGGACACATTAGTTTGGTCTAAAAATAATCGTAGCCATGGTTTCGAAGGAATCTGATCTCAATGCCCTAATCATGGTGGATTCTTATTCCTGCATCATACCTTACATGTAATACACGAAAACACTCCTAATCATCCATATGACCATGAATATATACAACAAATTCATTTAGAACACGTGATTTAAGAGTTTGAATTCATAAAATCCTTACCCAACTGGTGTGTTTGAGAGAGAGAGTTCTGGTGTGCTTCAGGCTTCAGGAATAGTTGGAATAGTTTCATGGGAGTTTCAATATGGTAATGGAAGGCTCAACACTGATTGAAACTTGCTGGCGAATGGGATTTTACTTTTCCCTAATCTTTGAAAATTTTGGAAATCTTTGGGAGTGTGCTTGAGGTAGTGTTTTCGTGTGTTTTGCTTCTGACTTTGTTGTGTACGTATAGAGGAATGGAAAGAATTATCAAATATACAAAAAAGACAATGCGTTCATAGCCATGAGACAAGAATCAAACACACCTAAAAGCTTCCATTTTTGAGAATTTTCTTGCCCTTTTGAGCTTCACACAGTTTTGGCAAGGTGGTCAAATGTTCTTGGGCCTGAACTAATCCAAAAAAAGCAAGCCCATATGCCTTGCCCCAATTGTTTTGTATTTCATTTTATTTAATTTCTTTTAAATGAATACAAATTCAAATAAAAAAATAAAAATCATGAAAAATGTGTGCATGGATTTAGAGGTCCTCTAACACATTGTGAACATGTTTGAACATCAAAAGTTAGGTCCATTAGTTACAAAATTTCAAGTTTGCTCACTTTGCACTTCATGCATTTCCTCACAATTTCCCAACTTGCATTGGTCATAACTCTCTCAAATTTAATCTTTTCAAGGTGATCTTTGACTTTTTTTGAAATATCAAGATGTCCTCTTGAATTTCTCTTTGATCATTTTTGCATCTGGAGATTTATCTTGATGTAAGTTGCCTTGACAAAAAGTGTCTTTTTGTTGACTTTTGAAATGACCTATAATGTATGGGCTCGTATATTTAAAATGAAGCACTTTTTGAACTTGAGCATACATATACAAAGTTGTATAAAATTGAATTTCCTTCAAAATTGGATTTGGTTGGGGAAAAGTGGATGAAGCATGTGAAAGTTATGCTTGGTCAAAGTTCAGTTTACTTCTCCTAAGGAAACCCTAATTTGGAAACTTTGGAATTTTGATTATTTGAGGGTTTTCCTTTAAGGAATCATGATCAAACCTTGATCAAATGATGAATATCACTTCAAAATATTGATGTTGACCAAAAATCTTAAAGTTTGACTGTATGGTGACCATAGTTGACTTTTTACCCAATACAATTGATTTTCAATCATCTAAGCCATTGTCTGGGCAGACTTGTGATGCAAGACTTCAAACTTGACATGAACATTGTTGAATACCTATGGCGAACCATGGAAACCACTTGAGACCTTTTCAACCTAATCTTCCTTGAGAAACTCAAAACCCTAATTATGGACCCCTTGCTTAGGAGGAGGTTTGACTTGTCAACCCTTGAGTAGCCTTGAGTACTTGAGAGCCTTAGGAAAATGTCTTGAATAAAATGAGAGGGCAAGTTTTAGGGTACAACAGATCCCCCTGTTCAATATTCTTAAACCTGAAGAGTTATATTGGCAAGTCCGCCTTTCATGACTTGAAGGTAGGAGATGATTGAACACTAAAGTGCCCAGAAATTTTCACTCGCCTGTGCATGAAGTAACATAATTGGTTGATTATACGGGAATGGGATTAAAGATTCCATTTGGAGGGGTGACAGTGAGTCGTCAGGGATGAGCTTATAGATTCCATCCAAAGCAAATGTCGATAGAAGTATCAGAAGCAGTCTACGCTTAATTGCATATGAGGAATGCTTCTCAGAATGAACCTATTTGATTCTGTCTGAAGGAAATGCTTTTTTAGAGCGAATTTATGAAGGAAAGTGATTTTCAGGATGAATATCCTAAAGGGAAGTGTTTGTCATGTAGATAGTCACCCCGTCCTATATCGGGAATTGATCTACAGTCCGTTTGTTGGTAAACCCGTCCTATTTTGGGAGTTCATACCATTGGTGATAAAGATAGTCGCCATGTCCTGTTACAAGAATTGATCTTTATCTGGCCATAAAGAAAAAAGATAGTTTCCTCGTCTGTGATACGGTGGCCAGAACCGGGACTTGGTTTTTAGGAATGCTGGTTTGCATTTTACGTTTGTGTTTGCAAAATGTCGCGGTAAGCAAGAGTCGCCACCGTCTTTTATTTTATGCAACAAGGAAAGGAAAAAAACACAGAAAAATTTCTTTTTTGAGATATTTCTGAGTACGTGGGGTAGATTATAGAAAGGGAAGGTATTAGCACCCTTTCTATCCGTAGTTATCTATGGGCTCTTAGGTGCTTGCTCATCATTTTCAAAATTGCTTCTTTGTGTGTTTGTGTGATTTGAAAAGTTTTTTGTTTTGACTTCGATTTAACTCTTTCTTCTGTCTTCAAGGGTGTAATGAAGTGTTTTTGAAAACTTTGTTTGAAAAGGAGCGTAAGTGTGAAAAAAGTTTGTTTTGATTGAGCAAATACTTAAGAACTAATCTACCTACTCGAAAAAAGAATCGTTCTGTATTCGTTTCCGTTAGACAATGCTATCCCACTATTAGTGAGTAGGTAGCATCGTCGTTGGAGTTTTGAGGGTCAATTCGAAAGGGACGTACGATCACTAAAGCAATGTTAGGACGTCTTAGTAATAAACCTAATGTCTTAGATCAACTATCTGAGGCAACAATATCAGAGGCAACCTTTCCGAGGCAACTTTGATATTTGGACAAAAGGATGACCACAAAAGCATCCTATACTCAATGACCGTTTATCGAAGGCAACCAAGTGGGAGTACACCCTAGGAGTGCGCATGTGCGAGTGATTCAATTTCAGATTATTTATCTTTGCACATTTTAGGGTTATCTAACTGTTTTAAAGTTTTACATACTTTCTTGTCATGCATCCTAATATCATACATCTAACAGTTAAATATTTACGGAATTTTAAAAGTGCACAAATTAAACTAAGCTATTACAAGGCTTTGGGTATTTACATAGCCAAAAACAAACCCTTTGAAAATAAAGCGATAAATGAAAATAAAAAGTCCTAATTAACTATTACAAACTGTGGGCAGTTGCATCAATATGATAAATAAATAATAAAAGCGTGTGCGAAGAAAATTAGATAGGGAAGAAATTAGGGTTTTGACCCTTCTAACCTAATTAAAAGAAAAAAATGTTTTTGTTGTTTTCTAATTATTTTTAAGAAAAGGAATTAGGTCCTAAAATTAATTACATAATTAATTAGTTAATTTAAATTAATTAATAAAAATAATTACATGGCCTATTTTTGTGTTTTTTGGTTATGTTTAAGAAAAAGAAAATATAATTAATTATAAATAAAAACCTAATTATTCTAATTATTTTTAATTTATTTACAAAAGGAATTAAAGTTATCTAAATTAACAAACTTAATTTAATTAATTTAATTTTTGATAAAAAACAAAATCTAAACCTAATTTGTGAAAAGAAATATTTTTGTGATTTTTTGGTAATAAGAAAATAATTAATTGGTTAGTAAAATAAAATAAATAAATAAATTAAATAAATATATAAAAAAAAGAATAGAGAAAGAGATTTGGGCCTGCAATTAGTAACTTGAGGGGGTGCAAAAATCATTTTCTTGGGCCCAAAAGATGGAATTCCACGTTGACTTCTGAGATCTAGCGCATTGCCTTGACTGAGGCACACCATGGTCATCACATCATAGCCATCAGATTTGGCTTCTTGGATTCCTGAATGGTTGGATCTTGAGGGAGCATGGTGCTCCTTGGCTTTGTATGCACGCTGAATCATGAAAAAACAAATATTATGCAAATAAAGGGGGACCTGGGATTCGAACCCAGGTCCTGAAGCATTTTACAACCACTCCACTACTACTGCGCCACTTGCTTTTTGTTGTATATAAGATAAACACAAAATATAATATGGAAAATAACAAAACATTAAAATTCTGCGCGCGGAAATTCATATGGACGAGTGATGGCTTGCCACGTCTTCGTCTCCTTCCTCTCTCCGTGGCTAAAAGGTTTGAAAACCTTTACCCACAGACAACGTCCGTCTCTACAGCCCTGCAATTTCTCCAAATCAAATACAAGTGATATAAATGACTACCAAGGCCATGAACGGACTCGTCTGGATTTGCTTAGCACAGTGGTGGCCCTTTCATGGCCCAATTTTGCTTGCACGCAGAAATCCCAAATTGAGCTTGTAAACCCTAATAATGGTGAAACTTCATACACGCCATGAAAACACAATTAAAGAATACATAAAGCTTGCAAATGTTCTATGGATAAATAATATATGGTTAGAATTTGAGGAACATGCAAGAATTATGCAAACATAATTAAAAAAAAAGTGGGTGTCGTGAATGCCTTACAGTGCGTTATAGAGCCTGGAAATGCTTGGTTTTGATTGATTTTGTTTGCCTATAATCCCAGGAAGCAAATGGAATGGTCAAAGAGTCTTGAATTGGCCTGGAACAATAAAATCGTGTTGTCACTTTTTAGGTATTTTTTCAAGTTTTGTGCTGGTTCATACGCCTCTTCCTCTAGCCTCTTTTGGTCTGCACACACTCCTTATGTATTGAGGAGTGAATTAGGGTTGAAAGAATGATCACAATCTCCTTCCATCAATGCTTTTGATTTTGATTTTATACACTTTGAAAACCTTTCCAAAAATGGCCTAATTCAATCTTTTTGTGCACCTCATGCTTTTACACGAATTTTATTTGATGCTAGCTGGATATTAAGACCTGAATCATGTAAAAAAATCTTTGAATTTCAATGTTTTGGATTTTATATGATTTGTTTTGATTTAAAATGATTTAATTCAAATAAAAATCAAAATAAATAATATAAATAAGATAATGACAAGTGGCAAAGGCCAGGGCTCGTGGACCATGTTGCCAACTTAAAACAAGTGAAAAAGATTGAGCCCATTTGGCAAAATTTGAAGTTTTGGGCATAGTTGACTTTTGGCAATTTTGCAAAAAAGATCAACTTCACCAATGCATAACTTCCTCAATTTTGACTCTTTGAAGGTGTTCTTGGACTTTTTAGAAATCTGGAGATGACCTCTAAGCAAAAATTTTGGTCTCATCTCAATTTGATATTCCATGCTCATGTATGAAGCTTTGATAAAAAAGGTGTTTTTGTTGACTTTTCAAAATGACCTATAATGTCCAAATTCATAACTTCTTGTGAGTGCATATTTTGAACTTGGGAGCTGAAGATGGATTGGAGAGAATTGTATCCTCTTCAAAATGAGCTTTGGATGGGTCATTTCTCATAAACTATGAGAAAGGTATGCTTGGTCAAAGTTGAGTTGACTTTTCCTACAAAACCCTAATTTAGCAACTTTGGGTTCTTGATTAATTGTGAGCAATCCTTGATGAATCATGATCAAACCTTGATCAAATGATGAAATATACTTAAAAATGAGGATGTTGACCAAAAATCTTAAAGTTTGATTGTATGTGGGCCACAGTTGACTTTTGCTCTAGCACAGTCGATTTTCAGGCCTTTGAGCAATTGATTGAGCAAACTTTCTCTATAAGGCTTGAAACTTGACATGGATGATATTGAGAACATATTAGGACAATGGTGAGCATTTGATATCCCTTGGACTCAAGTATCTTGATTCAATATGAAACCCTAATTTGAGGTAGACTGCCTTAGGAGGGAGCTTGTCTGGTCAACCCTTGGACTTTCCTGAGCCACTTGTGGATCTTTCTTGAAATGTTTTGAGAAATATGGGAGGGAAAATTTTAGGGTAAAACAGCTGCCCCTGTTCAATCTTCTTAAACCTGAGGATGTAGATTGGCTTGTGTGCCTTTCGTGATCCGAAGGTGGAAGATGATTGAACACTAGAGTGCCCAGAAATTTGCACTCGCATGAAGTGGTATCCGTCGTGTGAGGTCGGGAATGGGCTTACAGATGCCATTTGGAAATTTCTGATGGGGAATGGGCTTAAAGATGCCATCTGAAGGAGTGTCGATCTCCCAAGAGATTCTTTGGCGAGAGCTTGTACACCCGTTGTGGAGGAAGATTCCGCTGGGGAATGCTGATCTCTGTCTTGAGAGAAATAGAACTTTAGGAGCTTCGATCGTCCGTTATTCTACTAGGGAATCATCTCTTTTGAATTTTAGGAACTTCGGTCGTCCGTTATCCTACTGAGGAATCATCTCTGTTGAATTTTAGGAACTTCGGTCGTCCGTTATTCTACCGAGGAATCATCTCTATTAAAGAGGAAAGTTCAATTTTAGGAACTTCGGTCATCCGTTATTCTACTGAGGAATCATCTCTGTTGAATTTTAGGAACTTCGGTCATCCATTATTCTACTGAGGCATCATCTCTATTGAAGAGGAAAGTTCAATTTTAGGAGCTTCGGTCGTCCGTTATTCTACCGAGGAATCATCTCTATTGAATTTTACGAACTTCAGTCGTCCATTATTCTACCGAGGAATCATCTCTATTAAAGAGGAAAGTTGAATTTTAGGAGCTTTGGTCGTCCGTTATTCTACTGAGGAATCATCTCTGTTGAATTTTAGGAACTTCGGTCATCCGTTATTCTACCGAGGAATCACCTATGTTGAATTTTAGTCACTTCAGTCATCCGTTATTATACCGAGGAATCATCTCTATTGAAGAGGAAAGTTGAATTTTAGGAACTTCGGTCGTCCGTTATTCTACTGAGGAATCATCTCTGTTGAATTTTAGGAACTTCGGTCGTCCGTTATTCTACTGAGGAATTGTCTCTGTTGAAGAGGTGGGAATGAACTACTATCTGATCGTAATCCAGGCTTCATAGTGATAAGATCAACTGCTATCTGGTCGTAATCCAGGCTTCACAATGACTTACTGGGGATTAAACTATTATTCGGTCGAATCCGAGCTTTATAGCTTGCTTTTAAGAGATACCACTATCCGGTCGTAATCCAGGCTTCGTGGTAGTCTGATATTGTTATCCGGTCATTCTCTGGGCTTCATAATATGAGGGAGAGATCAAGATACTATCCGGTCGTACCCGAGCTTCATAGCTTGAGTTTGTCAGAATTTGATTGTATCTTTCTTGAAAGGTAAAGGTTAGCTGTATGTAATGCATGATATGTATCAGGCAATTATGTTCTTAAAATAAATGAGATTGTGTTGTATGATGTGTATGCATGTCATGATGTATGGACGTGCAATGTTTTTATGATGTTCTCTAGCTGAGGAAAAATAAATTTCGGACTGCTGCTGGAGAATATGAAGAGTTTCGCTCGCTGGGGATAACGACCAAAGATGATTGGGAGAATAAACTTGCAGGAGAGGATAACTCCGCTGGGGAATAGACTGACGAGGAAATGACTCTATGGGGAAAAGAGATACTCTGCTGAGGATTTGCCGATCTTGGAGAAATACCCTCGGCTGTGGACAAATTACCGTTGCTGGTGATGATAAACCCTGTTGGGGATGAAGTTTTCTGTTTGTGAAAGAAATGAACTCTGCTGGGGATAATATTTTAGTGGCAACTTCACTGGGGATAATCTTCCAGACTCTACTGGGGATAATCCTCTGGACTCCACTGGGGATGGTCTTCTAGTGCTGGTGCTAGATAAACTCTGTTTGGGGAGAATCTTACCAACCCATTCGCGGTTGCAAACCTCAGTTGGGGAGAGTTAACACCACTGTCCTTTTCTTACTCTGCGGGGAGTGAATGTACCTTAGTCATATTCTTCAGCTAGGTTTATTCTTGTACCTGGTGAATAGAGCAACTGTAAGGTCTGGACATTTCTTATTTGCCCCTGTTACTGATATTGCGAGTAATCGTCTTTTGTTTTGCATGTAAATATTTATGAGCAGCAATTATTGTCAAATGCATATATCAAAAATGAACATTGGACGTTCTTGCAAAACAAAACAGAAAAAAGAAAAACAATTTGAAATTTCTTTGCGAAAATGAATTGTATTGAATTTGAATTTGGCCTGTAAATAGGCGTTTTTTGTACAAGAGGCTGACGTCCTAGTAAGAGAACACTGCCGAATGATAGAATTTATATAATTTGTGTAAGAGAAAGAAACAACTATGTGAACAATCCCACTGGGTTCCAACTCTGCTATTGCCTTTATGCCCTCGAGCATCTCATCACTTTGCTACTTGGTTGAAGGTAGATCAGATTGATTAATGTCATCCGAGCTTGATAGTCGATACCGAAGTCTGGTTGCAAGGATGATCCAATGAGACATAGTGTTATGCTTTGATCCCTAATTTTTGCCTGGACCGCCCTTTCGGGTTTTCAGTCCACCGGGATACCCTTTTTTGCCCAAGCCGCCTTTTCAGGTTTTCGACTTGCCGGGTGTACAATTTTTTTTATTTTCATTCCTTATTTTTCCCGAACCCTTTTGGTTCGCCGGGAACCCCTTATTTTTGCCTAGGCCAGTCAACCTAGCGGGTTTTTAATTATGCGTAGTATTTTTTCACTATGTCTGGATTGAAGGGGTGAGGAAGGTCGTCACCATCCATGGTGGTTAGAATCATAGCTCCTCCCTAGAAAATGTTCTTAACCACAAATGGCCCTTCATAAGTAGGGGTCCATTTGCCCCTGGGATCACCTTGAGGTAGTATGATACGCTTGATAACCAGATCCCCGACTTGATACTCCTGTCGCCTAACTTTCTTGTTAAATTCCCTGATCATTCGCTTTTGATACATCTGACCATGACAAATAGCAGTAAGTCTCTTCTTGTTGATTAAGTTCAGTTGATCAAGTCGGGTCTGAATCCAGTCGTCTTCGCTCAAACCTGCATCCTTCATAATCCGAAGAGAGGGTATTTGGACTTCAATGGGCAAGACTGCTTCCATACCGTATACCAAAGAATAGGGTGTTGCCCCTGTTGACGTCCTCGCTGAGGTACGGTACCCGTGAAGAGCAAATGGTACCATCTTATGCCAGTCTTTTTATGTCACCGTCATCTTATGCACAATATTCTTGATGTTCTTATTAGCTGCTTCGACAGCCCCATTCATCTTCGGCCGGTAGGGAGAAGAGTTGTGATGCTGTATCTTGAACTGCTTACAGAGCTCGATGATCATTGTATTATTGAGATTTATACCATTGTCCGTAATGATCCTCTCTGGTACACCATATTGACAGATCAGATTGTGTTGAATAAACCGTGCCACGACATTCTTGGTTATCGTAGCAAAGGAAGCCGCCTCAACCCACTTCGTGAAATAATCAATAGCCACCATAATGAAACGATGCCCGTTGGACACAGTAGGTCTGATCTCACCAAACATATCGATGCCCCACATTGCAAAAGGCCAAGGAGCTGTCAAGATGTTGAGAGGAACGGGAGGTATATGCACCTTATCAGCATAGACTTGGTACTTATGACAGGTCCGAGAGTGCTAATAACAATCAGCTTCCATAGTATACCAATAATATCCTTCCCATAGGATTTTCTTTGCCATAGTATGTCCACTAGAATGAGTCCCGAAAGTACCTTCATGTAACTCTGCCATGATCATTTCCGCCTCGTTCTTATCCACACATCGCAGTAAGGTTGAATCATGGTTACGCTTGTAATGGATACCATTAATGATGAAGAACTTTGCCGCGAACCTCCTCAGAAACTTCTTATCATTAACAGATGCACCCCCGGGGTATTCGTGAGACTCAAGATACCTCTTTAACTCATGAAACCAAGATTTATCTGTTACCTCTTCAGTCTCAATGTCGCAACAATGCGCGGGTTCATCCAACCTTTCAATGGTAATCCGGGGAGCTTCATTGTCCCACCTGACCTTGAACATAGAAGACATTGTAGCTAGCGCATCCGCCAACTGATTCTCCTCTCTTGGGAAGTGTTCAAAGGTTATCTCCTCGAAGTGCAGAAGCAACGTCAATACATACTCTTTGTAAGGAATAAGATTTGGGTGCTTCGTATCCCACTCGCCTTTGATATGACTGAACACGAGAGCGGAATCTCCGAATACACTTAAGAACTTAATCCTTAGGTCAATAGCTGCTCGAAGACCCATGATGCATGCTTCATACTCCGCTATGTTGTTGGTGTAGTTAAAACATAATCGGGCGGTAAACGGAGTATGACAGCCCTCAGGAGATATGATCACAGTGCCAATGCCATTACCCAAAGCGTTTGAAGTTCCATAAAAGTACATAGACCATCGGGATCCCTCCTCAGGTCCTTAATCCGGTCCAGGTTTTTCACAGTCGGTCACCAACATGATGTTATCATCCGGAAATTCAAAGTTCATGGATTGGTAGTCGTCTACAGCCTGATGCGCCAAATGGTCTGCCAACACGCTCCCCTTGATTTCCTTTTGGGTCGTGTATTGGATGTCTAGTCGGTCAAGATCATCTGCCATCTTGCTATTCTTCCGGACAAGGAAGGCTTCTCAAAAATATACTTGATTGGATCCATCTTTGATATCAATAGAGTAGTGTGAGTCAGCATATACTGTCTCAACCGGCGAGCAGCCCATGCCAAAGCGCAGCAAGTTTTCTCAAGCAACGAGTATCGAGTCTCGCAGTCGGTAAACTTTTTTCTAAGGTAATAAATAGCATGCTCTTTTCGGCTAGACTCGTCATGCTGCCCTAGCACGCACCCCATTGAATTGTCGAGTACTGTCAAGTATAAGATCAAAGGTCTCCCGTCAACTGAAGGCATCAGAATAAGTGGCTCTTGGAGATATTATTTGATCCTTTCGAAAGTGGCTTGACATTCGTCATTCCATTTTACCACTTGATCTTTCTTCAGCAGCGTGAAGATTGGCTCACAAGTAGCAGTCAAATGTGAAATGAATCGAGCAATGTAATTCAATCGTCCCAAAAAGTCTCTGACTTCTTTTTCTGTCCGGGGAGCTGGCATTTCCTGTATAGCCTTCACCTTTGCGGGATCCACTTGAATACCTTTATCACTAACAACGAAACCCAGCAGCTTACCAGATCTCACCCCGAAGGTGCACTTGTTCGGGTTTTACCTCAGCTTGTACAACTTAAACCTGTCGAACAACTTCTGAAGATGGTCAAGATGTTCTTCCTCAGTTTGGGACCTTGCAATCATGTCATCAACATAAACCTCAATCTCATGATGAATCATGTCGTGGAACAAAGCGACCATGGCGCGCTGATACATTGCCCCAGCATTCTTCATTCCAAAAGGCATGACCTTGTAGAAAAAGGTACCCCATTGCATAACGAACGTTGTCTTTTCCATATCCTCGGGAGCCATCTTAATCTGATTGTACCCAGAAAAATCATCCGTAAAAGATAAGACCTTATGCTGTGCCGTGTTGTCAACTAGAACGTCGATATGAGGCAAAGGGAAATCATCTTTGGGGCTCGCCCTGTTCAGATCTCTATAGTTTACACACATACGGACTTTACCATCTTTCTTCGGCACCGGAACCACGTTGATAACCCACTATGGGTAAGAAGTGACAGCTAAAAAACCGGCATCAAACTGTGTCATAACCTCAGCCTTGATTTTCTCAGACATCTCTGGGCGCATTATGTAAACTTTCTGCTTCACTGGAGGAAAGTCTTCTTTGGTTGGCAAGCGGTGAACCACGATATCAGTATCCAACCCAGGCATATCTTCATAAGACCAGGCGAAGATCTCAACATAATCATGCATCATCTGCATCAACCATTGCTTAACACTAGGTTCCAGATTTGCACCGATCTTGACCTCTTTCTTGTCTTCCTCGGTACCCAAATTTACTGATTCCACTTGCTCTTCATGCGATTTTATGACCCTCTCTTCCTAAAGTAAAAATCTAGCAAGTTCCCCAGGCACTTCACAATCATCCTCACCTTCGTCCTCAGCTTGGTTGATCGGACTTTCAAAGTCATAACTGGCAGTAGCAGAGTCGTTATCAGTGGGATCCAGAGTGGATATAAACCTGTATATGCGAGTGTGTGTAAGACAAATAGCTGTTTTGATAAAGTGCAAAAGTAGAAAAGAAAAACAAGGACCGCAAAATTTGTAATGCAAGAAGAACGTCCAATGCTTTATTGATGATATATGGAAATGACAAACATAAATCCCTCACAAATAAAGCCACAGTGTCTCGGGAAAGGCACCGGGCCGTAAAAGTTTCAAATTGTCTGTTACAATTTTCAAAACAAAAGTCTATTACTGTGTAATAAAAGAAACGGGCAAGAAGTCCTTCGCTGTCCAATTGTTCAAGCCGCAGTTGGTAGTCGGGTAAATCCAACTGTCAAAATCTGACTCTTCATCATCATCCTTAATTGCATTGACTCCCGCGTCATGTTTTGGCATATGAGCAGTTATGACGTTGGGTTTCTCCGGAGCTTCAAACTCAGTCTCCTTAGCTTCAATCAGATCCTGCACTTTATTCTTCAAAGCCCAACAGTTATCGGTATCATGCCCTGGGCTATCAGAGTGATAGGCACATCGGGCGTTCGGTTTATACAGTGGAGATGTGGTACTGGGATTCTTTGGAGCTTCCCTCAGAGTCACCAGGTTAGTCTTCAAAAATTGCGGTAAAATTTGAGATAAGGTCATACTGAGCCGAGTATACTGTCTTTGCGGTCTCTCTACTCTTTGCTGATTGTTGCACTGTGGGGCAACAATAGGTCTTGATATAACCACCGCATTCACCTCTTGGCGGCGCTCAGGTCGATTTTGGCTCCTCGAGTTGTAAACTGCACTAGATTCTTTCTTGAAAGGCTTCTTCTCTATACTTGATGAACCACCTTTATGTATTTTGCCACTTCTATTACCAACTTCTACCCTCTCCCCAGTCATAATCAATTCAGTGAACCCAGACGATGAACTTCTAATCAAATGATTGAAATATGGGCCAGACAAAGTCCCAAGAAACATATCCACCAAATCCCTATCATACAGAGGGGGTTGTACTCTTCCCGCCAGATCTCTCCACTTCTGAGCGTAGTCCTTAAAACCTTCGCTTGCACCCATAGACATACCCTGAAGGTGAGTACGCGTGGGAGCAAGGTAGACATTATACTGGTATTGCTTGTAAAAAGCAGCAGCAAGTTCCTCCCAGTTGCGGACATTAGCTCCTTCCAGTTGATAGAACCATTCAAGTTGAGTCCCTGACAGACTATCTTGAAAGAAATGAACCCAGAGGTTCCAATCAACAGTATATGGTTGAATCTTTCTGACGTATGAGCGGAGGTGTAGCTTTGGGCAGGATACCCCGTCATACTTAGCAAAGACAGGAGCTTTAAACTTGTGTGGGATCACCACTTCCGATGCTAGTCCCAGATCTCCAAAGTCCAAACCGAGAACCTTCTGAATCTCCATAGCGCTCAGACGGTCTTCAAGATGCTTATACCTATCCTCAGCAGGAGGGTACTGGTCTTCATCAAAATCAGTGTCATTGTCAGAAACCACAGGGCTAAGACCCTTCCTTTCCTCTTGATTCTCTCCTCCTCCAAATGAGTGAGATAAATCAGCTTCCTGTCTCAACCTGTTCCAAAATCTGTGACCCATATTCAGGAGGACCACCTTCTTCTTCTTCTTCTTCTTCTTCTTCTTCTTGTTGTCTTTAAGGATGGGAGTCTTCAAATCTTGTTGACTCTTGTCCAAGTTCAAGAACATTTCCTGGAACTGAGCATTCTGAGCTTGAAGAGCCTTAACAGCTTGTTCAGTAGGTGTTTCAGAAGACATGTTGTGCTGAAATAAACAGCGAAGAAGATAAGAAACCTGTAAGGGTACCTGTAATGAGGTGCATGGTAATGGAATGCGTATGAAATGATTTCAAAGACTTAGGGAGATTCAAATTTGTAAACCAAAATGAAACACACTTTATTAGATTAAAACTTGAAACAATGTTTAACAAATGCCTTTAAGGCGTTACAAAAGAAATACTGAAAAGAAAATCTAAACTACAAACAATAAAAGTCATCAGAACTCCCATGGTCGTTTTCCTTTCGTGCTGAAATAATCGTTGATTGTCCTCTCATTCTCAAGCTGCCTTGTAAGCTTCAAGATCTTCCGCTCCTGCTCATGATACTTCTCTCTGTAGGTGTAGGTGTTTAGGTATTGGCTTGAATTTTTGGTAAATCCCAAGTGTATGTGTGAATGTCATGACTGATGTCATAACATTCTAGTTCAGTTTGTACTGGTTCATTAGGTACCTTTGCAGAAAAATATTGTAATTCAAATACTGATGCTTATAAGTGTGTATCTGAGCATTTTGCAAAATGATCACATTTTGCTAAATCAGTAGACAGGTTTTCTCAGATGTCATAACAGATGTTATGACATCCTGTTCTGAACTAACAGGATTGCAGGATTGGATAAGTCTGAGTTTTTTCAGGAAATAACTCAGTCCTTCCTGAACAGAATCCTGCGTTTTCTGAGGGGTAACCTAGCTCAACCCTAACCTGGTTAATAAAGTCCTGTGACCTGGTCTTTAGGTCAAACGGAATTATCTCTAGGTTTTTGGAAACCCTAACTGAAGTTGCAGCTGCTATATATTCAACAGAGCTGCTGTTTTTCAAGGATCGCTCTTGGTTGATCAGAAGATCATTTGTAATCTGTATAGATTTGTTCATTGTACTCCAAGCAATTATCATTGTGATAAGTGCCTTGGAATAGGTTTCAAATTGTAAGGGTTGTGTAGCACTCTAAGCTTTGAAGCAAGAGTGTTTGAATGTTCCTTGACTAAAGCTGTGAAGCAGAGTCAAGTTAGTTGTGTGCATCACTCAAAGCTGTGAAGCACGAGTGATTGTGTTGCTTGATTAAAAAGCTGTGAAGTTTAATCAAGTGTTTGTTTTTGAAGAATGTCTTCAATTCTTAAGTCAAATTGGTTTATGTATCACTGCTGTGATTGAGGGGGAGTGAGTAGGAACTCAGGTTTAAGTTGTACTTAGATTGCAATTGCATTGGGTAGGTCTTAAGTGAAGGAGATAAACTGGTTGGTTTATTCCTGAATTAACATCTCTTATAGTGGATTCTCTCCCTGGCTTGGTAGCCCCCAGAGTAGGTGTTGTTGCACACTGAACTGGGTAAACAATTGACTGTGTTCTTTATTGCTTTTGTATTTACTGTCATATAGTAAGTCAGATACGGTGTCATAACATTGAACGTGACATTGAGTATCTGCAGCCAGAATTTCAATTGGTATCAGAGCAGGCACCCTGCCTGTATTACTGGGTGAGATCTAGGGATATCACTTTCTGGCACTATGGACAAAGAAGGAGTTTTTGGAAATAGACCACCCATTCTGGACGGAACCAATTATGACTATTGGAAACCTCGTATGATTGCCTTCCTAAAATCTCTCGACAAAAAGGCTTGGAGAGCTGCTGACAAAGGATGGATTCATCCCACCATAACTGAGATAGATGGGACAATCAGTCTGAAGCCTGAGGAAGATTGGAGTAAAGAAGAAGATGAGTTAGCTCTGGGAAATTCAAAAGCTTTAAATGCCTTGTTCAATGGAATTGATAGAAACATTTTCAGACTAGTACATCAATATGAACTGGCCAAGGAAGTTTGGGACACTCTCAAAACTACTCATGAGGGCACTTCCAAAGTAAAAATGTCAAGGCTTCAGATGTTGACTACAAAATTTGAGAATCTAAAAATGATGGAAGATGAAACCATTCATGAGTTTCACATGAACATCTTGGAGATTGCCAACACCTCAGGAGCACTGGGAGAAAAGATGTCAGAAGAAAAACTGGTGAGGAAGATTCTCAGATCCTTGCCTAAAAGATTTGCAATGAAGGTAACTGCCATAGAGGAAGCCCAGGACATTAGCAAGTTGAAAGTGGATGAACTTATTGGGTCTCTTCAGACTTTTGAGATGGGGATCACTGATAATGGTGACAAGAAGAACAAAAGCATAGCACTTGTATCCAACACTGATGTTGAATACAAGGAGGATGAAGAAGAAAGCATATCAGAAGCTATTGCCATGCTTGGAAGACAGTTCAACAGGCTCATCAAAAGAATGGACCCAAAGTCAAGGTCTAATGTTCATAACATTCCCTCTGACATTGACAGTTCCAGCAGAAGACCAAGGTCAGAAGATAAGGGAAACCAAGGTAGAGGTATTCAATGCCATGGATGTGAAGGATATGGACATATTCGAGCTGAATGTCCTACCTTTCTTAAGAAGCAAAAGAAAGGAATGACTGTTACTTGGTCTGACTATGATTCAGAAAGTAATTCTGAAGAAGAATCTGCCAAACTAGTTACTGCCCTAACTAGTGTTTGTACTTCTGAAAGTGACACTAGTGATGAAGAAGTGACATTTGAAGAACTGGCTGATACCTACAAGAAATTTTGTATCAGAAGTGCTGAAGTCTGTGTGCAGAATGAGAAACAATCAAAACTCATTATAAAGCTGGAGGCTGAAAAAAGGGCAAATCTTGAAACTATAAGTCATCTAGAAGGAGAAGTTCAACTGCTGAACTCACAACTGAATCAAATGACCAAATCTGTCAAGATGTTGACCAATGGAACAAACAAATTGGAAGAGATCCTTCAGGTTGGACAAAATGTGGGAAATAAATCTGGACTAGGATTTGTGGAAGCAAAGAAATCTGGTACTGGTAAGCAAATGTCAAAACGGATGTCTCAACACAACTCTCAACATCAGGAACAGAGACATATGAAGAAAAGGTACCAAAGATGGAAATGTCATCATTGTGGTAGATATGGCCACATAAAGCCCTTCTGCTTCAGATTACATGGATACCCTAATCAGATCTCAGGTGTCAAACCTAAGTCTAAAAAGGTACCACATGCTCCTCAATGGAAGAAAAAGGCTACTGCACTGATAGCTCACACTTCCCTGAGGGTCTCTGCAAAGGAAGACTGGTACTTTGACAGTGGATGTTCCAGACATATGACTGGAATCAAGAACCTCCTCAATAATGTTAAGCCTCACACCACCAGTTTTGTGACCTTTGGAGATGGGGCTAAAGGTGAAATCAAAGGAGTTGGTGATTTGGACTGCCCTGGAGTTCCAAGTCTGAATGAAGTACTGCTGGTGAAAGGACTGACCGCTAATCTCATTAGTATCAGTCAACTGTGTGATCTAGGATTCAAGGTCAATTTCTCAAAATCTGAATGCATTGTAATCAATGACAAACAAGAGATAGTAATGAAAGGAGTCAGATCCAAAGACAACTGCTACTTGTGGGAGGCTGAGAACACTAATTTCTCATCTGTGTGTTCCATTGCAAAAGAAGAAAAAGAGGTGAAACTGTGGCAGCATAAGCTTGGTCTCCTTCATCTAAGAAGAATGAAGAGAGCTATCTCTATGGAAACTGTCAGAAGAACTCCAAAACTACAGGTTGATGATATCTGTGATGTGGGAAATAAACTTGAAGAAGAATGTGTTGTCAGAAACTTAAGTCATCTTGACAAGGATGTTGGAAATAACAAGTCTCATAAATTCTGTTCTCAAAACATCTGGTCAAAACAGATGCTCCCTGAGTACAATGTTACACAAGATGTTGTGACATTGTGTTGTGACAATCTGAAAACATTCAACATTTCCTTGAACCCTATTGACTTTGAAGAGAAGAAGTCATTTAAACTGGAACATAGTTTCTCTAAGCTTCAGCTGACTGATTCTTCTACCAAGGCTCTTGTTGGAAATAAACTTGAAAATTTGAGGGGCAGGTTGGGTATTCACCAACATGAGAAATTATAGCAATTAATTTTGCTTAAAACAAGGGTTGGAGGGATTAATTTTATTAAGTCTATATTTAGTGAGTTAATCATATTATTTCACAATTCCTTCAAAAGCTTTAAGAAGTTGAAGAGACTCCCTTTTACCCCCTACCTCTCTCATCCTTGCAACCTTTTTCCTCCTCCCAATCAAAGATTTTTCTCAAACTGCTACCATTACTCAAAGTCAATCAAAATGTCTCAGACATCGTCTTCAACCATGGCGACTTCGTCTTCCTCATCATCGTCATCATCTGACCAAGATTCTAGGGCAATCACTACATGCATAGAATCTGAAGTTCTTGAGGTCACTCCTCTCAGGGAGATGGCAACTGACCCAACCAGAGTCAAAAAGCTCAGAACCAGACATGCAGGAAGAGCTCAAGCTACAGCCTCTGGTAATTCTTCTCATCCTTCGTCTTCTATACCTAATAGAGAAGGATCAGTTCAAGTTCACCAAGCTATTGCTAGGCTGGTTACTAGTATACTGAGTGGCAACCAATCTGTACCGGGGATTTCTATCCCTTTAAATTAATCAGAAAGTCCAAATGTGGAAGTTTCTGAAAATGTAGATGTCACTGAGGATGTTGTGACACCAAAAGACAACATTCAGAACCCCTCTGAAAAGGCTGCTGATCCACCTATCATTGATGTGGATGAAGATTACTCAGATAATGAACTGATTGCTAATGTGAACCCTAGCATAGCTAGGAGATTGATGAAAAGAAAGAGTAGTCAGAATGATAAACCTGATGCTAAGAAATCCAAGGCTGAAGGCATGGCTGAGAAAAGTATTCAGACAAAAGGGAAGAAGGCCCAGGTGCATACTGCTAGACAACCAATCTCTAAGAAGAGTAAAGAACCTGAAACTTTTGATTCTGATGAGGAATCAGAATTTGAGATTGATACTGAAGAAACTCCCATCAGAAGGAAGCTCCCCTCCAGCAAGATTGCTAGAGTGCCTGAAGTGCCAACAAACAACATCTCTTTTCATCATCCTGACAATGCAAACAGATGGAAGTATGTTTGCTTAAAGAGAATAACATTAGAGAGAGAACTCAACAATGATGCCTTGGAGTGCAAAGACATCATGGACCTGATCAAGAATGCTGGACTAATGAAGACAGTGATAAAGTTTAACAAATGCTATGAAAATCTGGTCAAGGAGTTTGTAGTGAACTTGTCTAATGATTGTGCTGATGGAAGGTCAGCTGACTTTGAGAGTGTGTTTGTTAGAGGAAGAAGGGTCAAGTTCTCTTCATCAGAAATCAACAAGTTTCTTGGAAGAAAAAATGAGGACTGTCCTGATCTAGAGGCAACTGACAATGAAGTTTGTCTAACCATCACAGCCAGGCAAGTAAAGTGCTGGCCTTTGAAAGGGAAGCTGAAGGCTAGTAAACTCAGCATGAAATTTGCCATCTTGCATAAAATAGGTGCAGCCAACTGGGTGCCTACAAATCACAAATCAACTATCTCCACAGGATTGGGGAGATTTATCTATGCTGTGGGAACCAAGACTGCTTTTGACTATGGGAGGTACATCTTTGAACAAACTTTAAAGCATGCTGGCAGTTATGCTGTCAAAGGACCAATTGCCTTTCCCTCCCTTCTTTGTGGAATCATCCTTGCACAATACCCTGATATCCTTATGGCAAGAGATACAGTCTGCAAAAGAGCTCCTGCCCTTGGCCTGCACTACAAACTGTTTCAGGGATCTCATGCTCCAGACATTGTCATAACATCAGCTGAGACATCGTCTGTGAAGACCCAGTCCAAGACATCAGATGTCATAGCTGTTTTAAAAGAAACTTGCAAAGAGCTGGATACTAGAAAAAGGACCCTAGAACTTCTAATTGCCAGGCTAGAAAAGGAGGAAGCTGAAGAAAACAGAAGGGAAGAAGGTGAAGGACATCTCAACATTGAAGAAACTAACTCCTCAGAATCTGATGACAGTGCTTGAAGGTTGATTGCTGTTTGGTGGTGTTGCTGGTTGGTGCTGATATCTGGTGGAGTTTGGAAGTTGTTTTCTGCTGCTGGTCTTACTATTTTGTTTTGGATAACTGTATAATTTTTTTAACATGTTTTCTTTGGCCCATTTGTGGCTAAAGAGGGGGAGAATATTTTTGGTACTTACTTAATTAGTACTTGACATTCTATTTTTCTGCTGTCACTTATTTCTGCTGCTATCTATCTCTGATTGTTTAGGGTCTTTAGCCAAAAATCTGCCAAAGGGGGAGTTTGTAGGTGTTTAGGTATTGGCTTGAATTTTTGGTAAATCCCAAGTGTATGTGTGAATGTCATGACTGATGTCATAACATTCTAGTTCAGTTTGTACTGGTTCATTAGGTACCTTTGCAGAAAAATATTGTAATTCAAATACTGATGCTTATAAGTGTGTATCTGAGCATTTTGCAAAATGATCACATTTTGCTAAATCAGTAGACAGGTTTTCTCAGATGTCATAACAGATGTTATGACATCCTGTTCTGAACTAACAGGATTGCAGGATTGGATAAGTCTGAGTTTTTTCAGGAAATAACTCAGTCCTTCCTGAACAGAATCCTGCGTTTTCTGAGGGGTAACCTAGCTCAACCCTAACCTGGTTAATAAAGTCCTGTGACCTAGTCTTTAGGTCAAACGGAATTATCCCTAGGTTTTTGGAAACCCTAACTGAAGTTGCAGCTGCTATATATTCAACAGAGCTGCTGTTTTTCAAGGATCGCTCTTGGTTGATCAGAAGATCATTTGTAATCTGTATAGATTTGTTCATTGTACTCCAAGCAATTATCATTGTGATAAGTGCCTTGGAATAGGTTTCAAATTGTAAGGGTTGTGTAGCACTCTAAGCTTTGAAGCAAGAGTGTTTGAATGTTCCTTGACTAAAGCTGTGAAGCAGAGTCAAGTTAGTTGTGTGCATCACTCAAAGCTGTGAAGCACGAGTGATTGTGTTGCTTGATTAAAAAGCTGTGAAGTTTAATCAAGTGTTTGTTTTTGAAGAATGTCTTCAATTCTTAAGTCAAATTGGTTTATGTATCACTGCTGTGATTGAGGGGGAGTGAGTAGGAACTCAGGTTTAAGTTGTACTTAGATTGCAATTGCATTGGGTAGGTCTTAAGTGAAGGAGATAAACTGGTTGGTTTATTCCTGAATTAACATCTCTTATAGTGGATTCTCTCCCTGGCTTGGTAGCCCCCAGAGTAGGTGTTGTTGCACACTGAACTGGGTAAACAATTGACTGTGTTCTTTATTGCTTTTGTATTTACTGTCATATAGTAAGTCAGATACGGTGTCATAACATTGAACGTGACATTGAGTATCTGCAGCCAGAATTTCAGTAGGTATCCCTTTCTTCCCTCAACTGGATCCAAGATCTCTTCAATTCCCCCAGATCAGTGGGCATATAGGGATGGAGGATTGTATAAGGAACACCTTCTTCATCAGTATGCTCTATAATCATCGGCAAAACAACTTCATATGGCATCCCCAGCTTTTAAGCACGGGCTCGAACCCACTGGAGATACGGTTGCATCGGGAGGGAAGTCTTCATTCCTAGATCATGTGGATCAGACATGTTCACCCTGTCCCAGGCTCGTATAAATCTGCGGCGATGTCCCTCAACATCCCCCTTGAAGTCAAAGACAATGCTTGTAAGCAGCAGCTCATGGGGACCGTCTCTCCGAGCTCGTCCAAACTGTCGTAAAGCCAAACAAGGGTTGTAGGTTATTCCTCCTCTAATTCCAAGCAATGGAACATTGGGGTATTCCCCACAAAGATCAATGACAACTAATTTTTCCATATCCTTAGTACTCCAAAGGATGTCCGTATGAGCAAGGGACATGATTATGTAAGCCCAACCTACACCTTCCTCATTCTTCAATACTGATTTGGGGAGGTGCGAAATAAACTACCTCTCCAGCAGCGGTGTATAACACATGAGGTTTCCCCTTCTCCGAACAGTACGGGTATAAAGAGCATGCAGAATATCACCCAAGAGAGTAGGCACTGGGTTACGAGACATGAAAATCTTGACTGTGTTCACATTGACGAAAGAATCTGGATTCGGAAACAGAACCAAGCCGTAGATGAGGAGAACCAGGATATCTTCAAATGCTTGAAAGTCCAAACTATCCCATAACTGTTGAGCTTGATCAATCAAAAACTTAGCCAAGAAACCTTTAACCTCACTCCGAATCTCCCAGTTAGATACTACATCAACCATTTTTAGATGTTGGGCTGAGGCAATATCCTCTGGCCTAGGAGCTATCTCCAAACCTGTAAAGGGTGTCTGCTCTAGAATAGATATGCCAAGTAAATCAGAAAACTCCTCCAAAGTAGGGACCGACTGATAGTCCGGGAAGGTGAAACGATGATGCAACGGGTCAAAGAACTGGAACAACACACTCATGATTTGCTCATCCAATTTTGAAGTGACCATGGTAAGGAGATGACCACGTATTCTAGCAAAGGAGGAATTATCAGGAACTTTTGAAACTAACTCTCTGAGCTGAGTAGGGATCTGCACGAAGTTGACTCGAATGGTATTTCTGCGCATAGAAGCCATGATCTGCAAAACAGAACAAAGATGAATCCCCTCGGTCTTTGAAATAGTTAGTCTAATGAAATATGCATGCGATGTCATGATGAATGATGTCATGATAAAAACACACCACAGGTATCACAGATAGCAAACATGGTAAGGGAAAACAAGTCACACAATAGCCCTTAAATTTCAGGCTGGCATGGAGTTTAGGTACTACCCTCTTGCAGTTTAGTTGGTTCAACCTGTCCTAATAATAGTAATCGTGTTCTAGAGGTTCTCAATATCACTGACCATCCTCCATCGGTCATAGTTTCAGCTCATGCAATCCTTTCTTGCGGCCAGAACCATCGCGAGAGTATGGTCTCAATGAGTGTAGCATTCTGCTACTTTCTATGGCCAAGTTGGTCAATTATAGGTTCCAAGGTCAGTTGATGCTTAATGACCCATATAGCAGCCCCATACTCTCCTTGTTCCTCCATAAGGGATATCGGTACCAACTAATGTGCCACATCAACGTAGCTACTGCTTCAACCGTATCGGTCTACACCGTACAGTTCCCTCACAATCTATTGCTACTTACCTAAAAGGTATCCCCAGATCCGAGTTAGGATCTATAGTAACTCCGATACAAAGCCCACAAAAATAAAGCAATCAGATCAAACAATAGAAAACAATATGATAAACTAATCCTAAGATACACCCCACTTATTAATGTCCCCAGCAGAGTCGCCAGTTCTGTGATACGGTGGCCAGAACCAGGACTTGGTTTTTAGGAATGCTGGTTTGCGTTTTGCGTTTGTGTTTGTAAATTATCGCGGTAAGCAAGAGTCGACACCGTCTTTTATTTTATCCAACAAGGAAAGGAAAAAAGCACAGAAAAATTCCTTTTTCGAGATATTTCTGAGTACGGGGGGTAGATTGTAGAAAGGGAAGGTATTAGCACCCTTTCTATCCGTAGTTATCTACGGGCTCTTAGGTACTTGCTCATCATTTTCAAAATTGCTTCTTTGTGTGTTTGTGTGATTTGAAAAGTTTTTTGTTTTGACTTCGATTTAACTCTTGCTTCTTTATTCAAGGGTGTAATGAAGTGTTTTTGAAAACTTTGTTTGAAAAGGAGTGTAAGTGTGAAAAAAGTTTGTTTTGATTGAGCAAGTACTTAAGAACTAATCTACCTACTCGAAAAAAGAATCGTTCTGTATTCGTTTCCTTTAGACAATGCTATCCCACTATTAGTGAGTAGGTAGCACCGTCGTTGGAGTTTTGAGGGTCAATTCGAAAGGGGCGTACGGTCATTAAACCAATGTTAGGACGTCTTAGTAATAACCCTAATGTCTTAGATCAATTATCCGAGGCAACAATATCCAAGGCAACCTTTCCGAGGCAACTTTGATATTTGGACAAAAGGACGACCACTAAAGCATCCTATACTCAATGACCGTTTACCGAAGGCAACCAAGTGGGAGTGCACCCTAGGAGTGCGCATGTACAAGTGATTCAATTTCAGATTATTTATCTTTGCACATTTTAGGGTTATCTAACCGTTTTAAAGTTTTACATACATTCTTGTCATGCATCCTAATATCATACATCTAACAGTTAAATATTTGCAGAATTTTAAAAGTGCGGAAATTAAACTAAGCTATTACAAGGCTTCGGGTATTTACATAGCCAAAAACAAACCCTTTGAAAATCAAGCGATAAATGAAAATAAAAAATCCTAATTAACTATTACAAACTGTGGGCAGTTACATCAATATGATAAATAAATAATAAAAGCGTGCGCGAAGAAAATTAGATCGGGAATAAATTAGGATTTTGACCCTTCTAACCTAATTAAAAGAAAAAAATGTTTTTTTTGTTTTTAAATTATTTTTAAGAAAAGGAATTAGGTCCTAAAATTAATTACATAATTAATTAGTTAATTTAAATTAATTAATAAAAATAATTACATGGCCTATTTTTGTGTTTTTTGGTTATGTTTAAGAAAAATAAAATATAATTAATTAGAAATAAAAACCTAATTATTCTAATTAGTTTTAATTTATTTACAAAAGGAATTAAAGTTATATAAATTAACAAACTTAATTAAATTAATTTAATTTTTGATAAAAAATAAAATCTAAACCTAATTTGTGAAAAGAAATATTTTTGTGATTTTTTGGTAATAAGAAAATAATTAATTGGTTAGTAAAATAAAATAAATAAATAAATTAAATAAATATATAAAAAAAAGAATAGAGAAAGAGATTTGGGCCTGCAATTAGTAGCTTAAGGGGGTGCAAAAAGCATTTTCCTGGGCCCGAAAGATGGAAGTCCATGTTGACTTCTGAGATCCAGCGCATTGCCTTGACTGAGGCACACCATGGTCATCACATCATAGCCATCAGATCTGGCTTCTTGGATTCCTGAATGGTTGGATCTTGAGGGAGCATGGTGCTCCTTTGCTTTGTATACGCGCTGAATCATGAAAAAACAAATATAATGCAAATAAAGGGGGACCTGGGATTCGAACCCAGGTCCTGAAGCATTTTTCAACCACTCCGCTACCACTGCGCCACTTTCTTTTGTTGTATATAAGATAAACATAAAATATAATATGGAAAACAAAAAAACATTAAAATTCTGCACGCAGAAATTCAAATGGACGAGTGATGGCTTGCCACGTCTTCGTCTCCTTCCTCTCTCTGTGGCTAAAAGGTTTGAAAACCTTTACCTACGGACAACGTCTGTCGCTACAGCCCTGCAATTTCTCAAATTCAAATACAATTGATATAAATGACTACCAAGGCCATGAATAGACTCGTCTGGATTTGCTGAGCATAGTGGTGGCCCTTTCATGGCCCAATTTTGCTTGCACGCAGAAATCCAAAATCGAGCTTGTAAACCCTAATAATGGTGAAACTTCATACACGCCATGAAAACACAATTAAAGAATACAGAAAGCTTACAAATGTTCTATGGATCAATAATATATGATTAGAATTTGAGGAACGTGCAAGAATTATGCAAACATAATTAAAAAAAAAAGGGTGTCGTGAATGCCTTACAGTGCGTTATAGGGCCTGGAAATGCTTGGTTTTGATTGATTTTGCTTGCCTACAATCCCAGGAAGCAAATGGAATGGTCAAAGAGTCTTGAATTGGCCTGGAACAATGAAATAGTGTTGGCACTTTCTTGGTATTTTTTCAAGTTTTGTGCTGGTTCATACGCCTCTTCCTCTAGCCTCTTTTGGTCTGCACACACTCCTTATGTATTGAGGAGTGAATTAGGGTTGAAATAATGATCACAATCTCCTTCCATCAATGCTTTTGATTTTGATTTGATACACTTTGAAAACCTTTCCAAAAATGGCCTAATTCAATCTTTTTGTACACCTCATGCTTTTACACGAATTTTATTTGATGCTAGCTGGATATTAAGACCTGAATCATGGAAAAAATCTTTGAATTTCAATGTTTTGGATTTTATATGATTTGTTTTGATTTGAAATGATTTAATTCAAATAAAAATCAAAATAAATAATATAAATAAGATAATGACAATTGGCAAAGGCTAGGGCTCGTGGACCATGTTGCCAACTTAAAACAAGTGAAAAAGATTGAGCCCATTTGGCAAAATTTGAAGTTTTGGGCATAGTTGACTTTTGGCAATTTTACAAAAAAGGTCAACTTCACCAATGCATAACTTCCTCAATTTTGACTCTTTGAAGGTGTTCTTGGACTTTTTAGAAAGCTTGAGATGACCTCTAAGCAAAACTTTTGGTCTCATCTCAATTTGATATTCCATGCTCATGTATGAAGCTTTGACAAAAAGGTGTTTTTGTTGACTTTTCAAAATGACCTATAATGTCCAAATTCATAAATTCTTGTGAGTGCATATTTTGAACTTGGGAGCTGAAGAGGGATTGTAGAGAATTGTATCCTCTTCAAAATGAGATTTGGATGGGTCATTTCTCATAAACTATGAGAAAGGTATGCTTGGTCAAAGTTGAGTTGACTTTTCCTACAAAACCCTAATTTAGCAACTTTGGATTCTTGATGAATTGTGAGCAATCCTTGATGAATCATGATCAAACCTTGATCAAATGATGAAATATACTTAAAAATGAGGATGTTGACCAAAAATCTTGAAGTTTTACTGTATGTGGGCCACAGTTGACTTTTGCCCTAGCACAGTCGATTTTGAGGCCTTTGAGCAATTGACTGAGCAAACTTTCTGTGCAAGGCTTGAAACTTGACATGGATGATATTGAGAACATATTAGGACAATGGTGAGCATTTGAGATCCCATGTACTCAAGTATCTTGATGCAATATGAAACCCTACTTTGAGGTAGACTGCCTTAGGAGGGAGCTTATCTAGTCAACCCTTGGACTTCCTTGAGCCAATTGTGGATCTTTCTTGAAATGTTTTGAGAAATATGGGAGGGAAAATTTTGGGGTACAACACCATCCTGTTTCGAGAATTAATCTTAGATCTATTCATGTAGAATTTCGCCTCGTCCTGTTTCAGGAATTGATCTACAATCAGTTTGTTGGTAAACCGATCCTGTTTTGGGAGTTCATACCATTGGTGATAAAGATAGCCATCCCGTCCTGTTTCGGGAATTGATCTTTATCTAACCATAAAGAAAGATAGTTTCCCTGTCCTTTTTCTGGTTTTAATCTTCGACCTGTTCATGTAGATATTTTCCCCATCCTGTTTCGGGAATTAATCTACAATCAGTTTGTTGGTAACCTGTTCTTTTTCGGGAGTTCATACCATTGGTGATAAAGATAGTCGCCCCGTCCTATTTTGGGAATTTATCTTTATCTGACCATAAAGAAAGAAAGAGAGTTTCCCCATCCCGTTTTCAAGAGTTAATCTTTGATGTGTTCATGTAGATAGTCTCCCCGTCCTGTTTCAGGAATTGATCTACAATCAGTTTGTTGGTAAACTCGTCCTGTTTAGGAAGTTCATACCATTGGTGATAAGATAGTCACCCCGTCCTGTTTCGGGAATTGATCTTTATCTGACCATAAAGAAATAAAGATAGTTTCCCCGTCCTGTTTCGGGAGTTAACATTCGACCCGTTCATGTAGATAGTCACCCCGTCCTATTTCGGGAATTGATCTATAATCAGTTTATTGGTAAACCCGTCCTGTTTCGGGAGTTCATACCATTGGTGATAAAGATAGTCGCCCCATCCTATTTCGGGAATTGATCTTTATCTGACCTTAAAGAAAGAAAGATAGTTTCCCCGTCCTGTTTCGGGAGTTAATCTTTGATCTGTTTGAAAATTGTTGATGATGTTCGTTTGTTGGTAGAATTTACCTAAAAGGATAAAGAGTTAGTTGTATGCAATATCATGATGTATGAAATGCATTACGTAATGATGTTCTCAAAGTAAATGATATTGTGCCATACGTGTTTCGTATGCATATGCTATGATGTTTGTAAATGATAGATGAATGTGAAATGTCATTGAAGTGTAGCTGCGTATAATATCTCGCTGGGGAAAATAAATCCCTGAATGGTGTTGGGGATGAAGAATATGTGTAATCTTCAATCTCGTCTGGAATGTTGCTACTGGGGATTCCTGCTTTCTGTTTGAGGATAATCCGTTGGGGAACATTAATTTCTGCTTCGTGAGAAGAGTTCAAAATCATTGGTCGTTCATTTCTTTACTGGAGAATTTAATTCTTATATACCCTGATTGGGGATAAAAGAGATGGTCAACCTTTCGAGGTGTTGTCTAACCGAGTTTCTGATATGGATTCTTACTCGTCTGGAGAGAATAAGTTTGAACGATATCTGGTCTGATTTTAGATTTTGTAGCAACTTTCTGGGGATAGAAACCTGGACTACCCTTTGCTAGAGAAAGGGATTTTGTCGGTGATTTGTAGTAGTCAGAAAACTGGGCTCAATTTGGGGAGAGTTTTTTCTGTTGGGGAAACAAACCCTATTGGGGAAACAAACCCTATTTGGGAAATAAACCCTGTTGGGGAAATAAACCCTAAACCTATTGGAGAAACACTTTGCTGAGGAATACTCCTGCTGAGGAAATAAGCTCTATTGGAGAAAATAATTATGCAGGGGATTTTACAGTTTCAGAGGAATAATATCGATTGTGGAAGAGAATTCCTATAAACTATGCTGACGTCATAGTCTCTGATAAGGATTGGGACTCTATTTGTTAGCGATGTTGTCGGGGAAAAGATCATATTCCTTCATCCGCTAGGGAAATCTACTGGTGAATTAAGTTATTTCAGCCTTGCGGGGAGTGTATTTTTAATGAAAATGAGCTTGTGCATATGACTCTATGGGGGGGATAATCCTGTGAGGATTTATAGGTGACTTGAACATTATCCCAACTCATAGAGTCTTTAGAAAATGCTTATTCCTGTTTTTATGCATATATTTGTTAACATTAATCATATTCATATGCATATGTTCATTCAATTTAGTTATTGGATGTTTTTGCAAACAAAACAGAAAAAAAATGTTTGAATTTTTTGAAAAGGTATTTGTATTTATAGTTTTCCTATAAACAAGAGATTTTGTACAAAGAGACAGAAATGCTAGTAAGAGAAAATCGTCGCGAAAATGAAGAAAGATTAGAAAGTGAAAACATATAGCTATGTGAGAATAATCTTGTCGTGTTTCAACTCTACTATTGCCCCTATGTCTTCGAGCATCTCATCCCTTGCTGTTGAAAGAAGTTGATTGAATTGATATGTACCATTTGAACCTGATGTTGGTAACAAGGCTTGATGTGAGTGATCCAATGGGACATAGTCATAGGCTTTAATCCCTAACTTTTTCCTGGACCCCCCTTTTCAGGTTTTTAGTCCACCGGGATACCCCTTTTTACCCAAGCGTCCTTTTCAGGTTTTCGACTTGCCGGGTGTACAATCTATTTATATTCTTATCCCTAATTTTTGCCTGAACCCTTTTGGTTCAACAGGATGCCCTTATTTTTTCCTAGGCCAGTCAACCTAGCGTGTCTTTTTTCATTTGTAGTATCTTTTGACTATGTCTGCGTTCACAGGGTACAGAAAATCTTCACTGTTCACTGCGCCATTCTTCTTTGGTCGATACGGAGAAGAGTTGTGGTGATTGATCTTGAACTGAATGTAGACTTCCGTGATCATAGTGTTGTTGAGATTAGTACCATTGTCTGTGATAATCCTCTCGGGGATGCCATACTGATAGATCAGGTTATGCCTAATGGACCAGGCCATGATGTTCTTGGTAACAGAGACGAACGAGGCAACTTCAACCCACTTTATGAAGTAATTAATGGCGACAAGGATGAAGCGATGTCCATTAGAAGCGGTAGGCTTAATCTCTCCAATCATATCAATGCCCCACATCGCAAATGGCCAAGGAGAAGTCCAGACATTTAGAGGTACTGGAGGCATATGTACTTTATCAGTGTAGATCTGGCACTTATGACAAGTTCTCGAGTGCTGGTGACAATCAGTTTCCATAGTCGACCAATAGTAACCTGCTCTCAAAATATTCTTAGCCATAGTATGCCCACTGGAATGAGTGCCAAAGATGCCTTCATGCATATCCTCCATAATCTTTTCTACTTCTTTCTTGTCCATACAACGAAGTAGAGTTGAATCATGATTGTGCTTGTATAAAATTTCGTTGCTCAAGAAGAACTTAGCTGAGAACCTCTGTAGGAATTTGTTGTCATTGATCGATGCTCCTTCGGGTAGTCTTAAGCCTCAAGATACCTCTTCACTTCCTAAAACCAAGGTTTCTCTTCTACTTCGTCGGTATCAACTTCATAACAATGCGCTGGTTCTTCTAATCTTTCAATGGTGATTTTGGGCGCCTCGTTATCCTATCTGACTTTGATCATAGATGACATTGTAGCCAATGCGTACGCCAGCTGATTCTCTTCTCGCGGGATGTGCTTAAAAGTGATTTCTTCAAAGTACGGGGTCAAGGTTAACACATGTTATTTATAAGGAATGAGATTCATATGCTCCGTATCCCATTCTCCCTTGATTTTTCTGATCACCAAGGCTGATTCCCCATATACATCCAAGAACTTGATTCTTAGGTCAATATCATCTTTAATACTCATAATACATGCTTTGTATTCGGCCATGTTGTTGGTGCAATCAAAGCATAATCTAGAAGTGAACGGCGTATGGAAAACCTGAGGAGAGACAATTACATTAGCAATTTGGTTTCCAAGTGCGTTGGAAGCTCCATCGAAAACCATAGTCCATCAGAATCTTGGCTCAGGTTCTTCATATAGTCCAGGTTCTACACAATCTGTGAATAGCATAATGTTCTCGTCCGGGAATTCAAAATTCATGGATTGATAGTCATCTATGGCTTGATGTGCCAAATGACCTACCAGTAAACTTCCTTTGATTGCCTTTTGAGCGGTGTACTGAATGTCATATTCTGTTAAGACCATTTGCCATTTGGCTATCCTTCCGGAGAGAGTTGGCTTCTCGAAGATGTATTTGATTGGATCAATTTTAGAAATCAATAGGGTAGTATGATTCAACATATATTGTCTTAGTCGGTGAGTAGCCCATGCCAAAGTGCAAAAAGTTTTCTCAAGTAGTGAGTATCTTGTTTCACAGCCAGTAAACTTTTTGCTAAGGTAGTATATTGCATGCTCTTTTTGACCAGACTCGTCATGCTACCCCAGTACACACCCCCATTGAAATTTCAAGCACTATTAGGTACATGATCAAAGGTCTTCCTTCAACTGGTGGAATTAGAATTGAAGGTTCTTATAGGTACTCCTTGACTTTGTTAAAAGCTATCTGACAGTCGTCGTTCCACTTTACTACTTGATCTTTCTTCAGCAGCTTAAAGATTGGCTCACAAGTAGCAATCAAGTGAGAAATGAATCGCACAATTTAGTTCAGTTATCCTAAGAAACCTTTGACTTCCTTCTCAGTACAGGGAGCCAACATTTCTTGAATGGCTTTGACCTTGGCGGGATCATCCTCGATAACTTTACCATTGATGATGAAACCCAGGAGTTTACCTGATCTCACCTCGAAGGTGCACTAGTTTGGATTTAACCTTAGCTTGTATTTCCTTTGTCTTTCAAATAATTTATGAAGATGATCAAGATGCTCTTCTTCAGTTTGTGATCTTACTATCATGTCGTCGACGTAGACCTCTATCCCGTGATGAATCATGTCATGCAATAAAGCTACCAATGCACGCTAATAAGTTGCGCCAGCATTCTTCAACCTAAAAGGCATAACCTTTAACAGAAAGTGCCCTATTGTGTACGAAGGTAGTCTTTTCCATGTCTTCAGGTGCCATCTTGATCTGATTATACCCTGAGAAGCCATCCATGAAGGAGAATACCTTATGATGGACAGTGTTGTCGACTAAAACATCAATATGTGGCAGTGGGAAGTCATCTTTAAGGCTCGCCTTATTCAGATCCCTATAGTCTACACACATATACACCTTGCCATATTTCTTGGGTATTGGCATAATATTAGCAACCCATTGAAGATATGATGTCACTGCTAAGAAGCATGTGTTGAATTGTTTCATAACCTCGACCTTGATCTTCTTTGACATCTCAAGACGCATGGGATGAACCTTCTGCTTAATCGGAGAGCAACCCTCTTTCGTTGGCAGATGATGAACCACAATATCAGTATCGAGCCCTGGCATGTCTTTGTACGACCAAGAAAATATCTCAACATAGTTATGCAACATATGAATTAAATTGTTCTTAACACTGCTCTCTAAATTAGTGCCTATCTTGACTTCTTTTCGGTCTGTCTCGGTACCCAAGTTTACAACTTCGATTGGCTCTCCATGCGGTTGGATAGACTTTTCTTCTTGTATTAAGAGTCTGGAAAGTTCTCCCGGTATTTCACAATCTTCCTCACCTTCGTCCTTAGCTTGGTAGATCGGATTTTCGAAGTCATAAGTGGTAATAGCAGAATCAATATCGACGAGATCTGGAGTGGATGTGGATCTGGAATGTAGTGTGTGGGTGTGTGTAAGAAACACATAGCTATATTTTAAGGCAATAAACTAATGAAAAGATAGAGAGCACAAAATTTGATGCAAAAACGTTTAATTTTTTATTAGATGAGCATATGCGGACGAACGATAACAACCCTAACAAATGGACCGTTGTGCCCCGAGTAAGGCACAAGGCTTAAAGTCATTGTATTAAAATTACATATCCCAAAAACTTGAAAGAAATAAAACAGGAAATAACAATTACTCTTTACTAAAGGAGATTGGTATAAATTCTTTAGCCTTCTAGTTATTGAGTCCACCGCCAATGGTAGGGAATATCCAGTTGTCAAAGTCACTATCAACATCTTCCGTAGTAAACACAACATCAATAGGATTCACACCTTGGTCATGCTTTGGCATAGGTGCAGTAATTACACTCGAGGTCTCCGGAGGATCAAACTCAATCTCTTTGTTGTCAATCAGATCTTGAATTTTGTTTTTTAGGGCCCAACAGTTATTGGTGTCGTGCCCAAGACTATTAGAATGATCGGAACACTTCATATTCAGATTGTACTTAGGAGAGGAGGTGTTGGGATTAGGAGGAGGATCCCGCAGTGTTATCAATTCTGATTTCAACAGATGTAATAATGCTTGAGACAATGGTATACTAATATTGGTGAACTGCCTCCTCGGAGCATCTAACCTATGCTGATTGCCCTGTTGTTGTTGTTGTTGTTGAACAGGCACCGAATTATAGATCAACGCTGCTCCAACAGACTGATGGAGGTCATTTTTACTACGGACTTTATGTCCATAAACTACATTGATTTCCTTATTATTATTGAATGTCTTCTTTTTTTTAGCATTAGAAGACGCAACTACTGGAATCTTTCCACTCTTGATACCACTTTCCACTCGCTCTCCGGTCAGGATTAACTTAATAAAACCAGATGACGAACTCCCAGTTAGCAGATTAAAGAATGGACATGTTAGAGTTCCCATGAACTTATCAACAAGCTCCCGATCAGACAAGGGAGGTTTCACCATTCTAGCTAAGTCTCTCCACTTTTGTGCATATTCCTTGATCCCTTCATTCGAGCCCATAGACATGTTTTGCAATTGCACTCAAGTTGGTGCAAGGTCAACATTATATTGATACTGCTTGTAAAAAGAAGTAGCCAAATCATCCCAAGTGCGAATGTTGGTTCCTTCCAGTTGATAGAACCATTCGAGTTGAGTACCAGACAAGCTTTCCTGAAAGTAATGGACCCGTAACTTCCTGTCAGCAGTATGAGGTTGGATCTGTAGCTGTAAAAATGTTGAGACTAAGCCATTGGATTGACTTAACTCGCAAAAATCAAATAAAAATCGCCACCATGCTTTATTGTTTCCAAAGGAATGGGAAAAGAGCGAATAACCCAAAAAGGGGGAGAGAATCTAAGTTCAGGGATTGGTTATGTAAAGGGAAGGTATTAGCACCCTAAACATCTACGATACTCCACAGGAACATCTTTGAAAATATGCGTATTTTGGTTATAAGAGTTGTATATAAAAAATAGATTATGGGGATAAGAAAAGAAGTATTTTTTTTACAATTTTTGCACCCGCCGCGGATCGCGAACCTTTAGTTCCTATGTACCATCTTCCGTGCAATAGGGGATCAGGGTACTCGTAGTTCACCTTTAAAAATTTTAAAACACATGTGTGTTGGTTAATTTTAAGAGGCGAGACATCATCGTCGTATCCGAGTGGGAGAACATACTTGCTACCCACAATCATGAGAAAGGAGAATTTGCGTCATCTCAATGTAGAGGATATAACTTAGATTTTAAAATCAACAAAGTCACGCTAAACACCCAAGTGGAAATTATCTCACTTCAGTATATATCATAGAAGTATAGTAGTTCGCATCACTACAAGGATTTACAAGAATATAATTTTTTGAGAAAATTTTAAGGTAAAAATCCAAAGTGGAAAAATGGTTTGAATGAGATTAATTTTACTTTTAGTCTTCTCATAAAAAAATGTCAGAGTATTGTTAATTTGGTTAAATTTTGATTAAAGAAAATAATTTTGAAAATGCATGGACCTAAGTCCAAGTTTATTATGAAAGTGGTACAAGTTTAGAAAACAAGAAGAGTTTTCAAAAGGAGGGAGAAGAGTTTTGAGATTAAAGAAGATGGGAGGAGATGAAGGAACTATCCTAAAGCATAAGGTAAAAGTTATAGAAAAGAACCATCTAACCAACCAGAAGCCAACACTTGACATAACGAGTCAATAAAGAATTCTCATCCTTTGGATTGAAACCAAAAAATAAAATATAATTAACCTCTTAAGAATACCAAACTTCAAGTGCATTAAGTCTTCACAAAAATTGGGTAGAGTAACAGAAGTATATAGATGAATTCCCCATTATTGACAAAGCATATAATCAGAATAACCTGCACATAAAGAAAATAAACAACCCAATGTCTCGGGGGTATACCCCTAGAACTCCAGACAAAATGATAATAGAAGTCACAAGGTATCCAGGTAGGTCAATGTGATACGGTGGGAGAACTGACTTGGGTTTTGCGTTTGTTTTCGCAAATGTTTCGGTTTAGCAAGAGTCGCCACCGACTTTTTATTTTATCCTAAGGAAAGGTTAAAAAGCACAGGAAAAACCTTTGAGATGTTTTCTTGGGTTCGGGGAGTAGATTATAGAAAGGGAAGGTATTAGCACCCTTTCTATCCATGGTTATCCATGGGCTCTTAGTTACTTGCTTAGATCACTTGCTTTGCATTTTCAATTGTTTGAAATGGTGCTTTCAATTGTTTGAAATGGTGCTTTGTGTGTGTTTTGAAAGATATTTTGAAAAGAGGCCATGGTTGTGGCAACCTTTGTAATGATCCATGTTTGAATGTATACAAAGGTGTATTGTCTTTTGAAAAGTTTTTCAATGTTTTGAAAGTTGTTTTGAAATTGTGTTGTGAGGCGTGTCTTTGAAAAGTAGCAAGGATTGTTTTGCAAGTTTGGTCAAGTAACCAAGAGCTATCTACCCTAAATTTCTCAAAGATCTTTCCTATGTTTTAACCCTTTTAACAGTATTGTTCCACCATTGTATTTGGTGGACAATCTTGTGTTAGGATGTTAACGGGACGGGCGCGGGTCATCGTTTAGACCATGAATGCAATAGTGCCAAGTATCTTTGGCAACTTTTTTTTTGAGGGAATTGATCATTTTTTAGGCAACTTGAGAAAGCGTCATCGAGGGACTATGATCATTTGATTTGTTTTTGTTTTGCCAAAGACACTCAACATGCAACATGACCCATTTTTGAAGGCAACAAGTGGAGTAACCCTAGAGGTGCAAGTGTGCATTATGTTTTGATTTTCATGCATGTTTATCTTTGAATTAGCCAAGCTATTTGTTATTTGATTTGCATACAAACCCTAGGTCTATCATGGCATAATTTGAAAGCTTTAAAATGCGGAAATTTAAAGTCCTAAATTATTACAACATGATTATGGGGAGGGGGTACAAATGTTTGAATGGGGGGATATTTGACAAGAAATTAAATCTAAACTATTACATCCATATCGAATATACAAATATTTAATTGTACAATGTAAAGTAAATACAATAAATATGCAAAAATGTATTATGCACAGAAATGATTTTTTATGTATGTGAAAGTATTTTTCAATGTGAAATATAAACAAAAATAAAAAAAGGTCAAATTTTGAATATTTTTGTTATTTAGGGCAAAACCCTAGTTTTTGAATAAATAGTATTTATTTATTAATTATATACAATATTTGTTAATTATATACAAAAAAATAAGAAGCATATTGTAAAAAGTATTTTTGATGTCAAATATTAATAAAAATAAAAAGGTATTATTTTCATATTTTTATCCTAAGTATTCTAATAAAATATACAAGTATTTATATTAAATATACTAAATATATACAAAAATAAAATATTAATTATTTACAAAAAAAAAAGTATGTTTTTAAAAAATGTTTTCAAAATGTAAACAAAAAATAATATCTGAAAAATATTTATTTTTGTATTATTTTTAGGGTTTTAAATAAAAAGGTTTTTATATTTATTTACATATATATGCTAAATAAAACAAATAAATGTCAAATAAATGCAAAAATGTATGGAAAAAATATTTTTGATATTTTTTATATTTGAGCAAAAAATAATAAGTCAGAATCAAAAAGAAAAAGTAAAAAAATGATAAATATTTCACACAATGGGCCAGGGGGGTGTAAATTGGAAAAGGGGGTGCAAAGAGCAGGACTGACCCAGGCCCAGCCCAAGCCAGTCATCTTCAACCTTCAGCATTGTTTGAACAAGCAAAAATGCGCGTTTCTTAACTCCTGATTCCTGGACTTTCATGCAAAACTCATAACACCAATAATGTAGAGCATCAAGAGACGAATTCAGACATATAAAATACTTGACTTAACTCTAAGAAACCAGGGAGAATTTCTTCATCCCCAATTTCTGACCTAATTTTTCTTCAATGTTCATGGCCAAAATTCTCACAGCACACATAATATAAATGAAAAGTAATCATATGTATGGCTTCAGAAGTTCATGGTTTTACCTGTTTCAGCTTGACTTGAACAGATCAATGTAGGTATCTTCAATGGAGTTTGAGCTTTGGTACAACTTTCCTGAAGTCCAAGGATGCCTCTCCAACACCTAGCTTGCTTTGAATCACTTTGAATCGTGCTATGGAAGTCCACCTGCAAAACTGAAAACTAAAAATGGCAAGTGATGTTAGGGATGTTACAAATTGGGTTTAAGGCTTGGGATAGTTCCAATGGATGATATGGAATGTATTTGAACTGGTTTTAGCCAAAGTGCACGAGTGAAATGGATTGTGGAAGTCAAGTTGCAGAACTTGCTCTGTTTCTGCAACAAGAGGGTGTTTTTGTGTTTTGGGAGGTATGAGAGATGGTTGAATCGTGCCTTAGGTCTGTTTTGATGTATGAAAGATGTTTGCAAAGTTTTCTTTTGGCTGTGTTGACAGGAATGAGAGATGGAGAGTTTTTGCAAGCTTTCTTCAAATGTAAGCAAGGATAGTGTATGTTCCAATACAGGCCTGTACCACCCTCTATGTATGCTGCATATCTTGTTCTTGATTAGAGGGATTTGTGTACAAATTCTAGCCTCCAAGATCTGGCCCATGCCTCTTGGATTTTGTATTTGACATAAAGCACTACTTTTTAAAAATGGCAAGTTTACTTTTTCTACTTAAGGGATAATTCTATGTGTAATGACCAAATGCACAAAACAATGCTTGAACACAATGGTTAGGCATTTAATTATGGAGTGCAAACTTGGTTTAGAGGCCTGCAAGCAAGTACCAAGCATGCTGATTTGAAAATGAAACGTGTATGAAAATGCATTTGGTTATGAACAAAAGTGAATTTTGCCCAACTTTGCAAATTCGATTCTCCCTAACCACAAGGGTGTTTGAGAAGTTCTTGGACAATTTAGAAAGCTTGGAATGTGTACTATAATCCATCTTTGTAATGCAAATTGAAACTCCAAGTGTAACCATGTGAAAAGTGGCCAAGAAGTTGGACAAAAATCCTGCCTAGAATAGGTCAAAATTTTTCTAAGTTAAAAATGTTTTGCACCCTTGTTCCAAATATCATAACTTGAGATACAAGCTTCATTTGAGAAAACTTTGTGAATAAAAGTTGTAGATTTTGTAATGGAATACAAATTTCATGTTTCAAGTTTTCTTTGAATCCAATTGCATCTTGGTGAAAAAATGGGACAAAGTTAGGAAAAAATAAGGAAGTTTCATAACTTAGAAAAATTTTAAGTTATGAAATTTTCTCATTTTAAACCCTAATTTGCAATTTTGGGTTTCTTGATGAACAAGTTTCATAATTTGACATGTCTTGATGAAAAATGAATCTTGGCACTTGATTTTGACCAAAAAGTCAAAGTTTGACTTTTCAGCATACAGTCAAATTTTGATCAGTTGACTGGAAAATTCATCTGTCAATCCCGTGCATTTGAGATCTTTTGAACTTGTTGAATGTGTCAAGACAATTCCATTGAGTCCTTGAGTCCATATGTGAGCTTGGTTTGTCATTGGTTAGGTCAAACAGTCAAAAATTTCCTTTGTGCAGTCAAAACCCTAAAATGACCATTTTGCCCTTTTGGTGATCTGATCAAATTTCTTGTGGAATTGTGATCCAAACTTGACCATATGGTTCATATGAGTTCATTATGTTGATGTGGGTCAAAAATCATGAAGTTTGACTGTCAATTGACCACAGTTGACTTTTTCCCCAATACAGCTGATTTCTAGGTCAACTGTCCAATTGACTGGGCAAAGATTGGAATCAAAGCTTGAAACTTGGTATGGATAAACTTGTAAGCCCAACATGAAGCATGAAAGTTACTTTGGGCATTTTAGGTCAAAAAATCCTTGTACAAACTCAAACCCTAATTTGGGTCAACAGTGCAAGGAGGGGTCTTGAACAGAGCAAACCCTAACTTGATCTTGAGCTCCAAGAGTCTTGTGATGAGAAAAATGTTGATGAAAAGGGAGGGAAAATTTTGGGGTACAACAGTCAAGGTCTCTACTCCTAAGTCCAAGAAGTCCGTAACTCCAAAATGCCAGGGATAGTAACCAAATAATCCAAGTAACATTAAAGTTTTTTATGGTTCATGTTGATTATTAGGCATCTTAAAAAAGAAATGAAAATCTCAAGTGAGCAAATAAAAAATGACATAAAGATAAATGCTCAAATGAACAAAGATGAAAGTAGCATGAAATGAAAATGCTAAATTAAATATGCTTAAAGTAAAAAGCATAAAGTAAAAGCATAAAATAAAGTCAATTGTTAGAAATTAGAGGTTAGTTGAATGACCATCTTGAAGCTTGCATTTGAAAACTCATTAGAAAATTGATAAAATCAAAGCCTCTCAACAACATGTTTCATTTTCTTTTTGTCAAGTATATCATTCATTTCAAAATCTCAAGGCAACAATAAATGATCAATGATGTTTAAATTATTCACTTAGTTCCAAAATTTATGAAGATTTATTATAGGATTGATAAGACCAAAACCTCCTAACAATGGATCTCAAGGTTATTAGATCAAATGTTTCAAATTAAATATGCTTGGGCTTGCAAACATAGGTTTGGGCCACGAATGATAATTTCTTGAATTGGGACAAAATTTAGCCAGTATGTTAAGCGATCGTAAATGGACTTATATAAAATTCGCACATATTTTAAGGCTAGTCAATAGCAATATATGTACCATATATTTAGAGAGATGATATGTAAATCATCCTCTAATAACATATAATACAAGTAAGAAAGGAATAAGGTGAAGAGGGAAGGGATGCAAGGTATGAAATTAGGGTTTCAAATATCATCAACATTATTCATCCATTTGGTGGATTTGGTTTCTCAATCTATCAACATCATAGATCCAATGAGGTTGAAGAATTTGTCACCAAATAATGCCCAAATCAGAATCAAATAAAATAATAAAAATAAAATTCAATAAATAATATTTAAAAGGTTAATTAAAAGGAAAATAAATGGTAAAAATACACAAAGTATATTAAAACATTAAATAAAAGAAATCCTAAAAAAAAGTCAGAGATCAAATATGATTTAACAAAGGTTGACAAAATTTTGTAGAATTCTTTAAAGTCAGAAACTATATTTTTAAAATAAAATAAATAGGTAAAACAAACTAAAAATGGTGAAAAATATTAAAATCAGAAATAAAAATAAAACAAGGTTATCAAAAATTTCCAAGAAGGCCAAAGGACCTTTCCATAATTTTTCAGAATTTTAAAATTAAGAAAAATATTTTTTAATCAATTAAAAAAATTCAATTAAAGTTAAAAATTATAAAAAATATAAAATTATAAAATAAAATTATGAAGAAATAAAAATCAGAAAGAGAAAAATCCAAAATATTTTTCAGAATTTTTTCAGATTTCTTGAGTTGGAAATGAATTTTTTATGAATTTTTGAAGTTTAAATCAATAAAAATTTAAAAATCAAAAAATAAAAATAAAACAAAAAAGATATAGACCATTGAATGAATGTTAAAATGCGTTAGTAATCATATCCAAAGGATCTGGCGCAGCTTGCATATCATGGTCCTTAGTGAATAAACCACTGGATCAATTATTAAATCAGATTTTGAAAAAAACAAGTGGCACCTTATCATTGGTTGAGAAATGACACGTTGGTCATCTTCAACCTCCATCCACGGCCAAAACCAGGTTCCTCAAACTGTAAAATTAGAGGTTCAGACTAATTTCATTCTCTTGTCTCATCAAGACGAAGAAAACTGTACCCTCGCGAAAAATTTATATAAGTTGTAGCTCAGTCGATTTGAAGAAAACCAGAAGAAAAAATTTGAATAGGGATTTGAAAATTCAAAATCAAAACTCAATTCCAGTTGAAAACAAATGTTGCGACTAGTATCAGAACGATGAGAGCTTCATTGTGGTAACAAATTTTGAGAGAATTGATGAAGGAATCTACCTATTGAAGTTCAAATTCAAAGCTCTGGAACTTGACTTAGCTAGCACGATTTATGATGCTTTAGGGCTTGGTTCTTCTTATGTTAGCTTCAGTGATGTTCAAGGATGAAGAATTGACAAACAAAATGGATTGAGGAAGGCTGTAAAACCAAATTCGAAGTTGCAGAAATATGGGTTAAGGAAAGAGTTGGGAAGGGTGAGTCTGGCTGTCAAATCTTGAGAAAATGAGTGAGATATAACCCTCTATTTATAGGGAAGCAAATGGGATGCTCAAGCGTGTGGAATGATGAAGTTTGGAGGGAAATTGTGTGAAGTTGCAAGCATGAAAAGTGTGACTTCTATTTTTCTCAAAACTCAACCAAAACTTGTATTTCAAGGTGTGAATCACTTTTGGAAGATTGTTAAACATGATTAGAAGTAAAAACGCGCTGAAATTTGGTGAGTAGAAGTTGAATTGTGCATTTCAAATTTTTACTTGGAGGAAAAAGTCAGTTTCAAGGTACCAACTTCGAACCCATGGTATTCGTAGCTCAAGGGGTCTTAGGGCATGACTCTTGAAGCATTTAATAGATAAGGTTACAAAATTTACGATGTGCAAATAATGTTATCAAATGGATGCTTGATCTAAAAGTTGTGATGAATCAAAGTTGAGAAAAAGATGCTGACTTTTTGTACTAAGAAAAATTCTAAGTTTTTCTCAAAAAATGTCCTATAATGTTTTGCATCCAAACATGGCCTTCCACTCAAAATTTTCTTTTGACCAAAACATAAGGCATGAAGTAGATCTCTTAAATGAAATTTTGAGATTTGAACCAATTAAAAACTCCAAGAATTGAGAAAGTTATGACTTTGTGAAGTTGGTGAAAATCTAAGAAATGACCTATAATCTTTTGCATTCTTAGGGCATCTTCCATCCATTTTCATGCTTTGCACATAAAAGAAGAGTTGAAGTTAACACCCTTAAGATAATTTTGGAAAAATAATGGGCTCAAGGAGATAAAAATTGACCAAGTTATGATCTTTTGAAATCACATAAGAGAATTTGATGGCCTATCTAGAGGACTTGTAATCTTTATTTATCATTAGGCATCTTCTACATAAAAGTTTCTTGAAACTTTTTAAGTGATTAGTTGATAACCCTTTAAAGAGAAGCATGTATTTTTAATCACTCAAAAATATTAAAAGATGAGCAATATATAGCCCTTAGAAGTCCAAAACCCTAGCTCCTAGGGCACCAAAATGACTTGGAAAACTCCTTTCAATTTTGAAAAACTTTATTGCATAATAACTCTTGCCATGTGAATATAAGTTGTTGTGGATGATAATAAGAATCCATAGCAACAAAAAGAACCTCCAAATATTTAGAATTGAGAGAGTATTGCACTTGTGATCAAGAAATCAAGAACTTGTCCAATCATGTCAAACTTCTTCAACCAACTCTTGCATCTTTTAATTTTCTTTGACAAATTGAGTCATGATAAATTATAGTAGACCTTGTCATGATATCACTTCAAAGTGCCTTCAATGATGAATCTTGAGTCTCAATGAAGCTTTGTTGAAGAAGACATGGAAATAAACTTATGAACCTATAAATCAACCTGATGAAATGTGTTGTGCCCTCACCTATAGCATCATCATTTAGAGCAAACATTCATAGTATTTGTTAGTTAAAAATTAATTAATACAAAACATATATTATCACAATATACAAATCAAGGTGCTTGGTGATTCCTTATGAGCAAACCTAAAGATAGGAAGAAGAGCCAAAATCCTAGTGTGATATTGATATGATTGAGTTGATATGAGATGATAGAGGAATCTTAGGGGGAAAAATTAGTGTACAACAGCTTCCCTTATTTAAGTGTCTTCTGTCCGGAGATACGAAGGTTAAAAATCTTCGTGTCGACGCGATTGAAGATACTTAAATACAAAACAAACCCTATTTTTGTCCCTTAGAGGCCATGCAATGCTTATGATTGTGCATGCAAATAAACAGATCCAAAAGGTGACACGGGACACCACTGGGAAAAAAGAAAATACAAGATCAAAAGAAAAATAGACCAGGAACATAAATCACTAGTGAACAGAAGACTCGACTCTATTGGGGTAAAGCCCAAGGAGGAGACAAAGTAACACCAACTCAAACATTTAGGAGAGAAAATAAAGGATAATAGTGATCGAAAAATAACTGCAAACTATCCATTCACTAATAAGATAGCAAAAAAGGTAATGTCGACCCACAGGGGGGAAAGAAGTGGTAGGATAATACCAGCAAACATCACTATTAGGGTAAGCCACAAATGACCAGCATCAGTACTTATGACTAGAAACAAACAAACTTCTTCAAGGAAAAGTGAATCTCAACGACGAACTATATCCCGTAATAACGAGACTACCATTCATCGGAGTAACAAACCTCAACAACAAACTATCTCCCATAATGACGAGACTACCATTCATTGGAGTAAAAAATCTCAACAACGAACTATCTCCCATAATGACGAAAGTACCATTCATCGGAGTAATAAATCTCAATGACGGACTATCTCCCATAATGACGAGACTACCATTCATCGGAGTAACAAATCTCAACAATGAACTATCTTCCATAATGACGAGACTACCATCCATTGGAGTATAAATCTCAACAACGAAATATCTCCCATAATGACGAGACTACCATCCATTGGAGTAACAAACCTCAATAACAAACTATCTCCCATAATGACGAGACTACCATCCATTGGAGTATAAATCTCAACAATGAACTATATCCCATAATGACGAGACTACCATCCATTGGAGTAACAAACCTCAATAACGGACTATCTCCCATAATGACGAGACTACCATTCATCAGAGTAACAAATCTCAACAATGAACTATCTCCCATAATGACGAGACTACAATCCATTGGAGTATAAATCTTAACAACGAACTATCTCCCATAATGATGAGACTACCATTCATAGGAGTACATAATATCAACAACGAACTATATTACATAATGGTGAGACTACCATCCATTGGATCATAAATCTCAACAACGAACTTTCTCCCATAATGATGAGACTACCATCCATTGGAGTATAAATCTCAACAACAAACTATCTCCCATAATGACGAGACTACCATTCATCGGAGTACAAAATATCAACAACAAACTATCTCCCATAATGATGAGACTACCATCCATTAGAGTCACAAATCTCAACAACAAACTATCTCCCACAATGACGAGACTACCATCCATTGGAGTAAAAATCATGAATCTTCTCTGTGAACTAACAGACTTACTGGGAAAGTACAAGTTGCTCAAATAAAGAGACCTGCCAATGCTGCTGGGAAAAGAATTATGTCTTCTCGTGCAAAATAAATGCATATTCTCAAACTCGGGATTAAAGCCTACAAAAATCATAATAACAATGTTGTTGGGGACCAAAAATTCAAACCAAAATAAATTGGAATGAAACAGTCAACCAAGATAGCACCTGATGAGAAATAAACTCAAAAGGGGACCACATATCTAATCAGAAAATGAACTAAATAAGAATGCCAAAGAAAAAAACTTTCCACGAGGGGTAACTCAGTGGGGAAATTGAAAGAATATACACTTCGTGCTTAAGGTTGACACTCTATTGGAGAGAGGGTAACATAACTCTGCAAAATAAGGTAATATGCTAAAAAAATTAATACATGCAAAATGAGCAATAAATTTTAATTCAACTATGCATGATGTATGTGTGAATGTTATTATGTATATGCTGACAAAAAAAAACATGCAACACTGGGAATAACCAGACAAAACCAACTTGGGTAAAGTCAAAAACTCGACTAAATAACATCCAGGAGCAAAATGTAATAAGAAGTCAAGCACCAACTGAGGAATCAAATTCCTATTCCACGACTTAACTTCACTAGGAAGAAACACAATTCGAAAGTAATCAAATCAAAATAATAAATCAGTACAAATACAGGGATCTAACATCCTCCTCCAGGCTTCAACAGGGAACATCACACAAACTTCAATGGGGAAAACAAATGTCTCAATGTTTAGACTTCTACTGGATATTATAATACTGACTTCATTAGGGCAGATGAAAACCGCATCATCGAGATATCACTTGAGGATCTCGTACTGACTTCATTGGGGAGGGCAACACCACATAATTAAGGGGAGCCTAAAATATATTCTTCAATTCCAAGAATGATGATTAGACAAACTTCCCCTGGGGAGAAATTATGAAATCACACGGGGATAACAACTTTCAGAGAAAAACATTATCTCAACTTTACTTGGGGATCTAAGAAGTCAAACATTATGAGGATTTTAAATCAAACCCAACACTTGGCATAAGAAAACCCAAAAAGTTGACAACTATTTCAACACTTCTTAGAAAAGATACTGCCCTTTCCTAGTTTCGTGGGAAATAAACAAAAACAATAATGCTATCACTGCAAAGGTAGATGTTTTGCAAATGATTCCACCTCAGCACGCAAAGCGAGAAGGGACTTTCGTCATATGAGCGAAGACCTTACTGGGGAATATGGGATAGAGGCTTCAGACCATGCAAACCCGAAATCAAAATAAACCAAGACTCGACTGGGGAAAATGGGATCATAATCCCAACACTGCACCATATGTCAATTGGTATCATCACCAACTATCCGAGAAACACACAAAGATCATATGCATACCAGCAAAAGTGACATGAGAGAACCTTCCTGGAGGAAACAAACTTCCAAAATTTCAGAGTCCGTCCATACTTGGGATCATCACTTTTGTTTTTCTTGAGTCACAAAATCTAAAGTAAAAAGTAATTTGTAAATTCTTTTCAAAAAACTATTTTTTATTTAATCTTTTTGTTTTGAAAATTACTATCAATAATAAATGGAGTCTTTGCAAGAAGAATAAAATAAGAATTCCAAAGAATTAGATAAAAGCTCAAACTTTATTAATAGAATGGTAGTCTACGAATGGCAAGACTCCATAAATGATTACAAAGTTTGGAAAATGGTAATACATTGGAAAAGATACATTGAAATACAATGACCACTATTCTCCCTAACAACTTTGAATTCCTGAGCAGCGACTTCTATTAAAGTATGCTGAGAGTCTAAGAAGATTGTTGCTTCAATGATCAAGTCTTGTCTGACACATTTACTTGCCAAGAAATACCTAACTTTTTCCTAGATTTCCCTTGCGGGTTTTCATCCTACCGGGAAAATTTATTCTATTTATGTCTCTAATTTTTTCCTAGACCGCCCTTTCGGGTTTTCAGCCCACCGAGACGCTCTTTCTTGCCTAAGCCGCCCTTTTGGGCTTTCGACTTAGTGAGTTGTTCTTTCATTTCTTTAGGCGAAGTATTTCTTGACTGCATCAACATTCATAGGACGTGGGAACTCCTCTCCGTCCATAGTTTCAAGAATCAATCCACCGCTAGAGAAGGCTTTCTTGACAACATATGGGCCTTCAAAATTGGGAGTCCACTTGCCCATAGAATCAACGTTAAAAGAAATGATCTTCCTAATCACGAGGTCACCTTCTCTGAATTCACGAGGCTTGAACTTCTTATCAGAAGCTTTCTTCATTCTATTATGGTATAAGTGATCATGACACAAGGCCGTCATTCTCTTTTCTTCTATCAAATTCAATTGGTCAAACCTTTTCTGGATCCATTCAGACTCTGACTACTTGGTTTCCATTATCACACGTAAGGAGGGAATCTCATACTCAACGGGGAGCACTGCTTCCATACCATACACAAGAGAGAACTGGGTTGCCCCTGTTGAAGTGCAGATGGATGTACGATATCCATGCAAAGCAAAAGGGAGAATCTCATGCCAATCTTTATAGGTAACGACCATTTTCCAGATAATCTTCTTGATGTTATTATTAGCAGCTTCAACAACCCCATTCATCTTTGGCCTGTAAGGAGATGAATTGTGACGGACAATCTTGAATTCTTCACAAAGTTCTACCATCATATTATTATTCAGATTTGAGCCGTTGTCAGTGAAAATCCTGCTTGGCACACCATACCGACATATAAAATTATTCTTGATAAAGCCTACTACCATCTGCTTAGTAACATTAGCATATGAAGTTGCTTCCACCCATTTGGTGACGTAGTAATTGCCACCAAGGTAAAACGATGTCCATTCGACACCTTAGGTTCAATCATTCCAATCATGTCAATACCCCACATAGAGAAATACCACGGGGTATAAATAACATTTAGAAGTGTCAGAGGCACATGAATTTTGTCAGCATAAATATGGCATTTATGAAACTTCTTTGCAAATTTGTAACAGTCAAATTCCATTGTCAGCCAATAGTAACCTTCCCTAAGCATCTTCTTTGCCATCGAATGTCCATTAGCATGAGTGCCAAAGGAGTCTTCATGGATCTCATGCATCAACATGTTTGCTTCGTGTCTATCCACGCATCTAAGCAAGACCATGTCATAATTTTTTTTGTATACCACATCTTCATTGAAGAAGAAGCTACCTACCAACCTTCTTAATGTCTTTATATCTTTGTTTGACGCATCAGCCGGGTATTCCCGATTCTGGAGAAAATGCTTGATATCATAATACCATGATTTTTCATCTGACGTTTCCTCTAATACAAACCCATGAGCTGGTCTATCTAAACGTCACATGGTGATACGAGGAACATTGTTCCAAGTATTTACTTGATACATAGAAGCCAAAGTGGCCAAAGCATCCGACATCTGATTTTCATCTCTGAGAATATGATGGAATTCAACTTTGTTAAAGAAAGGTAATAATCTTATAGCATAATCTTTGTAAGGAATCAAGCCAGGGTGACGAGTAACCCATTCTCCTTTAATTTGATTTATTACCAAAGCCGAATCACCATACACATATAAAATCTTGATTCTGAGATTAATAGCCTCCTCGAGACCCATGATTCAAGCTTCATACTCTGCCATGTTATTGGTGCAATCAAATGCCAACCTTGCAGTAAATGGGATATGTGATCCATGGGGAGTGCTAATCACAGCACAATTCCTTTCCCATAAGCATTCACAGCTCCATCAAACACCATGCCCCAACGAGATTCATGATCAGGACCTTCCTCAAGAAACGGTTCATCATAATCTTTCACCTTCAGAAACATAACATCCTCATCAGGGAAATCATATTTAAAAGACTGGTAATCATCAACCGGTTGGTGAGCAAGATAATTAGCTAACACACTGCTTTTTATAGCATTCTGAGTACGATATTCAATATCATATTCAGACAACAGCATCTGCCAATGGGCAATTCTCCTAGTAAGAGCAAGCATTTCAAAAATATATTTACATGGATCCATTTTGGAAATCAACCAAGTAGTATGATTCAACATATATTGAAGCAACCATTTTTCTGCCCAGGCCAAAGCTCAACATGTCTTTTACAACATGGAATATTGTGACTCACAGTCAGTAAACTTCTTGTTGAGATAATAAATAGCAAATTCTTTCTTCCCTATTTCATCTTGTTGCCCTAAAATACAGCCTATAGAATTATCTAACACTGTCAGATACATAATCAATGGTCTTCCTTCAACAGGAGGGAGCAAGATAGGAGGTTCAAGCTGATACTCTTTAATACTTTCAAATTCCCTTTGGAAATCATTTGTCCATACAAAACCTTGATCTTTCTTTAACAACTTAAAGATTGACTCACATGTTGCAGTCATATGGGCAATAAATCTGGAAATGCAATTCAAACACCCAAGGGAGCCTCTAACTTGCTTTTCAGTTCTTGGCGCTGGCATTTCTTTAATTTCCTTAACTTTATCAGGGTCAACTTCAATCTCTTTTTGGTTGATAATGAAACCTAACAATTTACCTGATCGAACACCAAAGGTGCATTTATTTGGATTCAAGCGGAGATGATAATTCCTCAAATGCTGAAACAATTTCGACAAATATTCTATATGCCCTTCTTCAGTCGGGGACTTAGAAATCATATCATCAACTTATACATCAATTTCCTTGTGCATCAGATCATGGAATAGGGTTGTCATAGCCCTCTGGTACATTGCACCAGCGTTCTTCAACCTGAAGGGAATCACTCTGTAACAGAATGTTCCCCAGGGTGTGATAAACTTTGTTTTTTCCATGTCCCCAGGAGCCATTATAATTTGATTATATCCGTAAAATCTGTCCATGAACGAGAATACTTTGAATTTTTTTGTACTATCAACCAACATATCAATATGTGGCAATGGAAAATCATCTTTTAGACCAGCTTTGTTTAAATCTCTATAATCAACGCACATGTGAACTTTTTCGTCTTTCTTTGGTACTAGGACAATATTGGCAATCCATTGAGGGTACACCAATGTCAGAAGAAAACCGACATTAATCTGCTTTCAAACTTCTTCTTTAATTTTTACTGCCATATCAGGGTGAGTTCTTTGCAACTTCTACTTGATTGGCGGGCATTCTGGCTTTAGCGGCAAATGATGTTCCATAATACCAGTATCCAAACCAGGCATGTCTTGGTATGACCAAGAAAATATATCCACATACTCTTTCAAGAATTCAATCAAGCTTCTTTTTACATCGGGATGCAGCAATGCTCCAATCTTGACTTCTTTTGGATCTTCCTCTGAACCCAAATTGAACGTCTCTAACAAATCTTCATATGGCTGAATGGCTCTTTCCTCGCGCTCAAGCAAACGTGAAACCTCTTCTGGAATTTCATCATACTCTTCTTCTTTGATCATATACGCAGGATATTCAAAGTTGGGAGAGGGTGCAGGTTCATTATATTCAACATGTTTTTTAATTAATCTGCACATATGATTTATGATTGCTTTTAGAAACTGACAGATATAAAAAGTGATTATGCAGATTCAATTACAATTATTATTTATTTTGAAAGGTTTTTTCTGATTACCATTTTCTAAGAAAAATCATATAATAAAGACATAATTTGGGAATCAAATACAACTTTTATTATTGATTTTAAAGATAAAAGCAATAGATATGCCCAATCAATATCAACTTTCACCTTGGGCAGAGTGAAAGATTTTTGAAAAGATTAACAAAAAAATAAATTTCTTTGAGACATGAATGCAAGAGGGAACATCAATGGTGATCCAATTTTGGACTCTAACTCCATGAATCACGTAGTTTGGCATCTCCTGCTCTGCTTCATCTTCCACAATAGCATTGATCCTAGGAAAAATTGGATGAAGATAACCTCCGCTGTGAAAGATATCCAAATATTTGGCCAAAGAAGACTTTGGCTTCAAATTATCACCTTTATCATTCTTCATAGAGAATCCCAAACCAGCTCTATTCTTATTCACAGATGGATCCACAATCTGCCCCCATACTTTACTAGGGCCATTATGCACTACCTGTTGAGCATACTTAAATGAAGCTATAGAATTCTCAGTTTCCCTTATATTATCAATGGATAAAGCTTGGAATTGAGTTCCAACAGTAGCTTCATTCGCTTCCACAACACTGAAAGAGGATAAATGAGATATTAACAAAGCTTGTTCTCCATTTATGATGACCACCTTTCCTTCACACACAAAGTTCAGTTTCTGGTGCAAAGTTGAAGTTACAGCCCCTGCCTCGTGTATCCATGGTCGTCCCAGTAAACAGCTGTAAGCGCGCGCGATATCTATAACCTGGAAAGTAATTTGAAATAAGTGTGGGCCTATGTGAATAGGAAAATCTACCTCTCCGATGACAGACTTCCTCGATCCATCAAAATATTTCATAATTATGCCATTCGAACGCATGGAAGTTCCTTGGTATTTAAACTTCATAAGTGTGCTCCTCGGTATGACATTTAAAGAGGACCCATTGTCAATCAACACATTTGACAATGAATCGTTCTTACAGTTCATGGAGATATGGAGAGCCAAATTATGATTCGTTCCTTCATCGGGCAATTCTTCATCATAGAAACTCAGGTTATTACAGGATGTAATATTCCATACCACACTGCTGAATTGGTCCAAAGGCATATCACTTTCCAAAAAATATTGATCCAATACTCTCATCAAAGATTCCCTGTGGGAAGAAGAGTTCATTAGCAAGGCTAGAATATATATCTTTGGAGTCTGTAACAATTGATCTAAGATCCTATAGTCGCTCATCTTGATAATCTTCAATATATCATCCACATCTTTTTCAAAAGTAGTACCACTATATTCCCCCGCTGCTTTCTTGGGTTCAGTACTTTCAACGACCTTTTTGTTAGCATTAACATTTCCTCGAATGACAGGTGCGAAAACACGGCCACTACGGGTCACCCGACTGGCTTCAGCAATATTCTTGACATCAAACAAAGGTTGTATGGGAACTTCCACACCATCCTCCAATATTGTAGCATTGTATTTGTATGGCACGACTTTGTCTGATTCGTAGGGAGCAGGTCCCGGCAAGCAAATCACCACTGGAGCAACAACTGGCTTGATATGGTACTCAATCTCTATAAGGGCAGGAACACCAAAACAAGGAATAATAACATTCACCCCCTCTTCATAATACTTAGACGTCACATAATCACTACTGGAAAACACACCTTCATCAGCGGAAAAGAATTCATCTACAGAAGCATACTCATCATCTGACATAGTCTCATCCAATCAATCTTCAATCACATTAATCCCATTGTAATCATCTCTATTTCCTGAATCTTTGATAGTACCGTTATCCAATAACAACTAAATACCCCCTATCACAATGGAATAACCACGAGAATCTATGAAACAAACCTGGCAAGACCCATAATGGTGTTCTTTTTGACCATCCATGTGACAGAAGATAGCGTGCAACTTCACCAAATTATCATTCATATGATTCACGTCAAAAATTTGGAATTCTCCAGGACATCCAAAGACCATATTAGCATCTTCTTCATACTCTGCCCTAGGCCTGATTATATGAATGAGGCCCTCATCCATCATTTCCTGAAGATCAGCTTTTATCTTATCACACCCTTGTATATTTGTACTGCAAATACCACAACCAACATGGTCATGAATATAGTAACTAAACTCGCAGAGGTCAGCATGCATATTTACCAAATCCCCTCTAACCAGGTTGATATCAAAAATCTGGAAGTCGCCTGGACAACCAGCAACCATGTTTACAGCATTTTCTCCTCTATGCTTTAGCAAAGGATTATCTTTCACGTTAGGGCCAACATCTTTGAAGGATAAAAGGTCAGATCTCACCATCTTTTCTACTTTATATTACAAAGGATAAAAATTCTCAATATTATGCTCTGGTGCTCCCTAATGAAAAGCACACGTCTGGTCTGCCTATAATACCAAGGTAAAGATGATGGTATAGCAGGGGGCGGCCTGGTCTGAACCAACTTTTCTGAATCAAAGTAGGAATTAACTCTGCATATCTCATTGGAATATAGTGAAAGACCTCTCTCTTCTGACTCTGTCCTTGATTTCCCTGAGGGGATGGTCTCTGATAGGTAACTGTGGTTGGAGCTACATTAACGACTGGAGTCACAAAAGCAACTTGTTGCTGGTACAGTTGATGCCTTCTAGTTAGTGTAATCTTCCGTTCTTCAATAACAACATTCATTTCACTTTCTTTATTTTGAGAGAAATTGTACGACGGCTTCTTTATCCCTTCATCTTTTGTCAAGCGCAATTCTCTAACAGCCTCTTCCAAATGAACACCCATACTTACCATTTCGATAAAATCACTCGGCGCACTGGCGACCATCCTTTCATAATAAAATGATCCAAGGGTTTTCACAAAGACCTTGGTCATCTCTTGTTCCCCCATAGGTGGCACCACATGGGCAGCTATCTCGCGCCATCTCTATGCATATTCTTTGAATAACTCCTTATCTCTTTGAGCCATTGCTCTTAACTGGCCGCGATCAAGGGCCATGAATATATTATACTTATACTGCTTGATGAAGGCTTCTCCCGGATCATTGAAGGTGTGGATACTACTATCGTCCAGAGTCATATACCACTTTAGAGCAGCATCAATTAAACTATCTTGGAAGAAATGAATGAGCAAACAGTGATCATCAGTATGGTGGACATTTTCCTGATATACATCACAAGGTGGTCATGAGGGCAAGAGTTTCCCTTATACCTCTCAAATTCCGATACTTTAAACTTGACTGGCACCTTTACATTGGGCACAAGGCAGAGTTCACTAACATTCTGTCCAAACAATTTTTTTCCTCGAAGGGCCGTCATTTCCTTCTGCATCTCATTGAACTGGTCTTAAAAGTCATCCAACCGGTCATAGGAACCCATACTTTCACCCAGTGGAGGAAAATGACGATAAACTTCATCACTAACAAATGGCATAACATTCACCTAAGGAGTTGCACCATAGTGGATCTTATTTCTAGCAGCAGGGGTCATATGCACCACAAGAGGTGCAGGAGTAGCAGCAGCTTGCACAACCGGAGCAACTTGAGTGTCAATATTAAAACCTTCTGGCATGAATTTTTCAGGCATTCCCCATGAGTAACCCTGAGGCATACAATTCTCAGCAACAGTAACTAGGGTAATAGAAACAAGAACTGATTGACCTTCAGAAGCAAATGTTGTTTGTTGAGTCTGAGCATGTGGTGGCTGATTCTGAGTAACCACCAATGATTCCATCAAAGTTGTCAGATTAGCCATACCGGCCTTCAAAGCAGTAACCTATTCGCGTAGCTCACAATCTTCTTGTTCAAGATTCTCTATTTTCTACCTGGAATTAGCCTGAGTATTGTACCGATGAGACAACTTGCTGAACGAAGTAGAGAAATTCAGTAAGACACCTGGGTATGAACAGAAATGCAAGAAATATATACCATATGATGCATGATATGCGATGCACATCACTTATTTTTTCATTATTAATATTTCAAGGGACTCAAAGAATTATAGACAATTTTGCAAATATTAAAGTACTAACACATTTTGAAATACTGAAAATTTCATTATAATAACTTCAAAATGGATTATAACTTTTAGTACAACTTTTAACAATCCCAAGTAAAAAAGAAGATAGAATCTAAAATCCTAAAAAACAAAATTGATGAAGATCACTCAACACACTGACGTTTTCCTGTGAGTCTTGCAATCTGAGCCTTCAACTGCTTGTTCTCTTTTGCATATCTGTCGGTAACCACTTTCCAATCACTAGAGTCAGGAAGTGAATGACTAAGTCCTGACTGAGCTATAGATAAAAATAAATCCTCTTGCTTCTCCATCATCTCTACAACACGACTCTCAATAATCTCAATTAAGTCATCTTTCTTCTTCAAGTTTGCTCGGTATGATATCTCTAAAGTCTGACACTTATTCTTCCAAGCCTCTTTCTCCTGCTGCATTCTGACTAGGGCAAGCTGAAGCTCTTCCACATCATCTAAAAGGGGAGGAGTGGTCTTCACAAACATATCAGGAATAGGTGCTTCACGGGAATACGGCATCTTCAACTGGATTTCCCTTGCTTGTACCCACCAGAGATAAGGCTCCAAAGAGATAGCTCCTCTAGGTCCCAAGTCCTTTCTACTCTTCATGTGAATAGGACGCCAAGCCTTTGAAATTTCCTCCTTAGCTTTCTTATGATCCTCTCCCTCTTTAAGAAGGAAACCACTCAAATGAATAATATTTGGCTTATCTCTCATCGGATATCCAAGCTGTCGTCGTGCAAGAACGGGATTGTAGTTAATTCCTCCATTTGTATCACGAAGAGGTACATTGGAGAAACTACCACAACTATCGACAATATCCGCATCATGGTAAGCCTGATGACACCAAACAATATCTAAATAAGTGAGGGCCATAATATTTGGAGCCCAACGCAGTTCCTTCTTGACATCCCAGAAAGCATCGGACAGGGGTAAGTGGGAAATAAACCACTGATACAAAAAAGGTGTGCAGCGAATGACCATTCCTCCATAATAAGAATCCAAAATATGGATGGAGTAATAAGTATCTCCTAATAATGTAGGAACTGGATTCCCTATAAAAAAGATCCTGATGGCATTGATATCCATAAAGTTGGCGACGTTCGGAAATAAGAACAACCCATATGCAAGTAGAGCAAAGATAGCCTAAAAAGCAACCGTACTCTTCATCCTAGCAAAGTAGAAAGCTTTTTCCAATAAAAATTAAGCGGGTAAGCCTCTAATTCCTCCTTTGGTAGTCATGTGGGCCTCAATCTCAGACTTCCCCAAATGGACTATAGCAGCAATCTCATGAGATTTTGCTCTCCCTCTAAACCGGTGAAAGGAACACTATCGGTAATAGTTAAACCCAGTAGATAAGAATACTCCTCTAACATAGGCATTAATTGATAATCAGGGAAAGTGAAACATCGATACATTGGATCATAGAACTGGACCAAAGTCAAGAGAAAACCCTCCTTCATCCTGATCTTCATGAGAGACATGATGGATCCATACTTCTTTCGAAAATCTATAGAACTCTCAATCTCGGGAATTAGACTCATCAAATCATCTATCTTGGGATTCTTGAAATTGTACTTTCGAGTCTTTCTTTTTCCAGAATCCATGGTCAAAAGTACCTGAGATATTCCCAAAGAGTCAACTTTAAGTCCCTTGAACCAAAATGTTTTAAAATATGCTCATGGGTGCATGAATGCATGATGCAATAATCATACGCAAGATCACAAACATGGGATTCATAGGTTCGACGTCACGAGCTTGAATTCAAAGGTACTAGCCATAAGGTATGGTCTAATAGTTTATCACCTTCCGAACAAGGTTCTAAGAGGTTCCCAGAGTCTACATCCTTCCTTCGGATATTACCAATGTCCCGATTGACTCAGTAATTAGTAATATTCTCAAGAAAAACTTGTCTGAGTGTAGTATCGCGTGAAAACCATTTCCGGATTACTCCGTCATAGTCTCCACACTACACTTAAAAGGCCAAGATGGGTTAAAGGTTCTACGGTCGTCAGTTTCAACAGGCTCCCAGGTCGAAAGTAGCATGTCTTCTTGATTACTCGGTAAACGACACTATAGTCAAAGGGGCCTCCACTGAGTGGGGGATCTCATGCCTAATTTTTTGGGATTACTCCTTCAAATTTAACATGACTATATCGCCTATCATATCTTAAGTTTTCCCAAGTCCGGGTAGAGGACAAATGAGGAATCACCAAGCACCCTAAAAACCAGGAAAATCCAGACAAACATATATACAACATATAACATATAAACAATAATAGCACATACACAAATAAACAAAGATAAACTCAACCCACTTATGGATGGACCAGCATTTGGTCAATCTTTCCCCAGTGAAGTCGCCATTTTTTTCTGCAGTGGTAGAAAGGTTGAGACTAAGCCATTGGATCGACTTAACTCGCATAAATCAAATAAAAATTTCCACCATGCTTTATTGTTTCCAAAGGAATGGGAAAAGAGCGAATAACCCAAAAAAGGGGGGGGGGAGAAAATCTAAGTTAGGGGGTTGGTTATGCAAAGGGAAGGTATTATCACCCTAAACATCTATGGTACTCCGCAAGAACCTCTTTGAAATTTTGTGTATTTTGGCTATAAGAGTTGTATATAGAAAATAGGTTATGGGGATGAGAAAATAAGTCCTTTTTTTTTACAATTTTTGCACCTACCGCGGTTGTGAACCTTTAGTTCCTACGTATCACCTTTCGTGCAATAGAGTATCAGCGTACTCGTACTTCACCTTTAAAAATTTTAAAACACATGTGTGTTGGTTAATTTTAAGAGACGAGAAATCATCGTCATATCCGAGTGGGAGAACATACTTACTACCCACAATCATGAGAAAGGAGATTTTATGTCATCTTAAAGTGGAGGATATAGCTTGGATTTTAAAATCAACAAAGACTCGCTTAACACCCAAGTGGAAAATATCTCACTTCACTACATATCGTAGAAGTATAATAGTTCACATCACTACAAGGATTGACAAGAGTCTAATCTTTTGAGAAAATTTAAAGGTAAAATGCCAAAGTGGCAAAATGGTTTGAATGAGATTAATTTGACTTTTAGTCTTCTCATAAAAAATGTGAGAGTATTGTTATGTTAAAAATGTGAGAGTATTGTTATGTTGGTTAAATTTTGATTAAAGAAAATAATTTTGAAAATGCATGGACCTAAGTCCAAGTTTATTATGAAAGCAGTTCAAGTTTATAAAACAAGAAGAGTTTTCAAAAGGAGGGAGAAGATTTTTTAAGTTAAAGAAGATGGGAGGAGATGAATGGACTATCCTGAAGCATAAGATAAAATCTATGGAAAAGAACCGCCTAACCAATAAGAAGCCAACACTTGACATAATGAGTCTAAGTAGAATTCTCATCCTTTGGATTGAAACCAAACAAGCAAATATAATGAACCTCTTAAGAATACCAAACTTCAAGTGCATTAAGTCTTGACAAAAATAGGGCAGAGTAACGACTGTATACAGATGAATTCCCAATCACTGACAAAGTACATAATCAGAATAACTTGCACATAAAGAAAACAAATAACCCAATGTCTCGGGGTAAACCCCAAGAACTAAAGACAAATGATAATATAAGTAACAAGGTCTTAAGGTAGGTCAAGGTCTCTACTCCTAAGTCCAAGAAGTCCATAACTCCAAAATGCCAAGGTTAGTAACCAAATAGTCCAAGTAACATTAAAGTTTTTTATGGTTCAAGTTAATTATTAGGTATCTTCAAAAAGAAACGAAAAGCTCAAGTGAGCAAAAAAAAAAGACAAAGATAAATGCTCAAATGAGCAAAGATGAAAGAAGCATGAAATGAAAATGCTAAAATAAATGTGCTTAAAGTAAAAAGCATAAAGTAAAAGCATAAAATAAAGTCAATTGTTAGAAATTAGAGGTTAGTTGAATGATCATCTTGAAGCTTGCATTTGAAAACTCATTAGAAGATTGATAAAATCAAAGCCTCTCAACAACAAGTTTCATTTGTTTTTTGTCAAGTATATCATTCATTTCAAAATCTCAAGGCAACAATAAATGATCAATGATATTTAAATGATTCACTTAGTTCCAAAATTTATGAAGATTCATTAGAGGACTGGTAAGACCAAAGCCTTCTAACAATGGATCTCAAGGTTATTGGATCAAAGGTTTCAAATTAAACATGATTGAGCTTGTAAACATAGGTTTGAGCCATAAATGATCATTTCTACAATCAGGACAAAATTTAACGCTATGTTAAGCAATCGTAAGTGGACTTATATAAAATTTGCACCTATTTTGAGGTCGGTCAATAGCAATCTATGTACCATATGTTTAGAGAGATGATATGTAAATCATCCTCTAATAACATATAATACAAGTAAGAAAGGGATAAGATGAAGAGGGAAGGGATGCAAGGTATGAAATTAGGGTTTCAAATATCATTAACACCATTCATCCATTTTGGTGGATTTAGTTTCTCAACCTATCAACACCCAAGATCCAATGAGGTTGAAGAATTTGTCACCAAATAATGCCCAAGTCAGAATCAAATAAAATAATAAAAATAAAATTCAATAAAATAATATTTAAAAGGTTAATTAAAAGGAAAATAAATGGTAAAAATACATAAAGTATATTAAAACAATAAATGAAAAAAATCCTAAAAAAAATTCAGAGAACAAATATGATTTAGTAAAGGTTGACAAAATTTTTTAGAATTTTTTAAAGTCAGAAACTATATTTTTAAAATAAAAGAAATAGGTAAAATAAACTAAAAATGGTGAAAAAAATATTAAAATCAGAAATAAAAATAAAACAAGGTTATCAAAAACTACCAAGAAGGCCAAAGGACCTTTCCATAATTTTTCAGAATTTTAAAATTAAGGATAATATTTTTTAATCAATTAAAACAATTCAATTAAATTTAAAAATTATAAAAAATATCAAATTATAAAATAAAATTTTGAAAAAATAAAAATCAGAAAGAGAAAAATCCAAAATATTTTTAAGAATTTTTTAAGTTTAAATCAATTAAAATATAAAAATCAGAAGAAAAAAAAAGATATAAACCATTGGATGAATGTCAAAACGCGTTAGGAATCAGATCCAAGGGATCTGAAGCATTGTGCATATCATAGTCCTTAGTGAAAAAACCACTGGATCAATTATTAAATCAGATTTTGAAATAAACAAGTGGTGTCTTGTCATTGGTTGAGAGATGACATGTTGGTCATCTTCAACCTCCAGCCACGCCCAAAACCAGGTTCCTCAAACTGTAAAATTATAGGTTCAGACTAATGCCATTCTCTTCGTCTCATTAAGACGAAGAAAACTGTACCCTCGCGAAAAATTTTATATAAGGTGTAGGTCATTCGATTTGAAGAAAACCAGAAGATAAAAGTTGAATATGGATTTGAAAATTCATAATCAAAACTCAATTCCAGTTGAAAACAAATGTTGTGACTAATATCAGAATGATCAGAGCTTCATTGTGGTAACAAATTTTGAATGAATTGATGAAGGAATCTACCTATTGAATTTCAAATTCAAATCTCTGAAACTTGACCTGGCTAGCACGATTTAGGATGCTTTAGGGCTTGGTTACTCTTCTGTTAGCTTCAGTGAAGTTCAAGGCTGAAGAATTGACAAAGAAAATGGATTGAGGAAGCCTGTAAAACCAAATTTGAAGTTGCAGAAATATGGGTTAAGGAAAGTGTTGTACCCCAAAATTTTCCCTCTCCTTTCTCAAGACATTTCTCATAAGATCTCCAAAAGCTCAAGTTTGCACGAGTATTGACTAGGTCAAACCATCTCCTAAACATTGACGCCTCAAATAAGGTTTTTGATTTTTAACAAGGATAATTGGACTTCTAATACCTCAAATGACCTTCATGTATCACTATAGACCTCCAAGAATACCCATGTCAATTTTCAATTCTTGAATCACAAATTTGCTCAGTCAATTGACTAGATGACTGAAAATCAACTGTATTGGGTAAAAAGTCAACTATAGTCAACCTACAGTCAAACTTCTTAATTTTTGGCCAACATCAACATTTTTAAGTCCTATTCATCATTTGATGAAGTATTGATCATAATCCCTCAAGAAAAACACTCAATTTACCAAAGGGGCAAAATTGTCAAAATTAGGGTTTTGACTATAATTGACTGATCAGTGACATTTGGACCTAGTACATGACTTAATGGCTTGAAGTATGATCTCAAGGATTCAAAAATAACATGTTGACCTAAGTTCATGGCTCAAAATAGTTCTCAAGATTATTGAATTAATAGATGAAATTTGATCAACTGATGAAAAGTCAACTGATGAACAAAAAGTCAAACTGTGACTTTTTGATCAAGATTTGATTTTAAAGATCACAATTCATCAAAATATTCAAAAATATGAAGCTTGATCATCAAGAAATCAAGAAATTCAAAATTCAATGTGAAAAGTCAAACTTGTCAAGACTTAGAAATTTTCTAAGTGTTTTATACATGACAATTTCACTACTTCATGACATTTTTTCACCAAGATGCAAGATGATTAGAGAAAAACTTTCAATGTGAAAGTTGTAGATCTTGATGAATTATACAAACTTGTATTAGAGGGTTGATTTCCAAAAAATACTTAGATTTGAAGATATAAGCCCATCAAGTCATGACATTTTTCATAAAACACTTAGTGAAAATTTTGGCAAGTTACGCAGATTTTTTGACCTAACTTCTTGACCAATTTTCACCTAGTTCCAAGTTGATTTATACAAAATGGTAAACATGAAGATTATAGACAACGTGTCAAGCTTTCCAAAATATCAAAGAACTTGATGAGATCATTTTTGATCTAGGAGATTCTAAGAGATGAAGATGGCATCACAAACATAGATTATAGGTCATTTTTCATGAAGAACACATGATCCAATCTCATGTAATGCTGCATAATCTTGCTTTGCAGGCCTCTTAACTTGAAAATATCACCATAATTAAATGTTTACACAAACTTTTGAGCTATGGTCTACTTAATTCAAGCATTGTCCAATGCATCTTGCCATTTAAGGGAAAAAGGTACCATTTCCATTCTTGAAAAGCAAGCTTTTTGCAAAAGTCAACTCCTTGAGCCTATAAATTGTTTCTTCTACACACACTCAATCTACAAAGTTAGAAGCAACATGTTTAAAGTTTTTAACCACTCTATGATCAAAGGTACACGGCATTGAAACTCGATTTTTCAAGAAAATCACATGTTGAGCTTAACATGTGATTTTGAATTATGATCAACTTGAGCTTCTCCAACCTTTCCCTATAATTAGGGACACTATTTTACAACCAAAGCGACAAAAAAACAATCTCTCAAACCCTCTAATCTCTCCCAAGTCAGGATTGGCCAAAAATCACCATTTTTAAGCTTTTGAAACCTTAACTTTGAAACACATCTCTCTTGCAACTATTGTCCAAACAAATCATTCAAACACTTCATATATATATATATATATATATATATATATATATATATATATATATATATATATATATATATATATATATATATATATATATATATATATATATATATATATATATATATATATATATATATATATATATATATATATATCATATAGAAGCTATCCATACCCCTATTTCCTCACTGTAACATCATTTTCATCACCCACCATTTCAAAATCCACCATTGCAACTTGACTTGAATAGACCAATCCAGACACTTTCCTAGCAAAGTAAGAGTTGCAACATACTCACTAATCCATCATATTTCTTCTGGAAGTCGTGTAGAGGACATCGAATTTTTGCATCAAGAGGTAAGTTTTTCCAACTTTGAAATATTGATGCAAGCACCATTTGCACTTACTTTTAAAAGATAAAATGTAGATATCATGTCTATGAAGCTAACCATATCTTTAAATTTCATTTTAATTGTCTGTGGGATGAGAATTTTGAAACTGGATTTTTTGGACATTTAGTTTTTCAATTTGGTACAGGTAGATATTCGTGAGTTATAGTGGGAATAAATAAAAACTAATTACATATTTGAAATCCTTGCGAAATTCTAAGCAAGTTTCATTTTTACATTTTTGAATTTGGTTGAGAAATGAGGAAGTTAGAGTTTTAAAAAATATGGAAATCATATATTGTTACAATAACAGTAACGGTGAATGCAAGGAAGAAGAAGAAGAGAAAAATCCAATTTTTTTGAAAATATTTTATTTTATATTTAATAGAACATGTTTTATAAATGGATGAAACAACCACCCCAGTAGTAAACAATGCCCATGCTAAGTCACTTGTCTATAGGGACCTGGGTTTGAGCCCCAGTGGTACCCTTTTGCATTTTATTTGTTATTTTTCAAACTAACATGCATGTTAATTATATTTTGTGTGATACATGTATCTAAAACACAAGTAGGCACTTGGTCTGGTAGTAAGTGCGCGCACTGGAGCCTTAGGGAGCATGGGTTCAACACACACCTTATGCAACTTTTGTTTTTTCTTTTCTTTTAATTTCTTTTGTTATCACTTATTTTCATCATTTTCAACTAATTCTTTTTGCATCTAAATTTAATCATTTCAAGCTGATTTTTTGTACACTATTAAATTATCACCTTTTCTTTACAAATATTAAAAAAATATCACAAAAATGTTTTTTATTTCTTTTTGTTTCAAATCAAAACCTTTTCCATAAATTAACCTTTTCTTTTTTGAATTAAAAATAAATTAGACTTAGGTTTTTATTTTGTTTTCTTTTTAATTAACTTAGACTTTAGGTTTTATTTAATAATTAATTAACTTCTCTTGTAAATTAATTAGTTTAATTAGGTTAACCATAAAACCTCTTCTATCAAAAAACTCATAAAAACATTTTTCTTATTTTGCATTATTCAATTTGGTTGTAATAGTAATTAGGTTTTAATTGCTTTCATCCCCATTTGTAAATTTGTATCCCCATCCCCAAAAGTATTATAATAGCCTAGGATATTTACTTTCCGCAATTTATCGCTTTCTGTATCATTGTTATTAATTATGGTTTGTATGACAAGACTTAAAATCAAACAAGTAGACAACCATAATTCAATACAAATTAAATGAAAACAATACACAATTCACACATGCACCTGTAGGGTTAACCCACACTTGTTTCCTTCAAATAAACAGTCATGTCCCTCAAACGTGGGATACTTTAGCAATGAACCTCGTTAACAAGATCGTAGTCTCTCGATGACCCTTCAATGTTGCCTTCGGTAAACAACCTTAGACCCTTATGACAAATTGCTAAGGTATCCTATAATGTTGCCTTCTATGACTGTACGACGACCCACACTCGTCCCTTCACATCCAATGATATGGTTGCTTACTAACTAATGGTAAGATAACATTATCTAAAGGAGGAGGAAAAGAATAAAGACTTTTTGAGTAGGTAGAATGTTCACAGTTGCTTGCTCATAAATAAAACCATTTCCACACTCACACTTTCAAAACATCTTTCCAAAAACAAACATCTCTTTGAACTATTTTCAAAACCAACACTTTGTATATATTCTTATAGAGATTAGAATCATTATAATGTTTGCCGAAACAAAGGCGTTTTCAAAATATTTTCAAACTTACACAAAAACATTTACAAAATCATTTCAAAGTGAGCTAGCAACTAAGAGCCCGTAGATAACTATAGATGAAAAGAGTTCTAACACCTTCCCTTTTCATAACCTATCCCCCGAACTCAAGAATATTCTCAAAAGGTCTTTCCTGTTCTTTTCACCCTGAAAATTCGGTGGCGACTCTTGCTATCCGCAACAACTGCGATAAAATGCAAAACATCCAAGTCAGTTCTCCCACCGTATTACAAAACTGGCGACTCTGCTGGGGACGTAACTTAAAAGTGGGGTTACCTTAGAGACTAGATCACCTTTAAATGCTTTCATTGTTTGAATTTATTGCTTTATATTATGGGTTATATTTGGGTTTTGCATAGATACTCTACCCAGATCTGGGAACATTATTAGGTAAGTAGAAAATATTTTGGAAACTGTACGGCGTAGATCGATATGGTTAAAGCGATGGATACGTTTGTGTGACACATTTGTTGGTACCGGTATCCCTTGTGGTGAATCGAGAGAATACGGGGCCGATGTATGGCGTCATGAAGCACTAACTGACCATAGAACCTTTAGTTGAACAATTTGGCCATTAGGAAGTAGTGAGATAGTCGACTTTGGTGTAAAGCTAAAGATTGGTTTATACTCGATACTACACTCATTGAGATCGGATTTTTGGGATATTTTGGCTGTCAGAAAAGATTGATTATGCTAAAACAATGCCCAAAGAAGAAAGATCAATGATATTGAGATTCCCTAGAACCCGTTTACTTTCTAGGACAGGTTGAACCAACTAAACTTCAAGAGGGTACTTACCTATGAAACCCATGTCTAGTGGTAGAAATGTTTAAGACTAAGCCATTAGATTGACTAGACTTATACAGATCAAAATAAAAATCACCACCGTGCTTTATTGTTTCCAAAGGAATAGGAAAAGAGCGAGTAACCCAAAAAGAGGGGGAAAGATTCTAAGTAAGGGGGTTGGTTACGCAAAGGGAAGGTATTAGCACCCTAAACATCTATGGTACTCTGCATGAACCTCTTTGTAAAGTCTGTATATTTTGGCTATAAAATGTTTTATGTAAAATAGATGGTGGAGGTGAGAAAAAAAGTAGTTTTATGATTTTTGCTCCCGCCGCGGTTGCGAACCTTTAGTGCCTACGTACCACCTTTCGTGCAATAGGGGATCAGGGTACACGTAGTTCACATTTAAAAATTTTAAAACACAAGTGTGTTGGTTAACTTTATGAGATAAGACATCATCGTATTGTCCATGTGGAAAACATACTTACTACCCACAATTATGAGAAAGGAGAATTTGAATCATCTAAAAATGGAGGATATGGCTTGGATTTTAAAATCAACAATGCCTCATTCAACACCCAAGTGGAAAATATCTCTCTTGACTATATATTGTAAAAGTATAGTTGTTTGCATCACTACAAGGATTGACAAGAGTCTAATCTTTTGAGAAAGGTTTTAAAATAAAAAGTCAAAGTGGAAAAATGGTTTGAAATGATATTGATCGAATTATAGTCTTCTCACAAAAAATGTCAAGGTATTATTAAGTTGATTGAAGTTTATTTATGAAAAATGTTTTGAAAATTCATGGACATAAGTCCAAGTTTATTATGAAAATGGTTCAAGTTTCAAAACAAGAAGAGTTTTAATAAGGAGGAAGAAGATTTTTGAAATTGAAGAAGATGGGAGGAGATGAAGGGACTATCCTAAGGCATAAGGTAAAAGATAAGGAGAAGAACCATCTAACCAACAATAAGTCAATACTTGACATTATGAGTTAAGATATAATTCCCATGCTTTGGATTAAAACCAAGCAAGCAAAGATACTAGACCTCTTGAGAGAACCAAACTTCAAGTGTATTAAGTCTTCACAAAAATTGGGAAAAGTAACGACTATATACGGGTGAATTCCATATTACAAACAAAGTATGTAATCACAATATTCTGCATACAAAACAAACGAACAACCCAATTTCTTGAGGTAAACCTCAAGAACTCCATACAAAATATCAATTAAGGTTACAAGGTCTCCAACATAGGCCAAGTTTTCTAATCCTAAGTCCAAGAAGTCCAATACTCCATAATGCCAAGGATAGTAACCAAATAGTCCAAGTATCATTAAAGTTTTTTATGGTTCATGTTGATTATTAGGTGTCTTTAAAAGGAAAAGAAAAGCTCAAGTGAGCAAAATAAAAATAGCATAAAAGTAAATGCTCAAGTGAGCAAAATAAAAATGGCATGAAATGTAATGCTTAAAATAAATGGTAGATAAAGCATAAAAGTAAGAGCATAAAGTAAAGTCAATTGTTAGAAATTAGTGGTTAGTTGGATGACCATCTTGAAACTTGCATTTGGAACTCATTAGAGGATTGGTAGAACCAAAGCCTCCACACAACAAGTTGCATATCCTTTTTATCAAGTATATCATCCATTTTGGAATCCTCAAAAGTAATATTTAATGATCAACGATGTTTAAGTGATCTGTGTTTACCCAAAATGATGTAGATCCATTAGAGGATTGGTAGAACCAAGGCCTGCACACAATGAATCTCAAGGTTTTTGGATCAAAGAGATCAAATTAACATACTTAGGCTTGAAACATAGGTTTGGGCCACGAATGATCATTTTTTTGAATCGGGACAAAATTTAGCATTGTGTTAAGCAATCGTAAGTGGATTTATGTAGAAGTCACACCTATTTTGAGGTCGGTCAATAGAAATCTATGTACTTCATGTTTGAATAAATGATATAGAGATCATCATCCCTTAACATGTAGCACAATTAAAAAAGAAATGGATAAGATGAAGAGGGGGGGGGGGAATGATAAGCTAACTTGGATCACTACCTCAAATTTCTTTAATCTTTAAATTCAATCACTCATCTAGATGGATTAAAGCACTAAACATATCATTAATCCAAAGCACCAAAAGTGAATTAAATAATTCACTCTTTGGTAGATTTGAATTGATGAACATTTATCCAACTTCATCTACATCACAAAGTCCATTGAATTTAAAGAGAAATTGGACATTTGAAATTACAATCCAAACCAACAATCAAAAGGAGTGAGTAGAAAAACATTTAAGGATCAAAACAGCCCCAAAACAAGGCAAAAAATGCATTCTGTTTTTGTGCAAATCAATTGCACTATAGTGCAAATCGATTTACACAGTGCAATTTTCAAAAATCTGCGTGAAATTTCTTTTGTGCAATCGATTGCACCAGGACAACAATTGATTTCACACTGTTACAGTAGGAAAAACATCATTTCAAAAGGCTAAATTCTTGTTTTAACTTTCCATCAAATACCTTATGACCATGGATCCAATTGAGCACGAAAATTCCATCAATTTATGAGAAAATAACACCATTGGAATCACAAAATAATGCTCAATGAATCAAACCCAAAGATCAACAAGAGATCGTATTGTGAAAGATGAATTATCCAATTTACCAAAGGTAGATCTAGAGAATTATCAAAACAACTTCAAGAATTTGCTTCAATTAAACCACAAGAATCAATTTCCCAAGCTTGGATGCAGAGAATTGATGAAGAAAAAGTTTTTGGATGAAGGTTTAGCTCAAATATTAGTAAGCTTCAATGCAAAGCTTACTAACTTTTTTTTGTTGAAAATGGAGCTTTGAGTGAATTTGGTAGATGGAGAGAATTGAGAGATTTTTTAGCAAAGTGATTTTGGCTATCAAAAGCTTGAAATTTGAATGAAATGAGAGCTCTATTTATAGATTTTAGGATTGGGATTAGTGGTAATTTGATAATTGATTCTTGGAGCCAAAATTTGAATTAATGATAATTCTTTCAAAAATTAGAGCCAAAATTTGAATTAATGAATATTGTTAAAAATGCAAGATTGGCACCAAAATTTGAATTAATGATATATCTTTCAAAAAAATGAAGAAAAATTGGATACAAAATTTGACAAGCTTGAAATTGCTGATTTTTTTAAAATTGTCACTCTGTGCAAATCGATTGCACTATAGTGCAAATCGATTTGCACAGTGTATTTTTTCAAAAATGGCGCAAAATGTACTTTATGCAATCGATTGGACTCTAGGAGAAATCGATTGTACAGTAAAAAAAATGAAAAATTTTAATTCTTTTTCTTTGGAAATAGAGATTTTAGGGAAATAATACCGTAAAACCTTATTTGTCTGATGCTTTGACTCGGTACCTACAAAACATAAATATTCAAAGACAAAGAGAAAGACAAATATTTTTTGTATTTTGATTAGAAGTTAATCAACAACACATATACAAAATACATAACCAAGGTGCTTAGAGATTCCTCATGAGCAAACTTAAAGATAAGAGATAGAAAAAGAGGAAGAACCAACCCTAATATGATTTAGTTGCATTGAATTGATATGATATGATAGGGGAATCTTAGGGGGGCGGGGGGAAATTGGGGTACAACACCATGCAAGCCTAAACCTAAGGTCTTTATGTGATTTGTTTGTGATTAATTATTCATTACATCATAAATATCATAACATCACAAGCATTCTCACTAACCATTTTAAGGATTTAGGAATGTATCTTTGTTTTTTATTGTAGGACATGGCTTCCACTCGTAGAAATACCATCTGAGTCAACTTCGTGAAAGTGCTTCCTCAACTTCAAGATTTAGCATAAAGGGTGCCTGGATATTCTCCCTTCCCAAGAAATATGGTTGACATCTCAACTTGGCTACCTTAAACTTCCAAGAATAAATTGTGTGTGTGCTTTTCCAATTCATTGATCCTATGCATCACTGCTTCACATTTCCCGACTACCAATTGGTTCCTACATTATAAGAATTATCTCAACTGCTAGGAGTGCTTGATCTTGATCAAATACCATTCACCGATTTAGAGGAAACTCCAAAGCCTGAGGTTATTTCTAAACTCTTGCATTTGAAGAGATCCGACATTGTGGCAAATTTGGAAACAAGAGTGGAGTTAAGGGTTTCTTAGCCAAGTTCCTATTGGAAAAGGCTCGTTTGTTTTGGGAAGATATGGAGTTTCATGCTTTTGAGGATGTCTTGGCCCTTCTAATCTATGGTTTGGTTCTATTTCCCAATCCGGACCAACTCGTAGATGTGAATGCCGTCAAGGTTTTTCTCTCTCGTAATCCCGTACCTCCTTTGCTTGGAGACATTCTACGTTGTTTCCACACTCGCACCATGAAGAAGAGGGGACTCTTTTGTGTTGCATTCCATTGATGTTTAGGTGGTTTATTTCGCACCTACCTCGATCAACATTGAAGAATGAGCAAAGCTTGACATGGTCTCAAAGGATGATGTCACTCTCACACTCGGATATTCATTGGTGTTCCCGATCTTTGGAGGATGTTACCATCATTGACCATTGTGGGGAGTTCCCTAATGTTCAACTCTTGGGAATTAGGGGAGGTATCACCTATTACCCCTCTCTTGCGTTACGATAGTTCGGGTATGCGCGAAGAGATGGTCTCCACGATGCGCTCATCCAAGGTTTGGTATTCGACTAGGAAGGCGGCATCTAAGGCTACCGTTAAAGGTTCATACAAGCTTGGAGAATTGTAAACAAGGTGGTTAGCAAGACCCTGAGTCATAAAAATTCCATCCCTCTTGAGCCTTACCTCAAGTGGGTACGAACTAGGGCTTAAAGTCTCATGATGCCTTACCCATTTATCCTACATGTGATTATGGAGCATGTTGCCGAAGAAGACACCCCTTACACTCTTCTTCATCCTGACATGCCTACCGACTTTGAGGAATTGCAAAGATCGTGGATTCAACTCAAAGGGGAACGAGATACCTTTGAAGCGCATTTCTACGCAAGCGAGAAGATAGTTTTGGAGATCACGAGGCAACTTCATGAAGAGTAAAGCCTAAATGCCTATATTGCACCAAAGAGGATGTGCCCATGGGAAACTTGAGCCTTTCTTTTTTGTTTTAGGAGTTTATTTTGTAACCTTTGTAAGCCTAAGAGACATTTGTAAATCATGAACTTATTAATGCAATTAATGTTTATTGTCTTCTCTTTGTCTAGAAGATTTAAATTCCATAAGATCCTTGACATTATTGCATTTGCATAACATGCATCATATCATAAGCTAGTTTTCCGACACAGGTTTCCTCATCTTTCTACTATTTATTTCAGTACAAGATGGATCTCGAGCAAACTATGAAGGACTTGCAGACTCAAAACTCCCAGTTTCAAGAAACTATGCTCAACTTAGCAAAGGGGAGGCAAGAAATGATGTCACTTCTGATTACAAAGAAGAAAACTAAGAAGAAAGTTGTAATCAACATGGGGAAGAGATTCAAGGCCCCCCTCTGACAAGTTCAAGTTGAAGAAGACTCCTCCGAGGAGGATGAAAATCAAGATGAAGATGATATGAGCACCCGTGCTAGGGGTGGAAATAATCAAATCTCTAAAGACGAAGATTATTTTGATGAGAAATATCCACCGACTGATGACAAGTATAAGCAACTAGAAGTCAGATTGAAGGTTATAGAAATCCAAGTTGTGCCTAGCTTAGACTTTAGTTACTTGGGTTTGGTGCCTGGGGTAGTCATTCCCCACAAATTCAAAATCCCTGCTTTTTTCAAGTACGATGGTGTCTCAGGTCCGAAGCTTCACCTAAGATCTTATGTCTGCAAAATTCAACCGCATACCACAGATAAGAAACTGTGGGTGCACTTTTTCAAGAAAGTTTAGCGGGGATGCAATTAGAGTGGTTTTACTAATTGGAAGGGACTAAAATCTATACTTGGGAGGATTTGGCCACTGCTTCTTACCGCCAATATCAATATAATGCTGATCTTGCGTCAACTAGGGTGCAATTGCAAGGAATGACCATGGGATCAAATGAGGGCTTCAAAGAATACGCTAAAAAATGGAGAGACTTGGCTAGTAGGGTGCAGCCACCTTTAACTGATATATAGTTGGTAGATATATTTATGGGAACATTGACTGGACCGTTTTTCAACTTGCTAGTTGAAAGTTCATCGTCTGGATTCACTGAATTGATCATGACTGGTGAGAGGGTTAAAAGCGGGAAGATACCCATGGCATCCACCTCAAATGCTGTGAAAAAGCCATTTATTGGAAAAAAAGATTAATGTTGTGTATGGGTCAAAAAGCCATGCTAAGAATGACTGTCATTATTCAATAGGGGTTATATTGATCTCCAATCCAACTCCAACTCAACAACCGCGTCAACAAAATAATCAACAAAGACCAGATGTCCAAAGAAGACAATTTACTAAAATTAATATGTAACTATCACAAGCTCTGCAACACCTATTGAAAGCTGATTTGGTGACCTTGTGAGATCCTCTTTCCAACCCTAACTATGCTTCTCCAATATACAACCCCAATGCCAAATGTTCTTACCATTCAAACAGCCCCGGACACGATACCAATGATTGTTGGTCTCTAAAGAATAAAATCTAAGACCTTGTTGATAACAACACAATTGAATTCGACCCTCAGCCAATTCCAAAGGTGATCACCGCACCCATGCCAAATCATGGTAAGGGTTTCAACGCTATTGATGATGCCTTTTTTGTCGCCTCCGCCAAAGATTTAACCACTCCTTTGAAGACTATTAAAAAGTATTTGTTGAAAGTTGGGGTATTCCCTGGATGCCTTGAAGATTATTGTTGTTGTGTTGTACAAATTAATGGTTGTGAATGGATTATGAAAGGTGTCCAACACCTGATGGATAGCCATGAGATTCTATTTGAAAGAACTCCATCTGTGAAAAATCTGACCAAAGTTGTATCTCCAAAATTTGAACACGTGTCCATCATTACTATCTCAAACAAACCTATTAGGATCACCTCAAAAGATCCTATTAGGATTCCCATTGAACCAAAAATAGCTCCACTAATTATCACCACACCGAGGCCAGTCCCCTACTCTTCCAACAAGGTTGTGCCCTGGAATTATGGGGCAGAAGTTTACTAGCATGGTATCAAACAAGATTCATGGATTGATGAAGATGAAACTGCTGACATTAAAAACTGTGATACGGTGGGAGAATTGACTTTGGTTGTTTTGCGTTTGATTGCAAATGTTGCGGTTAGCAAGAGTCGCCACCGACTTTTCTTTTATCCAAAAGGAAAGGTGAAAAAGCACAAGAAAGACCTTTGAGATTGTTTCTTGAGTTCGGGGGGTAGATTATGAAAAGGGAAGGGGTTTAACACCCTTTTCATCCATGGTTTTCCATGGTCTCTTAGTTACTTGCTAGATCACTTGCTTTTGTTTAAAAATGTGCTTTGTTGTGGTTTTTTGAAAGTATTTTGTAAAGGCACCATCGTATACAAGGCTATGTTTTTGAAAATGGAGGATGGTGTTAATGGTGTTACAGTCTTGTAACAGGGTGTGGGATGAGTTTTAAATGATTTTTAGAATCTTTAGGAACAAAAATACTTGAAAACGCACGAGGGAGATGTGAGTTTCAAACTTTTGGTCAGGTTATGCAAGAATGGAGGTGTGTGATGCAGTTCTGAGTTCTTGGGAGTTTTTAGGCTCAAGCATGCGTGTGTTTTATTGCCAAGGACTTGTACATAAGTAATTAGAAGGTTTTTGTGCTTGAGAGGGTCAGAAGTACAAGATGTGGGCTGAATGCTATGTTACTTGATTTTGAAGAAAAGTGGGAGCATGGTTCTAAGATGAAGTACAAGCATGGGATGAGTGATTGTGAGGCTTGAGACAAACTTATCTTGAGTTATAGGATGTGTATGATCAGAAGAAAACCATTGCAAGGCTCAAGAAAAAGTTTTGTGCATAAAACTACTTTTTCAAAATGGCGTTGTGCACTTTCATTCTAAAATGGATATAAAGCATGGTATTGCATTGAATGCTTAAGTTGAGGCCTCTAATAGATGTGCAAGCATTTAATTATGGAGTTCCTAAAAAGTTTGAGGCCTTTAAAGTAGAGATTATGCAGCATAGGTTTGAGATTTTAATCTTTGGTCATCACAAAATGACCTATAATTTTAGTTTGAAACCCTAACTTCCTCTCTTTGATTCTCCTTGCTCAAGAATGATCTCAAGGAGTTCTTGGACATTTTAGAAATCTTGTAATGTGATCTACAACCCATATTTTAATCACTTTTTAAAATTCCCCTTAGAACTATATGAAAAAAGTGCCATGAAGTTAGGTCAAAATCCTGCCTAAACTATGGCAAAATTTCACTAAGTGTTTAATTTCAAGACCATGACTTCATGAAATAATAACTTGAAATCCAAGAACTTCTAGGAGAAGTTGTGTAAAGAAATGTTATAGATATCATGGAGATCTACAACTTTCATGTTCAAAGTTTCTTTTTAATCATCTTGCATCATGGTGAAAAAATTGCTCAAAGTTGTGAAAAAACATGAAGTTTTCAACACTTAGAAAAATTTCTAAGTTTGAAAACATTGACTTTTCAAGTTGAAATCTTGACTTTTTGATTTCTTGATAAATAAGTTTCATATTTTGACATGTTTTGATGAATTGTGATCTTTGACACTTGATTTTGACCAAAAAGTCAGAGTTTAACTTTTCAGTGTACAATTGACTTTTGATCAATTGACTGAAAATTCACTATCAATCCAATTGATCTTGAGCAATGTTTTAAGTCATGACATTAGGTCAAAAATGGTGCAATTGAACTCTTAAGATCACGCCTCAAACCAAATAACCATTTTCTAGGTCAAAAATCAGAAATTTCCTTTTCTCAGTCAAAACCCTAATTTTGACCATTTTGCCCTTTTGATGATTTGATCAAATTTCTTGAAGAATTATGGTCCAAACTTGATAAAATGATACATATGAGTTTATAATGTTAACATGGATCAACAATTATGAATTTGACTGTAAATTGGCCACAGTTGACTTTTTACCCAATACAGCTGATTTTTAGGTCAACTTGACATGAGAAAACTTAGGGGTCCATAATGATCCATGAAAGTCATATGAGGTATTGAAAGTTCAATTATCCTTGTGAAATATCAAACCCTAATTTTAGTCATCAGTGCTTAAGGAGGTGTCTTTAGCTGATCAAACCTTGTGGAGTCTTGAACCAAAGGAGATCTTGTGAGAAAATATTTGATAAATGATAGGGAAAATTTTGGGGTACAACAGCTTCCCCTGTTCAATCTTCTCAAACCTGAAGAGTTAGATTGGCGGATCTGCCATTTGTGATTGGAAGGTGATAGATGATTGGACACTATAGTGCCAGAAATTTGCACTCGATGATGTGGTCGTTGATGGTGTAGGGAATGGGCTTAAAGACGCCATTTGGAGAGATGATGGAAAGTTGTTGGAGATGGGCTTACAGATGCCATCCAAAAATGATTGTTGGTAGGAATAGAAGAAGTGTCAGAATAAATCTCTGGTTGATTTATATTTAAATAGTGGATGTGTTGGGTTGAGTACTAGAATAATATCCATGATTGGATTGTTTTTGAGTTGTATCTGAAAATTGAATTTGAATGAGTCTCAGAATGGAATCCGTATCTGGAGCGTATCTAAACTGTATCTGAAAGTTGAATCTGAATGAGTATCAAGATGTCATCTGTATTTGGAGCGTATATGAACTGTATCTGAAAGCTGAATCTGAATGAGTATCAGAATGGCATCTGTATCTGGAGTGTATCTGAACTGTATCTGAATGCTGAATCTGAATGAGTATCAGAGTGGAATTCATATCTGGAGCGTATCTAAACTATATCTGAAAGTTGAATCTGAATGAGTATCAGAATGGCACCTGTATCTAGAGCGTATCTGAACGCTAAATCTGAATGAGTATCAGAATGGAATCCATATCTGGAGGGTATCTGAACCGTATCTGAAAGCTGAATCTAAATGAGTATCAAAATGGCATCCGTATCTGAAGCGTATCTGAACTGTATATGAAAGCTGAATCTGAATAAGTATCAGAATGGCATCCGTATATTTAGTGTGTCTGAACTATATCTGAAAGGTGAATGAGAAGAAACCCGTGTATGATTGCTTCTGCTGGTCGTGTATACAATTGTCCTGGCTTGTTTCAGGTATTAATCTCTGATCCTTTTGTGGATTGTTGAGGATAGCCATCTGCTGATTGGTCTTTCCTGAAGAGATGAAAGATTAGTTGTATGCAATGTCATGATGTATGAAATGCATTGTACAATGATGTTCTCAATAAAATGAATGAGATTATGTTGTATGCATTCGTGTTGTTAATGACATATGGATGTGATGTATGGGCATGTAAGCTATGCTGGTGTAATACTGTTGGATTAGGGAAAATAAATCCTTGATTGTTGTTGGGGACGTAGAGTGTAAGTCTTCATGTTTTGAAGTGCTGATGAGTTGACGAGCTTCTACTTGTTAGAGAAATAAACTCTGTTGTAAGGGAAACGCCGTGTGTTGCTTGTGAAATCCTATTGGGGAATCATGAGAAATTAGGCGACTTCTACTGGGGAGTGATAACTGGAAGTTTTGTTCCGCCGGGGATGTGAGAGTGCTTGATATCATTAAGCTGCACACTGTGGGGGATTTTATGGAATAGTCTAAAGATATTATCCTATTTCTTAAAGCCATTAGTAATTATCTTTCTATTTTCTATTCCTTTTTGTTCATTTGTAAACAGTAGTTACGTTCAAATACATATGTTCAAAAATAAATCATTGGACGTTTTTGTAAACAAAACACAGAAATAAAGAAAAAAAACAGATAGCTTTGCACTTTCAAAGGGGTATCTTTGTATTAACTTGAATAAGTATTTTTTTGTACAATGAGGCGAACATTCTAGTAAGAAAATGTCGTCATAAAAAATAAAAATTTGATACAAAGAAAAGATAGCTATGCATAATAATCCCATGGGGTTCCTATTCTGCTATAGCCTTTATGTCTCTGAGCATCTTGTCCACTTGCTGCCTTGTCGGAAGTTGATTGGATTGATCAGAACCATTGAGTTTGTCAGTTGAAGCTAAAGGTTGTCTGTAAGGTGATCCAACGGGACATAGTCATACGCTTTAATTCCATAACTTTTTCTTGGACCGCCCTTTCAGGTTTTCAGTCCACCGGGATACCCTTTTTGCCCAAGTCGCCCTTTCGGGTTTTCAACTTGCCGGGTGTACAAATTTTTTGTTTTATCCCTAATTTTTTCCCAAACCTCTTTGGTTCGCCGGGATGCCCTTGTTTTTACTAGGTGTGTCAACCTAGCGGGTCTCTTATACGTATTATCTTTTGACTATGTCTGCATTCACAGGGTGTGGAAGATCGTCGCCATCCATAGTGGTTAAGATCATTGCTCCACCAGAGAATATGCTTTTGGTCACAAACGGTCCTTCATATGTAGGAGTCCATTTGCCCCTGGGATCACCTTGTGGCAGTATGATGCGCTTGATCACCAGATCCCCGACTTGATACATTTGGCGTCTGACCTTTTTGTTGAAAGCCTTGATTATCCGTTTTTGATACATTTGACCATGACAGACAGCAGTAAGCCTTTTCTCATCAATCAAGCTCAGTTGATCAAGTCGAGTTTGGATCCAATCTTCTTCATTCAACCTTGCATCCTTCATGATTATCAGAGAAGGGATTTGGACCTCAATAGGCAAAACAGCTTCCATGCCATATACTAGAGAGTAAGGTATTGCCCCGGTTGATGTGCGCTTCGTGGTACGGTAACCATGGAGAGTGAATGGTAGCATCTCATGCCAGTCCTTGTAGGTTACTGTCATTTTCTGTATGATCTTTTTTATGTTCTTATTTGCGACTTTGACGGCACCATTCATCTTTGGCCGATAAGGATAGGAATTATGGTGCTGGATCTTGAATTGCACGCACAATGCGGTGATCATAGTATTATTGAGATTCGTACCATTGTCTGTGATGATCCTCTCCGGGATACCATACCTACAAATGAGATTCTGTTTGATGAACCGGGCAACAACATTCTTGGTGACAGTAGCAAAAGAAGCCGCCTCAACCCACTTTGTGAAGTAGTCAATGGCCACCAAGATGAAGTGGTGTCCATTAGAGGTTGTGGGCTTGATTTCTCCAATCATATTGATGCCCACATCACGAATGGCCAGGGAGAAGTCAGGACATTCAGAGGAACCAGAGGTATATGTACTTTGTTAGCATAGATTTGATACTTATGACGGGTTCGTGAATGCTAATAGCAATCTGCTTCCATGATAGACCAGTAATAACCTGCCCGTAGGATCTTCTTTGCCATCATATACCCACTGGAATGGGTGCCAAAATTTCCTTTATGTAGATCAACCATGATCTTTTCTTCCTAAGCCTTGTCTACACAACGAAGCAAAACAGGGTCATGGTTGCGCTTGTAGAGAATGCCATTACTGATGAATAACTTAGAAGAGAATCTTCTTAGGAACTTCTAATCATTGACTGAAGCTCCTTCTGGATACTCTTGAGCCTCGAGATACCTCTTAACTTCATGGAACTAAGGTTGGTCCACTACTTCTTCAGTATCGATCTTGTGACAGTAAGCTGGTTCATCCATCCGTTCAATAGTGATCTGGGGAGCCTCGTTACCCCACTTGATTTTAAACATGGATGACATTGTGGCTAATGCATATGCTAGTTTATTTTCTTCTCACAGGAAATGCTCGAAGGTAACCTTCTCAAAATGTGGGATTAATGTCAACACATGTTCTTTGTAGGGGATAAGGTTAGGGTGCTTCGTGTCCCATTCTCCTTTGATCTGGCTGATGACTAAGGTTGAATCTCCGAATACACTTAAAGATTTGATTCCCAAATCTATTGCAACTTTGAGCCTAAAAATGCACACTTCATATTCTGCTATGTTATTTGTACAATTGAAGAAGAGTCTTTCCGTAAAGGGATTATGACATCCTTCATGGGATATGAGTACAACACCAACTCCATTGCCGAGTGCGCTGGATGCCCCATCAAAAACCAGGGTCCATCTCGATCCTTGTTCAGGTCCGTCATATGGTATGAGTTCCTCACAGTCGTTTACCATCATGATGTCTTCATCTGGGAATTCAAACTTCATGGACTGATACTCATCCACAGCTTGATGAGCAAGGTGATCGGCTAGCACAATGCCCTTTATTGCTTTCTGGGTAGTGTACTTAATGTCATATTCCGTCAGGATCATCTGCCATCTTGCTATTCTCCCAGAGAGGGAAGGTTTCTCGAATATGTATTTTATTGGATCCATCTTGGATATCAACAAGGTAGTATGGGTCAGAATATACTGTCTTTACCGGCGAGCAGTGCATGCCAGAGCGCAACAAGTTTTCTCGAGCAGTGAATATCTTTATTCACAGTCGGTAAAAATTTTGCTCAGGTAATAAATAGCATGCTCTTTTCAGCCAGACTTGTCATGCTGCACCAGCATACACCCCATTGAATTTTCCAAAACAGTTAGATATATGATCAATGGTCTTCCCTCGAAGGGCAGCATCAAAACAGGAGGCTCTTGCAGGTTCTCTTTGATCTCGTCGAAGGCATTTTGGCACTCATCATTCCATTTGACTACTTGATCTTTCTTTAGTAATTTGAAGATTGGTTCATAAATAGCTGTCAGGTGAGAAATGAATCTGGAAATGTAGTTTAACCATCCCAAGAATCCGCTGACTTCCTTCTCGGTGCGAGGAGAAGGAATTTCTTGTATCGCTTTCACCTTGGCAGGGTCCACTTCGATACCTTTACCGCTGACGACAAAGCTTAGGAGTTTACCGGACCTCACCCCAAATGTGCATTTATTCGGGTTCAACCTCAGCTTGTATTTCTTTAATCTCTCAGAGTTTCTGTAAATGGTCAAGATGTTCCTATTCATTTTGAGATCTGGCTATCATGTCATTCACATAGACCTCTATTTAGTTATGTATCATGTCGTGAAATAGAGCTACCATGGCACGCTGATAGGTTGCCCCAATGTTCTTCAACCCGAATGGCATAACCTTGTAACAGAATATGCCCCATTGTGTGACGAAGGTTGTTTTCTCAATGTCCTCAGGCGCAAATTTGATCTGGTTGTAGCCTGAGAAACCATCCATAAATGAGAACACTTTATGCTGCGCGGTATTGTCGACCAAAATATCGATGTCGGGAAGTGGGAAATCATCCTTAGGGCCTACCCTATTCAAATCTCTGTAGTCCATGCACATGCGTAGTTTTCCGTTCTTTTTAGGCACGGGAACAACATTGGAGACCCATTGTGGATAGGAGGTAATGGCTAAGAATCCGACATTGAATTGTTTCATGACTTCCGCTTTGATATTCTCTGACATGTCTGGTCGCATGCGACAGACTTTCTACTTTACCGGAGGGCAGTCTTCTTTTGTTGGTAGATGATGGACCACGATATTAACATCCAATCCTATCATGTCTTCGTACGACCAGGAAAATACCTCGACATAATCATGTAGCAACTGAGTCATACGCTTCTTGACACTGGGTTTCAGATTGGCACCAACCTTGACTTCTTTCTTGTCCTCTTCAGTACCTAGGTTAACTGTGTCCATTGGTTCTTTGTGGGGTTGTATGGTCCTCTCTTCTTATTGTAGTAACCTGGAAAGTTCCCCTGGCACTTCACAATCTTCCTCACCTTCGTATTCGGCTTGGTAGATTAGATTTTTAGAGTCACAGAAAGCCATAGCAGAGTCGTTACCCATGGGATCCCAAATGGATGTAGATCTGCATTTTGAATGTGAGTGTGTGTAAGAGTATAAATATCTTTGAAAGAAATAAAAATGTAAAAATAAAGACAAAGAGCACAAAATTTGTATGCAAAAACGTCCATGATTCATTGATGACATATGAAAATGAGGTAACAACCCTTACAAATGGACCGTTGTGCCTCGGGTAAGACACAAGGTTTTAAAAGTCTGAATTGTTTAATTATTATAGTCCGACAAAATTTAAATACAATTACTGTTGGATAAAATTAATTAGGACAAAATCTTTAGCTTCCCAGTTGCTGAGTCCTCCATTGACAGTTGGGAAAATCCATTCCTCCAAGTCGTAGTTGTCCTTATCATCCTCCATTGTGTTAACTTTGTGGTTGTCGATCTTCAAGGATGGTCCCCCGGCACGAGCACGACGTACAACTTTATGGGCTCCTGAAGTGAAACCCAAACAAAATTTTGTCATATTTGTATGGGATATTCTCAGACTGATCGATTCCAACCATCAAATCTACCAGTTTCCCATCCAACTTCTGAGCTTCTCTGATATTGTCTAGAAATTCTTTATTAATCTTCAACATACCCAACATAACACTTCGCGGAGTAACTTCGCAAACTAAGCTCATATCTCTGAACTGCTCAATTAATTCCAACTCTTTAACCATCATTGCTGACATGTGTAAAGTCTTTCGACTCAATGCATCAGCTACCATATTCGCTTTTCCTGGATGATAATTAAAACCAAAATCATAATCCTTTAACAATTCCAACCATCTTCGTTTCCTCATATTCAACTCCTTCTGATCGAATAAATACTTCAAGCTCTTATGGTCACTAAACACTTCAAATCTAGAACCATAAAGATAATGCCTCCAAATATTCAACATAAAAACAACTGCAACAAGCTCTAAATCATGCGTAGGATAGTTCTTCTCATGAGTCCACAATTGCCTTGACTCATAAGCAACTACCTTACCATTCTGCATAAGCACACCTCCTAAACCCATCTTAGAAGCATCACAATACACCACAAAAGGTTCTCCTGGATTAGGCAACGTCAAATTCGGAGTCGATGTCAACCTCTTCTTCAATTCCGTAAAACTCTCTTCTCACTGAACATCCCATACAAAAGCTCTACCTTTACAAGTCAAATTAGTCAAAGGAAGTGCTAACTTAGAAAAACCCTTGATAAACCTTCTATAATAACCAGATAATCCCAAAAATATTCTAATCTCAATAACTGACTTTGGAGTCTCCCATTGCAACACAACATCAACCTTCGATGGATCTACAACAATGCCACTACCTTAAATCACATGACCAAGAAAACTAACCTCCTTTAACCAAAACTCACACTTGGAAAGCTTTGCATACAACTTCTTCTCTTTCAAAACTTGCAATACTACTCTTAAGTGTTCAACATACTCTTCTTATGACTTAGAGTAAATCAAAATATCATCAATGAACACCACTACAAACCGATCCAAATAAGTATGAAAGATACGATTCATGTATTCCATGAATACTCCCAGTGTGTTAGTAACACCGAAAGGCATCACCGAATACTCATAATGTCCATAACGCGTTCTGAAAGCCGTCTTCTAGATATCTTCATCTTTCACTTTAATCTGATGGTAACCCGACCTCAAATCAATCTTGCTAAACACACGAGCATCCACCAATTGATCCATTAAGTCATCTATTCTTTGAAGTGGATACTTGTTCTTAATCATCACTTTATTCCACTGTCTATAATCAACACAAAGCCTCATACTCCCATCTTTCTTCTTTACTAACAACACTGGATTTCCCCACGGTGATACACTTGGTCTTACAAACTTCTTCTCAAGTAACTCTTCCAATTGCTTCTTTAACTCTGACAAATCAGATGCAGAAATCCTGTATGGTGCCATAGACACAGGTCTGGTACCAGGTACAAGATTAATTGCAAACTCGACTTCCCTCTCCAGTGGTACATCAGGAATCTCCTCAGGGAAAACTTCAGGAAATTCACACACCACCTGCAATTCCTCAATTATAGGTTGAGTCTCTACAGATAGCGACGCCATCAACGAGAACATATGTGCTTCCTCTTGCATCAACTTCCTTAACTTTCTAGCAGACAACAGACCATCTTCCTCTTCTTCAGGAGTAGAAAACTTCAATGACTTGTCGTAACAGTTAATATGAACATAGTTATGCTCTAACCAGTTCATACCCAAAATCATATCCAAACCTATTAACGGTAAACAAACCAAATCAACAGCAAAGTCTCTATCGAAGATCGACAAGGGACACTTAACACACACAAAATAAGTAGTCACCGACCCCTTGGCTAGAGTATCGACGACCATTTCTCCATTCAAGGAAGAAAACATAAGACCCAATCTTTCAACATAATCAGCCGCAATAAAACAACGCGTAGCACCGATATCAATAATTGTAATTAAAGGAGTACTATTAATGAAACATGTACCTCTGATAAGTCTGTCCTCAATAGCTGTCTGATCCTCAACCAAAGCGAACACTTTACCACTTGACTGAGCCCTCTTCGGTTTCAGACACTGACTACCAATGTGCCCTTCTTCTCTACAGTTGAAACAAATTACATCCTTATATTCACACTCAGATACAACATGTCCATTCTTACCACAACAGAAACACCTCTTCACTTCAGTAGTACACACATTACTCTTATGCCCATGTTTTCCACACTTATAGAAAACCACACCAGCAGGAACATCTCCCCACTAGTCCTCTGACTTTGAGCAACTTTGTTTACCTTTACCAGTTGGGGTATCATAAGGCTTACCACGATTCTGTTGGTACTTACCCCTCTTCTCACTGATAATCTTGTAATGAGCATTATTATCCTTCTCATAAATCCTGCAACTATCGATCAAGTCAGCAAAGACAAAAATATTCTGGTATTCGAATCCCTTCTTGATCTCCGGGCGCAACTCGTTCTCAAACTTGATACACTTTGAAAACTCGGCATTTGCCTCAGCATAGTGCGGACAAAACTTCGTCAACTCGGAAAACTTGGCAGCATACTCAACAACAGACATACTTTCTTGCTTCAGCTCAAGAAACTCAATCTCCTTCTTACCACGAACATCTTCAGGAAAGTACTTCCTCAAAAATTCCTCGCGGAACACAGCCCAAGTGACATTCTCACCTGCAGCTTCCAACTTCTGACAAGTGTCTAGCCACCAGTCACCCGCCTCGACTGCTAGCATATAAGATCTATGACAGACTTTCTGCGTTGGAGTGCAGTCCATCACACAAAATATTCTCTCAATCTCTTTCAACCACTCCAATGCTCCATCAGGATCATACTTTCCCTTGAACATAGGCAGATTCTCTCTCTGGAAAGTCGCCAAACTACGAGATCCAGCATTCCCATCAACATTCGGATGATTCTCCATCGCATGAGCCATTGCTTCTAAAGCAGCAACAAGTGCAACATCATTCCTTCCATCCATCTCAACTTCTCACTACAACATAAACAACGGTTAGAACTCAAATTAATAATACTTGGTTGTTAGACAACTATGACTCGACGACAAGGTCAAACCAAGATTTTGTTCTGATACCAACTTTGTAACACCCGAATTCTACCGACAATTATATAAATAAATCAGAGTTATAAAATCATTCATGCAAACGAATCAGAATTCCACAAATTCTTCTTTCAAAACACATTGCATTCATCATGGATATATAACACTTTTAAAACATCAGATGAACCACCATCATAACATCTTTAGTTAAATAATTCAACATCTACACAACGGAATTCTTAATAACATCTTTATCATTATTACAACATCTTCAAACCAACAAATACTTAATAATAATCAACTTAAAGTTCAACAACTGAATAATCAACAATCAAAAGCAATAAGTGTTCATCCCCCGAGTGTTACATATCAGTGTAATGACACTGACTCAAACTATTAAAGGTATACAACCTTCACTCTCGATTACCTGCACGTTACCAACATAAGGGCAATATTCAAACAAAATGGATGATATATCTAACAATATAATAAAGCGCGTGATAATTAATATATTAAATTAGATCACATAACATCACCACTTCTTATCTCATAATTCAACAATAATCACAATAATAATACACATTCACAACATCAATACACACTTTTTTATGCAGTCATATAATGCGACTCAATACTATGCAAATGCATGTGGTACCATTTGGAGCAGAACTCCCATCTCAAAAATTTACCAATTAATAAAGGCATCAATAAGGCATAAGCCTTCATCTCAATATTCTCCAATATAGTCCATCTCAACGAGCACAAGCTCCATCTCAAAATGCAATGTATGCGATACAATCATGAATGTAATGACAACACCATAATTAACAACATCTCAATACACCATCTTCGTTGGCCAAAGGCATACATCTCAAAAGCATCTCAACATCTCTTCATCAACGTCTCATATCATCATAATAATTCATCAAACATCATTTATTCATCATAAATTATCAAACACAACTTTGTTAATAACATCTCATCAACAACTCAGTTGTACATTAATACGACAGTAACTCATCAATTTCACAACATTGGCCATAGGCCTATACAAGATATTTCCTATAATTAATTAACCAACTAAGGCTTACTTCTAAATCACTAAATCTCTACATACTACTATTCTGTAATATTACATCGTTATTATTATTAATCCTACTATTACAAATCAAACAGCAGCCTCTAAACATCTCATCTTCATCCATTTTCACAAAAACCAACATAACGATCAACACGGGAACTAACTCTAACTCCTAAATTGGCTACTAGAATTACACTTCCTATTTCTTCATTTTAATCCTCAAGAATAAAGCTCATCGCGTTAGCTATTCAACGATTCGAACGACACATTAAACAAAGTCCGAAACTCAAGTTACAACATTCTCAAACTGATTCTGCCAAAACCAGACAACATGGATTGACGCATAACGTCTTGGATCGAAGCGTACTGCACTAAACTCGCAACATTAGTCGACACATCCTTTCTTGGATCGACTCATACTGAGTCTTCCACACAGCATGTATCGACACATGCTCCTTCGTGTCGACTCATCCTGAGTCTAAAAGCCCTCACAGATCGAAACATGACTCCTTCGTGTCGACTCATCCTGAGTCTAAAGACCTTCTTGTATCGACACATACTATTTGGGGTCAACACATACTGCTCTGTCCTGCATAATTCCTGCAATTTTCTCTGTTTTTTCACTACGGGTTCCATACTTTAAGCCCTAAAACTTAATCTAATCATGGATAATCATCACTTACAGTTATCCTATAATTCTACATCAATTACACAGCACCGGAACGTCATCGTTCATCTATAATTCATCAATTTTATCATACCACATCATATACATTCAATTCATGAACAAGACAACAATCACCTCTAACCCCACATACCAATTATCATGAACCCAATTATATTGTCAGAATCCCATCCTTAACTTGGATTGAAGGTTTCTCTATAACTTCCGGTCGAAACCTCGTTCTGTCGTTTTTCCTCCTTTCCAACAGCTTCATGTTCTTCCTTTCAAACCCTTATTCTTCTTACTGCTTCTTCTTTATTGTTATTTCTAACAATATAAAACAACCCTATTATTATCTTTATTCCTTAATGGGCTTAAAACTAATACACCCCCTTATTACTACTTCTATTCCTTTAAAACAAGGCCGCATCAAATAATATTATACTTCTAATATTATTTCTCTACTTAATAAAATAATCTAATCCAATTGAACACAACACAAATTCACAAATGTTCCAAAAATAATTTAATTAAATAATTAATTAAATTACGGGCGTTACAACTCTCCCCCACTTAGAATATTTTCGTCCTCGAAAATTTACCTCAATCAAATAACTAAGGGTAGGAGTCTCGCATCTTTCTCTCCAACTCCCAAGTCATGCTTTCTCCCGCAGCTCTTAGATAAACCACTTTAACCAAAGAAATCTCTTTGCCCCTAAGAGTCTTAGTTTCACGATCCGCAATTCGTACAGGCATCATCTCCACCGTAAGATTATCCCGTACTTGCACATCGTCCATATGAATCACATGAGATGGATTTGAAATATACTTCCGGAGTTGCGACACATGAAACACATTGTGCACATTTGAAAGATTAGGCTGTAAAGACACTCTATAAGCAACATTCCCCACTCTCTATGAAATCTGATACGGTCCAATAAAACGAGAAGTGAGCTTCTTAGACTTTAATGCTCGCCGAACACCAGTCACAGGTGTAACTCTTAAAAACACATGGTCACCCGCTTGAAATTCTAAATATTTCCTTCGCTTGTCATGATAAATCTTTTGTCTACTTTGGGAAGCTTTCATCTTTTCTTGAATCAACTTCACCTTCTCAGTAGTTTCACGAACAAGTTCAGGTCCAAGTACTACACTTTCTCCAGATTCATGCCAACATAACAGAGTTCTACATCTTCGACCATAAAACACTTCAAAAGGTGCCATCCCAATACTGGAATGGTAACTATTGTTATAAGTGAACTCTATCAATGGAAGATAAGTATCCCACGAACCTCCCTGCTCAAGAACACATGCCCTCAGCAAATCTTCCAACGATTTAATCGTCTGTTCATTCTGACCATCTGTCTGCGGATGATACGCTGACCTCAATCTCAACTTAGAACCCAACGCTTCTTGCAAACCCTTCCAAAAATCAGAAGTAAATCTTGGATCTCTATCTGACACAATGCATAAAGGAACACCATGCAGCTTCACAATCACACTAGTGTAAATCTCAGCCAACTTCGACACTGAAAAACTGATGTTAATAGGAATAAAATGAGATGACTTTGTAAGCCTATCAACAATCACCCAAATCAAATCATGTCCTCTTAAAGTATTAGGAAACCCTGTCACAAATTCCATCGAAATGCTATCCCATTTCCATTCTGGAACTTCTAACGGTTGCATCAACCCTGCTGGCTTCTGATGCTCAACTTTCAACTTCTGACAAGTCAAACAGGCATACATAAACCGAGCTACATCACTCTTCATTCCAGGCCACCAAAATAAACCTTTCAAATCTTGATACATCTTTGTAGCTCCTGGATGAATACTCAACTTACTTCTATGACTCTCCTCAAGTATCACTTTCTTCATCTCAGCATCATCAGGAATACAAATCCGATTATGAAATCTCAACACACCTTGCGCATCCAGCTTAAAATCAGTATTCTCAGACTGATCGATTCCAACCATCAAATCTACCAGTTTCCCATCCAACTTCTAAGCTTCTCTGATACTGTATAGAAATTCATTATTAATCTTCAACATACCCAACATAACACTTCGCGGAGTAACCTCGCAAACTAAGCTCATATCTCTGAATTGCTCAATTAATTCCAACTCTTTAACCATCATTGCTGACATGTGTAAAGTCTTTCAACTCAACGCATCAGCTACCACATTCACTTTTCCTGGATGATAATTCAAACCAAAATCATAATCCTTTAACAATTCCAACCATCTTCGTTGCCTCATATTCAACTCCTTCTGATCGAATAAATACTTCAAGCTCTTATGGTCACTAAACACTTCAAATCTAGAACCATAAAGATAATGCCTCCAAATCTTCAACATAAAAACAACTGCAGCAAGCTCTAAATCATGCGTAGGATAGTTCTTCTCATGAGTCCTCAACTGCCTTGACGCATAAGAAACTAACTTACCATTCTGCATAAGCACACCTCCTAAACCCATCTTAGAAGCATCGCAATACACCACAAAAGGTTCTCCTGGATTAGGCAACGTCAAAATCGGAGCCGACGTCAACCTCTTCTTCAATTCCGTAAAACTCTCTTCGCACTGAACATCCCAAACAAAAGCTCTACCTTTACAAGTCAACTTAGTCAATGGAAGTGCTAACTTAGAAAAACCCTCGATAAACCTTCTATAATAACCAGCTAATCCCAAAAAGATTCTAATCTCAATAACTAACTTTGGAGTCTCCCATTGCAACACAACATCAACCTTCGATGGATCTACAACAATGCCACTACCTGAAATCACATGACCAAGAAAACTAACCTCCATTAACCAAAACTCACACTTGGACAACTTTTCATACAACTTCTTCTCTTTCAAAACTTGCAATACTACTCTTAAGTGTTCAGCATGCTCTTCTTCTGACTTAGAGTAAATCAAAATATCATCAATGAACACCACTATAAACCGATCCAAATAAGTATGAAAGATACGATTCATGTATTCCATGAATACTCCCAGTGTGTTAGTAACACCGAAAGGCATCACCGAATACTCATAATGTCCATAACGTGTTCTAAAAGTCGTCTTCTGGATATCTTCATCTTTCACTGTAATCTGATGGTAACCCACCTCAAATCAATCTTGCTGAACACACGAGCATCCACCAATTGATCCATTAAGTCATCTATTCTTCGAAGCGGATACTTGTTCTTAATCGTCACTATATTCAACTGTCTATAATCAACAAAAAGCCTCATATTCCTATCTTTCTTCTTTACTAACAAAACTGGAGCTCCCCACGGCGATACACTTGGTCTTACAAACTTCTTCTCAAGTAAATCTTCCAATTGCTTCTTTAACTCTGACAATTCAGATGCAGAAATCTTGTATGGTTCCATAGACAAAGGTCTTGTACCAGGTACAAGATCAATCGCAAACTCGACTTCCCTCTTCGGCGGTACATCAGGAATCTCCTCAGGGAAAACTTTAGGAAATTCACACACCACCTGCAATTACTCAATTATAGCTTGAGTCTCTACAAATAGCGACACCATCAACGAGAATATTTGTGCTTCCTATTGCATCAACTTCCTCAAATGTATAGCAGACAACAGACCATCTTCCTCTTGTTCAGGAGTAGAAAACTTCATCGACTTGTCATAACAGTTAATATGAACACAGTTATGTTCTAACCAGTTCATACCCAAAATCACATCCAAACCTCTTAACGGTAAACAAACCAAATCAACAGTAAAGTCTCTGTCTAAGATCGATAAGAGACATCTAACACACACAAAAGAAGTAGTCATCGACCCATTGGCTGGAGTATCGACGACCATTTCTCCATTCAAGGAAGACAACATAAGACCCAATCTTTCAACACAATCAGCAGGAATAAAATAATGTGTAGCACCGATATCAATAATAGTAATTAAAGGATTACTATTAATGAAACATGTACCTCTGATAAGTTTGTCCTCAATAGCTGTCTGATCCTCAACAAAAGCGAACACTTTACAACTTGACTGAGCCCTCTTCGGTTTTGGACACTGACTATCAATGTGCCCTTCTTCTCTACAATTGAAATAAATTACATCCTTATGTTCACACTCAAATACAACATGTTCGTTTTTACCACAACGGAAACACCTCTTCACTTTAGTAGTACACACATTACTCTTATGCCCAGGTTTTCCACACTTAAAGCAAACCACACCAGCAGGAGCATCTCCCCCACTAGTCCTCTGACTTTGAGCAACTTTATGTTTACCTTTACCAGCTGGGGTATCATAAGGCTTACCACGATTCTGTTGGTGCTTACCCCTCTTCTCACTGATAATCTTGTAATGAGCATTATTATCTTCCTCATAAATCCTGCAACTATCAATCAAGTCAGCAAAGACACGGATCTTCTGGTATCCGACTGCCTTCTTGATCTCCGGGCGCAATCCATTCTCAAACTTGATACACTTCGAAAACTCAGCATCTGCCTCAGTGTAGTGCGGATAAAACTTCGCCAACTCGGAAAACATGACATAATACTTAACAACAGACATACTTCCTTGCTTCAGCTCAAGAAACTCAATCTCCTTCTTACCACGGACATCTTTAGGAAAGTACTTCCTCAAAAATTCCCTACGGAACACAGCACAAGTGACATTCTCACCTGCAGCTTCCAACTTCTGACAAGTCTCTAGCCACCAGTCATCAGCCTCGACTGCTAGCATATGAGTACCATAACGGACCTTCTGCGATGGAGTGCAGCCCATCACACGGAATATTCTCTCAATCTCTTTCAACCACTCCAATGCTCCGTCAGGATCATACTTTCCCTTGAACATAGGCGGATTCTCTCTCTGGAAAGTCGCCAAACTACGAGATCCAGCATTCCCGTCAACATTTGGCAGATTCTCCGTTGCATGAGCCATTGCGTCTAAAGCAGCTGCAAGTGAAACATCATTCCTTCCATCCATCTCAACTTCTCACTATAACATAAACAACGGTTAGAACTCAAATTAACAATACTCGATTGTTAGAAAACTACGACTCGACGACAAGGTTGGACCAACCTTTTATTCTGATACCAACTTTGTAACACCCTAATTCTACCCAACAATTATATAAATAAATCAGAGTTATGAAATCATTCATGAAAACGAATCGGGATGCCACAAATTCTTCTTTCAAAACACATTGCATTCATCGTGGATATATAACACTTTTAAAACACCGGATGAACCATCATCATAACATCTTTAGTTAAATAATTCAACATCTACGCAGCAAAATTCTTAATAACATCTTTATCATCATTACAACAACTTCAAACCAACAAATACTTAATAATAATCAACTTAAAGTTCAACAACTGAATAATCAACAATCAAAAGCAACAAGCGTTCATCCCCCTAAGTGTTACATATCATAGCAATGACACCGACTCAAACTATTGAAGGTATACAACATTCACTCTCGATTACCTGCACGTTACCAACATAAGGGAAACATTCAAACATAAGGGGTGAGATATCTAACAATATAATAAAGCGCATGATAATTAATATATTAAGTTAGATCACATAACATCACCACTTCTCATCTCATAATTCAACAATAATCACAACAATAATACACATTCACAACATCAATACACACTTATTTATGCAGTCATATAATGCGACTTAATACTATGCAAATGCATGTGGTACAATTTGGAGCATAACTCCCATATAAAAAATTTTCCAATTAATAAAGGCATCAATAAGGCATAAGCCTTCATCTCAATAATCTCCAATATAGGCCATCTCAACGAGCACGAGCTCCATCTCAAAATTCAATGTATGCGACACAATCATGAATGTAATGACAACACCATAATTAACAACATCTCAATACACCATCTTCGTTGGCCAAAGGCCTACATCTCAAAAGCATCTCAACATCTCCTCATCAACATCTCATATCATCATAATAATTCATCAAAAATCATTTATTCATCATAAATTATCAAACACAACTTCGTTATCTTTGACGGAGTCTACCCTAGCTGTTCGACTACATTGTAGTCGCTTCTCTTTATAATTTTCAAAATTTCTTCCATCTACTTTGGGAGGCCTCAGGGATAGATACTGATTGTGCCTTCATCTGGACATGCTCAACCAGAATGCCTTTTCCCCGAGTCTCGGTCGACTCGGTGGTATGAGTGTCAGTAGGGGTAACCATAGGGATTGTAGTAGTAGTAGTGTCAACAGGAACAGAAACAGGGATGATCGTAGGACCGGTAACAATCTTCAAAGGTGCAATCTCTGGGGAGAATATTCTTCCACTTCGGTTTATCTTGTTGGTTCCCGCAATATTTCCGATGTCGGGGTCAGCCTTCTCAAAAATTGAGTCTTCATCAACCATCCAATCTTGCTTGATGACGTGATAGTAGACATCGCCCCCATAGTTCCATGGGACAATTTTATCTGATGAGTACAGGATTAGTCCAGGCATAGTAATTATCAGTGGAGCCACTTTAGGAACTGATGTAATCCTAACGGGTCTTTTGGTGGAGACCCTGGAAGAATTGGCAGAAATGGTTACTATTGAAACATCATTGTAAGAAATGGTTGGAACGAGAGTTTTTTTCAAACAAAATCTTTTTGTCATCCATTAGGCGTTGAACACCTGCTTTTAATAAATGACAACTAGTTGGTAGGGATAAACAAAAGTGGCATCCTTTAACACAACCCGGAAATAAACTGGCCTTCAATAGGTTCTTCTTGACAGTCAGGAGAGGAGTAACAAGTTCATCAACAACAGTAACAAACAGATCATCTTCAACAGCGTTAACATCACGACCATGCTTGGGCATAGGAGCGGTAATAAGATTTGGGATCTCAGGAGCATCGAATTCAATTTCTTTTTCTTCAAGAAGGTATTGCACCTTGTTTTTCAAAGCCTAAAAGTTGTTGTTATCATGGCCTGGACTCTCTGAATGGTAAGCACGACGAGCATTAGGATGGTAGTGAGGAGAGGTGGTGTTGGGATTCTTCAAAGCTTCTTTCAAAGTTACTAGATTAGATCTCAACAAATATGGCAGGACTTGAGATAATGTCATATTAATCCGGGTAAACTGTCTTACCGGTCTCTCTGTTCTAGGTTGGTTGCTTCTTTGTTGTGTAGGCGCAGGTTTAGGGATCATGACAGCCCCCACCATTGGACGGTGTTCAGTTCTATCTTGATTCCTTTGAGGATACACAACACCAACTTCTTTCTTCCCAATAAATGGTTTTCTTAATCCCAACTTCCACTCTTTCTCCGGTCAAGATTAATTCAGTGAAGCCAGCTGAGGAGCTCCCAGTTAGATGATTGAATAAAAGACCGAAAAGGGTACCCAAAAACATGTCTACTAGCTCTCTTTCAGACAGGGGAGGCTGGATTCTTCCTGCTAAGTCCCTCCATTTCTGAGCATAGTCTTTGAAACCTTCACTTGAAACCATAGCCATACTTTGGAGTTGAGTACGGGTGGGAGAAAGGTCTGTGTTGTATTGATATTGTTTATAGAAAGCAGCGGCAAGGTCTTCCCAATAATGGATATTGGTTCTTTCCAGTTGATAGAACCAATCTAGCTGAGTCTCGAATAGACTATCTTGAAAGAAGTGGACCCATAAATCTCTGTCAGCAGTCTGAGGTTGTATCTTCCTCACATAAGATCGGAGATGCAGCTTGGGACACGAAACCCCGTCGTACTTAGCGAACACTGGTGCCTTGAATTTTGGTGGAATAACAATCCTAGACACCAAACCCGGCTCTTTAAAGTCCAGTCCGAGAACTTTCTTAATTTCCATTGCACTTAGATGTTCCTCCAGATGTTTGTATTTGTCGCCGGCCAGAGGATATTTCTCTTTAGAGTAATCTTCTTCTTCTTCTTCCTCTTCAGATTCTGGATGGGCAACCGCTTCATTGCCTTTACCTTCTTGATTATCCTTTTCACCAGATGATGTTGCAAAGTCTAGGGTCTGTCCGGCTTGTCCTTGGAACCTTCTTCCCATATTCAGAACTCCGGTTATTTTCTTTGCTTTCTTCTTTTTTTCTTCAACCAGTAAAGTTTTCAAATCCTCTTGTCCTTTGGCTAGAGTCAAGAACATCTGTTGAAACTGAGCATTCTGCATCTGGAGGTCTTTTACTGTTTGCTCGAGATCCATCTTACTGAAATAAATAGTAGAAAGATGAGGAGACTTGTTGTAAGAAACATGCTTATGTTATGATGAATGGTAAATGCATATGCAATGATTTCAAGGAAATTAGAGATTTAAATTTGCTTTAGACAAAAAAGGAACACGCATTATATTAATAAATTAAAGCTTGAGTACATCATGCCTCTTTTGGGCTTACAAAGAAATACAAAAACTCTAAGATAAAAAAGTTGTACGCATCCTCGTTGGTGCGATGTAGGCGTTCAGGCTCCGCTCCTCATGAAGTTGCCTAGTGAGTTCCAAAACCTTCTTCTCACTGGCGTAGAATTGGGCCTCGAAAGTGTCTCACTCCCTCTTAAGTTGTATCAAATCCCTTTGTAAGTCTTCAAGAGAGGTGGGCATGCCAGGATGCAGGATAGTGTATGGAACATCTCCTTCCATAACAGGATCTATGATTACCGTGAGAATGGATGGGTAAGGCATTATAAGACTTTGAGCACGAGCTCGTACCCATTTGAGGTAAGGATCAAGAGGGATGGAGTTCTTATGCCCTAATGTCTTACTATCTACCTTGTTCAACATCCTCCAAGCTCGGATAAATCTTTGGCGATGACCTTGATCTTCGTTCTCGTAGTCAAATACCAAACCTTGAATAAGCATCTCATGTGGGCCATCCCTTCAGGCATAACCAAACTGTCTTAAGGCTAAGCATGGGTTGTAGTTTATACCTCCTCTAATTCCAAGTAAAGGGACATTAGGGAATTCTCCATAATGGTCAACAATAGTAACATTCTCTATAGATCGGGAACACCAATGAATGTCTGAATGTTTGAGTGTCATCAAGCTATGTGACCACCTTGAATCTTGCTCGTTCTTCAACAGAAATTGGGGAAGATGCGAAATAAACCATCTTGCCAAGAGAGGAGTACAACACATAAGGATACCTCTTTTCCTCATAGTGCGAGTGTGAAAAGAATGTAGGATGTCCCCTAGCAAGGTAGGCACCGGGTTACGAGACATGGATATTTTGACGGTGTTTACATCTATGAGTTGGTCAAGATTTGGAAACAAAACCATCCTAAAGATGAGGAGAGCCACAATTTCCTCAAAATCTTGCAAATCCAAAGAGTTCCAACAGTTTTGGGCTTTCTCAAACAAGAACTTTGCTAAGAAACCCTTGACACCACTCCTTGTTTCCCAATTAGTTGTGATATCAGATGGTTGTAAGTGTAGAGGTTGAGCAATCTCTTCTGGCTTTAGATCTCTTTCCGTACCGTTGAAAGGTAGTAGATTGAGAATGTGAATCCTTAAGAGTTGGGAGAATTCTTCCAAAGTTGGCACAAGCTGATAATCAGGAAATGTGAAGCAATGATGTAGAGGATCAAAGAACTAGAAGATCACCTTCATCATGTCTTCATCAGTGTTGGAGGTAACCAAGTTTAGTAGGCGACCATGACTTTTGGTGAATGGAGAATTTTAAGGAATCCTTGATGCTAGCTCTTTAAGTTGAGGAGGAATCCTTACAAGATTTACTTGAATGGTTTTCCTGCGAATAGAATCCATGTCCTACAAAACAGAACAAAGATAAATCCCAAGATCCTTGAAATGGTTAGTGAATATGAGTATGATGTCATAATGGTTATGATGTTATTTACAAGTATATATATATATATATATATATATATATATATATATATATATATATATATATATATATATATATATATATATATATATATATATATATATATATATATATATATATATATATATATATATATATATATATATATATATATATATATATATATATATATATATATATATATATATACAAAGCAAACAAGTCCTTAGGTTTAGGCTTGCCTGGAGTCTCATAGATAAATACCCTCTTGAAGTTTAGTTGGCTCAAACCTGTCCTAGTAATAGTATCCAGGTTCTAAGGAGCTCAATATCACTGGTTTGTTTTCTCGGGCATTATTTCAGCGCAAGCCTCTTTAATGGCCACCGAAATATCCCAAAAAACGAAACCTTAATGAGTGTAATATCGAGTATCTACCAACTTCGGACTGCACCAAAGCCGGCCATCTCACTATGTCCTAAAGGCCAAGTTAGTCAAGTAAAGGTTCTAAAAGTTCATTATTGCTTCATGACATCACTCAGCGGCCCCGTATTCTCCTTGACTACTCAAGGGCTACCGGTACCCACAAATATGTCGCACTAACGTAGCTATTTCTTAGACCATGTCGGTATACCCCGCATAGTTTCCACAATGTATTGCTACTTACCTATAAGGTATCCCAAATCTGGGTAGAGGATTCAAACCCAAACAAAGAACCATAATGTAAAGCATACAAGTCAAACAATGAAATAAAGTAAATGTGATCTAACCATAAGGTAACTCCACTTTTAAAATATTCCCCAACAGAGTCGCCAGTTCTGTGATACGGTGGGAGAACTGACTTTGGGTGTTTTGCATTGGATCGCAAATGTTGCAGTTGGTAAGAGTCGCCACTGAATTTTCTTTTATCCAAAAGGATAGGTGAAAAAGTACAGGAAAGACCTTTGAGATTGTTTCTTGAGTTCGGGGGGTAGATTATGAAAAGGAAAGGTGTTAGCACCCTTTTCATCCATGGTTTTCCATGGGCTCTTAGTTACTTGCTAGATCACTTGCTTTTGTTTAAAAATGTGCTTTGTTGTGGTTTTTTTGGAAGTATTTTGTAAAGGCGTCGTCGTTTAGGCAAACTTTATAATGATTCTCGTTCATAAGAATGTATAAAAAGGTGTTGATCTTTTGAAAATGTTTTTAAGTTTTGAAAGTGTTGGTGTTTGTTTTGAAAATAGTAAGGATGTTTTTGTTTTGAAATTGAGCAAGTAACTAGGAACGTTCTACCTACTTCAAAAGTCTTTCACGTTCATTTCCTTTTTCCTTTGACATTGTCATCTTGCCATTGATCTGGTAAGTAACCCTATCTTTGAATGTAAATGGGACGGGCGTGGGTCATTGTATAATCATGATTAGCAATGTTGCAAGGTATCCTAGCATTTTTCTTTAGGGACTGATATCATTTTGAAAGGCAACATGGATAGCGTCATCGAGGGACTATGATCTTGTATTTTACTTGTTTTTGCTAAGATACCTCACATGCATAATATCACTATTTTGGTAAGGCAACCAAGTGGATTTACCATAGAGGTGTTTATGTGCAAGTGGATTGATTTTCATGCTTGATTTATCTTTGATTAGGGTTTGCTATATGCTGGTTTTAGTCTTTCCACACAAAACTCTAATTACTAGCATTTGTATATAAAGCGATAAATTGCGAAATTTAAAATTACTATGCTATTACATCATTTAGGGGAGGGGGTGTACGAATTACAAATGGGGAATATTGCAAAAATTTAAATCTAAATAACTATTATAACCATATTGAATTTTTGAATAAATGTACAAAATGGACAAACAAAATGCAGGAATGTAAATGTAAAAAAAGAAATATGGTTTTTGTTTGGGTTTTTTATGAAAAAGGGTTTTTTGACCTAATTAATTAAACTAAAATAATTAAAAAAAGAAAATTAATATTAAGTTAGTAAAGTAAATTAATTTAAGGAAAAGTATTTTTTAGGGTTTTGGTGAATTTAATTAAATTAGAAAATAAAAATAATTAAATAAAAATCCTAAATAATTGATTTTAATTTAAAAAATAATATAAGTAAAATAAATGTGAATTTAATTATTAAAGAAAATGTTTTTTTGTTCCTTTAGTTTTTTATAAATAAAAATAAAATGTATAAGTATTTGTTAAATATCCAAATAAATAAATAAAATGTTTTTTTAGATTTTTTTATTAATAAAAATAATAATAATGATAATAATGATAATAAAAGTAATAAAAATAATAAAAGAAAAATATGAAATGAAAATAAAATGAAGGAAAAATAAATGAAAATGGAAAATGAAATAATGGGCCAGGGGTGTGAATAACAAGGCAGGAGGGTTAGCCCAGCGCTGCAAAAAGTAAAAAAATGTCAAAAAATGTCACGCTGGGGCTTGAACCCAGGACCTCATGGTGATAGGTGCACGCTTTAACCACCGGGGTGGTGATACATCTATTAACTTATGTAAAACAACAAATATATAATCTAAGTCTTTCCCTAAATGTACTTCATCTTCAACCTCCAGCCAGAAGCCCTGCAACTTGTTCATTTCTCAACCATTTGCAAAAATGTAAACATGAAAGTTGTGTAAAATTTCACCACGATTCCAAAAATGTGAACAACTTAAACTAATTCTAAAAAATGAGCATGAATTTTGAATGGTAACAAATTCTGACCTAACTTTTCCAGGATGTTCAGATTCAAAATTCTAACTACTTAAGCAATATAAATGAAATCTAAAGACATGGTTAGCTTCAGTACAATGATACCTACATTTCTTATTCACAAATGAACCATTAATGATGCATGTATGAAGAGTTCAAAAGTCAAAAAACTCACCTTGCAAGAGGGTATCGTGTTTTGGGTTTGAGCAGCTTTTAGTAAGTTCCAATGATTCAATTAGCTTCTTCAAGTTCCCAGGCTAATGTGATGCTTGTCTTGAGCTGAAAGTTCCTGAGGAGTTCTGGAGAAGTCAAGGTGCAAGGCTCTGTTTTTGAAAATGGAGGATGGTGTTAATGGTGTTACAGTCTTGTAACAGGGTGTGGGATGAGTTCTAAATGATGTTTAGAAGCTTTATGAACAAAAAGGCTTGAAAACGCACGAGGGAGATGTGAGTTTCAAACTTTTGGTCAGGTTCTGCAAGAATGGAGGTGTGTGATGCAGTTCTGAGTTCTTGGGAGTTTTGAGGCTCAAGCATGCGTGTGTTTTGTTGTCAGGGACTTGTACATAAGTAATGAGAAGCTTTTTATGCTTGAGAGGGTTAGAAGTACAAGATGTAGGTTGAATGTTATGTTACTTGATTTTGAAGAAAAGTGGGAGCATGGTTCCAAGATGAAGTACAAGCATGGGCTGAGTGATTGTAAGGCTTGAGACAAACTTCTCTTAAGTTATAGTACGTGTATGATCAGAAGAAAACCATTTCAAGGCTCAAGAACAGGTTTTGTGCATAAAGCTACTTTTTCAAAATGGCATTGTGCACTTTATTCCTAAAATGACTATAAAGCATGGTGTTGCATTGAATGCTTGAGTTGAGGCCTCTAACAGCCGTGCAAGCATTTAATTATGGAGTGAATAACAAGTTTAAGGCCTGTAAAGTAGAGATTATGCAGCATAGGTTTGAGATTTGAATCTTTGTTCATCACAAAATGACCTATAATTTTAGTTTGAAACCCTAACTTCCTCTCTTTGATTCTCCTTGCTCAAGAATGATCTCAAGGAGTTCTTGGACATTTTATAAAGCTTGTAATGTTCTCTACAACCCCTCTTTGAATCAATTCTAAAAATTCCCCTTGGAACTATATGAAAAAGTGCCATGAAGTTAGGTTAAAATCCTGCCTAAACAAGGGCAAAATTTCACTAAGTGTTTAATTTCAAGACCATGACTTCATGAATTAATAACTTGAAATACAAGCACTTCTAGGAGAAGTTTTGTAAAGAAATGTTGTATATATCATGGAGATCTATAACTTTCATGTTGAAAGTTTCTTTTGAATCATCATGCATCATGGTGAAAAAATTGCTCAAAGTTGTGAAAAATCATGAAGTTTTCAACACTTAAAAATTTCTAAGTTTGAAAACTTTGAGTTTTCAAAATGAAAACTTGACTTTTTGATTTCTTGATGAATTAGTTTCATATTTTTACATGTTTTGATGAATTGTAATCTTTCACACTTGATTTTGACCAAAAAGTCAAAGTTTGACTTTTTAGTGTACAATTGACTTTTGATCAGTTGACTGAAAATTCACTATCAATCCAATTGATCTTGAGAAATATTTTGAGTCATGCCATTAGGTCAAAAATTGTGCAATTGAACTCTTAGGGTCATGCCTCAAACCAAATAACCATTTGCTAGGTCAAAAATCAGAAATTGCCTTTTCTCAGTCAAAATCCTAATTTTAACCATTTTGCCCTTTTGATAATTTGATCAAATTTATTGAAGAATTATGGTCCAAACTTGATCAAATTATACATATGAGTTTATCATGTTGATATGGATAAAAAATTATGAAGTTTGACTGTAAATTGGCCACAATTGACTTTTTCCCCAATACAACTGATTTTTAGGTCAACTGCTCAATTGACTGAGCAAAAATTTGATCCAAGGCTTGAAACTTGACATGAGAAAACTTGGGGGTCCATAATGATCCATGAAAGTCATATGAGGCATTGAAAGTTCAATTATCCTTGTGAAAATGCTAATTTTAGTCATTAGTGCTTAAGGAGGTGTCTTGAGCTGATCAAACCTTGTGCAGTCTTGAACCAAAGGAGATCTTGTGAGAAAATATTTGATAAATGAGAGGGTAAATTTTAGGGTACAAAAAAAAATTGCTGGATCAAGTAAAGTTACTAGGACAGGAGGATCTTCTCTCCAGAAATTTCACCTCCAACAAACACTACTACACCCATTCATATCACTGTTGTTAAACCTGTTGTTAATACTTGAGGAAAGGAAAAAATGTTTGAGCATGCCCTGACAGAGGCGCCCGCAAAAGACATTACCATTGAGGACCCATCTACCCAAGATATTTAGGAGATTATAAAAATCATCAAAAAAAGTGATTTCAAGATAGTGGAACAGTTTGGGCAAACACCCTCAAAGATTTTTATGTTGACTTTGTTGCTATGTTCTGAGGCGCATGCCCAAGCATTGATAAAGTTCCTAAAAAATGCACATGTCCCACAAGAATCACAACAAAGCTCTACATGTATCCATAGAATGCAAGGGAACTACCATGGCATATGTATTAATGGATACTTGATCTTCTCACAATGTCTTACCTAAAGGAGCTTTGGATAGACCAGATTGTGATGGACTGGTGTTGAAACCGAGCGACATTGTAGTAAGGGCTTTCGATGGTTCTAAGAGGATGGTCCATGGAGAGGTTGATCTCCCTATCAAATTTGGGTCTCAAGTCTTCAACTCAACATTCTATGTGATGGATATTCTTCATTCTTATTCTTGCTTGCTTGGATTCCCATGGATACATGGGGTGGGTGCGGTGACGTCCACATTACATCAAAAGCTGAAATATTAGGTCAAACGGAAAATTGTCATAGTATACGGAGAAGAAGATTTTATGATTAGTCATCTAAATTCATTTAAGTATGTTGAAATGGATGGAAAGTTCATTGAAACTCCTTGTCAAGCCTTTGAAGTCGTCTCTCCCATTGTTGTTGTTGCCAAGGCCACTCCTGGCACTCCCGAAGATGCTAAGGATACACATAGGATGGCATCTCTCAAAGATCCCCGTGTTGTTATTGAAGAAGGAGGTTGTACCATTTGGGGACAACTTCCTGATTTCCCTTTCAATCAGACAAATCTGGATTGGGCTTCACTTCCAAAGCTCAAAAGGATATTCAACGTGCTCGCATAGGGAAACCACCTCTCCATATTAGTAACCATGAGATTAATTCCCTTGAAGACTCTGATGCTGATTATGACTTTGATGACTGGATCTACCCGACTGCTGATGAAGGGCTCAACAACTGGCAGACCAAGGACTTCATCCCAATCTCCTTCATCCAGGAGTAATTGCCATTTTCTGATTTTATTACTTTGAGAATATTGTCTGTAATTTCCATTAAAACAATGACTTAAAGCCATGTGCCTTGCCCAGGGAACCTTGATCAATTTGTTAAGGGTTTGTCATTTTCATATGCCATATGCTCATTTTAATGAAAAACATTGGACTATTTTGCATTCAAATTTTCTGCTCTTTTCCTTTCTTTACTTTATTGCATTTTCAAATAGCCATGTGATCTTACATGCACACACACACATTTGCAGACCCATATCCACTCCAGATCTCATTAACAACGACTCTGCTATTGCCATCTATGACTTTGAAAATACAATCTATCAAGCTGAAGACGAAGGTGATGAAGATTGTGAAATACTTGGGGAACTCGCCATACTTCTGATACAAGAGGAAAAGGCTATTCCACAACACGAGGAATCAGTTGAAGTGATAAACCTAGGTTCTGAGGCAGACAAAAAAGAAGTCAAAATCAGCGCCAACTTAAAAGACTGTGTCAAGAGAAGATTGGTCCAGATGTTACACAACTATGTTGAAGTGTTTGCTTGGTCATATAAAGATATGTTGGGGCTTGATACCAATATCATAGTCCATCGTATACCAACGAAGGAAGATTATCCTCCGATCAAGCAAAAGGTTTGTCGCATGTGGCCAGACATGTCTGAGAAGATAAAAGCTGAGGTAATGGAACAGTTCGATGCAGGTTTCCTGGTAGTGACGTCATATCCACAATGGGTTGCAAATATGGTCTATGTGCCTAAGAAATATGAAAAGGTCTATATGTGCATTGACTACAGGGATTTGAATAGGGCGAGCCCCAAAGATGATTTCCCACTACCAGACATTGACGTTTTAGTTGATAACACTGCTCAACACAAAGTTTTCTCCTTTATGGATGGTTTCTCCGAATACAATCAAATCAAAATGGCGCCCGAGGACATGGAGAAAACCACCTTTGTCACACAGTGGGCACTTTCTGCTATAAGGTCATGCCTTTCGGTTTGAAGAATGTAGGGGAAACCTATAAAGGAGCTATGGTAGCTCTATTTCGTGATATGATTCATCATGAGATAGAAGTTTATGTTGATGATATGATTGCAATATTTCAAACTGAGGAAGAACACCTTGATCATATCCACAAGCTATTTGAGAGGTTGAAAAAATACAAGTCGAGGCTGAATCCCAACAAGTGCACCTTCAGGGTAAGGTCAGAAAAACTCCTAGGGTTTTTCATCAGTGGAAAAGGTATTGAAGTCCACCCCGCAAAAGTCAAAACCATACAAGAAATGCCAGCTCCCTGTATTGAGAAGGAGGCCAGAGGTTTCTTAGGTAGACTCAACTATATTGCCTGGTTCATATCTCACTTAACTGCTATTTGCAAGCCAATCTTCAAACTATTAAAGAAAGATCATGTAGTCGGGTGGAATGACGACTACCAAGCAGCTTTTGACAAGATCAAAGAGTATTTACAAGAACCTCCAATCCTGATTCCTCCAATTGAAGGAAGACCTTTGATTATGTACTTGACAATATTATAGAATTCAATAGGGTGTGTGCTGGGTCAACATGACGAGTCTGGCCGAAAAGAGCATGCAATATACTACCTTAGCAAAAAGTTTACCGACTGTGAAACCAGATATTCACTACTCGAGAAAACTTGTTGCACTTTGGCATGGGCTGCTCACCGGCTAAGACAGTATATGCTGACTCACACCACTTTATTGATTTCTAAGATGGATACCATCAAGTATATCTTCGAGAAGCCATATCTTTCCGTACGAATAGCTAGATGGAAAATGATTTTAACTGAATATGATATCCAGTACACTATACAAAAAGCAATCAAAATAAGCGTGTTAGCGGATCATTTGGCCCATCAAGCTGTTAATGACTACCAATCCATGAACTTTGAATTCCCGGACGAGAATATCATGCTGATAACTGATTGTGAAAAGCATGGACCGTATGGAGAATGTGAACAAGGATCCCGATGAACTATGGTTTTTGATTGAGCTTCTAATGCATTGGGTAACAGAATTGGTGATGTGATCATTTCTCCCAAAGGTTTCCATACACCTTTCACTGCCAGACTTTGTTTCGACTGTACAAACAACATGACCGAGTATGAAGCATGCATCTTGGCTGTAAAGGCTGCCATTGACCTAAGAATCAAATTTTTGAGTGTATACGGAGACTCCGCCCTGGTGATAAGTCAAATTAAAGGAGAGTGGGATACCAAGCATCCAAACTTGATCCCTTACAAAGATCTTGTGCTAACCTTGATCCCATACTTCGAAGAGGTCACCTTTGAACACTTTCCAAGGGAAGAAAATCAATTGGCAAATGCCTTAGCAACTATGTCGTCTATGTTCAAGGTTAATTGGGACAACAAAGCTTCCATAATTACTATTTGAAATTCTGGTATCAGATATGTGATGTCGAATGAGATGTCACGACACAAATATCTGAGGAACAAAGTAAAGTGCAACAATAATAAATGCAGTAAAAAACACAAGGGATTGTTAACCCATTTTAGTGTACAACAACACCTACTCTGGGGGATACCAAGTTAGGGACAAGTCCACTAAATAGTATCAATTCATAGACCCTTAGTAAACAACCAGTTTACGATTGTTGTACCCCAAAATTTGCCCTCTCATTTCTCAAAAGATTATCCTAGACCCTCAAGTTTGTTTCTGTCAAGTTTCAAGTCTCAGATTACAAATCTCTAGGAAAGTCATTCACAAGGGAAAAATAGTCAAAAGCACACTGAAAAGTCAAACTTTGAATTTTTGATCAAAATCAAGTTTCAACAATTATATTTCATCAGGACATGAAATTGGTTCATCAAAAATCATAAGTCAAAAATTGCTTTGAAAAATCAATTTTCTAAACATTTAGAAATCTTTCTAAGTGTTAAGAGAATATGATACTTCAGAACTTCTGGGCCAGCCTCAACGCGAGTGCAGTCAGAATTTGAAAACATGATTCAGAACATGATTCTTCAATCAGAACATGGCTCTTCAGCATGTGGAGACTATGTTCTACACTTCAATCAGAACATCACCCTTCGAATCTCATGCTTGTCTTCTTCGATCAGAATATCACCAAGCCCCAAAACTTCGTTTGATCAGTCTGCTGCACTGCTATAGCACAGTCCTGCCACCAGCTTCAACAACACTCCAAAGTGTTGCTGATCTAGTCCACGCCTGCATTTTTCTCAAACCCCACAATTGCACCAAATTAGCATGCAAAAGTTGTGCTTAAAAAGAAATGGAACAGTATGCCAAAAAGGTTTAAAATCCCATTTGTTTTTCCCCCAAAACAATAGCAAACCCATATATAAATAAGTTGCTCCATCCCACGTTCAAGTGGCTGGCTTTTGAAAAGATAAAATTATCAAAGAGAGAAAAGAAAACAGTCAAACATTCGTAAACCCAAAATTAACAAACAAAACCAAACCTTTGTTCTTCCCGTTTGAATCAAAGAACATAATGATCAGTTCCGTTCCTTGCTAACCCCAAAACATCTGAAGGTAGCAGCTCAAGTCCCAAACACACGCTTCAGATTCAAGGTAAGTCTTTCCGAGTTTGAACTTTTCATTCAGAACATCATTAAATATACAAATATCATAGTGCTGATGCTGTCTATATCATTGCATAAGTAGAAAAACTGTGGATTAAAACTTCTTGAATAAAGCTAGGCTCAGAATTAGGATTAAAACTTCTATAAATTGTTGGGCTTTTATCTTTCTGATTTGCTGTTGTTAAGAACTGAATAAGTTGCAGATGTTCTGGCTAAAATAAGGAAGGAGGTGAAGTGTAACACATAACTTCTGGGTTTTCTTTCCCACTGTTTTAGCACAACATAGAACTTATGAGTTCTCCTCATTGTTTTAATACACTAGAATCCCTAGGTTTTTACACTGTTATGACACAGTATCAGAACTTCTGATTTTCCTCATTGTTTTAATACACACAAAACTTCTAGGATCTTTCTTATTGTTTTAACACACACAGAAATTCCGAGTTTTCCTCACCGTTTTAACACACAGAACTTTTAGGCTTTCTTACTGTTTTAACACACACAGAACTTCTAGGACTTTCTCACTTTTCTGACACTCAGAATTTCAGCGTGCAGCAACCCAGAACTTATATTTTTCTCCCTAACGTTTCTTTCAGGATCTCAGAGTGCATCAATCCAGAACTTCTGATTTCCTCTAACGTTTCTTTCTGAACCACAGCGCGCCTGGCATCAGAACTTATTGTCCCCTTTATTCTGCTTTCAGCAACATGCTAATCCTATTTCTCATTATTTTTCCTCTTTCTCTCTTATTTTTATCATTTTTAGCATTAGTACTATTTTTATCAATATAAAAAGGCATCAAAAATATATATTTTTTATTAATAAATAATTATTTTCCTTTTAATACAAAAAAATAATTTTTTAAAACAACCCTTTTTTTGTATTATACAATTAAATATGGTTGTAATAGATAATTAGGATTTAAAATTCTTGCAACCGTCCATTTGTAAAATTGTACCCTCATCCCTAAATGATGTAATAGCGTAGGACTTTACATTTCTGCAATTTATCACTTTCAAATATAAATATTAGTAATTACGGTTTGTATGGCAAGATATAAAATCATCAAATAGATAACCCTAATCAAGACGAAATGCATGTAAATCAAACACACTGTTCACACTTGCACCCTTAGGGTAATCCCGCTTTGTTGTCTTTCGGAAAATAGTCGTGTCCCTCGAATATGGGCGTTTTAGCAAACACCCTCGATAAAAGATCGTAGTCCCTCGATGACCCTCAATGTTGCATTCAGTAAATGATCTAGTCCCTAAAAGACATTGCTAAAACGTCTCATAGGTTTCCTTCGATGACTATACAAAATATCCCGTGCCCGTCCCTTCACATCCAACGATGGTTTTTTTTACCAAAACAATGGTGAGATAACAACATCTAAAGGAGGAGGAAAAAAACATTTAAGACCTTTTGAATAGGTAGGTTTCTCCTAGTTGCTCTCTTGCTCACAACAAAAACATTTTATACACCAACCCTTCACATTGAAACATTTTTTCAAAAGACAAAACACTTTGTACGCGTTCTTATGGAGACGAGAACCATTACAAAGACATTCCTTTTAAAAATACTTTCAAAACCCGCATCACAAACACACTTTCAAACAAAAAGCAAGTGACCTAGCAAGCAACTAAGAGCCTGTAGATAACTACGGATGAAAAGGGTGCTAACACCTTCCCTTTTCATAACCTACCCCACGAACTCAAGAAAATATCTTGAAAGGTCATTCCTGTTCTTTTCAACCTTTCCTTATTGGATAAAAGAAAAGTCGGCGGTGACTCTTGCTAACCGCAACAATTGCGATCAAACACAAAATACCCAAGTCAGTTCTCCCACCGTATTACAGAACTGACGACTCTGCTGGGGAGTGTTCTTAAAAGTGGGGTTACCTTAGGGCTAGATCACCTTTACTTGCTTTCCTTTGTCTTGTTAGCTTTATATTATGGTTCCTTGTTTGGGTTTGTTTTGATCCTCTACCCGGATCTGGGGAACCTTTTTAAGTAAGTAGAAATAAGTTGTGGAAATTGTGCGGGGTATACCGACATGGTCTAAGCAATAGCTACGTTTGTGTGACACATTTGTTGGTACCGGTAGCCCTTGAGTAGTCAAGGAGAATATGGGACTGTTGTGTTGTGTCATGAAGCACTAACTGACTTTAGAACCTTACTTGAATAACTTGGCCATTAGGAAGTAGTGAGGTAGCCGACTTTGGTGCAATCCGAAGTTGGGTGATACTCGATACTACGCTCATTGAGATCGGACTTTCGGGATATTTTTGTCGCCATTAAAGAGGCTTGCGCTGAAACAATGCCCGATGAAGAAATATCAGTGATATTGAGATCCCCTAAAACCCGGTTACTATTACTAGGACAGGTTGAACCAACCAAATTTCAAGAGGGTACTTGCCTACAAACTCCATGCAAGCGTAAACCTAAGGACTTGTTTGATTTAACTTGTGCATATTCTTGTACATAACATCATGACATCATGCCATAACATTTTAGACTAACCATTTCAAGTATTTTGAGATTCATCTTTGTTCTATTTTGTAGGATATGAATCTCACTCGCAGGAATACAATCCAAGTCAACCTTGTACGAGTACCTTTTCAGCTCAAAGAGTTGGCATCAAGGGTCCCTGAGAATTCTCCATTCACCAAAAGACATGGACGACTTCTCAACTTAGTCACTTCAAGCTTTGATGAAGATATGATGAAGGTGCTTTTCGAGTTCTTTGACCCTTTGCACCATTGCTTTACCATCCCTAATTACCAGCTTGTACCAACTATGGAAGAGTTTTCTTAACTCTTGGGAATTCCTATTCTCGACCAACTACCTTTTAATGGTACTGAAAGAGACCCAAGCCCTAAATAGGTTTCCCGAGCTTTTATACTTGCAATAGTCTAACATCACGGCTAATTGGGAAACAAGAAGTGGTGTCAAAGGGTTCTTAGCCAAGTTCTTATTGGAAAAAGCTCAAGATTGTTGGGAAAATCTGGATTTACGAGCTTTCGAAGAAATTTTGTCTCTTCTCATCTATGGGTTGGTTCTATTTCCAAATCCTGACCAACTTATAGATGTGAATGTCGTCAAAATCTTTTTATCTCACAATCCAATGCCTACTTTATTGGGAGATATCTTGCATTCTCTCTACTCTCGCACTATGAAGAGAAGAGGAACCCTCATGTTTTGTACTCCTCTATTGGCTACATGGTTTATTTCGCATCTCCCCCGATCTATTATTAAGAACGAGCAAGTTTTGAGATGGTCCAATAGGCTGATGTCACTCAGAAATTCGAATATTCACTGGTGTTCCCGATTATTAGAGAACATTACTATCATCGACCGTTATGGGGAATTCTCTAATGTTCCTCTACTTGGTTTTAGAGGAGGTATAACTTATAACCCTTTCTTAGCTCTGCGACAGTTTGGGTATGCACGGAGAGATGGTCCACATGATATGCCCATCCAAGGAGTGGTGTTCGACTATGAAAGCGATGATCAAGGCTAACGTCAGAGGTTTATATGGGCTTGGAGGATGGTAAGCAAGGTGGATAGTAGGACATTGGGACACAAGAATTCCATTCCCCTTGAGCCTTACCTTAGGTGGGTACGGGATCGTGCTCAGATTCACGCAATTCCTTACCCTTATATCCTCCTTGTTATCATAGAGCCTGTTGTTGAAGGAGATGTCACGTATACTGTCCTTCATCCCAACATGCCTACCTCTATCGAAGACTTTCAAAATAATTGGATTCAGCTAAAGGAAGAATGAGACACTTTTGAGGCTCAATTCTATGCCAGTAAGAAGAAAGGTCTGGAACTCACCAAGCAGCTTCATGAAAAGCGGAGTCTCAATGCCTACATCGCGCCAAAGAGGATGCGTTAAACCTTTTTGTATTAAGAGTTCTTGTATTTTTATTTTTTTTTCATTATAAGCCCAAAGAGGCGTGATGTACTAAAACTTGGATTTATTAATGTAACGTGCGCTCCTTTTTTTTGTCTAAAGCAAATTTAAATATCTAAATTCCTTGAAATCATTTGAATATGCATTTTCATTCATCATAACACAAACATGTTTCTTACAACAGGTCTCCTTATCTTTCTACTGTTTATTTCAGTGAGATGGATATTGAACAAACAGTAAAGAATCTTCAGGTGTAGAATGCTCAATTCCAACAAATGTTCTTGACTCTGGCAAAAGGACAAGAGGATTTGAAAACTTTGCTGATCAAAGAGAAGAAGAAGAAAGCAAAGAAACCAGCCAGTGTTTTGAATCTGGGAAGAAGGTTCAAAGGACCATCCAGGAGAACTCTAGATTTCGCAACATCATCGGGTGAAGGAGATAATCAAGAAGGGAAAAACAAGGAAGTAACTGACCATCCAGAGTCTGAAGAAGAGGAAGAGGTTGATTACTCTGAAGAGCATTATCCTCCAGCTGACGATAAATACAAGCAGTTAGAGGGTCGCCTCAATACTATGGAGATCTAGAGGGTACCCATATTGGATTTTGAAGAGCTAGGACTTGTCTTAGGAGTTGTCATCCCACAGAAATTCAAGGTCCCCACTTTCGCTAAATATGACGGTGTCTCTTGTCCAAAGCTACATTTAAGGTCATACGTCAGGAAAATTCAACACCATATTGCCGATAGGAACCTATGGGTGCATTTCTTCCAAGAAAGCTTGTCAGGGACGCAGTTGGATTGGTTCTGTCAGTTGGAAGGGGGCTAATATTCACAATTGGGAAGGTTTGGCTGCCGCTTTCTACAAACAATACCAGTATAATGCTGACTTAGCTCCAACTCTAACACAATTACAAGGCATGTCTATGAGTGAAGGTGAAGGTTTCAAAACCTATGCTCAAAAATGGCGAGATCTCACAGGAAGAGTCCAACCCCTTCTATCTGACAGAGAATTGGTAGATATGTTCTTAGGCACGGTATCTAGTCCATTCTTCAACCACCTGATTAGAAGCTCCTCGGCTGGGTTTACTGAACTAATCATGACTGGTGAATGGGTAGAAACCGGTATAAAAAGTAGAAAAATTCAAAGAGATATATCCTCGAGCACGATGAAGAAACCTTTTACCGGAAAGAATGAAGTCAGTGTTGCATATGACCTTAGAAATCAAAACAAAACTTAGCGTCGCCCGACGGTAGGGGCTGTTATGATTTCCAATACTATACCAAATCAGCAGCCAAACTATCAACGTAGGCCAGAGGCGCCCATGAGACGATTCACCCGAATCAATATGACCTTGTCCCAAGTTCTGTCACATCTTTTGTAGTCCAATCTGGTGGCCCTAAAGGAAGCTCCCAAGAACCCCAATATAGCTTCACCTCGATACAACCCGAATGCTCAATGTGTCTATCATTCTGAAAGACCTGGGCATGATACAAACGATTGTTAGGCCTTGAAGAATAAGATACAAGACCTTATCTTGGTGAAAGAAATTGAGTTTGATCCCTCAAAAACGCTTAATGTGATAACAACGCCAATGCCCAAACATGGTCAAGGTGTCAACATTGTTGATGATGATTGTTTTGTTTCCTTTGTGAATGATTTAACTACTCCTCTTTTTACTATTAAACTGAATCTATTGCAAGTCGGTCTGTTTCCGGGCTATGATGAAAGTTGTCAATTATGTATGTCTCTATCAAATGGTTGTTTGTTACTGAAGATGGGCGTCCGACGTTTGATGGCTAACAAAGAAATCATGTTTGAAAAAGTTCCTCTTATTAGAAATTCCTGTGAAGATGTCTCAATAATCACCATTTACGACAATCCTCCCAGGGTCTCCACCAAAAGACCCGTTAGGATTACATCTGGTCCAAAGTCCGCTCCCATAATCATCACCATGGCAGGGCCAATACCATATTCTTCAGATAAAGCTATTCCCTGGAACTATAGGGCTGACGTCTACTGCTTTGGCGTCAAGCAAGATCAGTTGGCTATAAAAGACAAAGTTGCGAAAGACACTGATCCTGACATCGACAATATTGTTGGGACCAGTAAGATAACAAGAAGTAGAAGAGTCTTATCACCTGAGATCTCTCCAAATACCATTGCTACTCCTGTAATTATTTCTGCTACCGCTCCTACCAGCACTCCCAGTGATACTCCTGTTGATAATCTTACTGTTATCCCTACTGCCAAGACAAGGGGAAAAGAGGTGTTATCTGATCCTGTCCAGAAGAAGACACATCTAGAGGTTATTCCTGAAGCTTCTAGGAAGGAGATAGAAGAGATACTAAAAATAATCAAGAAAAGTGACTACAACGTCGTGGAACAGTTGGGGCAAACCCTCTTGAAAATATCAATGTTGGCCTTACTTTTGTGTTCTGAGGCCCATGCCAAAGCCTTGGTAAAGTTTCTAAAGGCCTCCCACGTGCCCCAAGAGACTTTCATTCACCAATTTGAGAATTGTGTGGCCAGTCTAACTACTGGTAACGGATTGGGTTTTTCTGACACTGACTTGACTCCCAAAGGAAGGAAACACAACGATGCCTTGCACGTCTCCATTGAGTGCAGAGGCACTACGCTAGCCCATATTCTGGTGGATATGGGCTCATCGCTGAATGTCTTGCCCAAAAACGCTCTTGATTGGCTAGATTGCGAGGGACTCACTTTAAAGCCTAGCAACATTGTGGTGAGGGCCTTTGATGGTTCTAAGAGGACAGTGCACAGAGAAGTTGACATCCCTATAACAGTTGGAACTCAGAATTTTGATTCAACTTTCTATGTGATGGATATCCACCCTTCCTATTCTTGTCTATTGGGTCGACCCTGGATTCATGGCGCTGGTGTCGTCACCTCTATATTACATCAGATGTTGAAGTACCCAATCAAGGGAAAAATTATCACTGTCCATGGGGAGGAGGAATATATGGTTAGCCACTTGAACTCTTTCAGGTGCGTGGAAAAGGATGGTGAGTTCATTGAAACTCCGTGTCAGAACTTTGAGGAGGTCCCACAAACAGTTGCAGTAGCCAAGACTACTACCAAGACTCCACAAGTTACCAGACCTCCATTAAAAATGGCCTCTATGAAGGATGCTAGAGTAGTGATTGAGGAAGGAGAATGCACTATCTTGGGTCAACTTCCGGATATTTCCTATAAATCCAATAAATTTGGGTTTGGTTTTACTTTGGAGGCACAAAGAGATGTTCGACGAACTCGTGCTGGGGGGACACCTTTACGTATTAGCAATCAGGGAGTCAACATAGTGGAAGAAAGCAACGACAACTGCCACATGGATGAGTGGATTTTTCCAACCGTCAGTGGATGACTCAACAATTGGGAATCCAAAGAATTTGTCCCTATTACTATTATCCTAGAGTAATTGTATTTTAATTTTCTTGTCAGGCTTGTAATAATTAAACAATTTAGACCTTAAAACCTTGTGTCTTACCCGAGGCACAACGGTCCATTTATGAGGGTTGTTATTTCATCTTCATATGTCATTAATAAATCATGAACATGTTTGCATGAAAATTTTATGCTCTTTGTTCATCTTTTCCTACCTTTTTATTTTTCAAAGATAGCTATGCTCTTACACACACTCACATATCGAAATGTAGATCCACATCCACTTAAGATCCCATGGGTAACGATTTTGCTATGGCTTATCACGACTTTGAAAATCTGATCTACCAAGTCGAAGACGAAGGTGAGGAAGATTGTGAGGTACCAGGGGAACTAGCCAGGTTATTACAACGGGAAGAAAGGACCATACAGCCCCATGAAGAGCCAGTGGAAACAGTTAACTTAGGTACTGAAGAGGACAAGAAAGAAGTCAAGGTAGGTGCCAACCTAGAGCCTAGTGTCAAGAAGCGCTTAACTCAGTTACTACATGACTATGTTGAGGTTTTTTCTCGGTCATACGGAGACATGCTAGGACTCGACACTGATATCGTGGTCCATCTTCTACCGACAAAAGAAGACTTCCCTATGGTAAAACAGAAAGTCTGCCGCATGTGGCCAGAAATGTCAGAGAAAATCAAGACCGAAGTCATGAAGCAGTTCAACATCAGATTCTTAGTTGTTACCTCCTATCCACAATGGGTCACCAATGTTGTTCCAGTGCCTAAAAAGGAAGGTAAGGTACGTATGTGTGTGGACTACAGAGACTTGAATAGGGAAAACCCGAAGGATGACTTCCCGCTTCCCCACGTCGATATTCTGGTTGACAACACCGCACGGAATAAAGTATTTTACTTCATGGATGGTTTCTCCATATACAACTGTAGCAGTAGAAATGTTTAAGACTAAGCCATTGGATTGACTAAACTTGATACAAATCAAAATAAAAATTGCCATCGTGCTTTATTGTTTCCAAAGGAATGGGAAAAGAGCGAATAACCCAAAAAGAGGGGGAAAGATTCAAGGTAAGGGGGTTGGTTATGAAAAGGGAAGGTATTAGCACCCTAAACATCTACGGTACTCCGCATGAGCCTCTTTGTAAAATTTTTATATTTTGGCTATAAAAACTGTTGTATATAAAAAGTGGATGGTGGAGGTGAGGAAAGAAGTATATTTATTTTATAATTTTTGCACCCTCCGCGGTTGCGAACCTTTAGTTCCTACGTACCACCTTTCGTGAAATAGGGGATTAGGGTACACGTAGTTACTCTTTTAAAAATTTGAAACACAAATGCGTTGGTTAATTTTATGAGATAAAACATCATCGTCATTGTCCGTGTGAAAAACATACCTACTACCCATAACCATGAGAAAGGAGAATTTGCATTATATCAAAGTGGAGGATATGGCTTGGATTTTCAAATCAACAATGCCTCACTCAACACCCAAGTGGAAAATATCTCTCTTCATTACATATTGTAGAAGTATAGTTGTTTGCATCACTACAAGGATTGACAAGAGTCTAATCTTTTGAGAAAATTTTAAAGATAAAAAGCCAATATGGCAAGATGGTTTAAAATGAGATTGATTGACTTTTAATCTTCTCACAAAAAATGTCAAGGTATCATTAAGTTGATTGGGTTTTATTTATGAAAATGTTTTGAAAATATATGGACATAAGTCCAAGTTTATTATAAAATTGGTTCAAGTTCAAAAGCAAGAAGAGTTTTTTTTCAAAAAAAAGGGAGGAAGAAGATTTTTGAAATTGAAGAAGATGGGAGGAGAAGAAAGGACTATCCTAAAGCATAAAATAAAAGCTAGGGATAAGAACCATCTAACTAACAAGAAGCCAATACTTGACATTATGAGCCAAGATACAATTCCCATTCATTGGATTGAAACCAAGCAAGCAAAAATACTAGACCTCTTGAGAGAACCAAACTTCAAATGTATTAAGTCTTCACAAAAATTGGGCAGAGTAACGGCTGTATACGGGTGAATTCCAGATTACAAATAGAGGGTGTAATCACAAAAACCTGCACACAAAAACAAACAAGCAACCCAATATCTTGAGGTAAACCTCAAGAACTCCAGACAAAATAATCAGATAAGGTCACAAAGTCTCCAAGATAGGCGAAGGTTTCTAATTCCAAGTCCAGGAAAAGTGCCATGCTCCATAATTCCAAGGATAGTAACCAAATAGTCCAAGTACCATAAAATATTTTTTAGGGTTTATGTTGATTATTAAGTATCTTAAGAAAGGAAAAGAAAATCTTAAGTGAGCAAAGTAAAAATGGCAAGAAAGTAAATGCTCAAATGAGCAAAGATGAAAATGGCATGAAATGTAAATGCTAAAAGTAAATGGTACATAAAGCATAAAAAAGAATGAAAGCATAAGGTAAAACAAGTCAATAATTAGTGGTTAGTTGGATGACCATCTTGAAGCTTGCATTTGGAACTCATTAGAGGATTGGTATAACCAAAGCCTCCATACAACAAGTTGCATTTGCTTTTTGTCAAGTATATCATCCATTTGGAATTCTCATAAGTACCATTTAATGATCAACGATGTTTAAGTGATCTGCGTTGACCAAAGGTGTTGTAGATCCATTAGAAGATTGGTAGAACCAAAGCCTCCACACAATTAATCTCAAGGTTATTGGATCAAAGAGATCAAATTAACATACTTGAGCTTGCAATCATAAGTTTGTGCCATGAACGATCATTTATTCGAATCGGGACAAAATTTAGCGCTATGTTAAGCAATTATAAGTGGACTTATATAGAAGTCGCATCTATTTTGAGGCCAGTCAATAGCAATCTATGCACCATTTGTTTTGAGACATGATATAGAGATCATGCTCCAACAACATCTAGTGCAATAAGAAGGGGATGAGATGAAGAGGGATGGAGAAAAATATAGAAACCACATTTGAATTAAATTTTAATCAAACTATTATTAAAATCATTCATCCATTTTTGTGGAGTTAAACTCAACATCATGGATCTAATGATGTTAATAAAGTTCATGATCCAAAATCTAACCCAAGATCAGCCAGAAAATAGTCACAAAATAATATCAGATTTTAATATACATAAAAGGGTTTAAAAATAATGTTTAAAAATAGAAAATAAAGAGAAAAATATCAACTATGCTCAAATTAATCAAGAAATAAAAAGTAAGACCATAGAAAAATCATAAAAAGGCTCAAATAATTTTACAATTTTTTTGGTAATTTTTTTAAGTCAGAAACTATTTTTAAAATTAAAATAAATGGGTAAAATAAACAAAAAATGGTAAAAAATAGTAACGTAAGAAACAAAAATAAAATAAGGTCACCAATATATGCCACAATATCATTGGATCATTCCATAATTTTTTCAGAATTTTAAAATGTATAAAAGTATTTTTAAACATTTAAAACAAATCAGATAAGTGTAAAATTTAAAAAAAAATACCAAAACACAATTAAATTGTGAAAAAATAAAAATCAGAAAGAGAATAATCAAGAATATTTTTTCATAATGTTTTTAGATTTTTTGGACTAAAAATGAATTTTCTATGATTTTTTGAAATTTAAAACAATTAAAATATAAAAATTAGAAAAAGAAAATAAAAGTATAATATGTGGACCATTGGATGAGAGTCAAAACGCGTTAGTAATCAAATCCAAGGGATCTGGCATTGTACATATCATGGTCATTAGTGAATATTGTACATAATCATTAATTAAATCAGGATTTGAAAAAATACAGATGGCGCGCCTTCATTGGTTGGAAGATGAAACATTGGTCATCTTCAACCTCCACCCATCACGAATTGTAGGTCTCTCAAATTGTAAAATCAGAAGCTCAGACCTATGTCATTTGCTTCGTCTCTTCAAGACGAAGACAACCACACCCTCGCGCCAAATTTATATAAACTGTAGCTCAAGCAATTTGGAAGGAAAGTTTTGAAAAGGGATTTGAAATTTCATGGTCAAAACGTGTTTCCCGTAAAAGGTAAGTGTTGCGACTAGAACAAGGCAATGAGAGCAACACAATAATATCAGAGTTTTGAAGAATAGCTGAAGGAATCTAGCTATTGAAGTTGAGTTGCAGAGCTCTGAAACTGGACTTCTATGGAGCAGTATAGGGCACGATTCTTGAATGTAATTATGTGGTTAGCTTCAGGGAAGATCAAGGAAGGTGAATTGATGGAAAATTGGATTCAAAAAGGCTCGAGAATGGATTTCGAAGTTACAGAAAATTGAGTTATGGAGCAAGTTTGGTAGGGTGATTTTGGCTATCCAAGCTTAGGAAAATGAATGTGATAGTTCATGTATTTATAAGAGAAGCGAATGGGATCAAAAGGAAGAGTGAATGATGCTTTTAAAGGGAATTCGTGCAAACCTGGTGCACGAGTGAAGTGTGACCCAAACTTCACCAAAACTCGTCCAATTCTTGCGTTTTGATGCACTAATCCACTTGGGAAAGTTGGCTAATCATGTTTAGACCCAAAACGCGTGTTAATTTGAGGTTTAGAGGTTGTAACATGAAATTCAAATTCTGACTTGCAAGGAAACTTTAATTCCAAGTTACCATTTTTGAAACTATGGCATTCTCAGATCAATGGATCTTAAGGCATGATTCTTGATGCTTTAGAAAGATGAGGTTACAATATTTACAATGGAAAAATAATGGAGTTAAATGGATGTTTGAGCTGAAAGTTATATTGAGTCAAAGTTGAAAAAAAAGGGTTGACTTTCCATACTTAGAAATATTTCAAATTCTTCATCAAAAATGTCCTATAATGTCTTGCATCCAAACATGGCCTTCCACTTGGAATTTGCTCTTGATAAAAAAAGATGTCATGAATTAGATATCTTGAATGACATTTTGAAACTTGAATCATTCAAAATATCCAAAATTTGAGCAAGTTATGACTTGTTGAAGTTGGCAAAATTTCATGAAATGACCTATAAACTTTTGCATCTTTAAAGAAACTTACATTAATTTTCCCACTTTGCACATACAATAAGGCATAAAGTTCACATCATCAAGATCATTTTGGAAAAATAATGGGATCAAGGTGATAAAAATTGACCAAGTTATGATCATTTGAAGTCACACATGGAAAATTGGGGATTCATCTGTAGGACTTGTAATCTTTCTTCTTCACCAAGTTTCTTCCACATGAAAACTCTTTGGAACTTTTGAATTGATTTGTTAATAACCCTTTAAAGATAAGGATGTATTTGGAATCATTCAAAAATACCAAAAGGTGAGCAAGATATGCTCCTTTGAAGTTCAAAACCCTAGCTCCTAGATCAAGAAAATGCTTTGAAGAACTTTGACAAGCTTGAACAAACTTCTTATACCAATATTCTTTCTTTGTGAATAGAAGTTGTTGAGGATGATAATGAGGATTCATATCTACCAAAACCACTTACATATCTTGAAATTTGAGAGAAATATGATCTTATGACCAATGGGAATAAAACCTTGTCCAGACATGACAACTTCTTCAATCAAAACCCCTTGTACTTCTCAGTCAAATCTAATAACCTTGAAATGTGATGAACCAAAGAAACCTTGCCATGCCAATCCTTCCAAAACCAATCCAATGGTGAGGTTTGAACTTCTCAAGCTTTATTGACTAGGGAATGGAAATAAACTCATGAACCCATGGAGTAACTTGTTAAATCTCATTGCCCTTACCTACATGGATAACAAGCAAGACAAACCAACATTGCATTTTATTAGTTAAATGAAGAAGTCAAAACAATATTCATGATCACAAAAGGAACATAAGTAAAGGTGCTTGATAATCCTTAAAAAGGAGAAAAACTCAATGTAGGGAGGGGAACCAAGAATCCTAGTGTAATCTTGTTGTGAATCAACCAACATGGTATGATGAAGGGATCTTAGGGGGGGAAATTGGGGTACAACAACTTCCCTTATTTAAGTTTCTTCTATCCGGAGATACGAAGGTTAAAAATCTTTGTGTCGACGCGATTTAAGATACTTAAATATTAAAAAAAACCTATTTTTGGCCCTAAGATGCCATGCAAATGCTTATGCATATGAATGCATATGAACAGGACCAAAGAGACGCAAAGTATCACTAGGGATGCAACAATAATAAAGAAACAAAGGAGCAACCCCACCAGAAAAATAAATCACTGGTAGACCAAAAGACCTGAATCAAAGAGGATAGTATAATGGTTAAAGGATACACCAACTTCTATTGAAGGCGAAGCTACCAACGTTTACTGAAGGCAGAGAGAAAGATAACAAACATTGACGTTCATTGCCGATGGTCTACCAACTTTCACTGAAGGTAGAAAGAGAAAATATCATAGCACCTCCGTTCACTGACGATGAACTACCAACGTTCACTGAGGGTAGTAAAAAGATAATAAACATCGACGTTCACTGTCGATGGTCTACCAACTTTCACTGAAGTTAGAAAGAGAATATATCATATCATCGCCGTTCACTGACGATGAACTACCAACATTCACTGAGGGTAGCAAAAAGATAATAAGTTTCCCCAAGATTATGGTGTTTCACCTAGAACGGGTCTCAACTTATTCTTAAACCAAGGCGCTCTTCCTTGAAAGGATAACATATGAGCTATCTCAAATAAAGAGATTTGCTACTTGTTGTCACAGAAGATTGTAAAAAGAAATGGATTTTTGGGAAGGAGGTATGACTTCCTGGGGAGATGCCATGATATTCTTGCTGAGGGAATAAAGTATTCTCGTGCAAAATAAATGCACCAAACAAAATCTGGAGTTTTCAGAAATCCAAAGTAAATAACATTACAGTAGAACCACAGATTCAAACCAGAAATAAACTGGAATGAAATAGTCAACCATAATACATCCTTTGAGAAATAAACTCAAGAGGGAAAACCAAATCCAATCAAACAAGGAGATATACCGGAAGGCTAAAGCAAAAATCTTCCATGAGGGACAACTCAGTGGGGACATTGAAAGAATATACACTTTCTGCTTAGGACCAACACTCTGTTGAAGAGAGGACAACATAAATCTACAAAACAGGGTAATATGTCAACAAAAAAATATTAACAAATTTCAATGAACAATGACTTGCCAATTTTAGCTATGCATGATGTATGAGCGTTATCGTGCGTATGCTGATACAACAGATATACAACATTGGGAACAACCAGGTAAACTGCCTCGGGCACTAACAACACTCGGCTAAACTTCATCCAGGACGATCTTTCCAAGAAAGGTAAAGGCCAGCTGAGGAAACAAAACATACTGCCTGCTTTAACTTTACTGAGGAGAAACATGATCCGGAGGAAGATAAATCAAAGTTATGAAATAGTACGGATACAGGTGTTGTACCCCAAAATTTTCCCTCTCATATATCTCAAAACATTGCAAGAAAAATCTCCAAGTGGCTCAAGATTGCTCAAGAGTTGGACAGTCAAGCTACCTCCTAAGGCAGTCAACCTCAAATTAGGGTTTTGTGTTTCATCAAGATCCTTGAATCCAAATGACCTCATATGCTCCCCAATGTCCTAATATGTTTTCAAGATCATCCATGTCAAGTTTCAAGCCTCGCAGAGGAAGTTTGCTCAGTCAATTGCTCAAGGGGTCCAAAAATCGACTATGCTAGGGCAAAAGTCAACTATGACCTATAAACAGTCAAACTTCAAGATTTTTTGTCAACATTCTAATTTTGAAGGATATTTCATCATTTGATCAAGGGTTGATCATGATTCATCAAGGATTGCTCAAAATTCATCAAGACTCAAAAGTTGCTAAATTAGGGTTTTGCAGGAAAAGTCAACTCAACTTTGACCAAGCATAACATTCTCATAATTTATGAGAAATGACCCATCCAAAGCTCATTTTTAAGAGGATGCAATTTCCTAAAATCAATCTTCATACCCCAAGATCAGAAAATGCACTCACAAGAAGTTATAAATTTGAACATTATAGGTCATTTTTGAAAGTCAACAAAAACACCTTTTTTGCCAAAGCTTATAACTTGAGCATGGAATATCAAAGCGAGATGATACCAAAAGGGTTGGTTATAGTACATCTAAAGATTTCTAAAAAGTCTAAGAACACTTCCAAAAGTTCAAAATTGAAGAAGTTATGCATTGTTGAAGTTGGGCATTTTTGCAAAATTGCCAAAAGTCAACTATCCCCAAAACTTCAAATTTTGTCAAATGGGCGCATTCTTTTCCACTTGATTTGGGCTTTCCACATTCCACACGTGTCCTAGCTTCATCCTTGTGTCCATTTATCAATTTTTCTATTTTATTTTATTTTATATTGAATTATTTCATTTTAAATCAATTTAAATCAAATAAAATCCCAAAACTTGATTACATGAGATCTTTTTCTATTTTCAAGACCTAATCATCATCAATGTCATGATAAAGTTCGTATCAAGAATTCCATGTGCAAAAAGATTGAGTTTTTGGCAAATTAGGCAAGTTATCAATGGTGGATCAAATCCAATCTCAAGGCATTGATGTGGAAAGATTCAAGACCAATTTGTTGACCTAATACATTGCAGCATACATATACAATCCAAGGCACACGAATTTGAGACCTAGAGGCTGCAAGAATACTAAATACCAAACTTGAAAAAAGGTGGAAAAAGTGTGAAACCAAAATCACACTTAGAGGCAAATTCAGGAGCAAAACTCAATACCAATCGCTTGCTGGAAGATCACTGAAGGAGAACCAACCCAAAACCAATCTCCATACACGCCCTAAAGCTCTGTAAGTATCTCAAAAAACCGCTTTTCGTTTGAAATAGTAACTCTATATTCTTGCATTTTCCTGGCAAATCTTTGACATATTTATGATGCTCATGAAATTTCTGAACTTTTGGCATTGTTTGATTGCATTTATATGGACTGTAGCCTTATAACCGAACCTAGGGTTTTGTAGTTGTTCTTTTGGGCATTTCTTTTACAGGAAAAATTAGTGCCATTGATGGACATAGGCGTGACCAGGGGAGATAGACGAACACAACCATGGTCTTGGGGGTCGTTTTCATGGCCTAGATTTAATTTTTGGAATGTCCCGTGAATTTAGCTGCGGATATAAATCCGTAGGTAAATATACAGGTTGAAGGAAGAAGACGAAGACGTGTCTCCCCCTGGTTGGTTGGTTCAAACTTGGCGCGTTTTATTTTTGTTCTGGCATAATGACGCGTTTTTATATATTATATTTAGTTTGTGTTATATTAACAATTGAGACATAGTGGTGCAGTGGTAGTGGCGTATATTAAAAATCCAACAGGACCTGGGTTCGAATCCCAGGTCCCCCCATATGCTTTGTATTTTTTATCTTCAGGTAATCCAGTGTTAATGTCAGCGCGTGATGCATCATACTCAGGCCAAATCTGATGGTCCAGATGTGATATCCACCATACTACCTAGTCAAAGTGCACACGTGGAATCAGGAAAAGTCAGCCAGGCTAATACAAATGGGCCATGGAAATTGCTGAGTAAACCCCTAAAAACAGGCCCAAACCTCCTAAACTCTTACTATTTTTATTATTTCTTTTAATTATTTATTTTTATTATTTTATTATTAACTAACCAATTAAATCCTTTTCTTAATAAAATAAAAAAACCAAAAAATATTTTCTTTATTAAAATTAATTTTCAGTATTTTATTTTTTTAATAAATATTAATTTAATTAATTTAGTTTTAATTGGGAGTAACTTTTAATATATTTTGCAATAATTAAAATTAACTTAGACAATTAGGTTTTTATTAACATTGATTAAATTTATTTTTATTTCTTTAAATAACACAAAAATCTAAAAATATTATTTTCATTAATTAATTAATTAGTTTATTAATTTATTAATTAGCCTAGATTAATTTCTTTCTTAATTAAAAAATAACCAAAAAAAATCTTTTCTTGAATAACAAAGGGTCAAAACCCTAGAACTCGCCCGATTTAATTTCCCGCACGCGATCCATTTTATTCAATATTGTATCTGTTTCCGGAATGTAATAGATAATTAGGACTTTAAATATTTTTATCGCTTTATTTATTTTCCGCATTTTAATTTCAAGGGTTGCTTTTGGCGATGTAAATACCCGACGCCTTGTAATAGTTAGTTTAATTTCCGCAACTTATAAACTGCTAGATGTTTGATAATAGGGAATGCATGACAAGATTGAACGTTTAAACCTAAAATCAACATAGATAACCACTAACATGTACAAAGATAAAATAAACTGAAAACAACACACTCGCACATACGCACTCTTAGGGTACACCTCACTTGGTTGCCTTCGTACGCGGTCATTGAGTATATGAAGTTTTAGAGGTCGCCCTCTTGTCCAAAGATCATAGTTGCCTCGAAACGGTTGCCTCGGAAAACTGATCTAAGACATTAGAGTTACCGCTAAGGTGTCCTAACATTTCTTTGGTGACCGCACGTCCCTTAATCGAATTGACCCTTAAACTCCAACGACAATGCTACCTACTCATCAATAGTGGGATAGTATTGTCTAAAGGACATTAGCACAGATTGATTCCTTTTTCGAGTAGGTAGATGGTTCTTAGATACTTGCTCTTTCAAAAAACAAAAACTTTTCACACTTACACCTTTCAAACAAAAACTTCTTTCAAACCCACAAACACAAAGAAAGCAATTTTTGAAAACACTTTGAGCAAGTACCTAAGAGCCCGTGGATAACCACGGATAGAAAGGGTGCTAACACCTTCCCTTTCTATAATTTACCACTCAAACCCGAGAAACATCTCGAAAAAGGAATTTTTCTGTGCTTTTTTCCTTTCCTTGTTGGATAAAATAAAAGACAGTGGAGACTCTTGCTTACCGCGACATTTTGCAAAAACAAACACAAAACACAAACCAGCATTCCAAAAACAGTCAGTTCTCTCCCACCGCATCACAACAGGGATAGAACATCCTTATTCAGGCTTCACCGGGGAAACAAGTGTTTTCGAAAGTAACATTCCTACTGGAGATTACAAAACCAGTCTCAAGAAAAGCAGACTGACACCAAAACATCTGAACATTCATTGGGGAAATCATACTCACTTCATTGGCGAGGTTAACATCATATTCACAATACGTCCTTCATTTGGAGAAACCAGGGACCTAAGTTCTTCAAGAGCGGGTATGGTACTAATATCTCTGGAAAAAAGATAATGATGTCTTTGGAATCATTCAAAAATCCAAAAGGTGAGCAAGATATGCTCATTTGAAGTTTAAAACCCTAGCTCCTAGATCAAGAAAATGCTTTGAAGAACTTTGACAAGCTTGAACAAACTTCTTGTACCAATATTCTTGCTTTGTGAATAGAATTTTTTGAGGATGATAATGAGGATTCATAGCTACCAAAACCACTTCCATATCTTGAAATTTGAGAGAAATATGCTCTTGTGACCAATGGGAACAAAACCTTGTCCAAACATGATAACTTCTCCAATCAAAACCCCTTGTACTTTTGAGTCAAATCAAATAACCTTAAAATGTGATGAACCAAAGCAAACTTTCCATGCCAATCCTTCCAAAACCAATCCAATGGTGAGGTTTGAACTTCTCAAGCTATATTGACTAGGGAATGGAAATAAACTCATGAACCCATGGAGTAACTTGTTAAATCTCATTGCCCTTACCTACATGGATAATAAGCAAGAGAAGCCAACATTGCATTTTATTAGTTAAATGAAGAAATCAAAACAATATTCATGATCACAAAAGGAACATAAGTCAAGGTGCTTTGTAATCCCTCAAAAGGAGCAAAACTTAAAGTAGGGAGGGGAACCAAGAATCCTAGTGTAATCTTGTTGTGAATCAACCAACATGGTATGATGAAGGGATCTTAGGGAAAAAATTGGGGTACAACAACAACCAGATCAAAATGGCACCTGAGGACATGGAAAAAATGAACTTCGTCACACAGTGGGGCACGTTCTGTTACAAAGTTATGCCATTCGGGTTGAAGAACGTTGGGGAAACTTATTAGTGTGCCATGGTAGCTCTGTTTCACGACACGATCCATCACGAGATAGAGGTATACGTGGATGACATGATAGCCAGATCTCAGTCTTAAGAGGAACACCTGGACCATCTATAGAAACTGTTTGAAAGACTGAAGAGATACAAACTAAGGCTGAACTCGAATAGATGCACTTTTAGAGCAAGGTCCGGTAAACTCTTAGGCTTCGTTGTCAGTGGCAAAGGTATCGAAGTGGACCCTGCAAAGGTAAAAGCAATACAAGAAATTCTTTCTCCTCGCACCGAGAAAGAAGTCATAGGATTCTTTGGACGACTAAACTACATCGCTTGATTCATTTCTCACATAACCGCTACTTGTGAACCAATCTTCAAATTACTGAAGAAAGATCAAGTGTTGGAATGGAACGAAGACTTTCAGGCCGCCTTTGATAGGATCAAAGAGTACCTTCAAGAGCCTCCCATTTTGATGCTTCCAGTTTAGGGAAGACCTCTAATCATGTATCTAACAGTCTTGGAAAATTCAATGGGGTGTGTGCTGGGGCAGTATGACGAGTCTGGTCGAAAAGAGCATGTAATATACTACCTGAGAAAAAAGTATACCGACTGTGAAACCAGATATTCACTGCTCGAGAAAACTTGCTGCGCTCTGGCATGGGCTGCTCGCCGACTAAGATTGTATATGCTGACTCACACTACCTTATTGATATCCAAGATGAATCCAATTAAATACATATTCGAGAAACCCGCCCTCTCGGGAAGAATAGCAAGATGGCAGATGATCCTGATTGAATACGACATTCAATACACTACCCAAAAAGCAATAAAGGGTAGTGTGCTAGCCGATCACCTTACTCATCAGACTGTGGATGACTATCAGTACATGAAATTCGAATTCCCAGACGAAGACATCATGGTGGTAAACAATGGTGAAAAACTCGGACCGTATGACGGACCTGAACAGGGATCCCGATGGACCATGGTTTTTGATGGAGCTTCCAACGCACTCGACAATGGCATGGGCATTGTGATCATATCCTAGAAGGCGACCATACTCCCTTCACTGCTAGATTGTGTTTCAACTGTACCAATAATATGGCGGAATATAAAGCGTGTATTATGGGTCTCAAAGCTGCCATAGATTTGGGAATCAAGTCTTTAAGTGTATTTGGAGATTCAGCCTTAGTCATCAGTCAGATCAAAGGAGAATGGGACATGAAGCATCCTAATATCATCCCTTACAAAGAACATGTGTTGACATTAATCCCACATTTTGAGGAAATTACCATTGAGCATTTTCCACAATAGGAAAATCAACTAGCGGACGCGCTAGCCACTATGTCGTCCATGTTTAATATCAAGTGGGTTAATGAGGCTCCTCATATCACCATCTAGAGAATGGATGAACCAGCTTACTGACACGAGATTAGCACCGACGAAGTGGTGGCCAAGCCTTGGTTTCATGAAATTAAGAGATATCTCGAGCCCAAGAATATCCTGAGGGAGTTTCAGTCAACGACAAGAAATTCCTAAGAAGATTCTCTGCTAAGTTCTTCCTCAGTAACAGAGTTCTCTATAAGCACAATCACTACTCTAATTTGCTTCGGTGCATAGACAAGAGTGAGGAAGACAAGATCATGGCTGATCTACATGAAGGCACTTTTGGCACCCATTCTAGTGGGCACACGATGGCCAAGATGATCCTCCGAGCAGGATACTATTGGTGCACCATGGAAGCAGATTGTCATCAACATTCACGAACCTGCCACAAGTGTCAGATCTATGCTGACAAAGTACATGTACCTCCAGTGCCTCTAAATGTCCTGACTGCTCCTTGGTAATTCGCAATGTGAGGCATTGACATGATTGGAGAGATCAAACCCACAGCTTCTAATGGACACCGCTTCATCTTGGTTGCCATTGATTACTTCACGAAGTGGGTTAAGGTAACTTCATTCGCTTCTGTTACCAAGAACATTGTGGCCCGATTCATTAAACAGAACCTTATCTATCGATATGGTATCCCTGAGAGAATCATCACAGATAATGGTACCAATCTCAACAATACTATGATTACCGCACTATACGCCCAATTCAAGATACAACATCATAACTCTTCTCCTTACCGGCCGAAGATGAATGGCATTGTGGAAGCCGCTAATAAAAACATCAAGATGATCATACAAAAAATGACAGTGAGCTATAAGGATTGGCATGAGATGTTACCATTTTCTTTCCACGGTTACCGTACCATGGCGCATACATCAACAGGGGTAACTCCTTTCTCTTTGGTATACGGCATGGAAGATGTCCTACCAATTGAAGTACAAATACCTTCTTTGAGAATCATAAAGGATGCAGGGTTGAATGAAGATGAATGGATTCAAACTCGACTTGACCAGCTAAACTTGATTGATGAGAAGAGGCTTACGGCTGTCTGTCATGGATAGATGTACCAAAAACGTATGATTAAAGCTTTTAATAAGAAGGTCAGACATCAGGTATATCGGGTTGGTGACTTGGTAATCAAGCGTATCATATTGCCACAAGGTGATCCCAAGGGAAAATGAACTCTTACATACGAAGGATCATTTGTGATTAAAAGCATATTTTCTGGTGGGGCAATGATCTTAACCACTATGGACGGCGACGACCTTCCTCACCTGGTAAACGCGGACATAGTTAAAAGATACTACGCATAAACAAAAACCCGCTAGGTTGATTGGCCTAGGAAAAAATTAGGGAATCCCGGCGAACCAAAAGGGTTTGGGAAAAAATTAGGGATAAAAAACAAAAAATTGTACACCCGGCATGCTGAAAACCTGAAAAGGCGGCTTGGGCAAAAAAGGGTATCCCGATGGACCGAAAACCCGAAAGGGCGGTCCAGGAAAAAGTTAGGGATTTAAAGCGTATGACGATGTCCCGTTGGATCACCTTACAGCCAATCTTCAACATCAATCATCAAACTCAAACGGTTCTAATCAATCCAATCAGCTTAGGACAAAGAAGCAAGTGGATGAGATACTTAGAGACATGAATGCTATAGCAGAATGGGAACCCCATGGGATTATTTCACATAGTTGTCTTTCTTTTGTATTATTTTTCACTCTTACGATGACATTATCTTACTAGGATGTTCGTCTCTTTGTACAAAAATACTTATTCAAGTTAATACAAAGATATGCCTTTAAAAGTGCAAAACTATCTGTTTTTCTTTTACTTTCCTGTTTTGTTTGCAAAAACATCCAGTGATTATTTTTGAACATATGCATTTGAACGTGATTACTGTTTACAAATGAGCACAAAGACGGAGGGAACAGAAAATAGAAAGACAATTACTAATGGCTTTAAGAAATAGGACAATATCTATGGGCCATTCCATGAAATCCTTACAAATGCTTTCTCTAAACAGAGTAGAAGCAAGCACATCCTACTACAGGGTCATTGTCATATCTCTATCATGCAGCTTAGTGGTATCTTTTTCCTTCATATCCCTGACAGAGCAAAACTTCCAATTACCACCCCAATGATTCCCCAACAAAAGTCGCCCAACTTCTCAGGATTTCCCAGCAGGATTCTACAAAGCCCATAGGAAATGCACGTCGTTTCTCTTCCCCAACAAGGTTTATTTATATGATTTTGGAAACCCATCCATCAACGCTTCAACTTCGACAAAATATGAAGACTTACACCCTGCATCCCCAGCAACAGTCAGGGGTTTATTTTCCCTAGTCCAGCAACACTGTAACAAAACGGCTAGCATGTTCATACGTTGCATTCATACATCATAAACATCGATAGCACAAATGCATATATCACAATCTCATTTATTTTGAGAAAATACCATTATGCCATGCATTTCATACATCATGTCATTGCATACAACTAATTCTTTACCTTTTCAGGAAAGATCAATCAACAGAAAATTATCATCAAATTTTCAACAAGACAAGGCAAATATCTATTAACAAATCAATTGTAGATCAATTCCCGAAATAGTACGGGGTGACTATCTAAATGACAATTACTTCCTCCAGAACCCTGCTAGTTCAGTTTAAATCTCTCAATGATTTATCCTGATTCTGTCCCGATGACATCTTCTCTGGTTCAGATAAGTCGCTTCAAGATTTATTCTGATTCTTTTCCAGACCCCTGCTGGTTCAGTTTAAATCTCTCAACGGTTTATCCTGATTCTTTCCTGCAGACATCTTCCCTGGTTCAGATAAGTTGCTCCAAGATTTATTCTGATTCTTTTCCAGACCCCTGCTAGTTCAATTTAAATATCTCAACAGTTTATCCTGATTCTTCCCCGCAGGCATCTTCTCTAGTTCAGATAAGTTGCTCCAAGATTTATTCTGATTGTTTTCCATACCCCTGCTGGTTCAGTTTAAATCTCTCAATGGTTTATCCTGATTCTTCCCCGCAGACATCTTCTCTTGTTCAGATAAGTCGCTCCAAGAATTATTGTGATTCTTTTCCAGACCCCTCTTGGTTCAGTTTAAATCTCTCAACGGTTTATCCCGATTCTCTCCCGCAGATATCTTCTCTGGTTCACATAAATCTCTCCAAGATTTATTCTGATTTCTTTTCCAGACCTCTACTGGTTCAGTTTAAATGTCTCAACGGTTTATCCTGATTCTTCCCCAGTATACGCTTTCTCTGGTTCAGATAAATCGCTCTAAGATTTATTCTGATTCTCTCCAGTTAAAGAATACCCAAGAACTCTTTTGGTTCAGTTTAAAACTCTTAACGGTTTATCCTGATTCTTTCCAAATAAGACGCTTTCTCTGGTTCAGATAAATCACATCAAAGATTTATCCTGATTTTTCCCAGTTAAAGATTATTTAAGATTTCTGCTAGATTCAGTTTTAAATCGACCCAAGATTTATTCTGATTCTTTTCCAGACCTCTGCTGGTTCGGTTTAAATATCTCAATGGTTTATCCTGATTCTTCCTCAGTAGACACTTTCTCTGGTTCATATAAATCTCTCTAAGATTTATTCTGATTCTCTCCAGTTAAAAAATACCCAAGACATCTTTTGGTTCAGTTTAAACCTCTCAATAGTTTATCCTGATTCTTTTCAAATAAGACGCTTTTTATGGTTCAGATAAATTGCTCCAAAGATTTATCTTGATTCTTCCCAGTTAAAGATTATTCAATATTTCTGCTAGATTCAGTTTTAAATCGACCTAAGGTTTATTCTGATTCTTGCCCAGTTGAAATCAAGCTTAGACCCAGTCTAATTTCTATCAACAATCACCTTTGTATGGCATCTATAAGCCCATCTCCGCCAACTCCCCAGCATTTATCCAAATGGCATCTTTAAGGCCATTCCTTACACCTCAACCTCAAAATCCTCAGAGTGGAAATTTCTGGGCACTCTAGTGTTCAATCATCTTCCACCTTCAAGTCACGAATAGAAGATACGTCAATCTAACTCTTAGGGTTTAAGAAGATTGAACAGGGGCAGCTGTTGTACGCCTAAATTTTCCCTCTCATTTCTCAAAACATTATCCTGGACCCTCAAGTTTGTTTTTTGTCAAGTTTCAAGTCTCAGATTAAAATTCTCTAGGATACTCATTCACAAGGGCAAAATGGTCAAAAACACACTGAAAAGTCAAATTTTTACTTTTTGATCAAAATCAAGTTTCAACAATTATATTTCATCGGGATATGAAATTGGTTCATAAAAAATCAAAAGTAAAAAATTGCTTTGAAAAATCAAATTTCTAAACATTTAGAAAACTTTCTTAGTGTTGAGAGAATATGATACTTCAGAACTTTTGGGCCATCCTCCACGCGAGTGCAGTTGGAATTTGCAAACATGGTTCAACACATGATTCTTCAATCAGAACATTACTCTTCAGCATGTGGAGAATGCGTTCAACACTTCAATCAGAACATCACCCTTCGAATCTCATGCTGGTCTTCTTCGATCAGAATATCACCAAGCCCTAAAACCTCGTTTGAGCAGTCAGCTGCACTGCTATAGCACAGTCCTGCCACCGGCTACCACAACACTCTAAAGTGCTGCTGATCTAGTCCACGCCAGCATTTTTCTCAAACCCCATAATTACACCAAATTAGCATATAAAAGCTGTGTTTAAAAAGCAATGGAATAGTGTGCCAAAAAGGTTTAAAATCCCATTTGTTTTCCCCCTAAAACTACAGCAAACCCATATATAAATAAGTTGCTCCATCACACGTTCAAGGGGCTGGCTTTTGAAAAGAGAGAATTATCAAAGAGAGAAAAGAAAACAGTCAAACATTCGTAAACCCAAAATTACCAAACAAAACCAAACCTTTGTTCTTACCTTTTAAATCAAAGAACATAACGTTTTGTTTCATTCCTTACTAACCCCAAAACATCTGAAGGTAGCAGCTCAAGTCCCAAACACACGCTTCAGATTCAAGGTGAGTCTTTCTGACTTTGAACTTTTCATTCAGAACATCACTAAATATGTAAATATCATAGTGCTGATGTTGTCCATATCATTGCATAAGTAGAAAAACTGTGGATTAGAACTTCTTAAATAAAGCTAGGCTCAGAATTAGGATTAAAACTTCTATAAACTGCTGGGCTTTTATCTTTCTGATTTGTTGTTGTTAAGAACTGAATAAGTTGTAGATGTTCTGGCTAATATAAGGAAGGAGGTGAAGTGTAACACAGAACTTCTGGGTTTTCTTTCTCACTATTTTAGCACAACAAAGAACTTATGAGTTCTCCTCACTCTTTTAATACACCAGAATCCCTAGGTTTTACCACTGTTATGACACGGTATCAAAACTTCTGATTTTTCTCACTGTTTTAACACACACAAAACTTCTTGGATATTTCTTACTATTTTAGCACACACAGAAATTCCGAGTTCTCCTCATCGTTTTAACACACGAAACTTCTAGGCTTCCTAATTGTTTTAACACACACAAAACTTCTAGGACTTTCTTACTGTTCTGACACTCAGAACTTCAGCGTGCAGCAACCCAAAACTTCTATTTTTCTCTCTAACGTTTCTTTCAAGACCTCAGAGTGCATCAATCTAGAAACTCTGATTTCCTCTGACGTTTCTTTCTAAACCACAGCGCGACTGGCATCAGAATTTCTGGTCCCCTTTATTTTGCTTTCAGCAACATGCTGATCCAATTTCTCATTATTTTTCCTTTTTCTCTCTTATTTTTATTATTTTTAGCATTAGTACTACTTTTATCAATATAAAAAGGCATCAAAAATATTTTATTTATTTATTATTAAATAATTATTTTCCTTTTAAGACAAAAAAATCATTTTTTTAAAGAAACCCTTTTTTTTATACAATTCAATATGATTGTAATAGTTGGAGCTTGTGTATTTAGTAAGATTGATCTGAGATCTGGATATCATCAGATTCGTGTGAAGTCAGAAGATATTCAGAAAACTGCATTTAGAACGAGGTATGGACATTACGAGTATTTTGTTATGCCGTTTGGAGTTACTAATGCACCTGGTGTTTTCATGGAGTATATGAACAGGATATTTCATCCGTATCTTGATAAGTTTGTGGTGGTGTTCATTGTTGATATTCTAATTTATTCGAAGAGCGATGAAGAGCATGCAGAACATCTCAGAGTTGTGTTGGAATTGTTGAAAGAGAAGAAGCTTTATGTGAAGTTGTCCAAGTGTGAATTCTGGTTAAGTGAAGTAAGTTTTCTTGGCCATGTAATTTCCAAGAATGGAATTGTTGTGGATCCTACGAAGGTAGAAGCAGTATCTTAGTGGGAAGCGCCGAAGAATGCTTCTGAGATACGTAGTTTTCTGGGTATTGCAGGTTATTACAGGAAGTTTATAGAAGGATTTTACAAATTAGCGTTACCGTTGACTAAGTTGACCAGGAAGGGTCAGGTGTTTGTTTGGGATGTTGAATGTGAGAAAGGATTTCAAGAGCTGAAGAGGAGGTTGACAAGTGCTCCGATCTTGATTTTGCCAAATCTGACTAAGTCTTTTGTTGTGTATTGTGACACATCATTAATGGGATTAGGTGGTGTGTTGATGCAAGATAAGCAGGTGGTGGCTTATGCTTCGAGACAATTGAAAGTACATGAAAGGAATTATCTTACTCATGATTTGGAGTTGGCACAAAAGTCTGAGGTATCTCTTTGATCAGAAAGAGTTGAATATGAGGCAGAGGAGATGGTTAAAATTTCTAAAGGATTATGATTTCAGTTTGAATTACCATCTTGGTAAGGCAAACGTTGTTGCGGATGCCTTGAGTAGGAAGTCCTTGCATATGTCGATGTTAATGGTCCGTGAGTTAGATTTGGTTGAGCAGTTCAGAGATTTAAGTTTGGTATGTGAAACTACTCCGAATAGTGTGAAATTGGGTATGTTGAAACTGACTAGTGGTATTCTGGAAGAAATTCGGAATGGACAGAAGTCCGATGTTGGGTTAGTTGATAAATTGACATTGATCAACCAAGGTCAAGGAGGCGAGTTCCGGATTGATGAGAATGGTGTTATGAGATTTGGTAATAGGGTGTGTGTTCCGGATGTTGCAGAGATTAGGAAGAGTATTTTGGAAGAAGGACATCGTAGTGGATTGAGTATTCATCCTGGTGCTACTAAAATGTACCATGATTTGAAGAAGTTGTTTTGGTTGCTGGGAATGAAAAAGGAAATTGTTGAGTTTGTGTATGCTTGTTTGGTTTGTCAGAAGTCGAAGATTGAGCATCAGAAACCGTCAGGATTGATGGAACCGTGGTTTGTTCCGGAATAGAAATGGGATGGAATCTCTATGGATTTTGTGTCTGGTTTGCCAAGGACATCGAAGAATTGTGATTCTATCTGGGTTATTGTTGATCGTTTGACGAAATCTGCTCACTTTATTCCGATAAGAATGGATTATCCGATGGAAAGGTTGGCAGAATTGTATGTTGAGAAGATTGTGAGTTTGCACGGTATTACTTCTAGTATTGTGTCGGATCGAGATCCGAGGTTTACATCTAAATTCTGGACGGGATTGCAAGAAGCTTTGGGTACTAAGTTGCATTTGAGTTCCGTTTATCATCCACAAACAGATGGTCAGACGGAGAGAACGATTCAGTCGTTGGAAGATTTGTTAAGAGCTTGTGTGATGGAGAAAGGTGGAGCTTGGGATAGTTATTTACCATTGATTGAGTTTACCTACAACAATAGTTTTCATTCGAGCATTGGTATGGCTCCGTTTGAGGCATTGTATGGTAGGAGGTGTCGGACACCGTTGTGTTGGTATGAATCTGGAGAGAGTGCTGTGATTGGACCGGAAATTGTCCAACAGACTTCAGAAAAGATTAAGATGATTCAGGAGAAGATGAGGACTTCTCAGGGTCGTCAGAAAAGTTATTACGATAAGAGGAGGAAAGATCTTGAGTTTAGCGAAGGAGAACATGTTTTTATGCGAGTTACTCCGATGACTGGTATTGGTCGAGCTTTGAAGTCAAAGAAGTTGACTCCACATTTTATTGGTCTGTTTCAGATTACCAAGAGAGTTGGGAAAGTTGCTTATCAGATTGCTTTGCCGCCATCACTTGCAAATTTGCATGATGTTTTTCATGTATCTCAACTAAGGAAGTACATTGCTGGTCCGTCTCATGAGATTCGGGTAGACGATATACAGGTACGAGAGAATTTGACTGTGGAAGCGGTACCTGCGAGAATTGAGGATCGGAAGTTGAAACAGTTGCGAGGCAAGGAGATTGCATTGATAAGAGTGGCTTGGGGAGGACCAGCAGATGGAAATGTCACTTGGGAGCTGGAGAGTCAGATGAAGGACTCGTATCCCGAACTGTTCGTCTAAGGTATGTTTTCGAGGATGAAAACTCTTTTAGTTGGGGAGAGTTGTGACACCCCAAATAATCCGATTATTAAATAATTAGAATTTTTAATTATTAATTTAATTGGAAATTTAATTATTGGTATTTTTGGATTATTGGAATTAATTTAATTAATTAAAGGAAAGAAGTATTGGTGGTGTGAAGAGTGATTAGAGGGTGTGAGGGGTAAAATACTCTACTCTTACTAATTACTAATTTAATTATTTTATTGGAATAATAAAAGGAGTATTAAAAGGAAAAAGAAGAGAAGGAGAGTTATTTTGGAATGTTCATCATACGTGCATTTGAGAAGAGGAAAAAGAAGGAGAAAACCGGAAGCGTCAGAATTCGAAGAACCCACAAGGTAAGGGGTGATTTCGATTAGTTAATTCGTATTATCGGTTTAGATATTCAATTGTATGGATCATAGTATGTTAGGGAATCCCGGTTTGGAATTCTATGGTTCCGTAGAATTATCCCTATTGCGTCGAATTGTAGGTTGAAAACCATTAGGGTGTCAGATGATAAAAAGGAATGATGAAATAATGTTGTTTGATGTTATAATAGTGCAAAATGGATGTGTTTTGGTGTTTCTCATGTTGCAATTCGTATGGGTATGTTTGGAATTGGTTTAGAATGAATAAATGCTGTCAAAAGTGCAGAATTTGACTCTGCAGGTCGTGGGAACCGGTTCCCAGTGGGGAGGAATCGGGTTCCACTGTGTGAATTTATAAAAACTGGCAAAAATGCACGTAGGAACCAGTTCCTGTATAGGTAGGAACCGGGTTCCCATACATTTTTCCAGAAGCGTGATTTTTGAACTTCGCAGGAATCGGTTCCTGCATATGTAGGAACCGGGTTCTGCTGTAACATTTTGAAAAATATTAAACTTTGAAAATTCATAGCTTTCAAACCGTAAGTCCGTTTTGAGTGCCGTTTTGGACGTTATTTCTTAAATTTAATGCTCTATTTTATAAAATGAAAATATTTCCTAAAACCTGAAATTATTTTGAAAATGAGTCAAATCCCGGAATAAGTGATTATTGGCTAACGCACATGGGTGTGTAAGTAGCAGTGAACCTGTGATGGATGGATGTATTAGTATTGTGTGAATGAAAGGCATGTTTATGTTGCTAATGATGGTGTGCATGATCGTTGAGATATCATGTTTTTGGTTTTGGTTCAGTTATGATAAATTGATGTATTTCATAGACTGATTTGATGTTGCATGCTAGTGATGTGCGTGCATATGCATTGTTTTGGTGAAGTTAATTCCCATTGTGTGGAATTTGACTTGTATTGCTGTTAACCGATACCCGGGTGATGATGGGTGGTTAGGCTGGATTCGTGTCCGGGTGTTTATGGACGAATCGATGGTTGCTGTATCCGGTTGATGATGGATCAGTGTTGGGTGACTTGGTCACGTGTTGGTACCATATGCATTGTGTCTGCATTTGTGTTTGCATGGAATTGTAACATGTTAGGATGTCTTCCAGTGTTACAATTCTTTGGTTGATTATTGATTTGTGCATAATGACTTGTATGATTGGAACTGCGTGTTAAATCTGAATTTATGCTAAAATGGGTGAAATAATATGCTTGTGATATAATGTTGATTGGGAAGCTTATAATGCATGTTAATTATCAGAAATCTCACCCTTACTTTAACAATTTCAGATTAAAGTTAGCAGCTCAGGAGTTGGTGAGGATGGCTCTAGAGCTATGTTACTTTAAGTCCGCGTGTCAATGTCGTGCTCTGATAGGTTATAACACTGAGGAACGTTTAGTTGAGGAATTAGTTATTATTCAATTGTTTCTTTGAATTTCATTGGGAATAATTATGTTTTGGTTTATTCCGTTTTGGTTATGGTATTTTTCCGCTGTGTAAGACATGGTCTTAATTTGATTGAATTATTTGAATAATGACCCTCAGTGTAGCATGACTACTATTTTATTGGAAGTTTTATTTATTTCATAATTGTGACATCCCTTGTTCCGTGTTAACTCTGATAGAATATGTCTTTAATCATTGATATAATTAATATTATTCGGGGTATTTTAGAAGGGGTGTTACAATAGTGGTATCAGAGCATAGTCGGTCTTGTCTTGTGTCGTTATCCCTTTTGTATGCGACTAGTGTAAGATGACACTATCGATACTTGTGTGCTGATGAGGTTGTTTTGTAATGTTACGGAACAATGGCCGGAAGAGGTAACGGAAGAAACGACGATGCTATTACTGAAGCATTGGGAATGTTGGCTGGAGTACTCGGAGGGAACCAGCAGGGAGCTGTGATTGGTGCTGACCGACAATTGGGGAATTTTTAGAGGAATAATCCTCTGTTGTTCAAGGGTGCACATGATCCCGAAGGTGCTCAGAAGTGGTTGAAGGAGATCGAGAGGATCTTCAGAGTAATTGACTGTGCTGAAGGGCTGAAGGTGAGATACGAAACTCACATGTTAGCAGAGGAAGCTGATGACTGGTGGGTTGCTACCAGAACTGAAATGGAAGAAGATGGTATTGCATTGACTTGGGCTGTGTTCAGGAGGGCTTTTCTGAGAAGGTACTTTCCTGAGGACATCAGAGGCAAGAAGGAGATTGAGTTTCTGGAACTCAAGCAGGGTAACAAGACTGTCAGTGAGTATGCTTCTAAGTTTACTGAGTTAGCGAAGTATCATGCTCATTATACTAACGATGCAAATGGAGAATTTTACAAATGTATCAAGTTTGAGAATGGTCTTCGTGATGAGATTAAGCAGGGTATTTGGTATCAGCGTATCCGAAGATTTCCTGATCTGGTTGACTGTAGTAGGATTTTAGAGGAGGATCTTGCTAGCACTAAGTCGAATGCTCGAGGGTATGTTGATAGGAAGGGTAAGCAACAGATGGATCTTGGTAAGACTTATGATAGAAGTAATCAGAGACCCAGTGGTTGAAAGAAGTTTGGTAGAGGAGATTCTAGTTCTTCCATTAAGTGCTACAAGTGTGATGAGACAGGACATCGTATGGTGGATTGCAAAAGTAATGATAAGAAGTCTTTCAAGTGTGGGAAACTCGGCCATGTGGCCAATGATTGCAGAGTAAGAGTGGTGACTTGTTACAACTGTGGTGAAGAAGGTCATACTCGTCCTCAGTGTACAAAACCCAAGAAGGATCAAGCTGGTGGTAAAGTGTTTGCATTGTCTGGGTCAGAGACTAAGCCAGATGATCGGCTGATTAAAGGTACATGTTTTATTAATGACATACCTTTGATTGCGATTATTGATACTAGAGCTACGCATTCTTTTATTGCTTTGGATTGTGCTAAAAGATTGAATTTGGAAATTTCTAATATGGATGGAAGTATGGTTATTGATACTCCTGCGTCGGGTTCAGTGACTACTTCGTATGTTTGTAGGAATTGTCATATTGTGATTTTTGGTAGGGGTTTCGGTATGGATTTAGTGTGCCTACCGTTAGAACAACTTGATATCATCCTTGGAATGAACTGGTTGGAATTCAACCAGGTTCATATCAACTGTTTTGCGAAGACGGTTATTTTTCCTGAAGAGGTTGGTGTCGAAGATGTGACTATGTCGGTTAAACAGATGAACCTAGTTGTGAAAGATGGTGCTGTGGTATTTATGTTGTATTCTGCAATAGAAGCGAAGGGAAAAGCAAAGAGTGATGGATTTCCAGTGGTGAATGAATTTCCAGAGGTGTTTCCGGAAGACGTTAGTGAATTGCCACCTGAGAGGGAGGTAGAATTTACTATAGATTTGATTCCTGGAACTAGTCTGGTGTCGATGGCGCCTTACCGTATGTCGACATCTGAATTAGCGGAGTTAAAGAAATAGTTGAAGGAGTTACTTGAGAAGAAGTTTATTCGTCCGAGTGTTTCGCCGTGGGGTGCTCCAGTGTTGTTGGTTAAGAAGAAAGAAGGTTCAATGAGATTATGTGTTGATTACAGACAGCTGAATAAAGTTACAATCAAGAATTGGTATCCTTTGCCGAGGATCGATGATTTGATGGATCAACTAGTTGGATCTTGTGTATTTAGTAAGATTGATCTGAGATCTGGATATCATCAGATTCGTGTGAAGTCAGAAGATATTCAGAAAACTGCATTTAGAACGAGGTATGGACATTACGAGTATTCTGTTATGCCGTTTGGAGTTACTAATGCACCTGGTGTTTTCATGGAGTATATGAACAGGATATTTCATCCGTATCTTGATAAGTTTGTGGTGGTGTTCATTGATGATATTCTAATTTATTCGAAGAGCGATGAAGAGCATGCAGAACATCTCAGAGTTGTGTTGGAATTGTTGAAAGAGAAGAAGCTTTATGCGAAGTTGTCCAAGTGTGAATTCTGGTTAAGTGAAGTAAGTTTTCTTGGCCATGTAATTTCCAAGAATGGAATTGATGTGGATCCTACGAAGGTAGAAGCAGTATCTCAGTGGGAAGCGCCGAAGAATGCTTCTGAGATCCGTAGTTTTCTGGATCTTGCAGGTTATTACAGGAAGTTTATAGAAGGATTTTCCAAATTAGCGTTACCATTGACTAAGTTGACCAGGAAGGGTCAGATGTTTGTTTGGGATGTTGAATGTGAGAAAGGATTTCAAGAGATGAAGAGGAGGTTGACAAGTGCTCCGATCTTGATTTTGCCAAATCCGACTAAGTCTTTTGTTGTGTATTGTGATGCATCATTAATTGGATTAGGTGGTGTGTTGATGCAAGATAAGCAGGTGGTGGCTTATGCTTCGAGACAATTGAAAGTACATGAAAGGAATTATCCGACTCATGATTTGGAGATGACAGCTGTTGTGTTTGTTTTGAAGTTGTGGAGGCATTATTTATATGGTTCTCGGTTTGAGGTGTTCAGTGATCACAAAAGTCTGAGGTATCTCTTTGATCAGAAAGAGTTGAATATGAGGCAGAGGAGATGGTTAGAATTTCTAAAGGATTATAATTTCGGTTTGAATTACCATCCTGGTAAGGAAAATGTTGTTGCGGATGCCTTGAGTAGGAAGTCCTTGCATATGTCGATGTTAATGGTCCTTGAGTTAGATTTGGTTGAGCAGTTCAGAGATTTAAGTTTGGTATGTGAAACTACTCCGAATAGTGTGAAATTGGGTATGTTGAAACTGACTAGTGGTATTCTGGAAGAAATTTGGAATGGACAGAAGTCCGATGTTGGGTTAGTTGATAAATTGACATTGATCAACCAAGGTCAAGGAGGCGAGTTCCGGATTGATGAGAATGGTGTTATGAGATTTGGTAATAGGGTGTGTGTTCCGGATGTTGCAGAGATTAGGAAGAGTATTTTGGAAGAAGGACATCGTAGTGGATTGAGTATTCATCCTGGTGCTACTAAAATGTACCATGATTTGAAGAAGTTGTTTTGTTGGCCGGGAATGAAAAAGGAAATTGTTGAGTTTGTGTATGCTTGTTTGGTTTGTCAGAAGTCGAAGATTGAGCATCAGAAACCGTCAGGATTGATGGAACCGTTGTTTGTTCCGGAATGGAAATGGGATGGAATCTCTATGGATTTTGTGTCTGGTTTGCCAAGGACATCGAAGAATTGTGATTCTATCTGGGTTATTGTTGATTGGTTGACGAAATTTGCTCACTTTATTCCGATAAAAATGGATTATCCGATGGAAAGGTTGGCAGAATTGTATGTTGAGAAGATTGTGAGTTTGCACGGTATTCCTTCTAGTATTGTGTCGGATCGAGATACGAGGTTTACATCTAAATTCTGGACGGGATTGCAAGAAGCTTTGGGTACTAAGTTGCGTTTGAGTTCCGCTTATCATCCACAGACAGATGGTCAGACGGAGAGAACGATTCAGTCGTTGGAAGATTTGTTAAGAGCTTGTGTGATGGAGAAAGGTGGAGCTTAGGATAGTTATCTACCATTGATTGAGTTTACCTACAACAATAGTTTTCATTCGAGCATTGGTTAGGCTCCGTTTGAGGCATTGTATGGTAGGAGGTGTCGGACACCGTTGTGTTGGTATGAATCTGGAGAGAGTGCTGTGATTGGACCGGAAATTGTCCAACAGACTTCGGAAAAGATTAAGATGATTTAGGAGAAGATGAGGACTTCTCAGAGTCTTCAGAAAAGTTATCACGATAAGAGGAGGAAAGATCTTGAGTTTAGCGAAGGAGAACATGTTTTTATGCGAGTTACTCCGATGACTGGTATTGGTCGAGCTTTGAAGTCAAAGAAGTTGACTCCACGTTTTATTGGTCTGTTTCAGATTACCAAGAGAGTTGGGAAAGTTGCTTATCAGATTGCTTTGCCGCCGTCACTTGCAAATTTGCATGATGTTTTTCATGTATCTCAGCTAAGGAAGTACATTGCTGATCCGTCTCATGAGATTCGGGTAGACGATATACAGGTACGAGAGAATTTGACTGTGGAAGCGGTACCTGCGAGAATTGAGGATCGGAAGTTGAAACAGTTGCGAGGCAAGGAGATCGCGTTGGTAAGAGTGGCTTGGGGAGGACCAGCAGATGGAAATGTCACTTGGGAGCTGGAGAGTCAGATGAAGGACTCGTATCCCGAACTGTTCGTCTAAGGTATGTTTTCGAGGACGAAAACTCTTTTAGTTGGGGAGAGTTGTGACACCCCAAATAATCCGATTATTAAATAATTAGAATTTTTAATTATTAATTTAATTGGAAATTTAATTATTGGTATTTTTGGATTATTGGAATTAATTTAATTAATTAAAGGAAAGAAGTATTGGTGGTGTGAAGAGTGATTAGAGGGTGTGAGGGGTAAAATACTCTACTCTTACTAATTACTAATTTAATTATTTTATTGGAATAATAAAAGGAGTATTAAAAGGAAAAAGAAGAGAAGGAGAGTTATTTTGGAATATTCATCATACGTGCATTTGAGAAGAGGAAAAAGAAGGAGAAAAGCGGAAGCGTCAAAATTCAAAGAACCCACAAGGTAAGGGGTGATTTCGATTAGTTAATTCATATTATCGGTTTAGATATTCAATAGTATGGATCATAGTATGTTAGGGAATCCCGGTTTGGAATTCTAGGGTTCCGTAGAATTGTCCCTATTGCGTCGAATTGTAGGTTGAAAACCATTAGGGTGTCAGATGATAAAAAGGAATGATGAAATAATGTTGTTTGATGTTATAATGGTGCAAAATGGATGTGTTTTGGTGTTTCTCATGTTGCAATTCATATGGGTATGTTTGGAATTTGTTTAGAATGAATAAATGCTGTCAAAAGTGCAGAATTTGGCTCTGCAGGTCGTGGGAACCGGTTCCCAGTGGGGAGGAACCGGGTTCCACTGTGTGAATTTATAAAAACTGGCAAAAATGCACGTAGGAACCGGTTCATGTATAGGTAGGAACCGGGTTCCCATACATTTTTCCAGAAGCGTGATTTTTGAACTTCGCAGGAACCGGTTCCTGCATATGTAGGAACCGGGTTCTGCTGTAACTTTTTGAAAAATATTAAACTTTGAAAATTCATAACTTTCAAACCGTAAGTCCGTTTTGAGTTCCATGTTGGACGTTATTTCTTAAATTTAATTCTCTATTTTATAAAATGAAAAGATTTCCTAAAACCTGAAATTATTTTGAAAATGAGTCAAATCTCAGAATAAGTGATTATTGGCTAACGCACATGGGTGTGTATGTAGCAGTGAACCTGTGATGGATGGATGTATTAGTATTGTGTGAATGAAAGGCATGTTTATGTTGCTAATGATGGTGTGCATGATCGTTGAGATATCATGTTTTTGGTTTTGGTTCAGTTATGATAAATTGATGTATTTCATAGACTGATTTGATGTTGCATGCTAGTGATGTGCGTGCATATGCATTGTTTTGGTGAAGTTAATTCCCATTGTGTGGAATTTGACTTGTATTGCCGTTAACCGATACCCGGGTGATGATGGGTGGTTAGGCTGGATTCGTGTCCGGGTGTTTTTGGACGAATCGATGGTTGCTGTATCCGGTTGATGATGGATCAGTGTTGGGTGACTTGGTCACGTGTTGGTACCACATGCATTGTGTGTGCATTTGTGTTTGCATGGAATTGTAACATGGTAGGATGTCTTCCAGTGTTACAATTCTTTGGTTGATTATTGATTTGTGCATAATGACTTGTATGATTGGAACTGCGTGTTGAATCTGAATTTATGCTAAAATGGGTGAAATAATATGCTTGTGATATAATGTTGATTGAGAAGCTTATAATGCATGTTAATTATGAGAAATCTCACCCTTACTTTAACAATTTTAGATTAAAGTTAGCAGCTCAGGAGTTGGTGAGGATGGCTCTAGAGCTATGTTACTTTAAGTCCACGTGTCAGTATCGTGCTCGGATAGGTTGTAACACTGGGGAACGTTTAGTTGAGGAATTAGTTATTATTCAATTGTTTCTTTGAATTTCATTGGGAATAATTATGTTTCGGTTTATTCCGTTTTGGTTATGGTATTTTTCCGCTGTGTAAGACATGGTCTTAATTTGATTGAATTATTTGAATAATGACCCTCAGTGTAGCATGACTACTGTTTTATTGGAAGTTTTATTTATTTCATAATTGTGACATCCCTTGTTCCGTGTTAACTCTGATGGAATATGTCTTTAATCATTGATATAATTAATATTATTCGGGGTATTTTAGAAGGGGTGTTACAGGTTGCTCCTAGTTGCTCGCTTGCTCAGAACAAAAACATTTTATACACCAACACTTCACGTTGAAACATTTTTTCAAAAGACAAAACACTTTGTACGCGTTCTTATAGAGACGAGAACCATTACAAAGATAACCATTTTCAAAATACTTTCAAAACCCACATCACAAACACACTTTCAAACAAAAAGAAAGTGATCTAGCAAGAAACTAAGATCCCGTAGATAACTACAGATAAAAAGGGTGATAACACCTTCCCTTTTCATAACCTACCCCCCGAACTCAAGAAAATATCTCGAAAGGTCTTTCCTGTTCTTTTCAACCTTTCCTTATTGGATAAAAGAAAAGTCGGACGCGACTCTTGCTAACCGCAACAATTGTGATCAAACGCAAAACACCCGAGTCAGTTCTCTCACCGTATTACAACGATCTAATCACTTAATCACTACCCGTGCTATACTTCTACCTAAGACTCACCTATGTATGAGGCCCTCCTCAAATCCCTTCAATCACTTACAGTGAAGAAACAACAGAAATAATAAGTTTAAAAACTTCAATCATTCAATGCTTAAAATCTTATGAATGATAAACAATTAACAATATAAATAACAACACAAGTATTAAATAAATACTAGAGTGTTTGAAAATTAAAAGACTTAGACTTCTAAAATAGAAAGAAAGTATTCTTCTTCAAAACTTGCAGTGGTCTGAATAAGGAGGCAGGTCCTTATATATGCGCACCAGTGGACTTTGGCTGAAAAACAAATATTCAAATATTTTGAATATTTCCATGTGTTGTACCCCAAAATTTTCCCTCTCACTTATCAATAATTTTCTCACAAGATCTCCTTTGGCTCAAGACTGCACTAGGGTTGATCAGCTCAAGACACCTCCTTAAGCACTGATGAGCAAAATTAGGGTTTGAGATTGCACAAGGATTTTTGAATTTCCAATGCCCCATATGACTTTCATGGATCATTGTGGACCCCCAAGATCACTCATGTCAAGTTTCAATCCTTGGATCACACTTTTACTCAATCAATTGAGTAGTTGACCTAAAAATCAGTTGTATTGGGGAAAAAGTCAACTATGGCCAATTTACAGTCAAACTTCATAATTTTTGATCCACTTCAACATTTTAGACTCATATGCATCATTTGATCAAGTTTGAACCACAATTCCTCAAGAAATTTGATCAAATCTCCAAAAGGGCAAAATGGTAAAAAATTAGGGTTTTGACTAGGAAAGGGCAATTTCTGATTTTTGACTTAGAAAATGGTCAGTTGGTTTAAGGAATGATATCAAGATCCAAATTGCATCATTTTGACCCAATGACATGGTTCAAAACATTGTAAGTCCATTGGATTGATAGATGAATTTTGTAGTCAAATGTATACTGAAAAGTCAAACTTTGACTTTTTGGTCAAATTCAAATGCCAAAGATCACAATTCATCAAAACATGTCAAAATATGAAACTTATTCATCAAGAAATAAAAAATTCAAAATTTCATGTTGAAAAGTTAAAATTTCTAAACTTAGAAATTTTTCCAAGTGTTGGAAATTTCTTATTTTTTCATAACTTTGAGCAAAATTTTCACCATGATGCAAAGTGATTCAAGAGAAACTTCCAACATGAAAATTGCATATCTCCATGAAATATACAACTTTTCTTCACACAACTTCTTCCAAAAGTGCTTGGATCTCAAGTTATAATTTTAAGAACACGTGGTCATGAAACAAAACACTTAGTGAAATTTTGCCCTAATTTGGTCAGGATTTTGACCCAACTGCATGGCACTTTTTCATATAGTTCCAATGGGAATATTCCAAAGCATTTAAAATAGGGGTTGTAGAGAACATTACAAGCTTTCCAAAATGTCTAAGAACTCCTTGATATCATTCTTGAGTAGGGAGAATCGAAGAGATGAAGTTAGGGTTTTATCAGTTGATTTACAAGTCATTTTGTGATGAACCAATTTCAAAATTCAAACTATGTTGTATAAACTCTACTTTACAGGCCTCAAACTTGTTAGGAACTCCATAATTAATGGCTTTCACAGCTGTTAGAGGTATCATTTCAAGCATTCAATGCATGGACATGCTTTATATCCATTTTTGGAAGAAAGGTTACATTGCCATTTTGATAAAGTGACTTTTTGCACAAAACTTGTTCTTGAGCCTTGCACTTGTTATCTTCTGATCATACATGTATTACAATACATGAGAAATGGTTTAGACACTTACAATCACCCATCCCATGCTTTTACTACACATTGAAACTTGGTTTCCCTCTTTTCTTCAAAATCAAGTAACCTAGCCAAAAGCTTGTAACTTGTACTTCTTGTAGGTGTTTAGTTATTGGCATGCATTTTTGGTAAAACCAGGTGTGTGAATGTCATGACTAATGTCATAACATTCTGATTTATTAGGTACTGGTTTATTAGGTACCTTTGCAGAAAAATAGTGGCATACAGGTACTGCTGTTTATGAATGTGTATCTGAGAATTTTGCAAAAAGATCACATTTATTGTCTTCTCAGTAAACAGGAATTCTGATGTCATAACAAATGTTAAGACATCCCGTACTGATCTAACAGTAGTGCAGTTTGGTTAATTCTGAGATTTTTCAGGAAGTTGGCTCATTCCTTCCATAACAGAATCTCCCGTTGTCTTTGGGTTAACCTAGCTCAACCCTAAACTGGTTGATAAAGTCTTGTGACCAAGTCTTATGGTTAAACCTAATTAACCCTAGCTTTTTGTGGAAACCCTAACTGAAGAAACAGCTGCTATATCTTCAACAGGTCTGCTGTTTGGAAAACACCTCTCGGACTGAAGATCAATTAGAAACTGTATAGTTTTAACTGCTGTAATCCAAGCAATTATCATTGTGATAAGTGACTTGGAATAGGTTTTGTTTGTAAGGGTTTTTATATCACTCAAAGCTTTGAAGCAAGAGTGTTTTGTGTCTCTTGACTAAAGCTTTGAAGCAAAGTCAAGTTAGATTTATGTATCACTCAAAGCTGTGAAGCAAGAGTGTTTGTGTGCTTGATTAAAAAGCTGTGAAGTATAATCAAGTGTATGTTTTGAAGAGTGTCTTCATTAATTCATTAGTCAATTGTTTTAAGTATCACTGCTGTGATTGAGGGGGAGTGAGTAGGAACTCAGGTTTAAGTTGTACTTAGATTGAAGTTGCATTGGGTAGGTCTTAAGTGAAGGAGATAAACTGGTTGGTTTATTCCTGAATTAATATCTCTTATATTGGATTTCCTCCCTGGCTTGGTAGCCCCCAGAGTAGGTGTTGTTGCACACTGAACTGGGTAAACAATTGACTGTGTTCTTTACTGTTTTTGTATTTACTATCTTATAGAAAGTCAGATACGGTGTCATAACATTGAACGTGACATTGAGTATCTGCAGCCAGAATTTCAATTGGCATCAGAGCAGGCACCCTGCCTGTATTACTGGGTGAGATCTAGGGATATCACTTTCTGGCACTATGGACAAAGAAGGAGTTTTTGGAAACTGACCACCCATTCTGGATGGATCAAATTATGATTACTGGAAACCTCGTATGATTGCCTTCTTAAAATCACTGGACAAAAAGGCCTGGAAAGCTGCTGACAAAGGATGGAACCATCCCACCATAACTGAGAAAGATGGGACAATCAGTTTGAAGCCTGAGGAAGAATGGAGCAAAGAAGAAGATGAGTTAGCCCTGGGTAATTCCAAAGCTTTAAATGCCTTGTTCAATGGAATTGATAGAAACATATTCAGACTAGTACATCAATATGAACTGGCCAAGGAAGTTTGGGACACTCTCAAAACTACCCATGAGGGCACTTCCAAAGTAAAAATGTCAAGGCTTCAGATGTTGACTACCAAGTTTGAGAATCTAAAAATGATGGAAGATGAAACCATTCATGAGTTTCACATGAATATCTTGGAAATTGCTAACACCTCAGGAGCATTGGGAGAAAAGATGTCATAAGAAAAATTGGTGAGAAAGATTCTCAGATCCTTGCCTAAAAGATTTGCAATGAAGGTAACTGCCATAGAGGAAGCCCAGGACATCAACAAGTTGAAAGTGGATGAACTCATTGGGTCTCTTCAGACTTTTGAGATGGGGATCACTGAAAATGGTGACAAGAAGAACAAGAGCATAGCACTTGTATCCAACACTGATGTTGAAAACAAGGAGGATGAAGTAGAAAATATCTCAGAAGCTATAGCCATGCTTGGAAGACAATTCAACAAACTTATCAAAAGAATAGATCCAAAGTCAAGGTCTAATGTTCATAACATCCCCTCTGACATTGACAGTTCCAGCAGAAGACCAAGGTCAGAAGCGAAGGGAAATCAAGGCAGAGGAATTTAATACCTTGGTTGTGAAGGATATGGGCATATTCGAGCTGAATGTCCTACCTTTCTTAAGAAACAAAAGAAAGGAATGACTGTTACCTGGTCTGACTGTGATTCAGAAAGTAATTCTGAAGAAGAATCTGCCAAACTAGTTACTGCACTAACGAGTGTTTGTACCTCTGAAAGTGACACTAGTGATGAGGAAGTAACATTTGAAGAACTGGCTGATACTTACAAGAAATTGTGTATCAGAAGTACTGAAGTCTGTGTGCAAAATGAGAAACAATCAAAACTCATCATAAAGCTGGAGGCTGAAAAAAGGGCAGACCTTGAAACTATAAGTCATCTAGAAGGGGAAGTTCAAATGTTGAACTCAAAACTAAACCAGATGACCAAATCTGTCAAGATGCTGACAAATGGAACAGACAAATTGGAAGAAATCCTTCAGGTTGGACAAACTGTGGGAAACAAGTCTGGTCTAGGATTTTTGGCAGCAAAGAAATCAGATGTAGACAAGAAGATCAGGTCTAATAAACAAATGTCAAAGCAGATGTCTCAACATAACTCTCAACATCAGGAACAGAGACATATGAAGAAAAGGTACCAAAGATGGAGATGTCATCATTGTGGGAGGTATGGCCACATAAAGCCTTTCTGCTTCAGATTGCATGGATACCCTAATCAGAACTCAGGTGTCAAACCTAAGTCTAAAAAGGTACCACATACTCCTAAATGGAAGAAAAAGGCTACTGCCCTGATAGCCCACACTTCCCTGAGGGTCTCTGCAAAGGAAGACTGGTACTTTGACAGTGGGTGTTCTAGGCACATGACTGGAATCAAGAACCTCCTCAATAATGTTAAACCTCACACCACTAGTTTTGTGACCTTTGGAGATGGTGCTAAAGGTGAAATCAAAGGAGTTGGTAATTTGGACTGCCCTGGAGTTCCAAACCTGAATGAAGTACTACTGGTAAAAGGCATGACTGCTAATCTCATTAGTATCAGTCAATTGTGTGATCTAGGATTCAAGGTCAATTTTTCAAAATCTGAATGTCTTGTAATTAATGAAAAACAAGAAGTTGTAATGAAAGGAGTCAGATCTAAAGACAACTGTTACTTGTGGGAGCCTGAGAACACTAATTTCTCCACTGTATGTTCCATTGCCAAAGAAGAAAAAGAGGTGAAACTGTGGCACCAGAAACTTGGCCATCTTCATCTAAGAGGAATGAAAAGGATTATCTCCATGGAGGCAGTCAGAGGGATTCCAAGACTGCAAATTGATGAAGGGAGAGCTTGTGGTGAATGTCAGGTTGGTAAGCAGACTATGATGTCACATCCAAAGTCAAGACATCTGACCACCTCTAAGGTTCTAGAACTTCTTCATATAGATCTGATGGGACCAATGCAGGTGGAAAGTCTTGGTGGAAAAAGATATGCCTATGTTGTTGTGGATGATTTTTGCAGATTCACCTGGATTAACTTCATTAGGGAAAAATCTGATGTATTTGAAGTTTTTAAAAAATTGTGCAAAAGAATTCAAAGAGAAAAAGAAGGGTGTATTGTAAGAATCAGAAGTGATCATGGCAAGGAATTTGAAAACAACAAGTTTGATGAATTTTGTTCCTCAGAAGGAATTAGTCATGAATTTTCTTCTCCTATAACTCCTCAGCAAAATGGAGTTGTGGAAAGAAAAAACAGGACCATACAGGAATCTGCCAGAGCAATGATACATGCCAAAAGACTTCCTATGTATTTTTGGGCTGAAGCTATGAATACAGCCTGCTATGTCCATAACAGGGTCACCTTGAGAAAGGGAACCTCATCCACCATATATGAACTCTGGAAAGGAAGAAAACCAACTGTGAAGTACTTCCATGTGTTTGGTAGCAAATGCTATATTCTGGCAGATCGTGAACAAAGAAGAAAACTGGACCCTAAAAGTGATGAAGGCATATTTCTAGGATACTCCTCAAACAGCAGAGCTTATAGGGTATTCAATTCCAGGACCAAAGCTATGATGGAATCAATAAATGTCATAATTGATGATTATCATGAGGAAACAGATGTCCCTTGTAATGTTGAAACATTCTTTGAGACTTCAACTCAACAGAATGATCTACCCAACACCACCACAGCAGAATCTGAATCAAAGGAAGCTAGCAAGATCCCTTCCATCATAATTCAGAAGGATCATCCAAAAGAGCTCATCATAGGAGATCCCAACAGTGGAGTCATTACAAGATCTAGAGAAATCATCTCAAACTCTTGTTTTGTGTCTAAAATTGAACCAAGAAATGTCAAGGAAGCTTTAACTGATGAATACTGGATTGGAGCAATGCAAGATGAATTGAACCAATTCAAGCAACATGAAGTTTGGGAACTAGTTCCTAGACCTGAAGGAACTAACATCATTGGCACAAAATGGATTTTCAAGAACAAATCAGATGCTGAAGGAGTTGTCACCAGGAATAAGGCACGACTTGTTGCTCAAGGATACACTCAGATTGAAGGGGTTGATTTTGATGAAACCTTTGCACCTGTAGCCAGGCTGGAATCAATCAGACTCCTATTGTCAATTGCTTGTCTTCTGAAGTTCAAGTTATTTCATATGGATGTGAAAAGTGTCTTTCTAAATGGGTACTTGAATGAGGAAGCTTATGTGGAACAGCCTAAAGGCTTTGTGGATCCAAACCACCCTGATCATGTCTACAAATTGAGAAAAGCTCTATATGGCCTGAAACAAGCTCCTAGAGCATGGTATGACAGGTTAACAAAATTTCTCTCAGACAAAGGATACAGAAAAGGAGGCTTGGACAAAACCCTCTTTGTCAAAACTGAAGGAGGGAAGTTGATGGTAGCCCAAATATTTGTTGATGACATAGTGTTTGGAGGAATGTCAGAACCTATGGTTAAACATTTTGCTGACCAGATGCAGGCTGAATTCGAAATGAGTCTCATGGGAGAACTGACTTATTTTCTTGGACTGCAAGTCTCACAGATGGAGGACTCAATCTTTTTATCTCAAAGCAAGTATACAAAGAACATTGTAAAAAAGTTTGGTATGGAGAATGCCAGTCACAAAAGGACTCCTGCTCCTACTCATTTAAAGCTTTCCAAAGATTCAAGTGGGGTTAAGGTGGATCAAAGTCTGTACAGAAACATGATAGGAAGTTTGCTGTACTTAATAGCCAGCAGACCTGACATTGCTTTTGCAGTTGGAGTTTGTGCAAGACACCAAGCTGATCCTAAAGTCAGTCATATCAACCAAGTGAAGAGAATTTTGAAGTATGTGAGTGGAACTTACAACTATGGTTTGCTATATTCTCATGGCTGTGAACCAACTCTGACTGGTTATTGTGATGCTGATTGGGCTGGTAGTGTTGATGATAGAAAAAGCACCTCTGGAGGATGTTTCTTCTTGGGAAATAATCTGGTTTCCTGGTTCAGCAAGAAACAGAATTGTGTGTCTCTCTCTACTGCTGAAGCTGAATACATTGCAGCTGGTAGTAGTTGTTCTCAAATGATCTGGATGAAACAGATGCTTACTGAGTATAATGTCACACAAGATGTTATGACATTGTACTGTGACAATCTGAGTACAATCAACATTTCCAATAATCCCATTCAGCATAGTAGGACCAAACATATTGACATAAGACATCACTTTATCAGAGACCTTGTAGAAGAGAAGACAATTAAACTGGAACATGTTGCCACTGAGCTACAGCTGGCTGACATTTTTACCAAGGCACTTGATGCAAATCAATTTGAAAACTTGAGGGGTAAGTTGGGTATTTTCCAACATGAGGAATTGTAGCAATTAATTTTGCTTAAAACAAGGGTTGAAGGAGTTATGCTTGTTAAGTCTGCTCTGATTGGGTTAAACTTATATTTTCCCATTTCCTTCAAATTTTTTAAGAAGTTGAATAGACACTCTTTTTCCTCCTTCCCCTCTCGTCTCCGCATCAAAACCCAGTCTCTCAATCAGAATTTTCTCTCCAGTTGCTATTGGTTTTCTAAGACTATCAAAATGTCTCAAACACCATCATCATCCAATACGACTATTTCATCCTCTTCCTCTGATCAAGATTCTAGGGCAATATCATCTTGCCTGGATTCTGAAGTCCTGGAGATTGCTCCTCTTAGAGAAGTGGAAACTAACCCCACCAAGGTCAAAGAGCTGAGAACAAGGCATGCAGGAAGGTCCCAAGCTACTGCCTCTGGTAATCCCTCTCATCCTTCTTCTTCTGTTCCTTCTGAAATTGCAAATAGGGAAGGGTCAGCCTATGTATGTCAAGCAATAGCTAAAATTGTTACAAGAATTCTGAATGAGAACCACTTAGTTCCTGGCATTTTTGTTCCTTTAATCAAGAAAGTTCAAATGCTGAAACAAATCCAGATGTCTCTAAGGATGTTGAGACATCAGACAAAGAGAAGAATGCTGATATTGCTCACAAGAAAAGGAAGAAGCCCGAACCTTCTGAGTCTGATGACAGTGCTTAAAGGTTGGTGGAGTTGATGCTGGTTCCTGGTGGAGTTTGCAAGTGTGTTCAGACTTTAGTTGTTGTTTTTACTACTTTGTTTGGGATGACTGTATAACTTTTAAGAACATGTATCTTTGGCCCATTTGTGGCTAAAGAGGGGGAGATATTCTGTGGCTAATTACTTGATAAACACTATATTTTTCTGCAGTCACATTTATTCTGCTGCTATCTCTGATTGCTTAGGGGCTTTAGCCAAAAATTTGCCAAAGGGGGAGTTTGTAGGTGTTTAGTTATTGGCATGCATTTTTGGTAAAACCAGGTGTGTGAATGTCATGACTAATGTCATAACATTCTGATTTATTAGGTACTGGTTTATTAGGTACCTTTGCAGAAAAATAGTGGCATACAGGTACTGCTGTTTATGAATGTGTATCTGAGCATTTTGCAAAAAGATCACATTTATTTTATTCTCAGTAAATAGGAATTCTGATGTCATAACAAATGTTAAGACATCCTGTACTGATCTAATAGTAGTGCAGTTTGGTTAATTCTGAGATTTTTCAGGAAGTTGGCTCATTCCTTCCAGAAAAGAATCTCCCGTTGTCTTTGGGTTAACCTAGCTCAACCCTAAACTGGTTGATAAAGTCTTGTGACCAAGTCTTATGGTTAAACCTAATTAACCCTAGCTTTTTGTGGAAACCCTAACTGAAGAAACAGCTGCTATAAATTCAACAGGTCTACTGTTTGGAAAAAACCTCTCGGACTGAAGATCAATTAGAAACTGTATAGTTTTAACTGCTGTAATCCAAGCAATTATCATTGTGATAAGTGACTTGGAATAGGTTTTGTTTGTAAGGGTTTTTGTATCACTCAAAGCTTTGAAGCAAGAGTGTTTTATGTCTCTTGACTAAAGCTTTGAAGCAAAGTCAAGTTAGGTTTATGTATCACTCAAAGCTGTGAAGCAAGAGTGTTTGTGTACTTGATTAAAAAGCTATGAAGTATAATCAAGTGTATGTTTTGAAGAGTGTCTTCATTAATTCATTAGTCAATTGTTTTAAGTATCACTGCTGTGATTGAGGGGGAGTGAGTAGGAACTCAGGTTTAAGTTGTACTTAGATTGAAGTTGCATTGGGTAGGTCTTAAGTGAAGGAGATAAACTGGTTGGTTTATTCCTGAATTAATATCTCTTATAGTGGATTTCCTCCCTGGCTTGGTAGCCCTCAGAGTAGGTGTTGTTGCACACTGAACTGGGTAAACAATTGACTGTGTTCTTTACTGTTTTTGTATTTACTGTCTTATAGAAAGTCAGATACGGTGTCATAACATTGAACGTGACATTGAGTATCTGCAGCCAGAATTTCACTTCTGATTGTCAAAACTACTCCAATCCTTTTGCTTATACGTAGACAAACTATTTGACATCAGACACATGAATGTTCATGCCCTGAAAACAGCTAGAACTCATAATCACATTCCATACCTCCATTTTCACATAAACTGACCAAAAACTTGAAACTCATAACTCCCTCGTGCGTTTTCAAGCCTTTTGGTTTCTAAAGCTTCTAAACATCATTTTGAATTAATCCCACATCATGTTACAGAACTGTAACTCCATTAACACCATCCTCCATTTTCAAAAACAGAGCTTTGCACTTGGACTTCTCCAGAACTCTTCAGGCCCTTTCAGCTCAAGATAAGCATTCCATTGGCTTCCTGGGAACTTGAGGAAGCTAACCCAACCAATGGAACTCTTTGAAATCTGCTCAAACTTCAAACCCGATACCCTCTTGCAAGGTAAGTTTTCTAACTTTGGAACTTCTCATACAGGCATCATCAATGATTTATTTGTGAACAAAACATGTATATATCATTGCCTCAAAGCTAACCATGTTCATAGTTTCCATTGATTTTGCATGAGCTTAGAGAATTATAAGATTGAAGTTTTTGAGATTTTTAGGATTCAGATTAGGGCCAATAAAATTCATGCTTATCTTTGATCTATAGTTTTAATGCTTTACATTTTTGAAACCGTGAGGAAATTTGCTACAAGTTTCATGTTTATAGTTTTCATTTTTGATGAGAAACGAACAAGTTACAGTTGGTCTCGCTGGAGGTTGAATATGAAGTAATCAGGGGGCGTTTTGTATCATATATTTATTAATTTGCTTATGTTAACGGATGTATAGCCACCCCAGTGATAGAAGCGCGCGTCTGTAACCTTTGGGACCTGGGTTCGAGCCCCAGTGGTACCCTTTTGATTTTTCATACATTTTTGCATTCTGATTTCCTCTTTTTTTGCAGGGCGCTGGGCCTCCTTGGGCCCTTTTTGTTTATATTTTTACTTGTTAACCGCCTGTTCCATTTACACACTCCTGGCCCAGTTTATTTTATTTTCTTATTTTTATTTTATTTTATTTTTTTAATATATTTTTCCTAATATTAAAAAAATCATAAAAAATGCAAAAAAAATAATAGATTTATATTTTAACTTAGTTTATTTATTTTTCTCACACAAAAAATTATTTTATTAATCATACTTTATTTATTTTTACAAACTATCTTGTAAATTTAATTAAAACTGGATTAATATTTATTTTTTTACAACTATTAAAATATGTTATTTTAATATAAAAAAGGACTAAAAATATTTTAAAATACTATAATTTATTTCCAAGACAAAAATACCAAAAATACTTTTCTTACAAACTTATTTTCTTTTAATCAATTAATAGATTTAGGGTTTTATTTAAAAAACTTTTCTTAATAAATTCAGGTTTAATTAATTATTTTCTTTTAATTGATTAAGTTAACACAAAATCATTTTTCTATAAAAAATCAAACAAACATCCATTTACTTTACATTTCATATTTTTGTGCATTTATTTATTTTTGTACATTATTTCAATTCTTGTACAAATTCAATTTGGTTGTAATAGATTAATTAGGTTTATATTCTTGCAATCCTCATTTATAATTTGTACACCCCCTCCCAAATGTTGTAATAGCGTAGTAACTTTAAATTCCATAATTTATCGCTTTATATATAACATGTTAGTAATTAGGGTTTGTATGGAAAGATTAAAACCAATACTTATAAAACCCTAATTCAAGACAAAATCAAGCATGAAAACAATACACTTGCACACAAGCACCCCTAGGGTTAACTCCACTTGTTGCCTTATGAAAAATGGCCATATTACACATGTGAGGTATCTTAGTAAAAATAAGCAAAATATAAGATCATAGTCCCTCGATGACGCTATCTAAGTTTCCTTTCAAATGATCTTAGTCCCCAAAAAAGAATACTAAGATACCTTGTAACATTGCTAATCATGGTTATACGACGACCCACACCCATCCCGTTTACATCCAAAGATAGGGTTACTTACCAAATTAATGGTAAGATAACAACGTTAAGGGAAAAGAAAATAAACAAGAAAGACTTTTTGAGTAGGTAGAGTGCTCCTAATTACTTGCTCAATTTCAAACAAAACATCCTTGCTATTTTCAAAACAAACACCTGTAATTTCAAAACATCCTACAAACTTGAAAACATTTTCAAAAGATCAAACATCTTTGTATACATTCTTACGAACGAGAATCATTACAAAGATTTCCTAAACAATGGCCTCTTCACAAAATACTTTCAAAAAACCACACAAAGCACAATTTCAAACAAAAGCAAGTGATCTAGAAAGTAACTAGGAGCCCATGGAAAACCATGGATGAAAATGGTGCTAATACCTTCCCTTTTCATAATCTACCCCCGAACTCAAGAAATAATCTCAAAGGTCTTTCCTGTACTTTTTCACCTTTCCTTATGGATAAAAGAAAAGTCGGTGGCGACTCTTGCTAACCGCAACATTTGCGATTTTTGTACCCAAAATTTATCCTCCCATATTTCTCAATACATTTCAAGTGAGGTCCTCAAATTGCTCAAGGAAGTCCAAGGGTTGACCAGACAAACTCTCTCCTAAGGCAGTCTACCTCAGATTAGGGTTTCAGTTTTCATCAAGATGCTTGAGTCCAAAGGACCCCAAATGCTCACCATTGTCCTAATATGTGCTCAAGATCATCCATGTCAAGTTTCAAGCCTTTCAGAGGAAGTTTGCTCATTCAATTGCTCAAAGGCCGGAAAATCGACTGTGCTAGGGCAAAAGTCAATTGTGGCCCACATTCAGTCAAACTTCAAGAATTTTGGTCAACATTCTCATTTTGAAGTATTATTCATAATTTGATCAAGGGTTGATCATGATTCCTCAAGGATTGCTCACAATTCATAAAAACCCAAAAGTTGCTAAATTAGGGTTTTGCAGGAAAAGTCAACTCAACTTTGACCAAGCATAACTTTCTCATACTTTATCAAAAATGACCCATCCAAATCTCATTTTAAAGAGGATGCAATTCATACAATTCATCTTCATCTCCCAAGTTCAAAATATGCACCCACAAGAAGATATAAATTTGGACATTATAGGTCATTTTGAAAAGGCAACAAAAACACCTTTTGGGTCAAAGCTTCATACATGAACATGGAAGACTCAATTGAGATGAGACAAAAAGCGTTGCTTAGAGGACATCTTGAGCTTTCTAAAAAGTCCAAGAAAAAATCTCTAGGGTCAAAATTGAAGGAGTTATGCATTGGTGAAGTTGACCCTTTTTGTAAAATTGCCAAAAGTCAAATGTGGCCAAAATTGCAATTTTTGTCCAATGGGCCCAATTTTTTATGCTTGCATTGAGTTTGTAACATGATCCACGACCCATGATCCTTCCCACTTGTCTTTATTTTGTTTTTGTAATTTATTTGAATTTTATTTCAATTAAATAAAATAAAATAAAATAAAATCATGAAAAATATCAAAACTAATCAAAGCTTGAGATTTTGTGCATGTTTAGGCCTCTTATACAGCTGGAAAGAGAATCAAATCGTGCAAGCTTCATTTAGACACAAAAAGATTGGATTTGGCTTGATTTGGAAAGATTTACATAAGAATCAAATCATGATTCAATCATCTTAGTTGAGAAAGATTTGAAGCAAGTTTGTAAACTAATTCATTCTTGGGTACATATAGAACATTGGCAGACCAAAAGCAAGGGGATTGGAGGCGTGAGAAACAGAAAGCAAGCTTGCAAAAACTCAATAAAAGTGGTGAATCAAATTCCAATTTTCAGGCCATCTCAAGCCTTCCCAGCTATCTCAAACGCTTGCTGGATATCTCTGGGTCATATTGCAATCACTAACAAGTCTCATAACATCCAAAAACGTGTTGTAAGCATCTCACAACATTCATACTTTTTTGAAATCGTGTTTCATAATTCTGGCATTGTTAGCATATTTTATGGATATATTCTGAATCCTTGGAACATTTGCAAGCCAATGACAATACTTAATTGCATTTTTCTTAACCATACAGAAAGTTTCCATGATTAGGGTTTAGGTTTCGTTTTTAGGGATTTTGCTTGCAGGAACAATTAGCCACGGAGAGTGGTACCATGATGCTCGTGAGATTGCAACGAGCTGATTGGTACCACTGGAATTGATTTATCATGCAGGGATGAGGTTTTGGAATGGACAAGGATTATACCTACACCCTTTTCCGTAGGTAAAAGTTCTGGACTTTTGCCAACAGAGGGAGGAAGAAGAAGGGTGGCGTGGCGCTCCCTGATTCGCCTATTCAAAATTTGCACGTTTTGTAATTATTATTTTGTTTTTCCATTATAATCATTATTTGTTGTTCGATATACACAAAAGCACGCTAGCCCAGATGGTCATCAGGCGTTTGGAAAAGCCAAAGGGCTTGGGTTCGATCCCCAGGTCCCCATATTTGTCAATATTATTTTCTTTTACATGATCAGGTGTGCGTGCATGCAATGAGTCCACCGTATGCCCTCAGCGCCCAGTCACCAGATCATCAACAAGGCTGATCCAATGTCTTCTCCATGGAGGTCCATCATAGGCCTAGTCAAGCTTGCAACATGGGATCTGGAAAGTCAACGTGGGCCAAGGAGTTTTGGGCCCAGATTTACAATTGACACCCCCTCTTTTGCTCAAAACACCAGGCCCATTTTCTTTATTTTCTTATATTTATTTTATTTATTTATTTTGTTTATATTATTTTATAACACAAAATTAATTCTTTTTTGCAACAAAATCATAAAATGAATTTCATCAAATTAGAACTGAGGTTTTTTATTTATTTTGTCAATTTAATTTAATAATTAGTTTAATTTAATTTTAGGGTAATTCTAATCTTTTTGTAAATAATTTAAAATCAATTTATAAAATTAGGTTTTTTTTTCTTGATTATATTTTTATTTCTTTTCATAAAATAACAAAATACAAAAATAGGTCAAATTAATTATTTTTCTTAATTTAAGTTAATTAGTAATTGGGTGTGTATTTATTCAATTAAAACCTTATTTTCTCAAAAAATAATCAAAAACAACAAAAAAACAAATTCTTTCAATTAGGTTTAGACGGGGTCAAAACCTTATTTTTTTCTCGTTCTCGATTCATCGCGCAAATTTATTATTTTTACGATATTAATGTATCTGCTCATGGTATGTAATAGTTAATTAGGATTTTTCTTTTATTTATCGTTTTACGAGTTTTTGGCTATGTAATTAATCCCCTTCCCTGAAGCCTTGTAATAGCGTAGTTTTATTTCTCGCATTTTAATTTTCGCAAATATTAACTGTTAGATGTATGATAATAGGGTTGCATGACCAGACTGTATGTTAATTTTAAAATGGTTAGCAAACCCTAAATGTGCAAAGATAATAACTGAAATCAAATCACTCACACTTGCGCACTCCTAGGGTATACTCTCACTTTGGTTGCCTTCAGTAAACGATCATTAAGTATAGGGTGTTTTAGTGGTCGCTCTCTTGTCTAAACAAAGATCAAATGTCCCATTCGGAAATGTTTCCTCGGAAATGTTGCCTCAGAAATTTTGCCTCGAATATGGTCTTAAGACATTAGGGTTATCACTAAGATGTCCTAACATTGCTTTAGTGATCGTACGTCCCTTTCGAATTGACCCTTACAACTCCAACGACAGTGCTACCTACTCGTCAGTAGTGGGATAGCATTGTCTAAAGGAAACAAGAACAGAAACATTCTCTTTTTCGAGTAGGTAGATGCAAGTAGGTACTTGCTCAAAATCAAATTCTTCCACACTTACACTCTTTTCAAACAAAGTTTTCAAAAACACTTTGTAACACTCTTGAAGATAGAAGCAAGGTTTAAAACGAAGTAAAACAAAAACTTTTCAGAAAACACACAAACACGGAAGCAATTTTCAAAATGATGAGCAAATACCTAAGAGCCCATGGAAAACCATGGATAGAAAGGGTGTTAATATCTTTCCTTTCTATAATCTACCCCGTACTCAAAATCTCAAAAAAGGAATTTTTCTGTGCTTTTTTCCTTTCCAATGACTCTTACTTACCGCGACATTTTGCAAATAAAAAAACGCAAAATGTAAACCAGCATTTTCCAAAATAGTCGGTTCTTCCACCATATCACAGAACTGGCGACTCTGCTGGGGAGTTATAAGTGGGGTATATCTTAGGATTAGTTCATCATGGAATTGCTTCTCTTGTTTGTTTTGGTTGCTTTACTGTTAAAGGATTTTGTATTGGGAGTTACTATAGATCCTAACCCGGATCTGGGGACACCTTTTAGGTAAGTAGCAATAACTATGAGGGAACTGTACGGTGTAGACCGATATGGTTGAAGTAGTAGCTACGTTGATGTGGTACATTGGTTGGTACCTGTATCCCTTATGGAGAAACGAGGAGAATACGGGGCCGCTGTGTGTGTCGTTAAGCATCAACTGACCTTAGAACCCATAATTTACCAACTTGGCCAGTAGGAAGTAGTGAGATAGCCGGCCTCGGTGTAAAGCTGAGAACTGGTTGATACTCGACGCTACACTCATTGAGACCATACTCTCGAGATAGTTCCGGCTACAAGAAAAGATTGCGTGAGCTGAAACCATGACCGATGGAGGATGGTCGGTGATATTGAGAACCTCTAGAACCAGGTTACTATTATTAGGACAGGTTGAAACCAACTGAGCTTCAAGAGGGTAGTACCTAGACCCCATGCAAGCCTGAAACTTAAGGGCTTTTGTGTGACTTGTTTTCCTTTACCATGTTTGTTATCTGCTATACCTGTTGTGTGTTTTATCATGACATCATGCATCATAACATAGCATGCATACTTCATTATACTAACCATTTCAAAGACCGAGGGTATTTATCTTTGTTCTGTTTTGCAGATTATGGCTTCCATGCACAGAAACACCATTCGAGTTAACTTTGTGCAAATACCTGCTCAACTCAAAGATTTAGCCTCGAGAGTTTCTGATACTTCTTCATTCATTAGGAGACATGGTCAGCTTCTTAACTTGGTTACCTCAAAGTTTGATGAGAAGATGATGAGTGTGCTTTTCCAGTTCTTCGATCCGGTGCATCATTGCTTCACTTTCCCGGATTATCATCTAGTTCCCACTATGGAAGAGTTTTCTCACTTATTGGGCATATCCATCCTTGAGCAGATGCCCTTCAAAGGTTTGGAAGAGACTCCTAGACCAGAAGACATTGCTTCAGCTCTACATTTGAAACGGGATGATGTAGTATCTAATTGGGAAACACGAAGCAGGGTTGGAGGTTTCTTAGCCAAGTTTCTGATAGATCAAGCTCAACTATTCTGGGATAACTTGGATTTTCAGGCTTTTGAAGACATCTTGGCTCTCCTCATCTATGATTTGGTTCTCTTCCCGAATCTGGATTCCTTTATAGATGTGAATGTGGTTAAGATCTTCCTTTCTCGCAATCCTGTGCCTACTCTACTGGGTGATATCTTCCATGCCCTATACACTCGTACTATGCATAGAAGAGGGACTCTCATGTGTTGCATGTCGCTGCTGGCGAGGTGGTTTATTTCGCACCTCCCCAAATTTGTGTTGAAGAATAAGGAAGTTTTAGGGTGGTCTTACAGGATAATGTCCCTTTCCCATACAGACATTCTTTGGAGTTCCAAGGCTATGGAAAGCACTGCTGTCAATGATCGATGTGGGGGATACCCTAATGTCCCGTTGCTTGGAATTAGAGGGGGAATAACCTATAATCCTTGTTTAGCTTTGCAACAATTCGGCCGTGCTCGGAGAGACGGTCCTCATGAGCTACTTCTTACAAATATTGCATTTGACTACAAGGAGGATGTTGACGAGCACCGCCGGAGGTCTATACGAGCTTGGGGCATGGTGAACCGATCTGACCCTCAAGAGCTGGGACCAAGGACTTCCCTCCCTATGCAGCATTATCTCCAGTGGGTTCGAGCTCGAGCTCAGAAGCTTGGGATGCCTTATGAAGCTGTGTTGTCAATGATTGTGGATCCCACCAATGAAGAGGGCACTCCTTATACAGTCCTTTATCTCTACATTCCAACTGATCTTGGGTCATTGAAGAGATCCTGGATCCAGCTGAAAGAGGAGAGGGATACCTACCAGGAGAAGTATCATGAGCAAGAAAGGAAGATCTTGAAGCTCACTAGGCAGCTCGAGAATGAAAGAACAATCAACGACTACGTCAGCATGAAGGGGAAGCATCCATGGGATTTCTGATTTTTCTTTTTCTAAGTTTAGATTCGTTTTTCATTTAATTATTTGTAAACGCCTCAAAGGCATTGTTGAACCCTTTTACCAATTAATCTAATAAAGTTTGTTTTATTTTTTGGTTTACAAATTTAAATCTCCCAAAGTCTTTGAAATCATTACATATGCATCCCATTATCATGCACACCATTACAGGTACCATTACAGGTTTCTCATCTTCTTTGCTGTTTATTTCAGCAGAAATGTCTTCCGATCAAGCAATCAAAGATCTTTAGACACAAAATGACCAATTCCAAGAGTTGTTCTTAAGCTTGGCTAAAGGGCAAGAGGACTTGAAAGCTCTCATTCTGAAAGAGAAAGAGAAGAAGAAGAAGAAGAAGAAGAAGAAGAAGAAGAAGGTTATTCTTCTGAGTATGGGTAAAAGGTTTGGGGATAGGTTGAAACAGCAAGCTGATCTGTCCTTTTCATCCAAAGGAGGGGGGGACCAAGAAGAAGAAAAGGGCCCAGTCCTGCAGTTTTTGATAATGATACAGATTATGACGAGGAACAGTATCCTCCTGTTGAGGATAGGAACAAACAACTTGAAGAACATTTGAGTGCTATGGAGATTCAGAAGATCCCTGGTTTAGATTTCAAAGATTTGGGACTGGCATCTGGGATGGTGATCCCTCATAAGTTCAAAGCTTCGGTTTTTTTCAAGCACGATGGAGTATCCTGTCCAAAACTCCATCTCCGCTCGTACGTCAGAAAAATCCAACCTTACACTGCTGATAGAAATTTGTGGGTGCACTTCTTTCAAGATAGTCTGTCAGGGAGGACCTTGCTGCTGCCTTTTACAGGCAGTATCAGTATAACGTCGACCTTGCTCCCACTCGTACTCAGCTTCAGGGTATGTCTATGGGTGAAAGCGAAGGTTTTAAGGACTATGCTCAGAAGTGGAGAGATTTGCCTGTAAGGGTCCAACCCCCTTTGTCTGACAGGGAGTTGTTTGAGATGTTTCTAGGGACGTTGTCCGGTCCATTTTTCAATCATCTGATTGGCAGTTCGTCATCTGGGTTTACTGAATTGATTTTGACTGGGGAAAGAGTAGAAGCTGGTATCCGAAGTGGCAAGATACAGAAGGATACGTCGTCAAGTGTAGTAAAGAAGCCTTTCACCGGTAAGAAAGAGGCTAGTGTAGTTTATGGCTCGAGGAGCCAAAGAAGAGCTGAACACCGTCAAGCAGTGAATGCAGTGGTAATATCAAGACCTACAGTTGCTCACAATGCAACAATCAACAAAGGATGGAAAGACCACAAAGGCAGTTCACTCGCCTAAATATGAACTTGTCTCAAATTATACCACAATTATTGAAGACCAACCTGGTAACTCTAAGGGAAGCCCCGAAGAATCCCAACACCACATCTTCGCTATATAACCCGAATGCCCGTTGCGCCTATCACTCCGATGGCCCAGGTCATGATATAAACAACTGTTGGGCCTTGAAAAATAAGGTACAAGACTTGATCGAAGCTAAGGAGATTCAGTTCGACACTCCGAAGAAGCCCAACGTCATAACTGCACCCATGCCCAAGCATGACTCGAGAAACAATGCTATTGAGATTGTCTCTGCCACAGAAGATGCTGACAATGAGAACCTGGATGTTGACAGCTGGATCTACCCAACAACCAATGGTGGATTGAACAACTGGACGGAGAAGGACTTCATACCCATTTATTTTATTACACAGTAATTGACTTTTTTTTTAAGAGTTGTAATACACAGTTTGAAACTTTACGGCCCGGTGCCTTGCCCGAGGCACCCTGGCTTTTCTTGTGAGGGCTTATTATCTATCATTTTCATATATCATCAATAAAGCATTGGACGTTTTCTTGCATTATAAATTTTACGCTCCTTGTTTTTCTTTTCTATCTCACACTTTATCAAAACAGCTATTGTCTTACACACACTCACATATCATAATGCAGATCCACATCCACTCTGGATCCCATTGATAACAACTCTGCTACTGTCAGTTATGACTTTGAAAATCCGATCAACCAAGCTGGGGACAAAGGTGAGGATGATTATGAAGTGCCTGGGGAACTTGCTAGACTGTCACTACAGGAAGAAAGGGCCGTAAATCCTCATGAAGAGCCAGTTGAATCAGTGAATTTGGATACAGAGGAAGACAGGAAAGAGGTCAAGATAGGTGCAAATCTGGAGCCTAGTGTCAAGCAATGGTTGATACAGATGCTACGCGACTATGTTGAGATCTTCGCTTGGTCTTATGAAGATATGCCTGGTTTGGACACCAACATTATGGTACACCGCCTGCCGACTAAAGAAGACTGCCCTCCAATAAAGCAGAAGGTTCGCCGTATGCGCCCTGAGATGTCTGAGAAAATCAAAATTGAGGTCATGAAACAGTTTGACACCGGATTTCTAGCTGTTACTTCTTATCCGCAGTGGGTTTCCAACGTTGTTCCAGTGCCGAAGAAGGATGTTAAGGTACGAATGTGTGCGGACTATAGGGATCTGAACAGGGAAAGCCCCAAGGATGATTTCCCACTTCCTCACATCGATGTTCTGGTCGACAACACCACCCAACATAAGATCTTCTCCTTTATGGATGGTTTTTCTGGTTACAATCAAATCAAGATGGCTCCCGAGGACATGGAGAAGATAACCTTCGTTACGTAGTGAGGAACCTTCTGTTACAAGGTAATGCCTTTCGGGTTGAAGAATGCTGGAGCAACTTATCAGCGCGCCATGGTCACTTTGTTTCACGACATGATTCACCATGAGATTGAGGTTTACATTGATGACATTATTGCAAGGTCCCAGACTGAGGAAGAGCACCTAGACCATCTCCAGAAACTATTCGACAGGTTGAAGATGTACAAGCTGAGGTTAAACCCGAACAAGTGCACCTTCGGGGTAAGGTCTGGTAAGCTGTTGGGTTTCATCGTTAGTGATAAGGGTATTCAGGTGGACCCTGCCAAGGTAAAGGCCATACGGGAGATGCCGGCTCCCCGCACATAAAAAGAAGTTAAAGGCTTTTTGGGGCGTCTGAACTACATCGCCCGATTCATTTCACATCTGACCGCTACTTGTGAGCCAATCTTCAAGCTGTTGAAGAAAGATCAAGTAGTAAAATGGAATGATGAATGTCAGACCGCCTTCGAAAGGATCAAAGAATATCTTCAAGAACCGACAATTTTGATGCCTCCAGTTGAAGAAAGACCTTCTATCTTATACTTGACAGTACTGGATAGTTCAATGGGGTGCGTGTTGGGGCAGCATGACGAGTCTGGCCGAAAAGAGTATGCTATTTACTACCTTAGCAAAACGTTTACCGACTGCGAGACCCGATTCTCGTTGCTCGATAAAACTTGTTGCACTTTGGCATGGGCTACTCGCCGTCTGAGACAATATATGCTGACTCACACCACCTTATTGATATCAAAGATGGATCCAATCAAATATATCTTCGAGAAGCCTGCCTTGTCCGGAAGAATGGCAAGATGGAAAATGATCTTAACTGAATATGACATCCAATATACAACCCAAAAATCAATCATGGGGAGTGTATTGGCGGATCATTTGGTGCATCAGGCCATGGATGACTACCAATCCATGAATTTCGAGTTCCCAGATGAGAACATCATGTTGGTAACTGATTGTGAAGAACCTGGACCGGATGAAGGACCTGAGGAGGGATCCCGATGGTCTATGTGTTTTGATGGAGCCTCGAAAGTGTTAGGTAATGGAATTGGCGCTGTGATCATATCTCCTGAGGGTTTTCATACTCCGTTTACTGCCCGATTATGTTTTAACTGCACCAACAATATGGCGGAGTATGAAGCATGCATCCTAGGTCTACGAGCTGCTATCGACCTGAGGATTAAGTTCTTGAGTGTATTCGGAGATTCTTCTCTAGTGATCAGTCAGATCAAAGGCGAGTGGGATACGAAACACCCAAGTCTTATTCCTTACAAAGAGTATGTACTGACATTGCTTCCACACTTTGAGGAGATAACCTTTGAACACTTCCCAAGTGAGGAGAATCAGTTAGCGGACGCGCTAGCTACCATGTCTTCTATGTTCAATGTCAAATGGGACAATGAAGCTCCCCAGATTACCATTGAGAGGTTGGACGAACACGCACATTGTTGTGACATTGAGACTGAAGAGGTAGCAGATAAGCCCTAGTTCCACGAGGTAAAGAGGTATCTTGAGGCTCAAGAGTACACCGAGGGTGCATCTGTTAATGATAAGAAATTCTTGAGGAGGTTCGATGTGAAGTTCTTCATCAGTAATGGGATTCTTTATAAGCGTAACCATGATTCAACCTTACTGCAATGTGTGGACAAAAGTGAGGCAGAAAGGATTATGGCAGAGTTACATGAAGGTACTTTCGGAACTCATTCCAGTGGACATACTATGGCGAAGAAGATCCTTTGGGCTGGATATTATTGGTCTACTTTAGAAGCCGATTGTTATCAGCATTCTCGAACCTGTCATAAGTGCCAAGTCTATGCTGATAAGCTGCATGTACCTCCAGTTCCTCTGAATGTTTTGACAGCTCCTTGGCCTTTTGCAATGTGGGGCATCGACATGATCGGCGAGATCATACCTTTTGCATCCAACGGGCATCATTTCATTCTGGTAGCTATCGATTATTTTACAACGTGGGTTAAGGCAACTTCCTTTGCTACGGTAACCAAGAATGTCGTGGCGCAGTTTATCCGACACAATCTGATCTGTCGATATGGTGTACCAGAGAGGATCATTACAGAAAATGGTACAATTCTCAACAATATAATGATCACCGAGCTCTGGAAATAGTTTAAGATACAACATCACAACTCTTCTCCTTACCGACCGAAGATAAATGGGATTGTTGAGGCAGCAAATAAGAACATCAAGAAGATTGTGCAGAAGATGATGATGACATACAAATACTAGCATGAGATGTTACCATTCGCTCTTCATGGGTACCGTACCTCAGCACGGACATCGACAAGGGCAACACTTTACTCTTTGGTGTATTGCATGGAAGCAGTCTTACCCATTGAAGTCCAGATACCCTCTCTCCGGATTATGAAGGATGCAGGTTTGAGCAAAGAGGATTAGTGTTGTACCCCAAAATTTTCCCTCCCATATTTCTCAATACATGTCAAGAATAATCTCCAAGTGACTCAAATTAGCTCAAGAGATTGGACAGTCAAATCACCTCCTAAGGCAGTCAAATTCAAAATTAGGATTTTGTGTTGCATCAAGGTCCTTACATCCAAATAACCTCAAGTGCTCCCCAATGTCCTAATATGTTCTCAAGGTCATCCATGTCAAATTTCAAGCCTTGCAGAGGAAGTTTGCTCAGTCAATTGCTCAAGAAGTCCCAAAATCGACTATGTTAGGGCAAAAGTCAACTGTGACCTACAAATAGTCAAACCTCAAGCTTTTTTGTCAACATTCTCATTTTGAAGGATAATTCATAATTTGATCAAGTGTTGATCATGATTCATCAAGGATTGCTCAAGATTCATCAAGATTCAAAAGTTGCTAAATTATGGTTTTGTAGGAAAAGTCAACTCAACTTTGACCAAGCATAACTTTCTCATACTTTATGAGAAATGACCCATCCAAATCTCATTTTGAAAAGGATGCAATTTCCTACAATCCATATTCACACCCCAAGATCAAGAAATGCTCTCACAAAAAGTTACAAATTTGGACATTATAGGTCATTTTTGAAAGTCAACAAAAACACCTTTTTTTCCAAAGCTTATAACTTGAGCATGGAATATCAAAATGCTATGATACGAATAGGGTTGGTTATAGGACATCTCAAGGTTTCTAAAAAGTCCAATAACACTTCCAAAAGTTCAAAATTGAAGAAGTTATGCATTGTTGAAGTTGGGCATTTTTCCAAAATTGCCAAATGTCAACTATGCTCAAAACTCCAATTTTTGACAAAAGGGCCCACTTTTTTCCACTTGATTTGATCTTGTAACACCACACACGTGTCCTATCTTTAATTTCATGGCCATTCATTTATTTTTCTATTTTATTTGATTTTTATTGAATTAATTCATTTTAAATCAATATTAATTCAAATAAAATCCAAAAATTGATGGAATAGAATCTTTTTGATTGATATAGGCTTCAAGTATCATCATGGACCAAATCAAATCCGAATCATGCCATGTTATGTACAAAATATTTGATTTGAGACAAATATGAAAGCTTTGTTAATGGTGATCAAGTCATATCTTGAATCTTCAATGCACAAAGATTGGAAGCCCAAGATTTAACCTAATTGCTTGCTTGATACATATACAACATAGACACACATAAGACACGATCTGAAAGTGACAGAAACGACCAAACCAAAACTGAAAAAAGCTTGAAAAAGTGTGAGATCAAAATCTTTGTTGGAGGAGAATTCAGTCCAAAAACTCAACGTTATCCCCTTGCCTGCAATCCACTGAAGCGATTGCCATCAAAATCAAGCCCTCTCGTCACCTGAATTGCGCTGTAAGTGTCCACGAACATAGCCCTGTACATGGAATCGTGAATCCATTTTCTTGCATCCTTTTGCCAATTTTTTTGTATAATCATGCTTTCCATTCAATTTCTAAGCATTTTGTATTGTTTGATTTTGTTTTCATGGCCTTTAACGTAATACCCGAACCTAGGGTTTCCATTCCTTACTTTTAGGCATTTTTTATACAGGAAAAATCAAGACAAATAATGGCCATGGTTGTATTCAGAGAGGAGAGACGAACACGTTGGTGTTTTTAGTTTGTATTTATGTGGCCTGGAATTCATGTTAGAAGCAAGCCACAGATTTTGTTGCGAATCCAAATCCGCGGGAAAAAGGCCAGGTCTTGATGAAGAAGACGAAGACGTGGCTTGTCTTCATTGGCCCGTTCAAATAAATTTAGCGCTTTTTTTTTTATTTCCAGTATATTATGCGCTTTTCCCTTATAATATTATTCATCTATTCTAATAACAAATAAGCAGGTTAGTTGGGTTGGTAAGCGCGCTAGTGAATTGTCTCATGGGACCTGGGTTCGAATCCCAGGTCCCATAATACATTTGTTTTCTTTTTCTTCAGGTACTCTCATGCAATGCTTAAAATGTAGTCCACCATATGCCTCAAAGATCCACATGCCAGATGGCCTCTAGGCCAAATCTAAAGGCCCAGATTGGAGGTACACCATACACTCAAGTCAACAGGCGCGCGTGGGATTCCAAAAGGTCAAAGCAGGCTTGCAGTAAATGGGCTTGGAATTGCTATTGTCACATTCAGAGTTGGGCCCAACACCCTCCCCATGGGTTATTTCTTTATATTTTCTCTTTTATTTATTTGCTTTATTTAATTATTATTATTATTTTTATTATTATTTAATCACCCAAATAATTTATTTTTTTCATAAAATCAGAAAACAAAAAATATTTTTATTAATTTCATTATTTTATTTTTGTAAATAAATATTAATTAATTAACTTAGTTTTAAATAGGTTTAACATTTAATATTTTTTGAAATAAATTAAAATCAATGTAGAATTAGGTTTTTAATAACTTTTAACCATTTTTATTTTTTATTTTATTTCCTTAAATATAAAAAACCAAAAAATATTTTTATTAATTAATTAATTTAATTATTAACTTAGATTTAATTTCCATAAATTCAAAAATAAGCAAAATCTTTTCTTTAATAAAAAAGGGTCAAAACCCTAAAAAATGCACTGATCTAATTTCTTGCACGCGATCCATTTGATTCCAATATTGCAATTGCTTCCGGTATGTAATAGCTTTTAATTAGGACTTTATTTATTTATCGCTTTATTTTTACTTTCCGCAATTTAAATTAAAGGGTTTGTTTTTGGCGATGTAAATACCCGACGCCTTGTAATAGTTTAGATTTAATTTCCGCAAATTTAATTTCTGCAACTATACAATGTTAGATGTTTGATAATAGGGAATGCGTGACAAGATCCAATGTATGAACTTAAAATCAACATAGCTCACCCATGACATGTACAAAGATAAATTAACTGAAATAACATACTCGCACATGCGCACTCCTAGGGTACACCTCACTTGGTTGCCTCGAACGTGGTCATTGTGTATAGGAAGTTTTAGAGGTCGTCCTCTTGTCCAAAGATCATAGTTGCCTCAAAACGGTTGCCTCGGATAAAATGATCTAAGACATTAGGGTTACCGTTAAGGCATCCTAACATTGCTTTAGTGACCACACATCCCTTAATTGAATTGACCCTAAAACTCCAACGACGATGTTACCCACTCATCAATAGTGGGATAGCATTGTCTAAAGGACATTAGCACAGTTTAATTCCCTTTTCGAGTAGGTAGATGGTTCTTAAGTATTTGCTCCTTTTAAAACAAAACAAAACTTTTCGCACTTACACTCTTTTCAAACCCACAAACACAAAGAAAAGAAAATTTTGAAAACACAACGAGTAAGTACCTAAGAGCCCGTGGATAACCACAGATAGAAAGGGTGCTAACACCTTCCCTTTCTATAATCTACCTCCCGAACCCGAGAAACATCTCGAAAAAAGAATTTTTCTGTGCTTTTTTTACTTTACTTGTTGGATAAAATAAAAGACGGTGGCGACTCTTGCTCACTGCGACATTTTGAGAAAACAAACGCAAAACGCGAACCAGCATTCCAAAACTGTCAGTTCTCTTCCCACTGTATCACAGAACTGGCGACTCTGCTGGGGACGTATATAAGTAAGGTGTACCTTAGGATTAGATCATTGTGTTTTCAATTGTATGCTTTGTATGATTTATCTTTGTGGGTTTGTATCAGAGTTTCTATAGATCCTAACCCGGATCTGGGGATACCCTTTAGGTAAGTAGCAATAAACTATGAGGGAACTGTCCGGTGTAGACCGACACGGTTGAAGCAGTAGCTACGTTGGTGTGTCACTTTAGTCTGTACCGATATCCCTTGTGTTGGAACGAGGAGAATATGGGTCTTCTAAGGTGTCATTAAGCACTAACTAACCTTAGAACCGTTAAATTGACCAACTTGGCCATAGAACAGTAGCAGTATGCTACACTCATTGAGACTAAACTCTCACGGTGATTCCGGCTGCAAGAAAAGGTTGCTAAACTGGAATTATGACCGATTGAGGGTAGTCAGTGATATTGAGATCCTCTAGAACCCGGTTACTATTTTTAGGACAGGTTTAAACCAACTGAACTGAAAGAGGGTAGTACCTAAGCTCCTCGCCAGCCTAAAATCTAAGGGCTCTCAGTGTGACTTGTGTGCCTTTACCATGTTTGCTATTTGTGGATACTTGTGGTGTGCCTACTATCATGACATCATGACATCATGACATTGCATACATCTTGTATAAGACTAACCTATTTCAAAGACAGGAGGGTTTCATCTTTGTTCTGTTTTGTAGGTCATCATGATGCCTATGCGTAAGAATACCATCCGGATCAACTTTGTCCAAGTCCATACCTTGCTTAAAGAGTTGGTTGCCAAGATGCCTGACACTACCTCCTTCATCAGGAGGCATGATTCTCTTCTCAGTTTGGTCACCTCCAAATTGGACGAGCAGATGATGAGTGTCCTAGTCCAGTTCTATGATCCGTTGTACCATTGTTTTACTTTCCAGGACTTCTAGATGGTTCCTACCCTAGAAGAGTTCTCTGAGCTGCTCGGTATCTCTGTTCTGGAGTAGACCCCGTTTACTGGTTGGGAGAAGACCCTTAGGCCCGAAGAAATTGCTGCAGCCCTTCATTTGACTAAAGAGGAGGTAATGGCTAATTGGGAGACTAGGAGTGGAACAAAAGGATTTCTGACTAAGTTCTTGGTTGGCAAGGCTAACTACTTCTGGGATAGCCTAGACTTTAAGGCGTTCGAGGATATTCTGGCTCTCCTGATATATGGCTTGGTATTGTTTCCGAATCCTGACACTTTTGTTGATGTGAATGCGATAAAGATCTTCATCTCTCAGAACCTTGTACCCACTCTCTTGGGTGACATTCTTCACCAGCTCTATGCTCGTATTGCCCGAAAGCGGGGAACCTTGATATGTTGTGCTCCTTTATTGTCGAGGTGGTTTATTTCGCACCTTCCCAAGTCAGTGCTGAAGAACAAAGAAGGAATGACTGGGCTTATAGGGTGATGTCTCTTTCTCATAATGACATTATCTGGACTCTCAAGGGTATGAATGAGGTGACTATCATTGATCGCTGTGGAGAGTATCCTAATTTTCCATTAATAGGAACCCACGAAGGAATTTCTTACAACCCATGCTTAGCTCTCCATCAGTTTGGAAGAGCCAGAAGAGAAGGACCTCATGAGATGCTAATGCCTCATATCATCTTAGATTTTCAAGGGGATAGCGATGAGCAGCGTCGCAGATTCATAAGGGCTTGGGATAGAGTTCACCAATCTGATCCACATGAGCTGAGCCCAAAGACTTCTCTGCTAATGGAGCCATATCTCAGATGGGTTCGTATCTGCGCCCAAAAGCTGGGTATGCCATATGAAGCTGTCCGGCCTGTCACTTTTGAAATTGCTAATGAAGAAGGGGTTCTTCCAACCATTCTCCACCCTTATATGCCCATTGACATTGGGGCACTGAAAAGGTCTTAGATGCAGCTGAGGGATGAACGGTATTCTTACCGAGAGAAGTTCAATGAACAAGAGTAGAAGATCCATAAGCTGACTAGGCAACTGGAGAACAAGCGGATTCTCAACGACAATGTCCGCACTGATAAGAAGAGACCATGGGAGCATTGATAGGCCTTTGATGATTTCCTTTCCAGTTTTATTTTTACTTTTCATTATTTCTTTTAATGTAACGCCTTAATGGCTTCAGTTGAACAATTTGAATTCTAAAGTTTATCTAATAAAGTGTGTTTCCTTTCTTGTTTACAAATTTGAATCTCAATTGCCTTTGAAATCATAAAATCATACGCATTTCATCCAATGCACTTTATAAACAGGTACCTTTTACAGGTCTCTTATCTTCTTCGCTGATTATTTCAGCACTCATCATGTTTGCTTAACCTTCAACCGAGCAAGCTATCAAGGCCCTCTAGGCCCAGAATGCCCAATTTCAAGAGTTGTTCATGAGTCTAGCTAAGGGTCAGCAGGACCTGAAGACCTTGATTTTGAAAGAGAAGAAGAAGAAGAAGAAGAGGACCATCCTGTTTAACACAGGGCACAGGTTTGGAAACAGGCTACAGAATGAAGTTGATCTGACCACCTCATCTGGAGGGAAAGATAGTCCACAAGAAAGGAGGGCTCCTAGCCCTGTGGTCTCCGACAACGAGACAGACTACGATGAAGAACAGTATCCTTCGGCTGAGGACAGGTACAAGCAACTGGAGGACCGGTTGAGTGCTATGGAGGTTCAAAAGGTACCTGGTATGGACTTCAGAGATCTAGGTCTATCATATGGGGTATTCATTCCCAATAAATTCAAGGCACCAACCTTTACTAAGTATGACAGAGTTTCTTGTCCGAAGCTGCACCTCTGGTCATATGTGAGGAAGATTCAGCCTTACACTGCTGATAAGAACCTATGGATCCATTTCTTTCAAGATAGTCTCTCAGGGACTCAGCTTGAGTGGTTCTATCAGTTGGACGGAGCCAGTATTCGCAGTTAGGAAGATTTGGCTACTGCATTCTACAGGCAGTATCAGTACAACTCCGACCTCCCTCCTACGCGTGCCCAACTCCAGGGTATGTCATTGGGAACGGGAGAAGGATTCAAAGATTATGCTCAGAAGTGGAGAGACCTCGCCGGAAGAGTACAACCACCCTTAGCTGATCGGGAACTTGTTGACATGTTTTTGGGGACCCTGTCTGGTCCATTTTTCAACCACTTGATTGGAAGTTCTTCATCTGGGTTTACAGATCTTATTCTGACTGGTGAGAGGATTGAGGCTGGTATTAAGGCTGGGAAGATACAGAAGGGTGCTTCATCAAGTACCGAGAAGAAGCCATTTAAGAAAGAGTCCAGCGCTGTCTACAGTGCAAGAAGACAGAATAGACCTGAACACCGCCAAGTTGTCAATGCGGTTGTATTTCAAAACCTGCTGGTGCTCCTCAGCACAACAATCAATAGAAGGACGAGAGACCTCAAAGGCAATTCACTCGTCTCAGCATGACTTTGTCTCAGATTCTGCCACAGTTGTTGAAGACTAATCTTGTGGTTCTAAAGGAAGCCCCGAAGAGTCCAAATACCACATCACCGAGGTATAACCCTAATGCCCGTTGTGCTTTTCACTCTGATAGCCCGGGGCATAATACGGATGATTGTTGGGTTTTGAAGAACAAGGTACAAGACCTAATTGATGCGAAGGAGATTGAGTTTGAGGCGCCCAAGAGGCCTAATGTTGTGACTTCTCCCATGCCCAAGCATGGAGTGAATGCTCTAGAAGAAGACTTGTTTTTAGTTTCTGTGGATGAAATTGTTACCCCTCTGTTGACTGTGAAGAATAACCATTTGCTAGCCGGTTTATTTCCGGGCTGTGACGAAGGTTGTTATATGTGTTCTGCTTCACCTACCGGTTGCCCATTCTTGAAGTCAGGTATCCAAAACTTGATGGATAGTAAAGAGATCCTATTTGAGAAGACTGTTGTTCCCTCAGTTCATTATGAAGAAGTCGCCATCATTATCATTTTCGACGATTCTTCCAAGGCTTCCTCTAGGAAGCCTGTTAGAATTACATCTGTTTTGAAGATCGCACCTGTGATCATCACTGTTCTGGGGCCCATCCCCTACACCTCTAATAAAGCTGTCCCTTGGCACTATGGGGCTGATGTTTATTTTCATGGAGTTAAGCAAGAGTTGGATGTTGATACTGACATTAGCAACATTACTGGACCTGCTAAAGTCACCCGCAGCAGAAGACTTTTCTCACCTGATATTGCTCCACCAATTGTCCGAAGACCTGTTGTTATTACACCTGCCAGTGTACCTGCCACTATTCCTGATCAAGTTCCTATTCTTACCCCTGTCGCCGAGTCATCTGATGCTCGGGGCAAAGGGATCACCACTGATGTGCCTGCCCAGATGGAGGCACCGAAGACAGTTAATGTTGAAGCTTCCAAACAAGATATGGAAGAGATTCTGAAGATTATTAAGAAGAGTGATTATAATGTAGTTCAGCAGTTGTGGCAAACCCCATCCAATATTTCTATGTTGTCACTATTGTTATGCTCAGAGGCCCATGCCAAGGCCCTGATTACCTTTTTGAAAACTGCCTACGTGCCACAAGAGACATCAGCTGATCAGTTTACAGATTGTGTGGAAAATTTGACTGTTGATAATGGATTGGGTTTCTCGGACGCCAATTTGACTGCTAAAGGGAAGAATCACAATGATTCCCTGCATGTCTCCATTGAATGCAGGGGCACTACTCTTTCACATGTATTGGTGGATATTGGTTCCTCGTTGAATGTTTTGCCGAAGAAAGCTCTAGACAGGCTGGACTATGAAGGGTTGGAGCTGAAACCAAGTAACATTGTTGTTAGGGCCTTTGATGGGTCTAAAAGGATGGTGCATGGAGAGGTTTATATCCCGATCAAGGTTGGTTCTCAGGTCTTCAATTCTACTTTCTATGTGATGGACATTCGGCCATCTTATTCTTGTTTGTTGGGTCGTCCATGGATCCACAAAGCCGGGGCCGTAACCTCAACGCTCCACCAGAAGCTGAAGTACCCAGTCAAAGGGAAGATTGTGACAGTACAAGGGGAGGAAGAGTATATGGTCAGCCACCTCAACTCGTTCCGATACATAGAGATGGATGGGGAGTTCATTGAGACCCCATTTCAGCACTTTGAAGAGGTTCCCCAGACACTGGCGTCAGCTGAGACTGTGGTTGGAGATTCTCCTATGAAAATGGCTTCCTTAAAAGATGCCCGGGCTGTTATTGAGAAGGGTGGGTCTGAAAATTGGGGCCGACTTCCTGATTTTACACAGAAGACTAACAAGTTTGGTTTGGGTTTCACTGCAGAAGCTCAAAGGGCTGTTCGGAATGCACGAATCGGAAGACCTCCCGTGTTCATCAGCAACTCGGGAGTGAATGCCATTGAAGATGATGTGGAAGATTTTTAATTCGATAGTTGGATCTATCCTACGACTGACGGTGGACCGAGCAACTGGACAGCAAAGGACTTCATCCCTATTACTTTTGTTACCCAGTAATGAAACTTTTGTTTTGAATTTGTAATAGACAATGTTTTAAACTTTATGGTCCGATGTCTTACCCGGGGCACTGTGGCTTCATTTGTAAGGGCTTTTATGTGTCATTTTCATATATCATTAATAAGAGAATTGGACGTTTCTTGCATTTCAAATTTTGCGCTCCTTGTCTTTCGTTATTATATATTGCAAAATAGCTATTTTACACACACTCACATATACAGGTCCACATCCACTCTGGATCTCACTGGTAACGACTCTGCTACTGCCAGTTATGACTTTGAAAGTCCGATCAACTTAGCCGAAGACGAAGGTGAAGATGATTGTGAAGTGCCTGGTGAACTTGCAAGACTGTTACTCCAAGAAGAGAGGGCCATTCAGTCGCACGAAGAGCCGGTGGAATCAGTGAATCTGGGTACTGAGACAGATAAGAAGGAAGTCAAGATCAGTGCAAATCTGGAGCTTAGTGGGAAACAATGGTTAATTCAGATGTTGCGCGACTATGTTGAGATCTTTGCCTGGTCTTACAAAGATATGTCTGGTTTGGATACTGATATTGTGGTTCATCGCCTGCCTACCAAGGAAGACTACCCTCCACTAAAACAGAAGGTCCGCCGAATGCGCCCAGAGATGTCTGAGAAAATCAAGGCTGAGGTGATGAAACAGTTTGACGCCGGTTTTCTAGCAGTTACTTCTTACCCTTAGTGGGTTGCCAATGTGGTTCCGGTACCAAAGAAGGATGGTAAGGTCCGAATGTGTGTTGATTACAGGGATTTGAACAGGGCAAGCCCCAAGGATGACTTCCCTCTACCTCATATCGACGTTCTGGTTGACAATACCGCTCAGCACAAGGTCTTCTCCTTCATGGATGGCTTCTCCGGTTATAACCAAATTAAGATGGCTCCCGAAGACATGGAGAAGACAACTTTTGTTACTCAGTGGGGTACCTTTTGCTACAAGGTCATGCCTTTTGGATTGAAAAATGTTGGGGCAACATATCAGCGTGCCATGGTTGCTTTGTTTCATGACATGATCCATCATGAGATTGAAGTATACATCGACGATATGATTGCAAGGTCCCAGACTGAGGAGGAACACCTTGACCATATGCAAAATTTGTTTGACAGGCTGAAGTTGTACAAGCTGAGGTTAAACCCGCACAAGTGCACCTTCGAGGTGAGATCTGGTAAACTACTGGGTTTCGTCGTAAGCGACAAAGGTATTCAAGTGGATCCCGCAAAAGTGAAAGCCATACAGGAGATGCCAGCTCCCAAAATAGAGAAAGAAGTCAGAGGTTTCCTGGGACGATTGAACTACATTGCCCGATTCATCTCGCACCTAACTGCTACTTGTGAGCCAATCTTCAAGCTGCTGAAGAAAGATCAAGTAGTACGTTGGAACGATGAATTCCAGGCCGCTTTCTAAAGGATCAAAGAGTACCTCCAAGAGCCACCTATTATGATGCCACCAGTTGAAGGGAGACCTTTGATCTTATACTTGACAGTGCTCGATAACTCAATGGGGTGTGTGCTGGGGCAGCATGACAAGTCTAGCCGAAAAGAGCATGCAATTTACTACCTTAGCAAAAAGTTTACCGACTGTGAGACCCGATACTCACTGCTCGAGAAAACTTGCTGCACTTTGGCATGGGCTGCTCGCCGGCTGAGACAGTATATGCTGACTCACACTACTCTATTGATATCAAAGATGGACCCAATCAAGTATATCTTCGAAAAGCCTGCCTTGTCCGGAAGAATAGCAAGATGGCAGATGATCTTGACTGAGTATGACATCCAGTACACAACTCAGAAGGCAATCAATGGAAGTGTGTTGGCAGACCACTTGGCACATTAGGCAGTGGATGATTACCAGTCTATAAACTTTGAATTTCCGGACGAGAATATCATGTTGGTAACTGATTGTGAGACACCTGGACCAGATGAAGGACCTGAGGAAGGATCCCGATGGTCTATGTACTTTGATGGAGCTTCAAACGCTTTGGGTAATGGCATTGGCGCCATGATCATATCTCCTAAAGGCTCTCATACTCCATTTACCGCCCGACTATGTTTCAACTGCACCAACAATATGGCGGAGTATGAAGCGTGCATCATGGGTCTTCGAGCAACAATTGACCTAAGGATTAAGTTTCTAAGTGTATTCGGAGATTCCTCTCTCATGATCAGTCATATCAAAGGTGAGTGGGATACGAAACACCCAAATCTGATTCCTTACAAGGAGTATGTATTGACGTTGCTTCCCCACTTTGAGGAGATAACCTTTGAACACTTCCCTAGAGAGGAGAATCAGTTGGCGGACGCGTTGGCTACGATGTCTTCTATGTTCAAAGTCAATTGGGACAACAAGGCTCCTCGGATCATCATTGAAAGATTGGATGAACCTGCGCATTGCTTTGATCTTGAGACTTAAGAGGTAATAGAAAAGCCCTGGTATCATGAGGTGAAGAGGTATCTTGAGCCTCAGGAGTACCCTGAAGGTGCATCTGTTAATGACAAGAAATTTTTGAGGAGATTCACGGCAAAGTTCTTCATCAGCAATGACATCCTTTACAAGCGTAACCATGATTCGACCTTAATGCGTTGTGTGGATAAGAATGAAGCAGAAAGGATCATGGCGGAGTTACATGAAGGTAATTTCGGGACTCACTCTAGTGGACACACCATGGCAAAGAAAATCCTTTGGGCAGGATATTATTGGTCCACAATGGAAGCCGACTGTTATCGGCATTCTCGGACATGTCACAAGTGTCAAGTCTATGCTGATAAGGTGCACATACCTCCAGTTCCTCTGAACATCTTGACGGCACCTTGGCCTTTTGCAATGTGGGGCATTGACATGATCGGTGAGATCAGACCTACGGCATCTAACGAGCATCGTTTCATCCTGGTAGCGATTGATTACTTTACGAAGTGGATTGAAGCAACTTCCTTTGCTACCGTAACCAAGAACGTCGTGGCACAATTCATTCAGCATAATCTGATCTGTCGATACGGTGTACCAGAGAGGATAATTACGGACAACGGTACCAATCTCAACAACAAGATGATCACTGAGCTCTGCGAGCAATTCAAGATACAGCATCACAATTCTTCTCCTTACCGGTCGAAGATGAATGGGGTTGTCAAGGCGGCTAATAAGAACATTAAGAAGATTGTGCAGAAGATGACGGTGACATACAAAGATTGGCACGAGATGTTACCATTTGCTCTTCATGGGTACCGTACCTCAGCACGGACGTCAACAGGGGCAACACTCTATTCCTTGGTTTATGGCATGGAGGCAGTCTTGCCTATTGAAGTTCAGATACCCTCTCGACGAATCATGAATGATGCAGGTTTGAGTGAAGATGACTAGATTCAGACCCGGCTTGATCAGCTGAACCTAATCGACGAAAAGAGACTTATTGCTATTTGTCATGGTCAGACGTACCAAAAACGGATGATCAAGGCATTTAACAAGAAATTTAGATGACAAGAGTATCAAGTTGGGGACCTGGTAATCAAGCGCATCATCTTAGCTCAAGGTGATCCCAAGGGCAAATGGACCCCTACTTACGAAGGGCCATTTGTGGTTAAGAACATTTTCTCAGGAGGAGCTATGATTTTAACCACCATGGATGGTGACGACCTTCCTCACCCCGTCAATGCAGACATAGTGAAAAGATACTACGCATAATCAAAGACCCTCTAGGTCGACTGGCCTAGGCAAAAATAAGGGCTTCCCAGCGAACCAAAAGGGTTAGGGAAAAAATAAGGGATGAAAATGAAAAAATTTGTACACCCGGCAAGTCGAAAACCTGAAAAGGCGGCTTGGGAAAAAATGGGTATCCCGGTGGACTGAAAACCTGAAAGGGCGGTCCAGGCAAAAATTAGGGATTAAAGCGTAACACTATGTCTCATTGGATCACCTTGCATCCGGACTCTGGTATCGACTATCAAGCTCAGATGGCACCAATCAATCTGATTCATCTTCAACCAGTAGCAAAGTGATGAGATGCTCGAGGACATAAGGGCAATAGCAGAGTTGGAACCCACTGGTATTATTCACATAGCTGTTTTGTTTTCTGTTAACAAATCGTGTAAATTTCTATTTGTTCGGCGGCGTTCTCTTACTAGGACGTCAGCCTCTTGTACAAAACGCCTATTTACAGGCCAAACTTCAAAATCAATACAAATTCATTTTCAGACAAATTTCAAACTGTTTTCCTTTATCTGTTTTGTTTTGCAAAGAACGTCCAAAGTTCATTTTTGATATATGCACTTGACATTAATTGCTGCTCATAAATATTTACATGCGAAACAAAGATGAATTACTGGTAACATCAGAAGCAGAGGGAATAAGAATTGTCCGAACTGTGTAGTTGCTTTGTTCACCAGGTACCGAGGTAGATTTAGCTGAAGAATACGGTTAAAGTACTTTCACTCCCTACAGAGTAAGACAGTAATGGTAGCTCTCCCAGCTGGGACTTGCAACTATGAACAAATCAGCAATACTCTCCCCAAGCAGAGTTCATCCACCATCAGCGCTAAAAAGGTTTGGTATCCCCAGAAGGTCTTAATATTCCCCAGCGGAGTGTAAAGATTCCCCAGCAAGCATAAGAGTATCCCCGAAAGTCTTAATATTTCTCAACGGAATATAAGAATGTTCCCCGGCAGAATACAAGATACTCCAGGGGAGCCATTTCCCCAGCGCAGTCTGAAAAAGCTTCCCCAACGGAGTTGAGGCATCATACCTAGTAGACTCTGGAAGTTTATCCCCAGCAGAGTACAAGAATAAACCTCCCCAGCCAAATTCAGAGGGTTATCCCCACAAGAGTCTAACAGGGTTATCCCTAACAAGTTGCAACCGAAAGATCACCCCCAGCGAAGTTCTTCCTTTCACAAGCAGGAATTCAATCCTCAACAAATTCAATATCACCAGCAACAGTAATCCATCTCCAGCGGATTTCATCATTGAAATCCCCAACAGAGCTTATCAACGGAATCCCCAGCGAAGTTTATCGTTAAAATCTTCAGCAGAGTAATTCCCCACAGAGTAATCTCTTCATCAGTTTATTCCCCAACGGAGTTCTTCTCTCCTGCAGGTTTATTCTCACAATCATCTTCATTCATCATCCCCAGCGGAAACGAAGAACTCAACTCTATTCTCCAGCAGCTCCGAGACTTATTTTCCCCAGATAAAACATCACATTTTCATACATCATGATACATGCATATACGCATCATACCATACAATCTTATTTCTATTGAGAACATCATTGCTTGATCCATCTCATGCATTGCATATGAATGACCTTTACCTTTCAGGAAAGATACAGTTAAAGTTCTCAGTTACGTCGAAGACCTGACCGGTTCTTAAATCTTAATCAAATTATCCTCCGTTGAATTTCAGAGAAGGTTCTCAATCTCGACAGTTTCCCTGCGTCATAGTGTGGACAAGTGCTATAACCTCAACGGTATACTACGTTGAGCACTAGTCAGTTCCTAGATCTTGATGTTTTCCTCCGTCACAGTGTGGACGAGTTCTCTAACCTCAATGGTATACTACGTTGAGCACCAGACAGTTCCTAGATCTTGATGAAGATGTTTTCCTACGTCATAGTGTGGACGAGTGCTATAACCTCAACGGTATACTACGTTGAGCACTAGTCAGTTCCTAGATCTTGATGTTTTCCTCCGTCATAGTGTGGACGAGTTCTCTAATTTCAATGGTATACTCTGTTGAAGACCAGACAGTTCCTAGATCTTGATGAAGATGTTTCCCTATGTCATAGTGTGGACGAGTGCTATAAACTCAACGGTATACTACGTTGAGCACTAGTCAATTCCTAGATCTTGATGTTTTCCTTTGTCATAGTGTGGACGAGTTATCTAATTTCAATGGTATACTCTGTTGAAGACCAGACAGTTCCTAGATCTTGATGAAGTTGTTTCCCTACGTCATAGTGTGGACGAGTGCTATAACTTCAACGGTATACTACGTTGAGCACTAGTCAGTTCCTAGATCTTGATGTTTTCCTCCGTCATAGTGTGGACGAGTTATCTAATTTCAATTGTATACTCTGTTGAAGACCAGACAGTTCCTAGATCTTGATGAAGATGTTTCCCTACGTCATAGTGTGGACGAGTGCTATAACCTCAATGGTATACTACGTTGAGCACTAGTCAATTCCTAAATCTTGATGTTTTTCTCCGTCATAGTGTTGACGAGTGCTATAACCTCAACGGTATACTACGTTGAGCACTAGTCAGTTCCTAGATCTTGATGAAGATGTTTCCCCCCAATTGCATTATGGACAGGTTCTTCAGACTCAGCCGAGGCATCCTCCCAGTTGAATCACAAGCAAGTTCCTAAATCTCAACGAAAGTTAGGCTTCCCCAGCGGAATCTTCTACAACAACAGGTATGCAAGTTCTCGCTAAGGAATCTCTTATGCGATCGACACTCCTACAGATGGTATCTGTAAGCCCATCCTCCTATCAACAATATCCAAATGGCATCTGTAAGCCCATTCCCGACATCATAATGCTGATACTACACCATGCGAGTGCAAATTTCTGGGCACTCTAGTGTTCAATTATCTTCCACCTTCGGATCACGAAATAAAGGCTCGAAAGCCAATCTATATCCTCAGGTTTAAGAAAATTGAACAGGGGAAACTGTTGTACCCCAAAATTTTCCCTCCCATATTTCTCAAGACATGTCAAGAATAATCTCCAAGTGACTCAAGTTAGCTCAAGAGATTGGATAGTCAAATCACCTCCTAAGGCAGTCAAATTCAAAATTAGGGTTTTGTGTTGCATCAAGTTCCTTACATCCAAATGACCTCATGTGCTCCCCAATGTCCTAATATGTTGTCAAGGTCATCCATGTCAAATTTCAAGCCTTGCAGAGGAAGTTTGCTCAGTCAATTGCTCAAGAAGTCCCAAAATCGACTATGCTAGGGCAAAAGACAACTGTGACCTAAAAATTGTCAAACCTCAAGATTTTTTGTCAACATTCTCATTTTGAAGGATAATTCATCATTTTATCAAGTGTTGATCATGATTCATCAAGGATTGCTCAAGATTCATCAAGATTCAAAAGTTGCTAAATTAGGGTTTTGTAGGAAAAGTCAACTCAACTTTGACCAAGCATAACTTTCTCATAATTTATGCGAAATGACCCATCAAAATCTCATTTTTAATAGGATGTAATTTCCTACAATCCATATTCACACCCTAAGATCAAGAAATGCTCTCACAAAAAGTTACAAATTTGGACATTATAGGTCATTTTTGAAAGTCAACAAAAACACCTTTGTTGCCAAAGCTTATATCTTGAGCATGGAATATCAAAATTATATGAGACTAATAGGGTTGGTTAGAGGACATCTCAAGGTTTCTAAAAAGTCCAAGAACACTTCCAAAAGTTCAAAATTTAAGAAGTTATGCATTGTTGAAGTTGGGCATTTTTCCAAAATTGCCAAAAGTCAACTATCCTCAAAACTCCAATTTTTGACAAAAGGGCCCACTTTTTCCCACTTGATTTGATCTTGTCACACCACACACGTGTCCTATCTTCAATTTCGGCCATTCATTTATTTTTCTATTTTATTTGATTTTTATTGAATTAATTCATTTTAAATCAATATTAATTCAAATAAAATCCAAAAATTGATGGAATAGAATCTTTTTGATTGATATAGGCTTCAAGTATCATCAGGGACCAAATCAAATTCGAATCATCACATGTTATGTACAAAATATTTGATTTGAGACAAATATGGAAGCTTTGTTAATGGTGATCAAGTCATATCTTGAATCTTCAATGCACAAAGATTGGAAGCCCAAGATTTAACCTAATTGCTTGCTTGATACATATACAACATAGACACACACATAACACGACCTGAAAGTGACAGAAACGGCCAAACCAAAACTGAAAAAAGCTTGAAAAAGTGTGAGATCAAAATCTTGGTTGGAGGCGAATTCAGTCCAAAAACTCAACGCTATCCCCTTGCCTGCAATCCACTGAAGCGATTGCCATCAAAACCAAGCCCTCTCGTCACCTGAATTGCGCTGTAAGTGTCCATGAACATAGCCCTGTACATGGAATCGTGAATCCACTTTCTTGCATCCTTTTGCCAATTTTTTTGTATAATCATGCTTGCCATTCAATTTCTAAGCATTCTGTATTGTTTGATTTCATTTTCATGGCCTTTAACGTAATACCTAAACCTAGGGTTTCCATTCCTTGTTTTTAGGCATATTTGATACAGGCAAAATCAAGACAAATAATGGACATGGTTGTATTCAGAGAGGAGAGACGAACACGTTGGTGTTTTTAGTTTGTATTTATGTGGCCTGGAATTCATGTTAGAAGCAAGCCACGGATTTTGTTGCGAATCCAAATCCGCAGGAAAAAGGCTAGGTCTTGATGAAGAAGACGAAGACGTGGCTTGTCTTCATTGGCCCGTTCAAATAAATTTAGCGCTTTTTTTTTATTTCCAGTATATTATGCGTTTTTCACTTATAATATTATTCATCTATTCTAATAACAAATAAGCAGGTTAGTTGGGTTGGTAAGCGCGCTAGTGAATTGTCTCATGGGACCTGGGTTTGAATCCCAGGTCCCCCAATACATTTGTTTTCTTTTTCTTCAGGTACTCTCATGCAATGCTCAAAATGTAGTCCACCATATGCCTCAAAGATCCACATGCCAGATGGCCTCTAGGCCAAATCTAAAGGCCCAAATTGGAGGTACACCATACACTTAAGTCAACAGGCGCGCGTGGGATTCCAAAAGGTCAAAGCAGGCTTGCAGTAAATGGGCTTGGAATTGCTATTCTCACATTCAGAATTGGGCCCATCACCCTCCCCATGGGTTATTTCTTTATATTTTCTCTTTTATTTATTTGCTTTATTTAATTATTATTATTATTTAATCACCCAAATAATTTATTTTTTTCATAAAAATCAGAAAACAAAAAATATTTCTATTAATTTCATTATTTTATTTTTGTAAATAAATATTAATTAATTAACTTAGTTTTAAATAGGTTTAACATTTAATATTTTTTGTAATAAATTAAAATCAATGTAGAATTAGGTTTTTAATAACTTTTAACCATTTTTATTTTTTATTTTATTTCCTTAAATATAAAAAACCAAAAAATATTTTCATTAATTAATTAATTTAATTATTAACTTAGATTTAATTTCCATAAATTCAAAAATAAGCAAAATCTTTTCTTTAATAAAAAAGGGTCAAAACCCTAAAAAATGCGCCGATCTAATTTCTTGCACGCGATCCATTTGATTCCAATATTGTAATTGCTCCCGGTATGTAATAGCTTTTAATTAGGGCTTTATTTATTTATCGCTTTATTTTTACTTTCCGCTATTTAAATTAAAGGGTTTGTTTTTGGCGATGTAAATACCCGACGCCTTGTAATAGCTTAGATTTAATTTCCGCAAATTTAATTTCCGCAACTATACAATGTTAGATGTTTGATAATAAGGAATGCATGACAAGATCCAATGTATGAACTTAAAATCAACATAGCTCACCCATGACATGTACAAATATAAATTAACCGAAATAACACACTCGCACTCACTTGGTTGCCTCGAACGTGGTCATTGAGTATAGGAAGTTTTAGAGGTCGTCCTCTTGTCCAAAGATCATAGTTGCCTCGAACCGGTTGCCTCGGATAAAATGATCTAAGACATTAGGGTTACCGCTAAGGCGTCCTAACATTGCTTTAGTGACCACACGTTCCTTAATCTAATTGACCCTAAAACTCCAACGACGATGCTACTCACTCATCAATAGTGGGATAGAATTGTCTAAAGGACATTAGCACAATTTAATTCCCTTTTCGAGTAGGTAGATGGTTCTTAAGTACTTGCTCCTTTTAAAACAAAACAAAACTTTTCGCATTTACACTCTTTTCAAACCCACAAACACAAAGAAAAGAAAATTTTGAAAACACAATGAGCAAGTACCTAAGAGCCCGTGGATAACCACGGATAGGAAGGGTGCTAACACCTTCCCTTTCTATAATCTACCTCCCGAACCCGAGAAACATCTCGAAAAAGGAATTTTTCTGTGCTTTTTTTCCTTTCCTTGTTGGATAAAATAAAAGACGGTGGCGACTCTTACTCACTGCGACATTTTGCGAAAACAAACGCAAAATGCGAACCAGCATTCCAAAACTGTCAATTCTCTTCCCACCGTATCACAATTAGATCCAGACCTGGCTTGATCAGCTGAATTAAATCAATGAGAAGAGACTTACTGCTATTTGTCATGGTCAGACGTATCAAAAACGAATGATAAAGGCTTTTAACAAGAAAGACAGACGATAAGAATATCAAGTCAGGGATCTGGTGATCAAACGCATCATACTGCCGCAAGGTGATCCCAGGGGAAAATGGACCCCCACGTATGAAGGGCCATTTATGGTTAAGAACATCTTCTCATGAGGAGATATGATTCTAACCACCATGGATGGTGACGACCTTCCTCACCTCGTCAATGCAGACATAGTAAAAAAATACTACGCATAATCAAAGACCCGCTAGGTCGACTGGCCTAGGCAAAACTAAGGGCTTCCCGGCGAACCAAAAGGGTTCGGGTAAAAGTAAGGGATGAAAATGAAAAAACTGAACACCCGGCAAGTCGAAAACCCGAAAGGGTGGTCCAGGAAAAAATTAAGGATTGAAGCGTAACATTATGTCTCATTGGATCATCCTACAACCAGACTTCAGTATCGACTATCAAGCTCAGACGGCGCCGATCAATCTGATCTACCTTCAACCAAGTAGCAAAGCGATGAGATGCTCAAAGATATAAAGGCAATAGCAGAGTTGAAACCCAGTGGGATTGTTCACATAACAGTTTTTCTTTGTTTTTCACAAATTGTATAATTTCTATCTTTCGGCGGCATTCTCTTACTAGGACGTCAGTGTCTTGTACAAATTCCTATTACAGGCCAACTTCAAAAATCAATATAATTCATTTTACAATAAATTTCAAAAATTGTTTTTCTTTTTCTGTTTTGTTTTGCAAGAACGTCCAATGATTCATTTTTGATATATGCATTTGAAAATAATTGTTGCTCATAAATATTTACATGCGAAACAAAAGATAATTACTCGTAATTCCAGGAACAGGGGCAAACAAGAAATATCCAAACCTTACAGTTGCTCTACCCACCAGGTACAGGGACAGAACCAGCTTGAAAATATGACTAAAGGTACATACACTCCCCACAGAGTAAAAGGTATCTAAAAACAGTGGTGTTAATTCTCCCCAAGCATAGTTTATCTATCACCAGTAATAGAAGAGTATCCCCGGTGGAGTTTATTTCTTCCAAAGGCAGAAAGTCAATCCCCGGCAGGATTCATTATCACCAGCAATAGTAATTCATCCCCATCTGAGGATGTTTCTCCAAATCAGCAGATCTTCTGGAAAAGTATCTCTCTTCCCCACATAGTCATTCTCTCGCCAGTTTATTCTCCAGCAGGGTTATTCTCCCGCCAATTTATTCTCAAATCATCTTCCGTCGTTACCTCCAGCAAGAACGAAGAACTCAACTCTTTGTACTCTCCAGCAGCAGTCCAGGATTTATTCTCCCCACCCGGAAAATGTCACAAGAACATTGCATATCCATTTATCGTGGCATGCGCATACGCATCATGCAGCACAATCTCATTTATTTTGAGAGCATCATTACTCAATGCATTTCATACATCATGGCATTACATGCGACTAACTCTTTACCTTTCAGGGAAAGATACAATCAAATTCTCACAAGTTTTCTCTGGTTCAGTCAAATCAGTCCTAAGATTTCTATTCCAGTTCAAGTTATGAAGCCCGGATCCGACCGGACAATATCTTGATTTCTCCATCATACTGTGAAGCCCGAAGAACGACCGAATAACAGTACCAAAATACTATGAAGCCTGGAATCGACAAGATAGTGGTATCTCTTAAATTCAAGCTATGAGGCCCGAATTCGACTGGAAAATAGTTTAATCCCCAGCAAGTTATTGTGAAGCCTGGAGAACGACCAAATAGCAATGCAAGTTACTGTGAATCCTGGATTACGACCAGATAACAATACAAAACACCATGAAGCATGGAGTCGACCAGATAGTGGTATATCGTAAACATAAGCGGTGAAGCCCGAAAATCGACCAGAAAACAACTTAACAAGGTATTGTGAAGCTTGGAAATCGACCAGATAGCAGTACAAAACACCATGAAGCCTGGATTCGACCAGATAATGGTATAAGACTTCGTGAAGCCTGGATTACGACCAGATAGTGGCAAAAGACACTGAAGCCTGGGACTACGACCAAATAACAGTAAGGGATACTGTAAAGCTTGGATTTTGACCAAATAGCGGTCTACCCTGCCAATTACTATGAAGCCTAGAAATCGACCAGATATTAGTAGGCCTTAAAATCAAATGGAAGCCCAGATGCGACTAGATAACCACTTGATTTCTTCAGAAGCCTGGAACACAACCAGATAAGAAGTAAGAAGTTGCGAAGCCTGGATTACGACCAAATAGCGGCAAAAGACTGAAGCCTGGAATCGACCAGATAATAGTATAAGACACTGCAAAGCTTGGGTTTCGACCAAATAGCAGTTTACCTGGACAATTACTAAGAAGCCCAGAATCGACCGGATATTAGTATGCCTTAAATTCAAGTTAAAGCCCGGATGTGACCGGATAACAACTTAATTCCTTCTGAAGCCTGGATTATGACCAGATAAGAAGCGAGAAATTGCGAAGCCTGGAATACGACCAGATAACAAGTTTAATCTCATTCCCCCAGTAAGTCACTGTGAATCTTGGAGCACGACCAGATAGCAGTCAATCTTATTTTCCTCAGCAATTCACTGTGAAGCCTGGAGCATGACCAGATAATAGTTCATTTTCACCTACTCAACCAAGAGATGATTCCCCAGTAGAATAACGAACGACTGAAGCTCCTAAAATTCTATTTCTCCCAAGACAAAGATCAACATTCCCCTGTAAGATCTTCCTCAACAACATGTATACAGGCTCCCGTAAAGGAATCTCTTATGCGATCGACACTTCTTCTGATGGCATCTTTAAGCCCATCTCCCGACATCAATCTCCAAATGGAATATATAAGCCCATTCATGATATCACAAGACAAATACCACTTCATGCGAGTGCAAATTTCTGGGCACCTTAGTGTTCAATCATCTTCCACCTTCGGATCACGAAAGGCAGATAAGCCAATCTACATCCTCAGGTTTAAGAAGATTGAACAGGGGAAGATGTTGTACCCAAAAATTTTCCCTCCCATATTTCTCAATACATTTCAAGTGAGGTCCTCAAATTGCTCAAGGAAGTCCAAGGGTTGACCAGACAAACTCTCTCCTAAGGCAGTCTACCTCAGATTAGGGTTTCAGTTTGCATCAAGATGCTTGAGTCCAAAGGATCCCAAATTCTCACCATTGTCCTAATATTTTCTCAAGATCATCCATGTCAAGTTTCAAGCCTTGTAGAGGAAGTTTGCTCAGTCAATTGCTCAAAGGCCTAGAAATTGACTATGCTAGGGCAAAAGTCAACTGTGGCCCACATGCAGTCAAACTTCAAGATTTTTGGTAAAAATTCTCATTTTGAAGTATTATTCATCATTTGATCAATGGTTTATCATGATTCCTCAAGGATTGCTCACAATTCATCAAAACCCAAAAGTTGCTAAATTAGGGTTTTGTAGGAAAAGTCAACTCAAATTTGACCAAGCATAACTTTCTCATACTTTATCAAAAATGACCCATCCAAATATCATTTTGAAGAGGATGCAATTCCCTACAATTCATATTCATCTCCCAAGTTCAAAATATGCACTCACAAGAAGATATAAATTTGGACATTATAGGTCATTTTGAAAAGTCAACAAAAACACCTTTTGGGTCAAAGCTTCATACATGAACATGGAAGACTCAATTGAGATTAGACCATAAGGGTTGCTTATAGGACATATTGAGCTTTATAAAAAGTCCAAGAACACATGTCTAGGGTCAAAATTGAAGGAGTTATGCATTGGTGAAGTTAACCCTTTTTGCAAAATTGCCAAAAGTCAAATGTGGCCAAAATTGCAAATTTTGTCAAATGGGCCCAATTTTTTATGCTTGAATTGAGTTTTTAACATGACCCAAGACCCATGATCCTTCCCACTTGTCATTATTTTATTTTTGTCATTTACTTGAATTTTATTTCAATTAAATCAAACAAAATCAAAATAAAATCATGAAAAATATCAAAACTAATCAAAGCTTGAGATTTTGTGCATGTTTAGGCCTCTTATACAGCGTGAAAGAGAATCAAATCGTGCAAGCTTCATTTGGACACAAAAATATTGGATTTGGTTTGATTTGGAAAGACTTACATAAGAATCAAATCATGATTCAATCATCTTAATTGAGAAAGATTTGAAGCATGTTTGTAACCTAATTCATTCTTGGGTACATATAGAACATTGGCAGACCAAAAGCAAGGGGGTTGGAGGCATGATAAACAGAAAGCAAGCTTGCAAAAACTCAACAAAAGTGGTGAATCAAATTCCAATTTTTAGGCCATCTCAAGCCTTCCCAGCTATCTCAATCGCTTGCTGGATATCTCTGGGTCATATTGCAATCACTAACAAGTCTCATAACATCCAAAAACACGCTGTAAGCATCTCACGACATTCATACTTTTTTGAAATCGTGTTTCATAATTCTGGCATTGTTAGCATATTTTATGGATATATTCTGAATCCTTGGAACATTTGCAAACTAATGACAATACTTAATTGCATTTTTGTTAACCATACAGAAAGTTTCCATGATTAGGGTTTAGGTTTCATGTTTAGGGATTTTGCTTGCAGGAACAATTAGCCATGGAGAGTGGTACCATGATGCTCGCGAGATTGCAACGAGCTGATTGGTACCATTGGATTTGATTTATCATGAAGGGATGAGGTTTTGGAATGGACAAGGGTTATACCTACACCCTTTGTCCGTAGGTAAAAGTTCTGGACTTTTGCCAACAGAGGGAGTAAGAAGAAGGGTGGCGTGGCGCTCCCTGATTCGCCTATTCAAAATTCGCGCGTTTTGTAATTATTATTTTGTTTTTTCATTATAATCATTATTTGTTGTTCCATATACACAAAAACACGCTAGCTCAGATGGTCATCAGGCGTTTGGAAAAGCCAAAGGGTCTGGGTTCGATCCCCAGGTCCCCATATTTGTCAATATTATTTTCTTTTACATTATCAGGTGTGCGTGCATGCAATGAGTCCACCATATGCCCTCAGCGCCCAGTCACCAGATCATCAACAAGGCAGATCCAATGCCTTCTCCATGGAGGTCCATTATAGGCCTAGTCAAGCTTGCAACATGGGATCTGGAAAGTCAACATGGGCCAAGGAGTTTTGGGCCCAGATTTACAATTGACACCCCTCTTTTGCTCAAAACACCAGGCCCATTTTCTTTATTTTCTTATATTTATTTGATTTGTTTATTTTGTTTATATTATTTTCTAACACAAAATTAATTCTTTTTTGCAACAAAATCATAAAATCAATTTCATCAAATTATAACTTAGGTTTTTTTTATTTATTTTGTCAACTTAATTTAATAATTAGTTTAATTTAATTTTAGGGTAATTCTAACCTTTTTGTAAATAATTTAAAATCAATTTAGAAAATTAGGTTTTTTTTCTTGATTATATTTTTATTTCTTTTCATAAAATAACAAAATACAAAAATAGGTCAAATTAATTATTTTTCTTAATTTAAATTAATTAGTAATTAGGTGTGTATTTATTCAATTAAAACCTTATTTTCTCAAAAAATAATCAAAAACAACAAAAAATGATTTTTCTTTCAATTAGGTTTAGACGGGGTCAAAACCCTAATTTTTTCTCGTTCTCGATTCATCGCGCGCATTTATTATTTTTACGATATTAATGTAATTTCTCATGGTATGTAATAGTTAATTATGATTTTTCTTTTATTTATCGTTTTACGGGTTTTTGGCTATGTAATTAATCCCCCTCCCCGAAGCCTTGTAATAGCGTAGTTTTATTTCTCGCATTTTAATTTTAGCAAATATTAACTGTAAGATGTATGATAATAGGATTGCATGACAAGACTATATGTTAATTTTAAAATGGTTAGCAAACCCTAAATGTGCAAAGATAATAACTGAAATCAAATCACTCGCACATGTGCACTCCTAGGGTATACTCTCATTTCGATTGCCTTCGGTAAACGATCATTAAGTATAGGGTGTTTTAGTGGTCGCTCTCTTGTCTAAACAAAGATCAAATGTCCCGTTCAGAAATGTTGCCTCAGAAATATTGCCTCGGAAAGGTTGCCTCGGAAATGTTGCCTTGAATATGGTCTTAAGACATTAGGGTTATCACTAAGATGTCCTAACATTGCTTTAGTGATCGTACGTCCCTTTCGAATTGACCCTTACAACTCCAACGACAGTGCTACATACTCGTTAATAGTGGGATAGAGTTGTCTAAAGGAAACAAGAACATAAACATTCTCTTTTTCGAGTAGGTAGATGCTAGTAGGTACTTGCTCAAAATCAAACTCTTCCACACTTACACTCTTTTCAAACAAAGTTTTCAAAAACACTTCGTAACACTCTTGAAGACAGAAGTAAGGGTTAAAACAAAGTAAAACAAAAACTTTTCAAAAAACACACAAACACGGAGGCAATTTTCAAAATGATGAGCAAATACATAAGAGCCCATGGAAAACCATGGGTAGAAAGGGTGTTAATACCTTTCCTTTCTATAATCTACCCCCCGTACTCAAAATCTCGAAAAAGTAATTTTTCTGTATTTTTTTCCTTTCCAGTTGGATAAAATAAAAGTCGGTGGCGACTCTTACTTACCGCAACATTTTGCGAATAAGAAAACGTAAAACGTAAACCAGCATTTTCCAAAACAGTCGGTTCTGCCACCGTATCACAGCGATCAAACGCAAAACCTTCAAATCAGTTCTCCCACCGTATCACAGAATTGGCGACTCTGTTAGGGAAAGTTCTAAAAGTGGGGTTACCTTAGGGTTAGATCACATTTACTTGCTTCCATTGTTTGACTTGTTTGCTTTATATTATGCTTCTTTGTTTGGGTTTAAATCCTCTACCCGAATTTGGGTTACCTTATAGGTAAGTAGCAATACGTTGTGGAAACTGTGCAGGGTATACCGACATGGTCTAAGCAATAGCTACATTAGTGCGACATATTTATGGGTACCGGTAGCCCTTGATTTAATGAAGGAGAAGACGGGGCCGCTGAGTGATGGCATAAAGCACTAATGAACTTCTAGAACCTTTACTTGACCAACTTGGGCTTTAGGACGTAGGGAGATGACCGGCTTTGGTGCAGTCCGAAGTTGGTAGATACTCGATACTACACTCATTGAGGTTTGGTTTTTTGAGATATCTCGGTCGCCATTAAAGAGGCTTGTGCTGAGACAATGCTCAAGGAAACAAACTAATGATATTGAGCTCCTTAGAATCCGGTTACTATTGCTACGACAGGTTTAAGCCAACTAAACTTCAAGAGGGTACTTACCTATGAAACCCCATGCAAGCCTAAACATAAATACTTGTTTGATTTGTTTGTGTATACATACTTGTACATAACATGATGAACATCATAAAATCATATTCATTCACTAACCATTTCATGGATTTTGGGATTCATCTTTGTTCTGTTTTGTAGGACATGGATTCTATTCGCAGGAAAACTATTCAAGTCAATCTTGTAAGAATCCCTCCACAACTTAAGGAGCTAGCTTCAAGGATTCCTGAAAATTCTCCTTTTACCGAGAGACATGGTCGCCTACTAATCTTGGTCACTTCCAACACTGATGAAGACATGATGAAGGTGCTCTTTCAGTTCTTTGATCCCTTACACCATTGCTTCACATTTCCCGATTATCAACTTATGCCAACTTTGGAAGAATCCTCCCAACTCTTGAGGATTCCCATTCTCAATCAACTACCTTTCAACGGTACGGAAAGAGACCCAAAGCCAGAAGAGATTGTTCAAGCTCTACACTTGCAGTCATCTGATGCCATAACTATTTGGGAAACAAGGAGTGGTGTCAAGGGTTTCCTAGAAAAGTTCTTGTTTGAGAAATCCTGAAACTGTTGGAACTCCTTGGATTTTCAAGACTTTGAGGAAATTATGTCTCTCCTCATCTATGGGATGGTTTTGTTTCCAAATTCTGACCAACTCATAGATGTGAACGTCGTCAAAATCTTCATGTCACATAATCCGGTGCCTACTTTGCTAGGGGACATTCTACATTCTTTTCACACTCGCACTATGAGCAAAAGAGGTGTCCTTATGTGTTGCACTCCTCTCTTGGCAAGATGTTTTATTTCACATCTTCCCCAATCTGTATTGAAAAACTAGCAAGGTTCAAGGTTGTCACAAAGGTTGATGACGTTCAAGCATTCAGACATTCATTGGTGTTCCCGATCCCTAGAGAATGTTACTATTGTTGAGCGTTATGGAGAATTCCCTAATGTCCCCTTACTTGGAATTAGGGGAGGTATCACCTGCAACCCCTGCTTAGCCTTAAGACAGTTTGGTTAAGCTCGAAGGGATGCCCCTCATGAGATGCTCATTCAAGGTTTGGTATTTGACTATGAGAACGACGATCAAGGTCTTCGCCAGAGATTTATCCGAGCTTGGAGGATGTTGAACAAGGTAGATAGCAATACTTTATGGAATAAGAATTCCATCCCTCTTGACCCTTACCTCAAATGGGTACGAACTCGTGCTCAGAGTCTTATGATGCCTTATCTTTCCATTCTCCCGATAATCATTGAGCCTGTTGTGGAAGGAGATGTTCCATACACTATCCTACATCCTGACATGCCCACCTCTCTTGAAGACTTACAAAGATATTGGATACAACTCAAGGGGGAGCGAGATACTTTCGAAGCCCAATTCTACGGTAGCGAGAAATAGGTTTTGGAACTCACTAAGCAACTTCATGAGGAGAAGATTCTGAATTCCTACATTGCACCAAAGAGGATGCGTACTACCTTTTTATCTTAGAGTTTTTTGTATTATTTTTCCCAAGGAGGCATTGATGTACTCAAGCTTTAATTTATTAATATAACGTGTGTTTCCTTTTTGTCTAAAACAAATTTGAATCTTTAAGATCCTTGAAATCATTTCATACGCATTTACCATTCATCATAACATAAGCAGGTTTCTTGCAACAAGTCTCCTCATCTTTCTACTGTTTATTTCAGTAAGATGGATCTCGAGCGAACAGTGAAGGACCTCCAAGCTCAAAATGCCCAGTTTCAACATATGTTCTTAACTTTATCCAAAGGACAAGAAGAGTTGAAGACCTTACTGGTTGAGTAGAAGAAAAAGAAGACAAAGAAAATAACCGGAGTTCTGAACATGGGAAGAAGATTCCAAGGACAAGCAAGAAGGACCTTAGACTTTGCAACGAAATCCGGTGAGAAAGACAATCAAGATGGGAAGGGCGAGGAAACAATTATTCAATCTGATTCATAAGAGGAAGAGGAAGAAGAAGACTATTCTGAAGAACAATATCCTCCAACCAGTGACAAGTATAAGCATCTAGAAGAGCGGTTGAGCGCAATGGAAATCCAAAAAAGTGTCTGGATTGGACTTTGAGGAGTTGGGATTAGTATCAGGGATTGTCATTCCTCCCAAATTCAAAGCACCGGTGTTTGCCAAATATGACGGAGTTTCATGTCCCAAAATTCATCTTTGGTCCTATGTGAGGAAAATCCAGCCTCATACCGCTGATAAGGATTTATCGGTACACTTCTTCCAAGACAGTCTGTCTGGAACTCAACTTCATTGGTTTTATCGGCTAGAAAGAGCCAATGTTCATAACTGGGAAGATCTTGCTGCTACATTTTACAAACAATACCAATACAACGTTGATCTTGCGCCCACCTGTACTCAACTCTAGAGTATGGTCATGGCTTCAAGTGAAGGCTTTAAAGACTATGCGTAAAAATGGAGGGACTTGGCAGGAAGAGTCCAGCCTGCCCTGTCTAAAAGAGAGTTAGTTGATATGTTTTTGGGCACCTTGTCCGTACATTTCTTCAATCACTTAATTGGGAGTTCATCAGCAGGATTTACTGAATTGATATTGACCGGAGAAAGGGTGGAAGTCGGGATAAAGAATGGGAAGATTCAGAAAGATGCATCCTCTGCTGCTGTAAGGAAGCCATTCATTGGAAAGAATGAGGTGGTTGTTGTATATCCTCAAATAAATCAAGATAGGACTGAACGTCGTCCAATGGTGGGCGCTGTCATAATTCCTAAACTTGCGCCTGATCAACCAAGAAATAACCAACCAAGAATGGAAAGACCAGTCAGACAGTTCACTCGAATTAATATGACACTATCTCAAGTATTTCCGCATTTCTTAAGATCCAATCTAGTGACTTTGAAAGAAGCTCTAAAGAATCCTAACACAACCTCTCCTCACTATCATCCTAATTCCCGTTGTGCATATCACTCTGAGAGTCTCGGCCATAACACTAACAACTGTTGGGCTCTAAAGAACAAAGTACAAGACCTCCTTGAAGCCAAAGAGATTGAATTCGATGCGCCAAAAAAGCCTAATGTCATTAATACCCCCATTCCCAAACACGACCGTGATGTCAACGCCGTTGAGGAAGATATGTTTGTTACTTCAGTTGATGAACTTATGACTCCACTCCTAACTATTAAGAAGAACTTATTTAATGTCAGTGTATTCCCAGGATGTGATGAAAGATATCATTTTTGTTTGTCCTCACCAACCAATTGTCCTTTGTTAAAAGCAGGCGTTCAGTTCCTAATAGATAACAAGGAAATTTTGTTCGAGAAAGTTTCAATTCCAACTGTTTCTTATAATGATGTTTCCATCGTGACCATTTCCGACAATTCTTCCAAGGTCTCCACCAAAAGACCAGTTAGAATTACATCAGTTCCAAAAGTAGCTCCGTTGATAATTACAATGCCTTGACCAATCCCGTATTCGCCAGACAAAACTGTACCATGGAATTATGGAGGGGATGTATACTACCACGGTATCAAGCAAGATTGGCTAGCTGATGAAGATTCAAGTTCTGAGAAAGTTTACTTTGATGTTAGTAATATCGCAGGGACTAGTAAGATCACTTGAAGTGGAAGGGTTTTCTCTCCAGAGATAGCTCCTCCAAAAGCTGTTTCTGGACCCGTAATCATCCCTGTTGTTGTTGCTCCTCCAAAGGTTATTCCCAGTCCTACAATCATACCTGCTAATAATCCTCTTGACAAAGTTGTTACAATCCCTATTATCACCCCTACTGACATTCCTGCTTCTGAGTTAACCGAGACTCGAGGAATAGGTGTTCTGGTTGAGTCTGTCAGGACGAAGACACAATCAGTGGATATCCCTAAGACCTCCCAGAAAGAGATGGAGTGGATTCTAAAGATTATAAAAAGAAGCGACTACAATGTAGTTAAGCAATTGGGAAAAAATCCATCAAAAATTTTCATGCTGGCTTTATTACTATGTTCTGAGGCTCATGCAAAAGCCTTGGTAAAATTCCTCAAAATTGCCCATGTACCCCAAGAAACATTTGCCGATCAGTTCCAAGACTGCATAGCCAGCTTGACTGCAGATAATGGCTTAGGTTTTTCGGATGCTGATTTAACGCCAAGAGGGAGGAAGCATAATGAGGCATTGCATGTCTCAGTGGAATGCAGGGGCACGACCTTGGCTCATGTTTTGGTGGACATTGGTTCGTCTCTGAATGTGTTACCTAAAAAGGCTCTTGATAGGCTTAACTGTGAAGGATTGACATTGAAACCAAGCAGCATAATAGTGAGGGACTTTGACGGCTCAAAAAGGATGGTGCATGGGGAAGTGGACATCCCCATAAAGGTTGGAGCCCAAACATTTGATTCAACTTTTTATGTAATGGATATCTGCCCTTTATATTCCTGCTTGCTAGGTCGACCATGGATCCACAATGCTGGCGCTGTTACTTCTATGTTGCACCAAATGCTGAAATATCCAATTCAAGGGAAGATCATCACCGTTCACGAAGAATAAGAGTACATGGTCAACCATCTAAATTCCTTCAGATATGTGGAATTAGATGGTGAATTTATTGAAACTCTATTCCAGCACTTTGAAGAAATCCCACAAGATGTGGCAGTAACCAAAGTTGTGTCTCAAGTTCCCAAGATCACAAGGCCTCCACTCAAGATGTCGTCTTTAAAAGATGCCAAGGAAGTTATAGAAGAAGGTCGGTTCACTATTTGGGGCCAACTCCCAGATATCCCATACAAATCTAACAAATTTGGCCCGGGTTTCACTTCAGGTGCCCAGAAAGCTGTACTTTGCGCTCATGCCGGAGGACCACCCTTGAAGATCAGCAACCGCGAAGTCAATACAGTAGAAGATGATGAAGTCAACAACAACCTGGAGGATTGGATTTTCCCAACTGTCAGTGGAGGGCTCAGCAACTGGGAGGCTAGAGATTTTGTCTCGATCACTTTTATCCCACAGTAATTTATCCTTACATTTTGTTGGATCTGTAATATTAAAACAATTCTTACCCGAGGCACAATGGTCCATTTGTAAGGGTTATTATCTCATTTCGATATGACATCAATGAATCATGGATGTTTTTGCATACAAACTTTGTGCTCATTGTTTTTCTTTTTTACATTTTCATTTGTTTCAAAGATAGCTATACTCTTACACACACTCACACTCACAATGCAGGTCTATATCCATTCGGGATCCCATGGGTAACAGTTATGCTATGGCTTTCTGTGACTCTGAAAATCTAATCTACCAAGTCGAAGATGAAGGTGAGGAAGATTGTGAAGTACCAGGGAAACTCGCCAGGTTACTGCAACAAGAAGAGAGGACCATTCATCCCCATGAGGAACCAGTGGACACAATCAACCTAGGTACCGAAGAAGATAAAAGAAAAGTCAAGGTGGGTGATAATCTGGAACCCAGTGTCAAAGAGCGTTTGATTCAGTTGCTGCACGAGTATGTTGAGGTTTTTGCCTGGTCGTATGAAGACATGCCGAGACTTGATGAAGATATCGTGGTACATCGTCTACAAACAAAAGAATATTGCCCATCGGTAAAGAAAAAGGTCTGTTGCATGCGATCAGACATGTCGGAGAAGATTAAGGTGGAAGTCATGAAACAATTCAACGTCGAATTCTTGGCCATTATCTCCTATCCACAATGGGTGTCCAATGTTATTCCCATGCCCAAAAAGGACGACAAGGTACAAATGTGCATGGACTACAGAGATTTGAATCGGGAGATCCCTAAGGATGATTTCCCACTTCCTCACATTGATGTTCTAGTTGACAATACGGTGCAACATAAAGTGTTTTCCTTCATGGACGGTTTATCGGGATACAACCAAATCAAAATGGCGCTTGAGGACATGGAGAAAACAACCTTTGTCACACAATGGGGCACATTCTGCTACAAGGTTATGCCATTCAGACTGAAGAATGTTGGGACAACCTATCAGCGTGCCATGGTAGCTTTATTTCACGACATGATACATCACGAAATAGAAGTCTATGTGGACGACATGTTAGCTAGATCTCAAACATAGGAAGAGCATCTTGATCATTTACAAAAACTGTTTGAGAGGTTAAAGAAATACAAGCTGAGGTTGAACCTAAATAAATGCATGTTTGGAGTGAGGTCTAGAAAACTCCTAGGCTTTGTCGTCAGCAATAAAGGTATTGAGGTGGATCCCGCCAAGGTAAAAGCGATACAAGAGATTCCTGCTCCTCGTATTGAGAAGGAAGTCAGAGGATTCCTGGGAGGCTTAAACTACATTTCCAGATTCATTTCTCACCTGACAGCTACTTGTGAGCCAATTTTCAAATTACTGAAGAAAGATCAAGTAGTCAAATGGAATGTTGAGTGCCAAACTTCTTTCGACAAGATCAAAGAGTACCTGCAAGAGCCTCCTATTTTGATGCCACCAGTTGAGGGAAGACCATTGGTCATGTATCTAACTGTTTTGGAAAATTCAATGGGGTGTGTGATGGGGCAGCATGACGAGTCTGGTCGAAAAGAGCATGCTATTTATTACCTGAGCAAAAAGTTTACCGACTGTGAAACAAGATATTCACTGCTCGAGAAAACTTGATACGCTCTGGCATGGGATGCTCGCCGGCTAAGACAATATATGCTGACCCATACTACCCTGTTGATATCTAAAATGGATCCAATAAAATACATCTTCGAGAAACCTGCCCTCTCTGGGAGAATACCGAGATGGTAGATGATCCTGACAGAATATGACATACAGTATACTACCCAGAAAGCAATAAAGGGAAGTGTACTAGCTGATCACCTTGTTCACCAAGCTGTGGAAGACTACCAGTCCATGAAGTTCGAATTCCCAGATGAAGACATCGTGATGGTAAACAACTATGAAGAATTTAGAGCATATGACAGACCTGAACAAGGATCTCGATGGACCTTGGTTTTTGATGGGGCGTCCAACACACTCGGAAATGGTATAGGTGTTGTACTCATATCTCCTGAAGGATGTCATAATCCCTTTACGGCAAAATTGTGCTTCAATTGTACAAATAACATGGCAGAATATGAAGCGTGCATTTTTAGGCTAAAAGCTGCAATAAATTTGGGAATCAAATCTTTAAGTGTATTCGGAGATTCAGCTTTGGTTATCAGCCAGATCAAAGGGGAATGGGACACCAAACACCCTAACCTTATCCCCTACAAAGAACATGTTTTGACATTGCTCCCACATTTTGAGAAGATTACCTTCGAGCATTTCCCGCGAGAAGAAAATCAGCTAGCAAACGCACCAGCCACAATGTCATCTATGTTTAAACTTAAATGGGGTAACGAGGCTCCCCAGATCACCGTTGAACGAATGGTGGAACCATCTCACTGTCATGAGATTAATACTGAAGAAGTAGTTGATCAGCCTTGGTTTCACGAAGTCAAGAGGTATCTCGAGGCCCAAGAATATCCAGAAGAAGCTTTAGTCAATGATAAGAAGTTCTTAAGGAGATTCTCTGCTAAATTCTTCCTTAGTAATGGCATTCTCTACAAACACAACCATGACTCGGTGTTACTTCGTTGCGTAGATAACGTTGAAGCTGAAAAGATCATGGCTGATCTACATGAGGGCACTTTTGGAACCCATTCCAGTGGGCATATGATGGCAAAGAAAATCCTACGGGAAGGCTATTACTGGTCTACCATGGAAGCAGACTTATATCAACACTCTCGAACCTGCCACAAGTGTCAGATTTATGCTGACAAGGTGCACGTACCTCCAGTTCCTCCGAATGTTTTGACGGCTCCTTGGCCCTTTGCTATGTGGGGCATCGATATGATTGGGGAAATCAAGCCAACAGCCTCTAATGGACACCGCTTCATCTTAGTGGCCATTGATTATTTTACAAAGTGGGTTGAGGCCGTCTCTTTCGCTTCCATTACAAAGAATGTCGTAGCCCATTTTATTAAGCAAAATCTCATGTGTCAGTATGGTATCCCAGAGAGGATCATCATAGACAATGGTACGAACCTGAACAATACTATGATCACCTCCCTGTGCGAGCAATTCAAGATCCAGCATCACAATTCTTCCCCTTATCGGCCGAAGATGAATGGTGTTGTTGAAGCCGCAAATAAGAACATTAAAAAGATCATACAGAAAATGACAGTCACATACAAAGACTGGCATGAGATGCTACCAATCGCTCTCCATGGGTATTGTACCACATCATACACATAAACCAAGGCAACACCTTATTCTCTAGTATACGGCATGGAGGCTGTCTTGCCTATTGAGGTCCATATCCCCTCTCTAAGAATAATGAAGGATGCAGATCTGAATGAAGAAGATTGGATCCAGACTCGACTTGATCAATTGAACTTAATTGATGAGAAAAGACTTACTGCCGTCAGTCATGGTCAAATGTATCAAAAACGGATGATCAAGGCTTTCAACAAGAAGGTCAGACGCCAAGAATATCAAGTCGGGGATTTGGTGATCAAACATATCATATTGTCGCAAAGTGACCCCAAGGGCAAATGGACTCCTACCTACGAAGGACCATTTGTAATCAAAAGCATATTCTCTGGTGGAGCAATGATCTTGACCACCATGGATGGAGACGACCTGCTGCACCCTGTGAACGCGGACATGGTCAAAAGATACTATGCATAAGAGACCCGCTAGGTTGACACACCTAGGCAAAACAAGGGCATCCAGGCGAACCAAAAAGGTTCGGGCAAAAATTAGGGATAAAACAACAAAAAAATCTGTACACCCGACAAGTTGAAAACCCGAAAGGGTGACTTGGGAAAAAAAGGGTATCCCGGTGGACTGAAAGCCCGAAAGGGAGGTCCAGGAAAAAGTTGGGGAATTAAAGCGTACAACTATGTCTTGTCGGATCACCTTACGGATAACCTGACAAACTCAGAGGTTCTGATCAATTCAATCAGCTTCGGACAAGGCAACAAACAGATAAGATGCTCAGAGACACAAAGGCTATAGCAGAATGGGAATCCCATGGGATTATTGCACATAGCTATCTTTTCTTTGTATCAAAATTTTCATTTTTTACGACAACATTCTTTTACTAGAATGTTTGTCTCATTGTACAAAAATACTTACTCTAAGTCAATACAAACATATCCCTTGGAAAGTCCAAAACTATCTATTTTTCTTTACTCTTGTGTTTTGTTTACAAAAACATCCAATGATTTATTGTTGAACATATGCATTTCAATATAATTATTATTTACAAATAAACAAAGTAAAAAGACAATCACTGATGGCTTTAAGAGATATGGTAATATCTTTGAGCTATTCCATAGAAACCCCTGCAATGTGCAGTCTAATCCCCAGCGGAACAAAGCTTCCAGTTATCAATCCCCAGTAGAAGTCGTCCAATTTCTCAGGATTCCCCAACAGGATTTTGCAAGCACACAACATTTCCCTTACAACAGAGTTTATTTCTATAAACGGAAATTCATCAACACTTCAACTTCACAACATGAAGACTTACACTCCATATCCTCAGCAGTAGTTAGGGATTTATTTTCCCCAATCCAACAGCAGTGCAGCGGATTAGCTTACATACGCATACATTGCATCCAAAGATCATGAACATTGATAACACGAATGCATTATACCTTGCATTTCATACAACATGACATTGCATATTAGCTAACATTTTACCCTTTTCAGGTAAGGCGAATAAAATAGTTACCATTGATAATGTTCAGAGGTTTCTTAGATATAGTTCAGATACGCTCTAGATACGGAAGCCATTCTGATACTCATTCAAAATCCACTCTCCAGATACAGTTCAGATACGCTCCAGACACAGACGCTATTCTGATACTCATTCAAGATTCAGCTTCCAGATACAGTTCAGATATGCTCCAGACACGGATGCCATTCTGATACTCATTCAGATTCAGCTTTCAGATACAGTTAAGATACACTCTAGACACAGAAGCCATTCTGATACTCGTTCAGATTCAGCTTTCAGATACAGTTCATATACGCTCAAGACACGGATGCCATTCTGATACTAATTCAGATTCAGCTCTCAGATACAATTCAAATACGCTCCAGACACGGATTCCATTCTGATACTCATTCAGATTCAGCTTTCAGATACAGTTCAGATATGCTCTAGACACGAACGCCATTATGATACTCATTCAGATTCTCTTTCAGATTCAGTAATCACTTTTGGATGGCATCTACAAGCCCATCTCAAACAACTTTCTATCATCCCTCCAAATGGCATCTTTAAGCCCATTCCCTATATCATCAACCATCACATCATCGAGTGCAAATTTCTGGGCACTCTAGTGTCCAATCATCTTCCACCTTCGAGTCACGAATGGAAAAACTCGCCAATCTAACTCTTCAGGCTTAAGAATATTGAACAGGGGAAGTTGTTGTACCCCAAAATTTTCCCTCTCACTTATCAAGAATTTGCTCACAAGATCTCCTTTGGCTCAAGACTGCATTAGGGTTGATCAGCTCAAGACACCTCCTTAGGCACTGATGACCAAAATTAGGGTTTGAGATTGCACAAGGATTTTTGAATTTCCAATGCCCCATATGACTTTCATGGATCATTGTGGACCCCCAAGATTACTCATGTCAAGTTTCAAGCCTTGGATCACACTTTTGCTCAGTCAATTGAGCAATTGACCTAAAAATCAGTTGTATTGGGGAAAAAGTCAACCATGGCCAATTTAAAGTAAAACTTCATAATTTTTGATCCACTTCAACATTTTACACTCATATGTATCATTTGATCAAGTTTGAACCATAATTCCTCAAGAAATTTGATCAAATCTCCAAAAGGGCAAAATGGTCAAAAATTAGGGTTTTGAATGGGAAAGGGCAATTTCTGATTTTTGACTTAGAAAGTGGTCAATTGGTTTAAGGAATAATCTCAAGATCCAAATTGAATCATTTTTACCTAATGACATGATTCAAAACATTGTTAGTCCATTGAATTGATAAATGAATTTTGCAGTCAACTGATCAAAAGTCAACTGTATACTAAAAGGTCAAACTTTGACTTTTTGGTCAAATTCAAATGCCAAAGATCACAATTCATCAAAAGATGTCAAAATATTAAACTTGTTCATCAAGGAATCAAAAATTCAAAATTTCATGTCGAAAATTTAAAATTTCTAAACTTAGAAATTTTTATAAGTGTTGGAAATTTCTTATTTTTTCATAACTTTGAGCAAAATTTTCACCATGATGTAAAGTGATTCAAGAGAAACTTCCAACATGAAAGTTGTAGATCTCCATGAAATATACAAAATTTATTCACACAACTTCTTCCAAAAGTTCTTGTATCTCAAAGTATAATTTTAAGAACATGTGGTCAAGAAACAAAACACTTAGTGAAATTTTGCCCTAATTTGGTCAGGATTTTGACCGAACTTCATGGAAATTTTTCATATAGTTCCAAGGGGAATATTCCAAAGAATTTCAAATATGGGTTGTAGAGAACATTACAAGATTTAAAAAATGTCCAAGAACTCCTTGAGATCATTCTTGAGTAGGGAGAATCGAAGAGATGAAGTTAGAGTTTCATCACTTGATTTACAAGTCATTTTGTGATGAACCAATTTCAAAATTCAAACTATGCTGCATAAACTCTACTTTGCAGGCCTCAAAATAATTATGAACTCCATAATTAATGGCTTGCACAACTGTTAGAGGTCTCATTTCAAGAATTCAATGCATGGACATGCTTTATATTCATTTTTGGAGAAAGGTTACATTGCCATTTTTGATAAAGTGACTTTTTGCATAAAGCTTGTTCTTGAGTCTTGCACTTGTTCTCTTCTGATCATACATGTATTAAAATACATGAGAAATGGTTTAGACACTCACAATCACCCAGTCCATGCTTGTACTACACATTGAAACTTGGTTTCCCTCTTTTCTTCAAAATTAAGTAACCTAGCCAAAAGCTTGTAACTTGTACTTATGATTGTCCAAACTACTCCAATCCTTTTGCTTATACATACACAAACTATTTGACATCAAACACACGAATGCTCATGCCCTGAAAACAGCTAGAACTCAGAATCACATTCCATACCTCCATTTTCACATAAACTGACCAAAAACTTGAAACTCATAACTCCCTCATGCGTTTTCAAGCCTTTTGATTTCTAAAGCTTCTAAACATCATTTAGAATTGATCCCACGCCATGTTATAGAACTGTAACTCCATTAACACCATCCTCTATTTTAAAAATCAGAGCTTTGCACTTGGACTTCTCCAGAACTCTTCAGGCCCTTTCAGCTCAAGCTAAGCATTCCATTAGCTTCCTGGGAACTTGAGGAAGCTAACCCAACCATTGGAACTCCTTGAAAGCTTCTCAAACTTCAAACCTGATACCCTCTTGCAAGGTAAGTTTTCTAACTTTGGAACTTCTCATACAGGCATCATCAATGATTTATTTGTGAATAAAACATATAGATATCATTGCCCTAAATCTAACAGTGTTCATAGTTTCCATTAATTTTGCTTGAGCTTAGAGAATTTTAAGATTGAGGTTTCTGAGATTTTTAAGGTTCAGATTAGGGCCAATAAAATTCATGCTTATATTTGATCTATAGTTTTAATGCTTTACATTTTTGAAACCGTGAGGAAATTTGCTACAAGTTTCATGTTTACAGTTTTCATTTTTGATGAGAAATGAACAAGTTACAATTGGTCTGGCTGGAGGTTGAAGATGAAGTAATCAGGGCGCGTTATGCATCATATATTTATTGATTTTCTTATGTTAATGGATGTATAGCTGTTGTACCCCAAAATTTTCCCTCTCATTTATCAAGATTTTCCTCACAAGACTCCTTGGACTCCAGACAAGATTAGGGTTTGCTCAGCTCAAGACCCCACCTTGCACTGATGGCCTTAAATTAGGGTTTGAGTTTGCACAAGGATTTTTTTACCATCAATGCTTCATGTGACTTTCATACACCATATTGGATCCTTAAGATCCCATGACAAGTCTCAAGCATTGAATCACATTTTTGCCCAGTCAATTGGACAGTTGACCTAAAAATCAGCTGTATTGGGGAAAAAGTCAACCATGGCCAATTTACAGTCAAACTTCATAATTTTTGATCCAGATCAACATTCTAGGCTCTTATGTACCATTTGATCAAGTTGGGATCACAACTCCTCAAGAAATTTGATCAGATCATCAAAAGGGCAAAATGGTCAAAATTAGCATTTTGATTGAGAAAGGGAAATTTCTGATTTTTGACCTAGCCAATGACCAATTGGGTTCAAGCATGATTTCAAGGACTCAATAGCATCATCTTGACCTAATCACATAGTTTAAAAGATCTCAAATGCATATGATTGCCAGATGAATTTTGCAGTCAACTGATCAAAAGTCAATTATACACTAAAAAATCAAACTTTGACTTTTTGATCAAAATCAAGTGCCAAGAGTCATAATTCATTAAAATATGTCAAAATGTGAAACTTTTTGATCAAGAAACCTAAAATTGCAAATTAGGGTTTTAATTTGAAATTTTTCATAACTTAGAATTTTTCTAGGTTATGGAAATTTCTTATTTTTTCCCAACTTTCCACAACTTTTTCACCATGATGCATTTGGATTCAAACAAAACTTCCAACATGAAATTTGTAGTCCTCCATGAAATATACAACTTTGATTCACAAAGTTTTCCAAAAAGATGCTTGGATCTCAAGTTATGATTTTGTGAATAGGGGTCCATAAACTTTTTAACTTAGTGAAAATTTGCCCTAGTTTAGGCAGGTTTTTGACCTAACTTCATGGAAACTTTTCACCTAGTTCCAAGAGGTATCTCAAGTTGCATTTCAAATATGGATTGTAGAGCATTTTCAAGCTTTCCAAAATGTCCAAGAACTCTCCAAGATCATTCATGGTTAGGGAGAATCGAAGAAAGGAAAATGGCAATTTATCACTTTTGTTCAAGGCATTTTCACAATGGTTCAAGTTGAAAATCTATCCTAGCATGCTTGTAATTGGTATTACAGGTCCTAATCCCTTATACACTCCATAATTAAATGCAAATTCATTGGATATTAGCTTTATTCTGACCTATGGAGCATTGTACAATGAATTAATCCAAAAATGGCATAAAGTTTACAATACTACTTTGATAAAGCATGCTTTTTGCAACTTTGCAAATCTTGAGCCATGGACCTGATATTTTGTTGCAAGCAAGATCCAAAAACATCAGGCAAAGCATACCAACTCCTTGCAGCCCTAGAACTAGCCTGTACAGGCCTTTGGCATTGTCACTTCCAACTTTCTTCAAAAGCAAGCAAACTTGCAAAAGTTAAGACAACTTGTGTATCTGATAAAGGTAAGGCTTGACTTCATTCTAAACAACTTCAGAACCTTGTAACAAGCCAACACACAAATTAACAATATTCAAAACACTCTCAAACACCAAAACCACCTTTTCTATCCAAACAGGGCATCATCTGCAGAACTCAATCCATTTCAATATTGGCTCGTGCATTTTGCCTTTCAACCCTTGAAACATCTTCCCTACATCCCATCAAAGCTATCCAAGCATTCATCTTGCAACTGTGAGCTCAGTTTTACACTTCACCATTTTCATTTTGCAAGGTTGCAGTTTGACTCGTGCAAGAAGATTCAAGCATCTACAAGGCCAACTAAGCATTGGAAAAGGTTGAGGGAACTTCAATGAAGCTCACACGATCTTCAGGCCTCACTCAAAGTTCCCACATTGCCATATCCAAACTCAACTGAACAAGGTATTTTTCAAAGTTCTATCTCTCTATTTAGGAATCCTTAGGCTTTGATTTGTGAAGCAAAGATGTAGTCCTTAGCTTGCTGAAACTGTACATATGCATACTTTCCATTTATATTAACTGAGCTAAGAGTATTTGGTTGTTGAACATGCTGAAAAAACTAGGTCAGAAATTAGGGCCATTAAAATTCTCCCTGGTCTTTTAGAGTTAGGTCATGAATTTTATATCACTGGAATCGTGAGATCATAAGCAACCTTTTTTGTGTTATGAGTTTTTGATTTTATGCAAGCATGAGCAAGAACAGGATTTGAAGGCAGAACGCACGCGTTTGGACGTTTGGCTGGAGGGCAGGGATGAAGCTGGCTTGGGCCTGTTTTTTTTCACACCCCCATATTCCTATTTGTGCCCCCTGACCTATTTTCTTATATTTTGGCATTTTTCTTGCATATTTTATATTTTTGACTTGCATTTATTTTTTATGAACATTAAAAAAATCACAAAAATATTTTCTTTATTTTTTGCATTTTATTATATATATATATATATATATATATATATATATATATATATATATATATATATATATATATATATATATATATATATATATATATATATATATATATATATATATATATATATATATATATATTTTGCATTAATAAATAGTTTGTTAGTATATTATACTTTATTTTTTTTAAATAAAACTTGTAAATAATTAAAAAAATACTATACATTTTTGTTTTATTATTTTTCACACATAAAATTTTATTTTCATAAATTTTAATATTTGTAAATAATTTTATTTATTTTTCTTAAACAAAAAATGAATAAAATAATAATAGAAAACATATTTTCTTTTAAATCAAAAAAATTAGGGTTTCCCCTTTCAAAAAATAACAATATAAATTTTTTCTTATTTTTTTAGGACTTAAATAATTTATTTTTATCATACACAAAATTAATACAAAAAATATTTTTGCATACATACATTTATTGCATATTTAAATATTTGTTTATTTATTTATTGTACAATAAATTCAATTGGGTTGTATCCCCCATTCAAAACTTGTATCCCCCTTTCCATAATATTGTTGTAATAATTTAGATATACTTTATGCAGTTTATCGCATTATATCCATGTTTAGTAAAAACTAGGGTTTTGTATGATAAGACAAAAATCAAACAAATAGCAAAACCTAATACAAGACAAAATGCATGAAAAAGGATAACACATTGCACACAAGCACCCCTAGGGTTTCACCCACTTTGTTGCCTAAAAAAATGGCCATGGTATGCATGCTAGGTATCTTGGCAAAACAAAACAAAACAAAAAGATCATAGTCTCTCGATGACGCTAGACAAGGTTGCCTAAAAACAAAATGATCTTGGTCCCTAAAACTTGCTAAGATACTTGGCACCATTGCTATCATGGTCATACGATGACCCACGACCGTCCCGTTTAACATCCAAAGATAGGGTTGTTTACCAAAGCAATGGTAAATCAACAATGTCAAAGGAATAAAAATGTGTAGGAAAGACTTTTGTGTAAATAGAATGCTTCTAGTTACTTGATCATTTCAAAAATAATCCTTGCTATTTTCGAACAAACACACACAAATTTTCAAAACATTTCTAAACAACTTTCAAAACATTGACATATTTTTCAAAAGACAAACATCTTTGTATACATTCTTACGAACGAGAATCATTACAGAGATTGCCAAGACGATGGCCTCTTTTCAAAATACTTTCAAAACCACACAAAGCACCATTTCAAACAATTTCAAAAGCAAAGTAAGTGATCTAAACAAGTAACTAAGAGCCCATGGAAAACCATGGATGAAAAGGGTGCTAGCACCTTCCCTTTTCATAATCTACCCCCCGAACTCAAGAAAACATCTCAAAGGTCTTTCCTGTGCTTTTTTACCTTTCCTTTTGGATAAAATAAAAGTCGGTGGCGACTCTTGCTAAACCGAGACATTTGCAACGAAACGTAAAAACCCAAGTAAGTTCTCCCACCGTATCACAATAGCCACCTGTGATACGGTGGGAGAACTGACTTGGGTGTTTTGCATTTTATCGCAAATGTTGGGGTTAGCAAGAGTCGCCACCGACTTTTCTTTTATCCAAAAGGAAAGGTGAAAAAGCACAGGAAAAACCTTTGAGATTATTTCTTGAGTTCAGGGGGTAGATTATGAAAAGGGAAGGTATTAGCACCATTTTCATCCATAGTTTTCCATTGGCTCTTAGTTACTTGCTAGATCACCTGCTTTTGTTTGAAATTGTGCTTTATGTGGTTTTCTGAAAGTATTTTGTAAAGAGGCCATTGTTTAGGCAACCTTTGTAATGATTCTCGTTCGTAAGAATGTATACAAAGATGTTGATCTTTTGAAAATGTTTTCAAGTTTGTAAGATGTTTTTGAAAGTGTAGGTGCTCTTTTTTGAAAATAGAAAGGATGTTTGTTTTAAATTGTGAAATTAATAAGAAGTATTCTACCTACTCAAAAATCTGTCTTGTTCATTTTCCTTTTCCTTTGACATTGTTGTCTTGCCATTGATTTGGTAAGCAACCTTATCTTTGGATGTAAACGGGACGGGCATGGGTCATCATATAACCATGATTATCAATGTTACAAGGTATCTTAGAATTCTTTTTAGGGACTAAGATCATTTGAAATGCAACTTAGATAGCGTCATCGAGGGACTATGATCTTGTATGTTGCTTGTTTTTGCTAAGATACCTTACATGCGTAATATGGCCATTTTATATAAGGCAACCAAGTGGAATAACCCTAGGGATGCTTGTGTGCAAGTGTATTATTTTCATGCTTGTTTTTGTCTTGAATTAAGGTTTTCTAAATATTAGTTTTAGTCTTTCCATACAAACCCTAATTACTAGTATGTTATATAAAAGTAATAAATTGTGAAATTTAAAGTTACTACGCTATTACAACATTTGTGGGGAGGGGGTGTACAAATTGAATGGGGATTGCAAGAATTTAAAGCCTAATTAGTCTATTACAACCATATTGAATTGATATCAATATACAAGGAAATAAATAAATGCAAAGTACAAAATGAATAAATGTACAAAAAATGCAAAATGTAAAGAAAATGTATCTTTGTTTGATTTTCATGAAAAAAAGGATTTTGTCTTAACCTAATTAAATAAAGAAAATAATTAATTCAATTTGAATTTTATTAAGAAAATATTTTAAATAAAACCCTAGTTCTATTAATTAATCAAAAGAAAATAAGTTTAAGAAAAATGTATTTTTTGGTATTTTTATCTTAAAAGCATTATAAAATATTTCTAGTCTTTTTTTATTTCAAAAATAATATATTTAAATTAGTATGAAAGAAAGTAACTACTCACCTAATTTTATTTATATTTACAAGATAATAAATAAAAAATAGATAAAGTATAGTTAATAAAAAAAATTGTGAGAAAAATAAAATAAGTTACGTCAAAATATAAATCTATCATTTTTTGTATTTTATGATTTTTTAGCACTTAGAAAATATATTTAAGAAAAATAAAAATGAAATAAAAAATTAAAAAAATGAATTTGGGCCAGGGGTGCCAATAGGAAACAGGGGGTTAGCTAGCAAAAATAAGAAAAATAAACCAGACCCAAAGAGGCCCAGCACCCTGCAAATAAAAAAGTCAGAATTGTAAAACATGTAAAAAATGCAAAAGGGTACCACTGGGGCTCGAACCCAGGTCTCATAGGTTACAGGCGCACGCTTCTACCACTGGGGTGGCTATAAATCCATTAACATAAGTAAAACAATAAATATGCAAGGCAAAACGCGCCCTGATGACTTCATCTTCAACCTCCAGCCAGACCAACTGTAACTTTCTCATTTCTCATAAAAATGAAAATTGTAAACATGAAACTTGTAGCATATTTTCTCACGATTCCAGAAATGTAGAGTATTAAAACTATATATCAAAGATAATCATGAATTTTAATGGCCCTAATCTGAACCCTAAAAATTTCAGAAGTTTCAGTTTCAAAATTCTCTAAGCTCAAGCAAAATTAATGGAAACTATGAACAAGGTTAGCTTCAGGGCAATGATATCTACATGTTTTGTTCATAAATAAACTATTGAGGATGCCTGTATGAAGAGTTCCAAGTTGAGAAAACTTACCTCAAAACTGGAATTCTTGTTTTGAGTTTGAGCTTGTTTTAAGTGATGGTGATGATCAGGTTATCTTCCTTGAGGTCCTAGGAAGCTAATGCAATGGTTTGCTTGAGTTGAGAGTGGCTTAAATGACTTGGAGAAGTCAATGTGCAATGCTCTGTTTTTTGTTATGAAGGATGTGGTATATGGTGTTACAGTAAAGAAACAGGAACAAGCATAGGTTACACTTGATGTAAGGAAGCTTTAGAAACTAAAAGGCTAAGAAACACACGAGGGAAATGTGAGTTTGATGTTCAAGGTCATAAATTGTGTAACAATGGAGTTTTTGGGCAATTTCTGATTTGAGAGAGTGTTGGTGTATTTCAGGGTGCTTAAGCTTCTCCTCTAGCTCATAAATAGTGACTCTATTTATAAGAAACAAGTTTGGAGACCTCTTGTTGATCAGAATTCAAAATCACAAGTTTATGCATAACATGTGATTTTTGAGAAATTCAAGTTTCAAAGCCTTGTGTACTTGCTAAGATAGAGTGGTTATGCTTTAAACAAGCTTGCTTCTGACTTTGTGGATGGAGTGTGATCATAGGGAACAAGTTAGAGGCTCAAGAATGAACTTTATGCAAAGATTGCCAAGACGATGGCCTCTTTTCAAAATACTTTGAAAACCATACAAATCACCATTTCAAACAATTTTAAAATCAAAGCAAATGATCTAAACAAGTAACTAAGATCCCATGGAAAACCATGGATGAAAAGGTTGCTAGCACCTTCCCTTTTCATAATCTACCCCCCGAACTCAAGAAAACATCTCAAAGGTCTTTCCTGTGCTTTTTTACCTTTCCTTTTGGATAAACTAAAAGTCGGTGGCGACTCTTGCTAAACCGAAACATTTGCGACGAAACGCAAAAACCCAAGTCAATTCTCCCACCGTATCACAGAACTGGCGACTCTGCTGGGGAATAATAATAAAAGTGGGGTTACCTTAGGGTTTTAGACCACCTTTACATGCTTATCTTGTTTCAGTTGTATGCTTTACACTTTGGTCCTATTGTTTGGGTTTGAATCCTCTACCCGGATTTGGGAAACATTCATAGGTAAATAGAAATACATTGTGGAAACTGCGCGGGGTATACCGACACAGTCTAAGCAATAGCTATGTTAGTCTGACATATTTGTGGCTACCGGTAGCATTTGAGTCAATCAAAGAGAATACGGGGCCGCTGAGTGATGTCGTGAAGCACTAACGAACTTTTAGAACCTTTACTTGACCAACTTGGCCTTTTAGGATGTAGTGAGATGACCAGCTTTGGTGCAGTCCGAAGTTGGTAGATACTCGATACTACACTCATTGAGGGTTGGTTCCTTGGAATATTTTGGTCGCCAGTAAAGAGGCTGAATTGAAACAATGAACAAGGAAACAATCCAGTGATATTGAGCTCCGTAGAACGCAGTTACTATTTCTAGGACAGGTTGAGCCAACTAAACTTCAAGAGGGTACTTACCTATGAAACCCCATGCAAGCCTAAACTAGGAACTTATGTGATTTGTTTGTACATATATACTTGTGCATAACATCATGGACATCATGAAGCATCATATGCATCCACTAACCATTTCAAGGATTTTGGATTTTTAACTTTGTTCCTGTTTTGTAGGTTATGGATTCACTTCGCAGGAAAACCATCAAAGTCAACCTTGTAAGAATTCCTCCACAACTAAAGGAGTTGGCTTCAAGGATTCCTGAGAATTCTCTATTCATCGAGAGACATGGTTGTCTACTCAACTTGGTCAACACCAACACTGAGGAGGATATGCTGAAAGTTCCTTTCCAGTTCTTTGACCCTTTGCATCACTGCTTCACATTTCCTGACTACCAACTTGTGCCTACTTTGGAGGAATTTTCTCAACTCTTGAGGATTCCTATTCTCAATCAACTACCCTTCAATGTTATGGAAAGAGATCCAAAGCCAAAAGAGATTGCTCAAGCCTTACACTTGTACTCCTCTGATGTCACAACACATTGGGAAACCAGAAGTGGTGTCAAAGGCTTCTTGTCAAAGTTTCTGTTTGAGAAGGCCCAAAGCTGCTGGAATTCTTTGGAATGACAAGCTTTTGAGGAGATTTTAGCTCTTCTCATCTATGGGATGGTCTTGTTCCCTAACCCTGATCAACTCATAGATGTGAGTGCTGTCAAAATCTTCATGACTCGCAACCCGATGCCTACTTTGCTTGGAGATATCTTTCACTCTTTTCACACTCGAACAATGAGGAAAAGAGGTGTTCTCATGTGTTGCACTCCTCTACTGGCAAGATGGTTTATTTCTCATCTTCCCCAATCGGTCTTGAAGAATGAGCAAGGTTTGAGGTGGTCACAACAATTGATGACTCTTACATATTCAGATGTTCATTGGTGTTCTCGATCCAAAGAAAATGTTATCATCATCGACCGTTGTGGGGAATTCCCTAATGTCCATCTACTTGGCATTAGGGGAGGCATCACCTATAACCCCTGCTTGGCTCTGAGACAGTTTGGTAATGCCCGAAGGGATGGCCCACATGACATGCTGATACCAGACTTGGTTTTTGACTTCGACAACAACGATCAAGGACTTCGACAAAGGTTCATCCGAGCTTGGAGGATGCCAAATAAGGTGGACAGTAAGACTCTGGGACATAAGAATTCCATCCCCCTTGAGCCTTACCTCAAGTGTGTACGAACCCGCGCCCAAAGTCTTATGATGCCTTACCCCTTTATTCTCCCAGTGATTACAGAGCCTGTTATGGAAGGAGAGGCTCCATACACCCTCCTACATCCTGACATGCCAACATCACTCGAAGATCTGCAAAGGAGTTGGATACAGCTCAAGGGAGAACACGATACTTTTGAAGCCCAATTCTATGCAAGCGAGAAGAAGGTTTTAGAACTTACTCGGTTACTTCATGAAGAGCAGACTCTTAACACCTACATTGCACCAAAGAGGACGCGCAACGTATTTTTACCTTAGAATTTTGTATTATTTTGCCCAAGGGGAATTGATGTACTAACAATTCTATCTTATTAATATGACGTGTGTTTCATTTTTGTTTGAAACGAATTTGAATTTCTGAATCCTTGAAAGCATTACATGAATACATATCATTCATCATATGTATAAACAGGTCTTCACACCAAATTTCCTCATCTCTCTGTTGTTTATTTCGGCAAGATGGATATTGAACAAACGGTCAAAGATTTACAAGCTCAGAATTCACAATTTCAACAGCTACTTCTGACCTTGGCCAAGGGGCAGGAGGAGCTCAAGACTCTACTAGAGAAGGAAAAAGAGAAAAAGAAAAAGAAGTGAGTCGGTGTAGTTCTTATGGGCAGAAGGTTTGAAGGACAAGCCAGACGGACTTTGGAATTTCCATCAACCTCTGAGGAAGGAGAGAGAAAAGGTAAAGAGACTGCAGTACCATCTGAATCTGAAGCTGAAGAAGAGGAAGATGAGGACTACTCAGAACAACAGTACCCTTCGGACGATGAAAAATACAAAAATCTGGAAGAGCGTCTAACTGCTATGGAGATACATAGAGTGCTTGGGATGGACTTTGAAGACTTAGGGTTGGTATCTGGAATTGTAATCCCTCCTAAGTTTAAGGTTCCATTGTTTGCTAAGTACGATGGGTTGTCTTGTCCCAAGATGCACCTACGATCTTATGTCAGGAAAATTCAACCACATTCTTCTGACAAAGACCTGTGGGTCCACTTTTTCCAGAACAATTTATCAGGAATACAACTTGATTGGTTCTACCAGTTGGAGAGGTCTGATGTGCATAATTGGGAAGATTTGGCAGCCGCCTTCTATAAACAGTATTAATAAAACTCCGACTTGGCGCCAACCCGTACTCAGTTACAGAGTATGGCCATGGCTACCAATGAGGGCTTCAAAGACTACGCCCAAAAATGGAGGGATTTAGCCGGAAGGGTACAACCACCGTTATCTGAAAGAGAGCTAGTGGACATGTTCTTGGGGACTCTGTCAGGTCCTTTCTTTAATCACCTGATTGGAAGCTCCTCTGCAGGTTTCACTGAGTTGATCCTAACTGGCGAGAGGGTTGAAGCCGGTATTAGAAGCAGGGAAATTCAGAAGGACGCATCTACCTCTACTGCTGCAAAAAAGACCTTCACGGGAAAGAAGGAAGTGTCTGATGTCTATGCACAGAGAAATCAGGGAAGAACCGAACGACGACCAGTGGTGGGGGTCGTCATGATTCAAAAGTTTGCATCAGACCAGCCGAGAAACAATCAGCCGAGAAACGATCAGTCGAGGAATAACCAGCAAAGGGTGGAAAGGCCTGTAAGGAAATTCACCAAGATAAACATGACTCCTGCTCAAGTCCTACCACATCTCTTGAAGTTGAATCTGGCCATGCTAAAAGAGGCCCCTAAAAATCCTAATACTTCATTTCCACACTACCATCCGAATGCCAGTTGTTCTTACCATTCAGAAAGTCCAGGGAACGACACCAACAACTGTTGGGCCCTGAAGAATAAGATTCAAGATATGATCGACGTAAAGGAAGTTGAATTTGAAGCTCCTGAAAAGCCGAATGTTAACTCCACTCCAATGCCCAAGCATGGGCACAATGCCAATGTTGTGGAAGAAGATCTATTTGTTTCTATTGTGGATGAATTTATAACTCCTCTCCTAACCATCAAGTTGAATTTGTTGAAAGTTGGGGTGTTCCCAGGTTGTGACCTAGATTGCCATGCTTGCCTATCCTCCCCATTTTACTATCCTCTATTGAAGAAAAGAATCCAACAATTGATCAATAACAAGGAAATTTTGTTTGAGAAAGCTCCCATCTCACCCATTTCAGTTCCAGAAGTTTCAATAATAACCATATACGCCAATCCTTCCAGGGTTCCTAAAAAACCCGTTAGGATTACATCCGCTCCAATGACTACTCCGTTGAAGATAACAATGCCCGAACCAACCACATACAAATCCAATAAAATGGTACCATGGAACTATGGTGGAGAAATCTACTACCATGGTGTCAAACAGATTGAACAGATTGCAGAAGAAGAAAGCTTCGAAGAGGATACTCCTGACATCAGTAACATTGCCGGAACAAGCAAGGTTACTCGTAGCGGAAGAATCTTTTCTCCAGAGATTGCTCCTCCAACAGCAATCTTTGGACCCGTGGCCACTCGGAAGATTACCCCTATGATTGTACCTGCAAGTCTACCTGCTGACAATAACAATACAATTCCCATCCCTGTTTCCGTTGCTGAGAAAAGAGGAAAAAATGTTCAAGAGGAGCCTGTCTTGACGAAGGCTCAATCACTAGCCATTCCTGAAACATCCCAGAAAGAGATGGAAGATATTCTGAGGATCATTAATAAAAATGATTATGATGTTGTTAAGCAACTGGGGAAGACCCCCTCCAAAATCTCTATGTTAGCATTGTTGGTGTGCTCCGAGGCACATGCTAAAGCTTTGGTCAAATTTTTGAAGATGGCCCATGTGCCGCAAGAAACCTCCGCTGATCAGTTCCAGGAATGTGTGGCTAGTTTAACAGCTGACAATGGTCTAGGATTCGCCGATGCAGATTTAACTTTGAAAGGGAGAAAACATAATGATGCTTTGCATGTCTCAGTGGAATGCAGAGGGACAACCCTAGCCCACGTTCTGGTAGACACTGGTTTGTCTTTAAATGTCTTGTCGAAGAAAGCCTTGGATAGACTGGATTGTGAAGGCTTAACCCTGAAACCCATCAATATAATTGTCAGAGCCTTTTATGGTTCTAAGAGGATGGTCCATGTAGAGGTGGACATCCTGATTAAGGTGGGTACCCAGACGTTCAATTCAACATTTTACGTAATGGACATCCGTCCTTCCTACTCTTTCCTGTTGGGACGCCCCTGGATTCACAATGTCAGAGCTGTCACTTCCACCTTGCACCAGAGGCTAAAGTACCCCATTCAAGGGAAAATTATAATTGTCCATGGGGAAGAGGAATATATGATTAGTCATCTGAATTCCTTCCGTTATGTGGAGTTATATGGCGAATTCATAGAGACCCCTTTCCAACACTTTGAAGAGGTTTCTGAAGAAATAGCGATGACTAAAGCAGTATCTTCAACTCCTGTAATCACGAGACCTCCACCTCGGATGTCATCCCTCAAGGATGCTAGGGCAGTAGTGGAAGAAGGCAAATCCACTATCTGGGGGCAGCTTCCCGACTTTCCTTTCAAATCAGATAAGTTCGGCCTAGGGTTCACTTCGACTGGTCAAAAGGTTGTGCGTCACTCCCGTGCCAGAGGGCCACCTGTGAATAACAGCCACCAGGGGGTTAATGCACTAGAGGACAGTGAAGAAGAGGGCATCCTGGAAGACTAGATTTTCCATACTGTTGACGGAGGACTGTGCAACTGAGAAGCAAAAGACTTTGTTCCGATTACTTTCATACCGCAGTAATTTGTCTTTTCCATTTCTGTTGGACTGTAATAATTCACAAACAATTCGTACTTTTTCAACCTTGTGTCTTACCCGAGGCATATAGGTCCATTTGTAAGGGTTCTTATTTCATTTTCATATGTCATTTTAATGAATCATGGACGCTTTTCATATATAAAACTTTTGCGCTCATTGTCTTTCTTTTACATTTTGTTGTTTTAAGATGGCTATACCCTTACACACACCCACACTCACAAATGATGGTACCCTTCCACTCCAGAACCCATGGGTAACGATACTGCTATAGCATTCAGTGACTCTGAAGATCTGATCTACCAAGTCGAATACGAAGGTGAGGAAGATTGTGAGGTTCCAGGGGAATTGACTAGACTTCTACAACAAGAGGAAAGAGCAATTTTGCCTCATGAGGAGTTGTTAGACACAATCAACTTGGGAACTGAGGAAGGCAAGAAGGAAATCAGAGTGGGTGCCAACCTAGAATCGAGTGTCAAGGAGCGCCTAATTCAGCTGTTGCATGAATATGTTGAGATCTTTGCCTGGTCATACGAAGACATGCCGGGACTTGATACAGACATTGTGGTACACCGTCTACCCACAAGAGAAGACTGTCCACCAGTTAAACAAAAGGTCCGCCGCATGAAGCCTGACATGTCAGAGAAGATCAAAGCCGAAGTTATGAAACAGTTCAATGTGGATTTCTTGCCGTTACTTCTTATCCATAACACGTTGCTAACATTGTGCCCGTGCCTAAGAAGGACGACAAAGTCAGAATGTGCGTGGATTATAGAGACTTAAACAGGGCCAGCCCTAAAGATGACTTTCCACTTCCGCACATCGACATCCTGGTTGACCACACAGCTCAGCACAAAGTATTTTCTTTCATGGACGGATTTGCAGGCTATAACCAGATCAAAATGGAACCTGAGGACATGGAGAAAACTACTTTTGTTACATAGTAGGGTACGTTCTGCTACAAAGTGATGCCATTTGGACTGAAGAATGTCGGGGCAACCTATCAGTGCGCCATAGTGGCTTTGTTTCATGATATGATACATCATGAGATAGAGGTCTACGTACATGACATGATAGCCCGATCACAAACTGAAGAAGAACACCTCGATCACTTGCAAAAGCTATTTGTCAGGTTGAAGGAGTACAAGCTCAGATTGAACCCAAACAAGTGCACATTCGGAGTCTGATCCGGTAAACTCTTGGGTTTCGTTGTCAGCAACAAAGGCATCGAGGTTGATCCTGCCAAAGTTAAAGCTATACAAGAAATGCCTTCTCCTTGCACTAAGAAGGAAGTCAGAGGTTTCTTGGGACGCCTAAACTACATTGCTAGGTTCACTTCTCACCTAACATCTACCTGTGAACCAATCTTCAAGCTGTTGAAGAAAGATCAGGTAGTTAAATGGAATGATGACTGTCAAGTTTCTTTCGATAAAATCAAGGAGTATTTGCTAGAGCCTCCTATCCTGATGCCACCCGTCGAAGGAAGACCGCCAATCATGTATCTGACCGTCCTAGAGAATTCAATGGGGTGTGTACTGGGGCAGCATGACGAGTCTGGCCGAAAAGAGCATGCCATTTATTAGCTTAGAAAAAAGTTTACCGACTGTGAGAACCGATACTCACTGCTCGAGAAAACTTGATGCGCTTTGGTATGGGCTGCTCGTCGGCTAAAGCAGTATATGTTGACTCATACCACTTTGCTGATATCTAAGATGGATCCGATAAAGTACATCTTTGAGAAGCCTGCTCTATCTGGAAGAATAGCTAGATGGCAGATGATCCTAACGGAATACAATATACATTACACGACCCAAAAAGCTATAAAGGGGAGTGTGCTAGCTGACCATCTGGCTCATTAAGCTGTCGAAGATTACCAATCCATGAAGTTCGACTTCCCTGACGAAGACATCATGTCATTGCACAACATTGAAGATTTCAGACCATATGACGGACCTGAACAAGGATCCATATGGACCCTGTACTTTCATGGGGCCTCCGATGCACTGGGCAACGGTATCGGTGCGGTACTCATTTCCCCAAAAGGTTGCCATACTCCTTTTACAACCAGACTCTGCTTCAACTATACGAACAACATGGCAGAGTATGAAGCATGCATCTTTGGACTCAAGGCTGCTATAGACTTGGGAATCAAATCTTTGATTGTGTTTGGGGACTCCGCTTTGGTCATCAATCAGATCAAAGGAGAGTGGGACACTAAACATCCAAACCTCATCCTTTACAAAGAACATGTCTTGACGTTGTTACCACATTTCGAGCAGATTACCTTCGAGCACTTCCTGCGAGAAGAGAATCAGCTAGTAGATGCTCTAGCTACAATGTCATCCATGTTTAAACTTAACTGGGATAATGAGGCTCCCCAAATCACCATTGAACGAATGGACGAACTGGCACATTGTCACGAGATTAATACCGAAGAAGTAGCGGACCGACCTTGGTTCCATGAAGTCAAAAGGTATCTCGAGACTCAAGAATACCCTGAAGGAGCTTCAGTCAATGACAAAAAGTTCTTAAGGAGATTCTCAGCTAATTTCTTCCTAAGTAATGGCATCCTATACAAGCGCAATCATGATTCTATTCTTCTCTGTTGTGTGCACAAAGTTGAAGCTGAAAGAATTATGGCTGGATTGCATGAAGATACCTTCGGCACTCACTCTAGAGGGCATACGATGGCTAAGAAGATTCTAAGGTCAGGCTATTACTGGTCTACCATGGAAGCTGACTGCTATCAACACTCCTGCACTTGTCACAAATGTCAAATCTATGCAGACATGGTGCACGTGCCTCCTGTTCCTCTAAATGTATTAACAGCTCCTTGGCCCTTTGCTATGTGGGGAATCGACATGATTTGAGAGATCAAGCCTACAGCATCCAATGGACACTGCTTCATTTTGGTGGCCATTGACTATTTCACAAAGTGGGTCGAAGCAGCTTCTTTCGCATCCGTTACTAAGAATGTTGTTGCCCGCTTCATCAAACAAAATATTATTTGCCGGTATGGTATCCCCGAAAGGATCATTACTGACAATGGTACAAACCTTAACAATACTATGATCACCGCTTTGTGCGAGCAGTTCAAAATTCAACATCACAATTCATCTCCCTATCGGCCAAAGATGAACGGTGTTGTCGAAGTTGCGAACAAAAATATCAAGAAGATCATACAAAAGATGACAGTCACCTACAAGGACTGGCATGAAATGTTACCGTTTTCCCTCCACGGGTACCGTACCATGGCGCGTACATCAACTGGGGCAACACCCTATTCCTTGGTATATGGCATGGAAGTTGTTTTACCTATTGAGGTTCAGATCCCCTCTTTGAGAATCATGAAGGATGCAGGTCTGAATGAAAACAATTGGATCCAAACCCGACTTGATCAGTTGAACTTAATTGATGAGAAGAGACTTACTGCTGTTTGCCACGGTCAGACGTATCAAAAACGGATGATCAAGGCTTTCAACAAGAAAGTCAGACGACAAGTGTATCAAGTGGGAGATCTTGTGATCAAGCGCATCATCTTGCCACAAAGTGATCCCAAGGGCAAATGGACTCCTACCTATGAAGGACCATTTCTGATCAAAAACATGTTTTCTGGTGGGGCAATGGTTTTAACCACCATGGACGGTGACGACCTGCCGCACCCTGCGAACGCAGACATAGTCAAAAGATACTACGCATAAGAGACCCGCTAGATTGACACACCTAGGCAAAACAAGGGCATCTCGATGAATCAAAAACCCGAAAGGGAGATTCAGGCAAAAATTAGTGATAAATAAAAAAATCTGTACACCCGGCAAGTTGAAAACCCGAAAGGGCGACTTTGTAAAAAAAGGGTTTCCCGGTGGATCGAAAACCCGAAAGGGCGGTCCAAGAAAAAGTTAGGGAATTAAAGCGTATGATTGTGTCTCATCGGATCACTTTAAGGACAATCTCTTCACTGACAAACCTGTAGCTTCTGATCAATCCAATCATCTTTGGACGAAGCAACGAATGGACAAGATATTCGGAGTTACGAAGGCTATAGCAGAATGGGAACCCCATGGGATTTTTTACACATAGCTATCTTTCTTTGTATAAATTTTTCTCATTTTTTATGACACTGTCCTCTTACTAGGATGTTTGTCTCCTTTTTACAAAACACTTATTCAAAGTTAATACAAAGATATCTCTTTAAAGTGCAGAAAACTATTTGCCTTTTTCTTTTTTACACTTGTGTTTTATTTGCAAAAACGTCCAATGATTCATTAGTGAACATATGCATTTGAACATAATTACTGTTTACAAATAGACAGAAGTGAAAAAGAATAATTATTGACAGGATGAGAGGATAGGAAAACGTCTTTCGGCTATTCCATGAGCAATCCCTACAATACATCATCTAGATCCCCAGCGGAACTAAATTCCAAACCCTTAATTCTCATCAGAATTAAAGCTTCAAACTCCCAACCCCCAGCGGAGCCAGAACTTTAAACTACAGATCCTCGGCAGAGATGAAACCTTCTTCCCAAGTAGAGTCAGATTTTCAATTATCAATCCCTAGCGGGAACCATTCAGTTTTCCCCATATTCCCCAGCAAGTTACCTTAAAGTCTGAGAATCAGCCAGATAACAGTTAAATTTTGTCTCTCCCCAGCCTAGGATAATTCCCCAATAGAGTGGCATACAACCCAAACTCCTGAACTTTTTCCAAACAGGAATAAGCTTTTTCCCCCAGAGTCCTGGACCTACTCCCTATCAGAAAGCCTTCTTCCCCGCAGAGCTTTATTATTCCCCAGTGAGGTCGCCAGAATAAAGATTCTCATTCTTAATTCCCCACAGAAGTCCTCATAGTTTTCTCTATTCCCCAGCAGAGCAAGGTTTACCATTGTGTAATCCCCAGTAGACATCAACAAAGTTCTCTGGATTCCCCAAGCAGATTATTCAAGAAGTCTGGCATTACTATCACAGTAGAATTTTTGTCAAATACCCCTAACTTCAAGACATGAAGGATCCTCATATCCCTACAGAAGTTGTCAAGGATTTTAATCCCCCAACAGTCGCCAAGGATTTCTCATCCTCAGCAATCAAAGATTTTGAATCTCCAAGCAGTAGTCCGAGATTTATTTTCCCCGACAGCAGTCAAAGATTTTCTTATCCCCGACTGTCAAGGATTCATTTTCCTCAGCAATACAGCAAACCGGCTTAGATGCGCATACATTACATCCATATATCATAAACATTGATAAAACACATTTATTGTATCATACATTTCATGCAACATAACTTTTTGTTTCAGCTAACATTTTACCCTTTTCAGGATAAGATTAACAAGCTACCATTAATAGTATACAATCATGATACAGTATAGATACACTCCAGACGCGGAAGTCATTATGTTTCTCATTCAGATTCAGATTTCAGATACAGTTGAGATACGCTCCAGATACGGATGCCATCCTGATACTTATTCAGACTTCAACTATCAGATACAGTCCAGATACGCTCCATACACGGTTTCCATTCTGTCACTTATTCTGATTTTCCCCAGCTCAGAGACGCTCCAGACACGGATGCTATTCTATTTCTCATTCACATTGAACTATCAATTTCAAGTTCAGATACACTCTAGACACGAAAGTCATTCTGTCACTTATTCAGATCCCAGATACAGTTCAAATACACTCCAGACACCGAAGTCATTCTGCTACTCATTCAGATCTCAACTTCAGATATAGTCCAGATACGCTCCATACACGGTTGCCATTCTGTCACTTATTCTGATTTTCCCCAGCTCAGAGATGCTCTAGACCCGGATGTTATTCTATTGCTTATTCAGATTCAACATTCAGATACAACCTGGATACGCTCCAGACACGGATTCTATTCTATTGCTCATTCAGATTCAGTCTCCAGATACAGCTCAGATACGCTCCAGACGCGGACACCATTCTGAATACTCATTCTCTTGACTTACAACTCACAATTCAGCAAACATTCTTGGATGGCATCTTTAAGCCCATCTCCAACAAGATTCTATCACATCTCCAAATGGCATTTGTTAAGCCCATTTCCTCGGCTACACTTTGACGAGTGCAAATTTACGGGCACTCTAGTGTTCAATCATCTTTTACCTTCGAGTCACGAACGACAAAACTCGCCAATCTAACTCTTCAGGTTCAAGAAGATTGAACAGGGGCAGCTGTTGTACCCCAAAATTTTCCCTCTCATTTATCAAGATTTTCCTCACAAGACTCCTTGGACTTCAGACAGGATTAGGGTTTGCTCAGCTTAAGACCCCACCTTGCACTGATGGCCTGAAATTAGGGTTTGAGTTTGCACAAGGATTTTTTGACCATAAATGCTTCATGTGACTTTCTTACACCATCTTGGATCCCTAAGATTTCCCATGACAAGTTTCAAGCCTTGAATCACATTTTTGGCCAGTCAATTGGACAGTTGACCTAAAAATAAACTGTATTGGGGAAAAAGTCAACCATGGCCAATTTATAGTCAAACTTCATAATTCTTGATCCACATCAACATTCTAGGCTCCTATGTACCATTTGATCAAGTTGGGATCACAACTCCTCAAGAAATTTGATCAGATCATCAAAAGGGCAAATGGTCAAAATTAGAGTTTTGACTGAGAAAGGGCAATTACTGATTTTTGACCTAGCCAATGACCAATTGGGTTCAAGCATGATTTCAAGGACTCAATATCATCATCTTGACCTAATCACATAGTTCAAAAGATCTCAAATGCATAGGATTGACAGATGAATTTTGTAGTCAACTGATCAAAAGTCAACTTTACACTAAAAAGTCAAACTTTGACTTTTTGATCAAAACCAAGTGCCAAGAGTAATAATTCATCAAAATATGTAAAAATGTGAAACTTGTTGATCAAGAAACCTAAAATTGCAAATTAGGGTTTTAATTTTAAATTTTTCATAACTTAGAATTTTTCTAAGTTATGGAAATTTCTTATTTTTTTCCAACTTTCCACAACTTTTTCACCATGATGCAATTGGATTAAAAGAAAACTTCCAACATGAAAGTTGTAGTCCTCCATTAAATATACAACTTTTATTCACAAATTTTTCCCAAAAGATTCTTGGATCTCAAGTTATGATTTTGTGAATAGGGGTCCATAAACTTTTTAACTTAGTGAAAATTTGCCCTAGTTTAGGCAAGTTTTTGACCTAACTTCATGGAAACTTTTGACCTAGTTCCAAGAGGTATATCAAGTTACATTTCAAATATGGATTGTAGATCATGTTGCAATCTTTCCAAAATGTCCAATAACTCTCCAAGATCATTTATGGTTAGGGAGAATCGAAGAAAGGAAAATGGAAATTTATCACTTTTGTTCAAGGCATTTTCACAATGGTTCAAGTTGCAAATCTGTCCTAGCATGCTTGTACTTGGTATTACAGGTCCTAATCCCTTCCACACTCCATAATTAAATGCAAATTCATTGGATATTGGCTTTATTCTGACCTATGGAGCATTGTACAATGAATTAATCCAAAAATGGCATAAAGTTCACAATACTACTTTGATAAAGCATGTTTTTTGCAACTTTGCAAATCTTGATCCATGGACATGATCTTTTGTTGCAAGCAAGATCCACAAACATCAGGAAAAGCATACCAACTCCTTGCAGCCCTAGAACTAGCCTGTACAGGCCTTTGGCATTGTCACTTCCAACTTTCTTCAAAAGCAAGCAAACTTGCAAAAGTTAAGACAACTTGTGTATCTGATAAAGGCAAGGCCTTACTTCATTCTAAACAACTTTAGAACCTTGTAACAAGCCAACACACGAATTAACAACATTCATACCACTCCGAAACACCAAAACCACATTTTTCTGTCCAAAAAGGGCATCATCTACAGAACTCAAGCCATTTCAATATTGGCTCGTGCGTTTTGCCTTTCAACCCTTGAAACATCTTCCCTACATCACATCCAAGCTATCCAAGCATTCATATTGCAACTATGAGCTCAGTTTCACACTTCACCCTTTTCATTTTGAAAGGTTACAGTTTGACTCGTGCAAGGAGATTCAAGCATCTACAAGGCCAGCTAAGCATTGGAAATGGTTGAGGGAACTTCAAGGAAGCTCACACGATCTTTATGCCTCACTCAAAGTTCCCATATTGCCATATCCAAACTCAAATGAACAAGGTATTTTTCAAAGTTCTATCTCTCTATTTAATAATCCTTAGGCTTTGATTTGTGAAGTAAAGATGTAGTCCTTAACTTGCTGAAACTGTACATATGCATACTTTCCATTTATATTAACTGAGCTAAGAGTATTTGGTTGTTGAATATGCTGAAAAAACTAGGTCAAAAATTAGGGCCATTAAAATTCTCCCTGGTCTTTTAGAGTTAGGTCATGAATTTTATATCACTGGAATCGTGAGATCCTAAGCTACCTTTTTTGTGTTATGAGTTTTTGATTTTATGCAAGCATGAGCAAGAACAAGATTTCAAGGCAGAATGCGCGTGTTTGGACGTTTGGCTGGAGGACAGGGATGAAGCTGGCTTGGGCTTGGCGCCTTGGGCCTGTTGTTTTTCACACACCCCATATTCTTATTTGCACCCCCTGACCTATTTTCTTATATTTTGGCATTTTTCTTGCATTTTTATATTTTTGACTTGCATTTATTTTTTCTGAACATTAAAAAAATCACAAAAATATTTTCTTTATTTTTTCCATTAATAAATAGTTTGTTAGTATATTATACTTTATTTTTTAAAATAAAACTTGTAAATAATTAAAAATATACTATACATTTTTGTTTTACTATTTTTCACACATAAAATTTTATTTTCATATATTTTAATATTTGTAAATAATTTTATTTATTTTTCTTAAACAAAAAATGAATAAAATAATAATAGAAAACATATTTTCTTTTAAATCAAAAAAATTAGGGTTTCCCCTTTCAAAAAATAACAATATAAATTTTTTCTTATTTTTTTAGGACTTAAATAATTTATTTTTATCATACATAAAATTAATATAAAAAACATTTTTGCATACATACATTTATTGCATATTTAAATATTTGTTTATTTATTTATTGTACAATAAATTCAATTGGGTTGTAATAGTAAATTAGGGTTTTATTTTGTGCAAATATCTCCCATTCAAAACTTGTATCCCCCTTCCCATAATATTGTTGTAATAGTTTAGATTTACTTTACGCAGTTTATCGCATTATATCCATGTTTAGTAAAAACTAGGGTTTTGTATGATAAGACAAAAATCAAACAAATAGCAAGACCTAATACAAGACAAAATACATGAAAAAGGACAACACATTGTACACAAGCACCCCTAGGGTTTCACCCACTTTGTTGCCTAAAAAAATGGCCATGGTATGCACGCTAGGTATCTTGGCAAAACAAAACAAAACAAAAAGATCATAGTCCCTCGATGACGCTAGACAAGGTTGCCTAAAAACAAAATGATATTGGTCCCTAAAACTTGCTAAGATACTTGGCACCATTGCTATCATGGTCATACAATGACCCACGCCCGTCCCGTTTAACATCCAAAGATAGGGTTGTTTACCAAAGCAATGGTAAATCAACAATGTCAAAGGAATAAAAATATGTAGGAAAGACTTTTGAGTAGGTAGAATGCTTCTAGTTACTTGATCATTTCAAAAATGATCCTTGCTATTTTCAAACAAACACACACACATTTTCAAAACATTTCCAAACAACTTTCAAAACATTGAAACATTTTTCAAAAGACAAACATCTTTGTATATATTCTTACGAACGAGAATCATTACAGAGATTGCCAAGACGATGGCCTCTTTTCAAAATACTTTCAAAACCACACAAAGCACCATTTCAAACAATTTCAAAAGCAAAGCAAGTGATCTAAACAAGTAACTAAGAGCCCATGTAAAACCATGGATGAAAAGGGTGCTAGCACCTTCCATTTTCATAATTTACCCCCCGAACTCAAGAAAACATCTCAAAGGACTTTCCTGTGCTTTTTTACCTTTCCTTTTGGATAAAATAAAAGTCGGTGGCGACTCTTGCTAAACCGAAACATTTGCGACGAAACACAAAAACCCAAGTCAGTTGTCCCACCGTATCACAATAGCCACCTGTGATACGGTGGGAGAACTGACTTGGGTGTTTTTCATTTTATCGCAAATGTTGTGGTTAGCAAGAGTCGCCACCGACTTTTCTTTTATCCAAAAGGAAAGGTGAAAAAGCACAAGAAAGACCTTTGAGATTATTTCTTGAGTTCAGGGGGTAGATTATGAAAAGGGAAGGTATTAGCACCCTTTTCATCCATGGTTTTCCATGGGCTCTTAGTTACTTGCTAGATCACTTGCTTTTGTTTGAAATTGTGCTTTATGTGGTTTTTTGAAAGTATTTTGTAAAGAGGCCATTGTTTAGGCAACCTTTGTAATGATTCTTGTTCGTAAGAATGTATACAAAGATGTTGATCTTTTGAAAATGTTTTCAAGTTTGTAAGATGTTTTTGAAAGTGTAGGTGCTCTTTTTTGAAAATAGCAAGGATGTTTGTTTGAAATTGGGAAAGTAATTAGGAGTATTCTACCTACTCAAAAATCTGTCTTGTTCATTTTCCTTTTCCTTTGACATTGTTGTCTTGCCATTGATTTGGTAAGCAACCCTATCTTTGGATGTAAACGGGACGGGAATGGGTCATCATATAACCATGATTAGCAATGTTACAAGGTATCTTAGAATTCTTTTTAGGGACTAAGATCATTTGAAATGCAACTTAGATAGTGTCATTGAGGGACTATGATCTTGTATGTTGCTTGTTTTTGCTAAGATACCTTACATGTGTAATATGGCCATTTTATATAAGGCAACCAAGTGGAATAACCCTAGGGATGCTTGTGTGCAAGTGTATTATTTTCATGCTTGTCTTTTTCTTGAATTAAGGTTTTCTAAATATTGGTTTTAGTCTTTCCATACAAACCCTAATTACTAGTATGTTATATAAAAGCGATAAATTGTGAAATTTAAAGTTACTACGCTATTACAACATTTGTGGGGAGGGGTGTACAAATTGAATGGGGATTGCAAGAATTTAAAGCCTAATTAGTCTATTACAACCATATTGAATTGATATCAATGTACAAGGAAATAAATAAATGCAAAGTACAAAATGAATAAATGTACAAAAAATGCAAAATGTAAAGAAAATGTATCTTTGTTTGATTTTCATGAAAAAAAGGATTTTGTCTTAACCTAATTAAATAAAGAAAATAATTAATTCAATTTGAATTTTATTAAGAAAATATTTTAAATAAAACCCTAGTTCTATTAATTAATCAAAAGAAAATAAGTTTAAGAAAAATGTATTTTTTTGTATTTTTATCTTAAAAGCATTATAAAATATTTCTAGTCTTTTTTTATTTCAAAAATAATATATTTAAATTAGTATGAAAGAAAGTAACTACTCACCTAATTTTAATTATATTTACAAGATAATAAATAAATAAAATAGATAAAGTATAGTTAAAAAAAATTGTGAGAAAAATAAAATAAGCTAAGTCAAAATATAAATCTATCATTTTTTGTATTTTATGATTTTTTAGCATTTAGAAAATATATTTAAGAAAAATAAAAATGAAATAAAAAAGAAAATAAATAAATTTGGGCCAGGGGTGCCAATAGGAAACAGGGGGTTAGCTAGCAAAAATAAGAAAAATAAACCAGACCCGAAGAGGCCCAGCGCCCTGCAAATAAAAAAGTCAGAATTGTAAAACGTGTAAAAAATGCTTTTACCACTGGGGCTCGAACCCAGGTCCCATAGGTTACAGGCGCACGCTTCTACCATTGGGGTGGCTATAAATCCGTTAACATAAGCAAAACAATAAATATATAAGGCAAAACGCGCCCTGATGACTTCATCTTCAACCTCCAGCCAGACCAACTGTAACTTGCTCATTTCTCATCAAAAATGAAAATTGTAAACATGAAACTTGTAGCATATTTTCTCACGATTCCAAAAATGTAGAGTATTAAAACTATAGATCAAAGATAAGCATGAATTTTAATGGCCCTAATCTGAACGCTAAAAATTTCAGAAGTTTCAGTTTCAAAATTCTCTAAGCTCAAACAAAATTAATGGAAACTATGAACATGGTTAGCTTCAGGGCAATGATATCCACATGTTTTGTTCATAAATAAACTATTGAGGATGCCTGTATAAAGAGTTCCAAGTTGAGAAAACTTACCTCAAAACTGGAAATCGTGTTTTGAGTTTGAGCTTGTTTCAAGTGATGGTGATGATCAGGTTATCTTCCTTGGGGTCCTAGGAATCTAATGCAATGGTTTGCTTGAGTTGAGAGTGGCTTAAATGACTTGGAGAAGTCAATGTGCAATGCTCTGTTTTTGGTTATGAAGGATGTGGTAAATGGTTTTACAGTAAAGAAACAGGAACAAGGATAAGTTACACTTGATGTAAGGAAGCTTTAGAAACTAAAAGGCTAAGAAACACACGAGGGAAATGTGAGTTTGATGTTCAAGGTCATAAACTATGCAACAAATGAGTTTTTGGGCAATTTCTGATTTGAGAGAGTGTTGGTGTATTTCAGGGTGCTTAAGCTTCTCCTCTAGCTCATAAATAGTGAATCTATTTATAAGCAACAAGTTTGGAGACCTCTTGTTGATTAGAATTCAAAATTACAAGTTTATGCATAACATGTGATTTTTGAGAAATTCAAGTTTCAAAGCCTTGTGTACTTGCTAAGATAGAGTGGTTATGCTTTAAACAAGCTTGCTTCTGACTTTGTGGATGAAGTGTGATCAGAGGGAACAAGTTAGAGGCTCAAGAATGAACTTTATGCAAAGATTGCCAAGACGATGGCCTCTTTTCAAAATACTTTCAAAACCACAAAAAGCACCATTTCAAACAATTTTAAAATCAAAGCAAGTGATCTAAACAAGTAACTAAGAGCCCATGGAAAACCATGGATGAAAAGGGTGCTAGCACATTCCCTTTTCATAATCTACCCCCCGAACTCAAGAAAACATCTCAAAGGTCTTTCCTGTGCTTTTTACCTTTCCTTTTGGATAAAATAAAAGTCGGTGGCGACTCTTGCTAAACCGAAACATTTGCGACGAAACGCAAAAACCCAAGTCAGTTCTCCCACCGTATCACAGAACTGGCGACTCTGCTGGGGAATAATAATAAAAGTGGGGTTACCTTAGGGTTTTAGACCACCTTTACATGCTTATCTTGTTTGACTTGTATGCTTTACACTTTGGTCCTATTGTTTGGGTTTGAATCCTCTACCCGGATTTGGGAAACATTCATAGGTAAATAACAATACATTGTGGAAACTGTGCGGGGTATACCGACACGGTCTAAGCAATAGCTATGTTAGTGTGACATATTTGTGGCTACCGGTAGCCTTTGAGTCAATCAAAGAGAATACGGGGCCGCTGAGTGATGTCGTGAAGCACTAACGAACTTTTAGAACCTTTCCTTGACCAACTTGGCCTTTTAGGATGTAGTGATATAACTGGTGTTGTACCCCAAATTTTCCCTCTCATTTTATCAAAATTTCTCATCACAAGGCTCTTGGAACTCAAAACCAAGCTAGAGTTTGCTCTGCTCAAGACACCTCTTTGCACTGTTGACCTAAATTAGGGTTTGAGTTTGCACATGGATTTTTTTACTTACAATTCCCAAAGTGACTTTCATACTTCATGTTGGGCTCATAAGTTTGTCCATACCAAGTTTCAAGCCTTGAATCAAATTTTTGCCCAGTCAATTGGACAATTGACCTAGAAATCAGCTGTATTGAGGAAAAAGTCAACTGTGACCAATTTATAGTCAAACCTCATGAATTTTGACCCACATCAACATTATGAACTTATATGTACCATTTGATCAAGTTTGGACCACAATTCCACAAGAAATTTGATCAGATCACCAAAAGGGCAAAATGGTCATTTTTAGGGTTTTGACTGTGCAAAGGCAATTTTTGACTGTTTGACCTAGTCAATGGCAAATCAAGTTCAACCATGGACTCAAGGACTCAATGACATTATCTTGACCTATTCAACAAGTTCAAAAGATCTCAAATGCATAGGATTGACAGATGAATTTTTCAGTCAACTGATCAAAATTTGACTGTACACTAAAAAGTCAAACTTTGACTCTTTGGTCAAAATCAAGTGCCAAGGGTCATTTTTCATCAAGATATGTCAAATTATGAAACTTGTTCATCAAGAAACCCAAAATTGCAAATTAGGGTTTGAAATTGAAATTTTTTTCATAACTTAGAATTTTTCTAAGTTATGAAATTTTCTTAAGTTTTCCTAACTTTATCCCACATTTTCACCATGATGAAAATGGATTCAAACAAAACTTACAACATGAAAGTTGTAGTCCTCCACAAAGTCTACAGCTTTTGTTAACAAATTTTTCGCAAAATAAGCTTGGATCTCAAGTTATGATTTTTGGAATAAGGGTCCCTAAAACCTTTAACTTAGAGAAATTTTGCCCTAATTTAGGCAGGATTTTGACCCATCTTTTTGGCCATTTTACACATAGTTACACTTGGAGTATCAAGTTTCACTTCAAAGATGGATTATAGTACATGTTGCAAGCTTTCCAAATTGTCCAAGAACTCCTCAAACACATTTGTGGTTATGGAGAATCGAAGGCTTGAAGTTGGCAAAAACTCACTTTGATCCATGGCCAATACATGTTCATACAAGTTGCAAAATCTGTCCAAACTAGCTTTGTACTTGATTACAGGTCTCTAAACCAATTCACACTCCTTAATTAAATGCAAATACATTGGACATTGGTCTTATTCTGATCAACAAAGCTTGGCACAATGAATAAATCCATTTATGGCATAAAGGTAGCACTTCCATTTTCATAAAGGCAACTTTAAGTCAACATTGCTTCTCTTGAGCCTTGGACCTCTCTCTTTGCAGAAAACAAGTTTCATAAACTCAGGAAAAGGTACAAGGAACTTGTGCATGCTTGGAGATAGCCTGTACAGGCCTACCTCATATCACTTCACACTTTTCTTTCAAAACAAGTCAACTTACCAAAACAACACAACTTGAGCATCTGATATATTCAACTCTTGCCAACATTCCAAACAAGTTTTTTGCATTGCCTTGAGCCAGAAACATGAATTGTTAAACCCTCAAGACTTCCAAAACACCAAATCACATTCTTCCTGCAAAATAGGGCACTCCCTGCAGATTCACATCCATCACACAAACCACTCATGCGTTTGACCTCAAACTTGTTCCAATACCTTCCATTCAACTCACTTAAGTTATCCCAAACCTCCATTGTCAACTGTAACTCCATTTACAGTGTTCACCATTTCTGTTTTGAAGCTTTACAGGTTGAGTTCTATAGAGAGATTCAGACTATTCCAAAGCAAACTAAGCATTGGGAAAGGTCCAGGAAACATCAAGCAAGCTCAAAAGAATCTCAGGTCTCACTGAAAGTTGCTACATTGCCATACTCGAGCTTGACTGAGATAGGTATTTCTCAAACTTCTATCTCTCTATTTAGGAACATTTAGCCATAGGTTTGTGAATGAAAAATGTAGTATTCAATGCCATGAAGATGTACATATGCTCAATTTTCATTTATATTAAGCGTGCTAAGAGAATTTCATCCATGAACATGCTGAAAAAAACTAGGTCAGATTTTAGGGCCATAGAAATTTCTCTCTGGTCTTTGAGAGTTAGATCAAGTTTTTTTATATGGTTAGAATCGTGGTTTGATGCTTTACAAGTTTCATGTTTTGAGTTTTGGCAAAAGATCACGTATACAGGATGTAGCATTTGAACAGGGCAAGCGCGCGTTTTTGTCACAAGGAAGAAGATGAAGTGGAAATGGGCTGGGCCTGTTTGTTCTCACTTTTGACACCCCCCCTCTTTTCTTTTTGCACCCCCTGGCCCAATTTCTTATATTTTTGCATTTTTGAATTTTTGTTTTCTTTTCTGACTTTGTTACTTTATTTTCAAACATAAAAAATGCTTAAAAATATTTTCACTTTTTTTTTTACATTTATTAGGTATTTTATTTTGATTTTTCTAACATAAAAACAATTTAAATTCTTTATATTATTTATTAAAACTTGAAAATAATGTAAATAATACTTTTATTTTTATTTCTTACTTTTATTCACACTGAAAATATTTTCTTGAATATATTTTATTTTTTTGTAAATATTTTATTTTATTTTATACATATTTAATATATATATAATTATATTATATATATATATATATATATATATATATATATATATATATAATATTATATATATATATATATATATATATATATATATATATATATATATATATATATATATATATATA